>OV725077.1:85484035-86209035 GCA_928085145.1 Nezara viridula | reverse complement strand
ACAATTATTTCCACTGACCACCCATGAAATCAGTCAATATCAATAGCAATGTTGGTACAATGGAATATTTCTTTGTTGTAGAACTCATGAGAAAGAAATTAGTAGCACATTACATAACAAAAATAATCAAGTTTCATAGTAAATGATAAGTGGAAGTCTCATTCCTGTGAACAGCTGGCAATAGAAAAATATTCAAATATTATGGAATCTTCAGTGAGGAGAGCATACAACAAATATAGATGATAATACTAAACCAATATTTGTCAATAAAGAAGAGAAATTTTCCAGTTTTTACAAAATTATTCTCAACAGTTCTGATACATATTTTTTAAATGTGTTTGTTAGTTTTTCTTTATATCACTTATTATTACCATTATTTTTTAAAGCATGTTTCAAACATAGTTCAAGTTACATAGAGTTTTTCCCAAGTCAAGAGAGAGTGGGGACTGAATGCCAGAGTTAAAAGCCTTTGGCACCAAGGCTTCAACTCATAATCTTCCTCAGTATATCAGATTGCTGAGCAATGTGTGTTTTGCATCCCCATTAGGCCAATCTTCCTTCCCACCACTATTATATTTTAATGGATGGCTACCCGTGGTCTTAAAATTCATTTTAAACATTTATCATTATATTTGTGTGAGCAATGGAAATTCCTATGCTGAAGGACCTAACACCGATGATGCATTGGTCTCCTGCATGAGCAATACACCATTGGGGTTTGATTTCACTCTGTTGATATTCCTATATCATTAATCCTCAACAAGTTACCGTTGATGAAAAATGAATTTTTGGACAGTTAAAAAACTTAAAAGATAACCTAAAAATGTTCATTAAAAAATGTTAAAATAAACATTAGCATACCTAAAACATGCCACTATTAACTGGCATTGCATTAATACAGTATCATATTTATATTTTTTATACTTAATCATAACAAATGAAAGGGTAAAAAATAGAGAATAATGAAAATGTAATGTTAAACTATAGAAATATTCCAAATATGTACTTCTGAAAACTTTTGCATTAACATAGAAGAAAAAAGTTGTTAGGATTAGGAAGAAAAATAGTAGTAAAATATTCAACATTTTTATCAAATAAGTTTAATTATTAATGAATAAAATTGTTTTTAAATTTAATGTTTTATCATTTTTCTTTATTAAAAAAAGAAAAGAAAAGTATTTAAAAAATGAGAAATAGACCTATGAAAATAATGATGGGTTTGTAAAATATAAAAATATATATTTAAAAAAGAATGTCACCATTAACAAGAATTGTATTGAAATTAATTAGCAAAAACAATTTTTTTTTTAAGTTGAGTGTTAAGTGAAAAAAAAAAATAAACAATTAGGCACTTAAGCAAATTAAAATTAAAATTTCTAACAACTCATTTAAATAAAACTAATTAATTTTTGTTAATATATATAAATTTATTATTTTTACATTGGTGGGTAAAATTAAAATGGGTACCAAATGAAATATTGCATTCTAAATGCCAGAATATTGAAAGACAGTCACAGTGTTGCTAAGAAATTGCAATTAAAAATCCAGTTTTATATTATAATAAACAGTATTATAAAAAATCATTATGTATGGATAAGTGACTCAGTATAAAATTTATTTAAAAAATTCTCATTGATGAACATGTATTGTTTTATCTTGGATGCAATAGTGAAGCCAGAAAAATGTTTACATTTTCCTCCCCACCCTGGCTCAGATGTTAATTGAATTGTTGAAATAGTCAGAGATGGATCCACCAAAGTTGCACAGGGCAATACTTGAGGGGAATATCGATTTGGTTAATGATCTTTTATGGAATGGTCATAATCCCGATGAAAGTTATATGGAATCGAGCATGAACACACCACTTCTTCTAGCTGCTTCTCTAGCAGACATTGAAATGTTAAGGTAATTTTAATTTTAAGTATACATAGATTTTTCGGATGTTAGAAAAAGCCTTCTATACTTACTTTTTGTATATATGTATTTGTCATTATAAATAAAATGATAAGTTAAAAATGATTTGTACAATTGTTTAATGACTTAAGTCAAACTCATTTTATTTAATTTTATCAAATTATAAATAATAATTTAATATAAATAAAATTTAATTAATATTAATGATAACTTAGTTTTTAAAAACTAACTAAAGCAATCTTTTATGAAATGTTTATTACCTAAAGAAATTTGCTGAACCAACACTTCATAAACTTTTGTTTATATTAAAGGTCATGATTAATTCAAGGTTTGCTTATTTCAATTATGTGACATGGAATAATACTAAAAAATAAACTTTTTTTTAATATCAGAATGTTGTGCAATCATGGTTGTAATATGAACACAAGAACGATACATGGAGAGACTGCACTACATTTGATCATATCATCAAAAAGAAACTTAGATGAGGGAATAAAATTGTTACTCGACTATGGATGTGATGCAAACATTCAGGAAAACCTTTACGGTCAGACTCCTTTGCATGCTTTAGTAAAACATCTGGTTGCAATTGGAGATTATACAGATGATTCTATGGCTACTTTGAAATATCTTATTGAAAAAAGCGATCCATTTATCGGTGATCACAGCAATAGAACTGCATTACACAGGGCATGTTTTGCAAAAGCTCATATCAATTGCATACAGGTAAGAACAATTTTTAAAATTATTTTTACTTATTAATAAGGAGTTTATCAGCAAAATATTTACAAATTTAGAACATGAATTCAATACTATGTCAACTTCTATATTTTCTATTATATTAGTTTTAAATATTTACATCGATAAAAAGAAAATCCTTAATTATGCCTGTAATAGCACAAGATCTAAATTAAATTAAATTTATTTTATGATATACAAACATAAAAATAAATATATTTTTATAAATAAAAATTTATTATATATATATATATTTTTCGGATGTTAGAAAAAGCCTTCTATACTTACTTTTTTATAAATAAAATGATCAGTTAAAAATTATTTGTACAATTGTTTAATGACTTAAGTCAAACTTATTTTATTTTATTTTATCAAATTATAGATAATAATTTAATTGATTATTAATTGATTTAATTATATATATATATATATACATGAAAATAATAACTCTGTGCTGAAACATCATAACTCAAAAATTATGATTTTTTGTTAATACCACAGTGTCAATTGCTATGATCTAAAATCTTAACTATTGGGTTGTCATTCCTGAGCCCCTAAGACAAATTATGCCGAGGCAATATTTTTATTTTATTTTACATGTTTTACTGAAATTTAATTTTAATTATTTATTGAAATTAACAACTTTATTCATACAAGCAAATGTCAAGTGAGAATAAAAACATGATCTTAAATTGAAAAGCATCTCCTAAAAAATATGAATTTCAATTAAGACATTGTTGAAGAAAATGAATTTTTATGAAAAAAAATTAAATAAATAAAAATATTGAGAAATTAGACAAACAATTGGAATTAGATGAAAATTTTAAAATGATTTCCAGCATTAAACAAAATAATATTTATCAACTTCTTTTTTTAATTAGTTTTGTATAAAGAATGTCAGTTACTGAATTTCCAAAACTTTGATGGTAGAACAGTTTCATATTTATTTTGATGATTTAATGAAGTGCCAGTTTTGAGATTAACATTAATAACACCGGGGAACACTGGTTCTGCAGCATAGGATTTCTTAATTAATTTTAGGTAATTTTGGTCAGCTGAATATGAACATAATAATATTTTTGATGAATTGATTCTGTTTTTTTTTAGATGAAGGCAATCCATCTATACCAGAAATTAAATTATAAAACATTGGAGAAATAGTTTGTAATGGTTATTATAAAAATCTCAAATGATTTCAAACAATTTGCTACAAATAATAATAAAATTAATCATAAAATCAAAATCATGCTAATAAAATTTAAGAAAAAGTTTTGTATGGGATTTTATTTGGTGTTTTTGGCCCAAACAGACTCTATGCAAGTTCCAGTAGTAGTCTGCCATCAAATCTCTATGAACTCGATATCTTTCCTCTATAATCTTGATATTCATATGGAGTTCCCCTTGTTCTTTGCTATAATCTTGTAATCTTGTTGTGTAATCTTGTAACCCAGCTTGTAAGGGAATTTATCTAAGTGACTGTACAAATAATGAAATTTATTTATATAATACTCATATTAGCTACAATGTTTTGGAAATTCTTTTGTCTATTATGAATGAATGCAGCAAAAATTAATTTGTTTAATTAATTTATTTTCTTTCCTACTCCAACTTTTTAATATAATATTTTTTATTACAAAATGACAGATACATTACTTGTTATAACTATTATTTGTTTGTTATAACTATTATCTTTGATCATAACTCTGAAGTCCGCTACAATGCATTTCAAAAATAATGCAATGATATTATAAATCAGACAAAAACAAAAATAAATTTAAGAAAAGGAGAGAAAAATATTATAGTTAAACAAATAAATACTTTACTATATATTTGTTTTTTTTTCCTATTGCTCTTATAGACCTTATAGATCTTTTCCCTTCTTAACCAGTCTTTACCATCTCTGCTTCTCTTGAGCTATTTATTTCCTCAACAGTTATCTGCATACAGTTTTGTTGCATATTTATGTTGTCTTTTATCTAATTTTACGACATTCATTGTTGTATGCTTCGAGATAGATTGCTCCAAGATACATGCCCTGACCATCTTAACCTCCTTGGCTTCATATCAATCAATATCTCACGCAGACACGCAGGAACAGTTACTGACACACGCACACAGACCATTTTGCAGGACTTGGTTATTTGGACTCAAGGGACCTCAAAACATGTATTACCGTTGAAAACTTGAATTCGAAAATTTTCACGACTGCAACACTTTTCCTTACTATATATTCCATATATAGGTAAATGGAAGTAAAAATTATAAAATTAACATTACCTTAAAATATTCTTGCAAAGTGAATTAAAATTAACATTATATAATATTTAACTAAAATTTTGTGGTATGCTATTTATTTCACTGCAACTTTGGTTTAATTTTTTTAATAAGGTGGGACAGTAATTCCTCACGATTTGGCAGTATTTTCCTACGCTTTCCACTTTTTGCCATTTAATAGTTCTATTAATTTAAATTTAGTCAGAATATTTTTGTTAAAATATATTTGATAAAACTTTCTCCGAATAGATCAACTGGCTATAAAAGGGTGGCATCAAATAGGCTGGTCTTTCATTATGAATTTATAGCTGATATTGAATAATTTTCTTATTTAATTGATTAATAAAACTATATTAATCAATTTAATCATGATTTAACAAGTCAAATAATAGTTAATGTGCAGAATTTAAATCTTAAAAAAGCATTAGGGAAATATGACATATCACATTAGTATCGAATAATACTGAAACTACAATTTCATAAATAAATGATTTTGAAACTAATGAAATAATTATTTGTAATTTTTAATGACATTAATACATTATTCATCATCCTAAAATATAAAATGTGGTAATATTAATTATTTTTTAATTTGTGTAAAATATGTCAAACAACACTTTCTATTGCAGGCTCTGCTCGATTGTGGAACAAATAATCAAAACACAAGAGGAGAAAACGCATTGCATGAAGCGCTCGAGTCAGACCACAATCTGGATGTTATCACCCTCTTAGCAAATAACACTAATCTAAATCAAGTAACAACATATGGAGAAACTCCGTTGCACATAGCAGCAAGAAAAGTAAGTTAATCATCTTCTTACGATCCACTCAAGCATTATTAAAATATTTGTGGCAATGTTTTGATGTTTGACACAGCCTTTTGTTTTTTTCTTTTTATTGTAGCTGATATTCAAATTATGGCCTATAGAAACTTATGAGAAACTACAGCCAACTCCTTTGGTTGTTTAATTAGTCAGAGATACACTAAAGTTTTTGTTGTATTAAATTTATGCCTCATGGTTAGTAAATTTTATATTTTATAACCATTATAGAAAACATGACTGTATTATGGTATATTTTGAGAGCCTGTGAGCGAAAAGTCAACTAGTTAATATCAAACTAAAATCTTTAAGCTGGTCTCTAAGCATCCCATGGTAACAAATACCAGATAATGCACCAATATTGAACACAGATTGGGTCTGAGCTCAACCCACATGTATGAGCACAAAATTTAATTTGATTCTAGGGTTTTCAAATTTTCATATAATTCAAAGTTTGAAGCTAACAAAAAGTTGTCAATAAATTTACATATTTAAAAGAAAAATTGTTCAAATATTTGTTTTGAAATTAAAAAAAAATTAGGTACTCCTGAATAAGCTTTAAACACTGGAATAAAGAGTGGGGAAACTCGAGATACGATTAAACAGAGCCGAGCAGGGTCTACTCTGTAGATCGGTAGAGATCCGAGGCATTCCGATACGTGCAGGAGAGACTCCTTCCGTCCTAGTTGCCAGTGTGGGGGCCGGGTCTTCGGGTTAAGATTAACATCGAGGACATCGATTTGGTGGAGCGCCGTATACCTAAAAAAGACTATCCTCGACCGCCACCCGTTATAGCTTGCTTTGTGAGGCAGGCAGTACGAGATGAGCTGGTACAAAGAAGAAAAGTCAAAAGGGACTTTTCAACTCGAGACATGGGCTGGCAGGAAAACGACTTCCACCGGATATATCTGGGTGAAGAAATGACCCCTACTAATAGAAGACTGTATTGGCTCGCACATCAGAAGAGAACGGCTGGTAAGCTAAAATACGTATGGTTTTCGGCGGGTAGATTGCTCTGCAGAAAAGGAGATGGCCATCCAGTGATATACATCGACCAACCAGATGATCTAGATGTTTTCTGCTGACCTTCTGATTTAAGCCAACCTACAGAATGTAGTCGTAAACTAATAATTATCTTCTACTGTACAATACAGCATCGTGCTGGGTTGCCCATCTATTACTATTATTATTTCTCTATTTTAACCAATGTAATTTTTTTTTCTCCTGCATATTTTTGAACCTAACTCTATTTTGTTTGTATTCTTTTCTCTTCTTTTACAGCCATTATTTACTTTTTTCCAAATTTATTTTCACAGTTTTCTCTTACTTACAGCGTCATCCATCATGTATATTTATACTTTTCTCATTTCCTTTATGTCTAGCGTCTTAACCACTTGTCATGTCAATTCACAATCCCTTCCTGCTCACTATGACGAATTTCTCCAATATTTCACCCGTAATTTCTACCACATTATTGCAGTTTCTGAAACATGGTTTAAGCCCTATATCCCTTCCTCCTCCGTTTCCTTACCTGATTATACCTTCATCCGTCATGACCGGGTTCCCCGGACTGGCGGAGGTGTTGGTCTCTATGTTCACAATAGATTGAAACCCCGTATTCTAGATATTTCATCCCCTTCCAATCATCCCCACATTGAATTCCTCTTCACTGAAATTTCTTGTAAAGCACATCCTCTCCTTTATGTGGTCGTATATCGCCCTCCTTTGACCCATCCTTCGAATCAACCTTGTACAATTATGTTCCTTACTATATTAACATTATAATTTCCGGTGATCTTAATATCGACCTCCTCACGGAATCCATCAACAAATGCTACTTGGAAAACCTTTTTTTTTCCTTTCACTCCTTCACACCATACTTGTTAGTCTGACACCTGGCTGGACCTGCATATTATCGATTCAGAGCAAAAACTCTTGTCCTATTCTCAATTACCCGTTCCTTTCCTTTCTTCTTATGATCTCATCCAATTATCGTACCATATCCAAACTCCCACGTTTCTTCCTAAAACCATAACATTCCGCAATCTTGACACCCTCACCCGTGATAAACTCCTACCTGACCTTGAAACCCTAAACTGGAACGATATTTATTCCTGCGCCTCTATTGATCATATGGTAGACATCTTCACTTCTAATCTTATCCATATTATTGACATACATGCTCCTATCAAAACCTCAACGCCACCAACCTGGTCCTTGGATGTGTCAAGAAATCCGTGACATGCAAAAGAGACGCGAGACAGCCCGTAGACGCTTCAGAGGAAGTCGACTAGCAGATGACTATCAAGTCTATAGGGTACTCCGTAACTTGACACAAATAACGAACAGGAAAGCGAAATCAAACTTCTTTCACGGAACCTTTTCTTCTGCTCCTGATTGTAAATCAATATGGCTAACCCTTCGTAACCTCTATCTTTGTAAATCCCTTTCCTCGTCGATCTAATCGGTTTCACCTGATGAATTAAATTCCTACTTTATATGTTCCACCACTAGCAACAGCTCACCCTCCTCATACCAGTTTTCCTTATCACCCTCATTTAGTAGTGATAATTTCTATTTCTCCAACATTTCACCAACCGATCTTATTTCCTCTATAATGAAATCCCACACAAACTCCATCGGACTTTATGGAATATCTGTCAAACTGTTAAAATTATGCCTTCCCGAAGTCCTTCCAGTTCTCCTTTTCATCTATAATTTTTTCCTTTAGAACTTAGTTTTTCCTATTGCTTGGAAAAAAGCATTAGTCAGACCTATCTACAAAATCTCCAATCCTACTGCTCCTAAAGACTACTGCCCAATCTCCATTCTTTCTAACTTTTCTAAACCTCTGGAAAATAAAGGTCAATCCCAAAACTCAAAACTACTCGATCATCTCCAATCTGGTTTTCGACCTGGCTTCTCCACACAATCCGCACTACTAAAAATTACCAATGACTTACATACCGCAATGGACGAAGAAATGTTAACTGTGTTAATACTTCTCGACTTTTCCAAAGCTTTTGACTCCTTAAACCACTCTATACTCTACACTAAATTAATATCTCTGTCCTTCTCCAACAGTTCTATCCTCTGGTTACGGTCTTTCCTATCCAACAGAACTCAAGCAGCCAGCATTCCAAACCAACTCCTATCTTCCATCCTTACATTGTCATCTGGAGTGGCCCAGGGTACGAGCATTTCCCCTCTCCTTTTTAATTCCTACATAAATGATCTTTCCAAATCCATTCTTACAGATTCCTTTCTTAAAAAATTATTCACATGAAATATTGACACATACAAAATAAATTATAGAATATATTAATACTACAATTAAATCGAAGACCAAACCTTAATTTTAAACTAATTTATACAATATATAAACTTCATACAGTAATTATATAACTTGTTCATTTAATTTACTGAGGAAAATACCAGGAAAATAAATGCAGATCGATATATAAATAATAAAATAAGCTAAAAAGATTATTTAAAACAAAAATTTACAGTATAATTTCCATATCTTATATACAATTTGCTTACAAAATGATTGCTTAAATTAATGACTTGACATTCTAATATAATAATAACTTCTAATCTAAATCAATATTTTACTCTGAAGTCCATTACCTTCTGTTCATAAAATTTATAATTAGAATCCCGATCATAACTATACACAATATATTTACATGTTATCCAGATTGGGTAACCTAACGATGGTTTCGCCAAGACCCTCTAGCTCGTCAACGGAAGGGACGCTAATTTAAAACCCTTGTAGTTACCCCTTCCCCCCTCTCGAATAGCATAAAAATTACCGTGAGTTAACATAATATATTAAGCGCCAAACTTAACATGGTCCAGGACCACATAACCCCTGTAGCATTCATATTAAAAAATACGAGAGATAATTTGGTCAGTGGGCACAATCCTATAAAATTGAATTTTTCTTATTCTATATGAGGGACTCTTAGACTTTATTGGCAATTTTTTCTTCAGATCATTTTGTTTTAGAAGACTTTGAAGTTTTTCGTGTAGTTTGAAGATTGAGAAGACTTGTAAAGGTTGTACCCTTCTTTGTTTTGACTGGAACCCTATGAACCCTATTTCCAATTAGTTTAACTTTATCTTTGTTCTTAATATTTTTAATTGTGAGAGGTTCTACCTGGGCTTCTCCAATTGGAATCACCTCTTCTTGTAAGGTTTCTTTCTCTTTTCCTAAGAGACTACCTATTTCATTATTAATAATAGAATCAGATTCTTTTAACCCTTCCATAGATTTTTCTTCTTCACTTTCTATATTATTCTCAAAAGAATTTTCAGATTCCTTAATTTCTTTACTGTTAGAGTCCATATTGGTTATTAGGACTTCAATATCTTTGTCTTCAAGCTCTTCAGTAACAGTTTGCTTCTCATCACTTTCTGAGTTACCAAAAGAAGTTTTCTCAGCCAGCACAGGCGGATCTACGGGGGGAAGGGCTTTCGGGCTGAAGCCCTCCCCCTCCCCAAAATGGTAAAATATAACCATGTTTTACAGAAAAAAAAAATTAAAAAACTATCTCTTAAAGTATTCTAGTTCGTTGAATTACATTTAATAGGACTTCAAGAACCATTTAAACACCATTTCATATAGGTAGTTAATTTCATTATTTTTTTTTCAAATTTATTATCGTTATATGTATATGAAAAAAAAATCTTTCGGGCTGAAGCCCCCCTCTCCCAAACAAAATTAAATCCTGGATCCGCTAGTGTCAGCCAGTGTAGTTTCTTGAACTTCAGTTATAATTGTAATAATTTGAGTTTCTAGGTTATGACAATCTTGTTTCAAAATTTCCTGTTTATTTTCAAATTAAAATGTTTTGTTTGAATTATCCATATTTTTCTTCATATTATGAAGCGTTGCCATTATTTGTTGAAGCATATTATTAGTATCAGTACAATTCAAATTGTTGCTAAAACTTATATTTATTTTTTCACCCTCCACATTTTTTTCACTAAACTCATGAATTAAATTTAATCCCCACAGATATTCTCTTCCCCTGCAACTACTATTAGAGTTTTCACATTGTCTATTCTCATCAAGTAGGCTTTGTGCAACCGACTGCCTTATTTTCTACAATAACAACATCCCCATTAGATTTCCCAAGAATTATATTATTAAGATCTATACATTCCATTATCTATCTCTGATTATTCTCCATATTACTTAAAAATTATTAATAAAAATCCATACAATTAAAACAAATTGTTTATGTGAGTTGTGATCTGATTGCCGTGACCTAATTTTTAAAGAATAAGGCCACGCATAGTTTAAAGCCAAAATGTAACATTCTCTTGTAATTCCAAACAACTTTTAAGATGGTAATACAATTACTAGGTTTTAACCACTGGAGCCAGGATCTCTTCTCTTAACATCTCTTCATTGCAGCCAGGCAACAACTGCTTGCCAAAACAAAAACCTTTGTCCCTCCTCTCTTTGGGATTTTCCTTTTTGGAGAAACTACAGAGCAGTCATTCTCTTTTTCCTGATCTAGTGAAACTAGATTAGCTAGGTCACGGCAATCAGATCACAACTTTTTAACTGTTACATTAATTTATTAAATCATTTTTACCCACTTCCAATAAAGGTGCATATTACAATATTTACAAAATTTCTTTAATCGACCTTTGAGTATTATATGTTAAAATAATTATTTAATTGGAAATAAGGTCACTTAATAATTAAATTATTCAATAAACTACTAAACGTTCAAATGTTTGTTCGACGTTTCGATCCCGGTTTTTCATAGGTTAACAATGGGAACCTCTTCAATGTTTTAAATTAGAGCCCGGATACCTCACGCCAGAGACACGACAGTCTCAGCACCGTCCACCAGCACATATATTAAGCTACTTTTTATTTTATTTATTATTTTAATATATATATATATATATATATATATATATATATATATATATATATATATATATTTATTTATTTATTTATAAATAAATGAATATAAAGGAATTATTCCTTTATATTTATTTATTTATAAATAAATGAATATAAAGGAATTATTCCTTTGGGTATAAAAACGTGAACTTTAAAAAGTCAATTTTCTTTAAAATAATTTAATTTCTATCATTTATTGAACAATATTGTAAACAGATTTAAAATTATTATAAATTCTACTCATTGATTTCTGTAAGATATAAAAATATAGTACAGAAAAACACGAAACCTTAAAAAAAAAACGTATGGGAGATCATAATATTAAATGATAGAAATTAGAATTTTTCAACATCAATTACCTTTTAAATAAAATTTCATGGTTCTGTACTTAAAAGAAATAATTATTTTATATTCATGTGTATAAAAAACAAATTAAAGATCAAGGTTTTAGAACACAAAATTTTAACTTAAAGCTAAATTTGAAAATTTAAACTAAAAATATCGCGAATCTATAAGAACGTTTTGGAGAACAAGAGCAAAGCAATGCAAGCCCATTAGAAATGTAAAAGGTAGCAATGGAATCGTACTTACAGACAAGAAAAATATCCTTAGCAGATGGAAGCAATATTTCCAGGAACTCTCCGAAGGTTATAGAGGAAGAGGAAATAGAAAATGCAATCCATAAGCTAAAAAGAGGTAAGGCATCAGGGAGGGATGGAATTGCACCAGATAATTTAAAATTTGGTGGTCAAAAACTTCTTAAAGCACTTAAATCGCTGTTCCAAGAAGTATATGATAGAAAGAAAATTCCCATGGACTGGGAACATTGTATAATTCTCCCGATTTATAAAAAAGGATGCAAGACAGACTGCAAAAATTATAGACCTATTAGATTGCTTTCTGTAGTCTAGAAACTTTACACTTCTATTCGGAAGAAGACTCTGACAGATTGTGGAAGGGCAGTTAGAAGCGGAACTGGCTGGTTTTCGTTTAGGCCAACATACGCAGGATCACACCTTTGTTCTCATAAATATTCCTGAAAAGCTCGGGACAGAGATAGAAATTTATATCTTGCATTCCTTGATCTGAAGGTAGAGTTTTATGTGGTCCCAAGAAAAGAAATTTGGAATACCCTAATAGCCAAGGGTGTACCTGCAGACTTGCTGGCGGCCATACAGTGAGTCTACCAAGGAGCCATGGCAGTGGTAAGGATAAATGGTATGGAATCGGAAATTTTTCCAATTGCGAGAGGAGTTAGACAGGGAAATAGCTTAAGTCCCCTTCTATCTATAAATGTAATCCACTTGTGGAGAAAATCCACAAAATCTGCAAGCGCCGAACTGCGTGGACAACAATTGAGAAATGGAATATGAGAACTGTCTTCGTATAAAGCCTTTTATACACGGATGACAAAGTCCTAATAGGCAATACCAAGACCAAACTACAAAAAACTCTGGTAGAATGGAAAGAAGAGTTGCACAGGAAAGGGATGCAAATTAACAAAGTGCTAGTTATGGTGGGGGAAGAACAGAAAGAAGTCAAACTGAACTGCAATGGAGAGACACTTGAGGTAATGAGTGAATATACCTACTTAGGGACCGTAATTAGTAGCTCGGGTAAGATAGACGCAAAAATATCCAACAGAATATCTAAGGCGAATCAAGGGTATTACCAGACTACTAATACCATCATCGGTCACCTCGAAGTAGAAAAGAAGACCAAAATTCATGCATGTAAGCCTGTTTACTTATCTACACTCAACTACGGTGGAGAAAGCTGGACAACGCTGTACAAGCACTCTAGTCGCATAACGGCAGCAGAAATGAGGTTCCTTCGCAGATCTGTTGGAAGAACTAAAAGGAATCGTTAATACGATGGAACGAAAGCATTAGAGAGCAACTAAGAGTTACCGAACTTAAAACCACTCTAGAAAGACGGCAACTCCAGTGGTTTGGACATTGTTCATACCGTATGAACAAGGACGTGAATCCTATAAAGATATTAGAGGCTCAATCCACAGGAAGGAGACCACGCAGACGCACCATAATTACCTACCAAGAGCATATCCAAAGAATTGGAAGTAAAAGAGGCAAAACCCACAATGAGATGAAGCGGCTAAGCAGGAACCGGGAAAAGTGGTTATGCTGGATTGAGGCTCCCGACGCTAGCTTAGGTATAAGAGGAAAACAAAGAAGAAGAACTAAAAAAACTAAGAAAATCTTTTTTGGTGATCCACTCTGTAACTCAAAAGTTGAAAAGAACATCAGAATACTTACTGATCACAGACTAAGTTCTCCACAACAGCCCCCCTCTTTTTGAATGTGTGGAAGTATAAAAACACAAGGAGCTTCAAAAGGATTTTGATGTCAACATTAAAGAAACAGCAATATTGGCCAAAAATATAATTCTTTTAATGTTAAACATCATCTACCATGTGCATGACAAGTTATACATTGGCATACAAATAGATAACCTAAATGCATACAATTATTTTTAAATGCATTCTATATTGTTTAATATTTGTATTTTTCTTTTTTACTGTTAGACTTAAAATATTAGATTATGGAATAGTTTTAATTTCCAAACAAACCTGTCCTGAACATGTTCATTTTCCTTTTCCGAGAGACCCACACCAGAGGCCTCTCACGGTGAACTCTCTCTCTCCGAAGATCTCACCGAACTTCTCCTTTAGGAAAGGGATACATTAATCGTTTATATTTTTTTTTCCCTTTCCACTTCACCCACTTGATCGAGGTCATAATTACTTGTACTTAGCTGATTTTTGTTTATTTGTTTTATATATATATATATATATATATATATATATATATATATATATATTATTCTTATGTTCATTAATTAATGCCAACTTGTTTAATGTGACAATTTCTTTACTTTTTTATGTGCTTGTTTTTGATTGTGCTTATATGGATGGTTTTTTATTTATTATAACTGGTTTATGTTCTTCTTTAGATTGTGTATGCCTACAATAATTAGTTATTTTTAAATATCTTTTGGGGCTGATGTAATTCTATTTGTTTTTATATTTGTGTTATTCCATTTTTTTTTTAAATTATTGATTGAGAAATATTACAATCTGTCATATTTATAAAAATGTTGTTACTCACAAGGTGTGCGATACCAGAATTACATTTTACATTCTACATCATGTTACAGGGGAGATCTTCTGTAGTCCAATGCTTGTTGAATTTCGGAGCCCCTGTCAATACTCAAGACCTTAAAGGAAACACTTCTCTACATTCAGCAGCAGAGAGAGGGTACACCAGTGTTGTAGAAGTAATCTGTTCTCATTCAGAAATAAATTTGAACATACAGAATCGGGAAGGATTAACTGCATTGCATGTAGCTGTTGAAAGTGGTTTTTTACCGGTCGTAGAGGTAAAAACAATAATTTAATTAATGATGAAAACTAGACAATAATTTTCAAATATGCACTGGGTTGCATCTAATAATTCAATTTTTCAGAAAAGTATATTAAAAACTCAAATTCTTGTTAACTCCAAAGGAATTTAATTTTTATTTAAACAAAAAAAGGTTCAGCGAACCGAAGGTTCGATGCCGATACCACCAATCGATGTTCACATCCTTTCATCCACCAGGCTTTGTCTAAAACTAATCCCGCCAGATCACCCCTAACACAATCTTCTCACCTTCACTTTGGTCTACCCCTCGGACGGTTTCCATTCGGTACTGCGCATATTAATATTTTAGGAATTCCTTCATTACTTATCCCAGCAATTTTACATGTCCATTTTATTTGCCTCAACTTAATCACCTCAATCATATTAACCGGATACAGTTCACACAATTCTGCATTGTGCAACCGCCTAGATTCTAGGGTTGACTCGTCCTTTTTCGCTCCGAATATTCTACGCAATACTTTGTTTTCAAAAACCTTAAGACGTTGCTCATCTCTTAACGTAAGAGGCATCGCATCCATGAAGAACAATTTGAAAATTTTTTATTTAATGTTTCATAAATATTTTTATGTTAATTTTCAAAAATGCTAATCAATTGGGATCAAAATGTTCAATAACTATTATTCCAAAGTTTTGAGTATAGGACTTAATATTTGTATGTTTCATTATCATCATTTCCACGTCAAAACTATGATGAAAAATGTTACTAGTTTACATAAAATGGATAGTTGATGATACAAATTAAAATTAGTGAGTAAAAAACAATGTCTACATGATAAAGTAGAAGTTCAGGATTTATAGAATTCAGAACAAGAGGTGGATGGCATTTTACCAGATGTTTTTGAATTCCCAGAGAAGCTGGTACTTGCTGGGCAATAAGGTGTTATGAAGACCTGGGGTAAGATCTTACAGTACCATCCCTTGGGAAAAGCCGAAATTGTAACTGGAGGAAAAGGATACATGTGGCAAAATATATTCCTTTTAAATAAGACCTATGAAATAGAAGAATATCATTTCTAGTCGACAAGAAAAGTCCAAAAATATCTCCAATGCAGTTTATAATTGATTTTTTATGTAATATAAGTGAAGAGATTGAGTGAAGGTGAAATACCTGTGGTTTATGGTAAGATGAATCTTCTGTAAAAGATAACAATACAGAAAAAACGAAGATGAGGTGCGTCTACCATACAATTACTAGGTGCACTATCTAGGAGAGAGCATAACACAAAGATCGCTCAGATAAATATTACCAATCATTGGAGCATATGCTATAGATTGGAAAGAGCATATATTTTGGTTGTTTAATTGTTCAGCTCAGATTACTTACAAAAACAGATATAAAACAATTGAAAAACCATTATTTTTCTATTTGAGTGGGCTTCAGCCCGAAAGAAACCTGTGGATCAGCTAAAGCTCCATACCAACGAAGGTTCGAACACTATACATGTTTAAGGCTATAAAAAAAAAAAAAACTTCAGTATTTCAGAGTAAACAATAACTTTTGCTTGTTTTCCCTCTGTGATATGACACATAAGTATGTATATATTGTTTTTCTCGCAACCTTACCAATACAGGATAAAATATAGCAGCCATTGAGAAAAATATTCTTCTCTTAAAATATTCAACTCACATGTGCTTAAAACTTTGTCCCTATCAGGATTTTGATTCAGATAGCACTAATAATTTCACAATCTTAATAATTTTTCCTCTTAATATAATTTTGATAAGCAGTGAGTCATAGTCAAAGAAGTTAAACCCTTTGCAAACTGATTAATAAATTTACTATCCATGAATAGATATTGGTTTTCTAGAATAAATTATAAATTCATTTATTCGGTAAAAAAAATGGAATATAAGCAGAAATAAATCAAAATTTTATCATAAAAATAGTAAAACAATTTACGACCACTTATATTTTGTAGAATTAATTGTTCATACATTAATCTATATCGCTGAGGAAGATTTGAGGATAAGGAATAAATTGGAAGAGTGGAGGTGTGGGCAGTGGCTGGTCCAGAAATTTTCTCAGGGGTGGGGGCGCACCTCTTTAACAGGTGCTTCCCCTACCCCTACAATTTCCCCCACCACTACCCATATTCGCCACTCCTTGGCTGAATTTAGCTGCTCAAAAAAAAAGTCCACTTTAAATGATTTTAATAATAACCAACTCTATTTTTATTTAAAGTAAAATTTGTCTAGTTTACAGACGAGGAATGGTTAATTATTTAAAGTTAATAGTTTTTTTAGCTAACATCTTCCTATTAAAAAAAATATGTGGTACTTAAAAAAAACCCAAAACATTAAATTCCTACTTTCCATCTGAAAATCGAAGCATTGTAAACTTTTTTGCAGCTTTTGAGTTCTGATATCAATTCATTAAATATTTCTCTTCACTTACGGGAATATGGATTACCCTATATATGGATTAAGACATGTAAAAATCAAAATTGCTTACACGACTCACCAAGGAAAATCGTTTTACAGACCAAAAAGCCAGATTTATCTGATCTTTCTTTTCATCTATTGCTACTAAATAGTGCATCGGAGCGAAAAACGAATTCTTTATGAAATTAAAGAACGTTAAATTGTGCGCCTAACGAGTACGTAAACTTAATAATTTGATTAAGTAATATGGCCGATAACCACGGTCAACGAACGCTAATTTTTACCAAATTTGTCCAAAACTGTGACAGATTACAATAAATGGCCCTGTAGCTTGGAAATGAATCCTCCAAGAGAAAAACTCAGAATTAATTCCGATTTTGATCCCGATCATATTCAGATTCCGATCATATCGGAGACCAAATAATTTGTATCTTCCTTCGTGAAAAATTCTCAATAGCAGTTATTTTAAGAAAAGAAAAGTACTTTCTGATGAGGTGCATACAAATTATTATCGTGACCAGTTTATGAATTACAAAGAGTTTTCAAGGAGACTATAGTTGCTGGATATTGCAATGCGTCCAGATCTATTGGAACTGAACAAAAACTGGGTCTTTGAGAAAAAAAACAAACGGATTTTCATGTGCTCTAATAAACGGTTGTCCTTAGGATGAATAATGTTAATTTTTTTTTATATATTAATTTTCCTCCATCTTGAATTTCACCTGCTAGAATCAGTTCGGAGTAGGCAAGAACAAACAGCAAAAGAAGTACAAGCCTTCGCAGCTCACGGCGCACAGTAGGACGAATAAGGGAAAACTCGCAACATCGGCTAAATCAATTTTATACCTTGAAAACTAGATAAACTCTAATGTTGACACCTTCTGGAATTCATGAGAATAGTTTGTAGAATCAAACACGGGCCACCTTATAGTACGATCTAGTTACTCGGGAATGCAGACTTTGATAGCTGCCAGATCTGAACGAGCCCTAAAAGAAGTATTCCTGGCTCTAGAACAAGAAACCGAAATTCTTGGCTTGGTCATCAACGAATCCAAGACAAAGAATTTGAGAATAGAACCATCAGAGGTAGGGACAGGTTTTTCCGAAGTTGGACCATATAGATTTGAGAGGGTACAAAGTTTCTTATACCTGGGATCAGAAATAAACACTCAAAATGACCTATCCCAGATCAACCGAAGGACTGCCGCAGCCAACTAAGCTATTTTGGGCTAGCAGAATACTAGCAGACACATCTCCAACAAGACCAAGATTGGCCTATATGAGACCCTGATTCGTCCAGTACTTACGTATGGGTCAGAGACCTGGGCCTTCACTAGAGCCAGTGAGAATTTCCTTCTGGAGTTTGAATGCAAGATATTGAGAAGAAATTTTGGTCCGGTTCGAGAGGGAGACACCTGGATAAGACGGAAGAATCATGAACTCTCAAGACTGAACAGAGATCCTGATATTATCAAGTAGATCAAGATTGGGAGACTCCGATGGGCGGACCATTTTGCAAGGATGAAGGTGGACGATGGTCCTCCTCTTCATCACCTTTAAGGCTATACGGGGTTCTCCCGGGCCAGGGAGTGTGGGCGGAGATTTAAAAGACTCCCCCGGCACCGGGATGCGAATTTGGAACTATTTTTCATCGTTGTCTCATATGTCAGATTGCTAGGCAACGGCGGTGCACACTCCTTAGCCCATTCGGCCACCCCACTCACGAATTTTCCATATATTTCTTTTTTTTTTTCATTAAACAGCTGATTTTTCGAACTTTTTCGGAACTTCTTTTCTAACATCTAAGGGAGAGAGGAGTGCACCCCCCGGCTTGATTACGATAATTACCTTTTTAAAATCACTTTAGAAAATTCGTCTTAGAGGATAATTCTTTTCTATATTTCTCTTTTCTTTAAATAACTATATTTTTTTTATTTTACTTTGTTCAAGATTTTTTTTCCGCAGGGGTAAGTAGCGCACCTCATGGCAGTAATCACCATTGCTATTCACAATAATATTTTTTTACTTTCCTACCTATACTAGGTAAGGAAAGTATTGCAATCGGGTCAAATTTCCGACATGCGGTTTTCGAAGGATCTATACGTTTCAGAACCCCTTGAGTCCGAAAAACACATTTTTAGCCATTGGTCTGTCTGTGGGTCTGTCTGTCTGTGCCAAGATTTTCTCGAGAACTACTCAACCGATTTTGTTGCTTCTTTTTTTATATTGTAGGGTTTTGACTACCAATGCCTGTGACAGAAATTCGGCGCTCCATGCGCAATAGCTTGCGCGCAATAAATGAAAAACATGTTTTTCTATAGACTGTAACGCAAAAACGGCTCAAACGATTTTGATGAAACTTTCCTATAATGTTCTAATCATTGTCCTTTCAATTTTCGTATATAGACTAAATTCCCGAAAAAAATCAGGAAAAAAAGTTATAAAGTAAAGAAAAATGTTATGGGGTCTAACTCTCTAAGTATATATTATACGGTACAATTTATAATAAAACTTTTGAAAGGTAATTAAATTACCAACAAAGAAAAAAAAATTATCGGAATCGAACCAGTATAAGCGATGATACAGCTTATCCTTTTTTTAACGCATTTTTTTTAACTTATTACTTTCCTACCTATACTAGGTTAGGAAAGTATTGCAATCGGGTAAAATTTCCGACATGCGGTTTTCGGCGGATCTATACGTTTCAGAGCCCCCTTCAGAGTCCAAATACGGCGTTTAGCCTGTCGTTTGAAAGATAATGGAATTCCCTACAAAGCCATATAAAAATCGTGCATTTTAGACACCTATTAACGAAGTTACAGCTATTCAATTTCCAATGTAAGATTACGGTTTCATATCCTGGTGTCAGAAAGGGACGAATGAGAGAATAAAGATGACTAAGTGAAAGTAAGAAAATCTGTTGGCCTCATCACACAATCTTCACTATTTCCTATACTTTTAACAGAAATTATTGTTTGGCAATACTAAGCTATGCCAAAAAGTTTTTGATCAACAATATTAGGAAGTATTGAAATTTTAACACTGATCTACCTTAAGCCGGTTTACATTGCTTTAGTTTATCAAATAAATCGTACTCAAATCTTATGTTTGATCAATTTTCAGGAAAACGTTCAATTCTTTTTTGTTTCTTTATGAACATATGTAAAGATATAAAAACTTTTCTGAAATATGTAGGAAAGTCGTATGGGTGGACACACCAGATTTTTTTATATTACATTAGAAAATTTGTCTATGAGTATGAATTTTATTTTATATTACTCTTTTCATTAAACAGCTGCTTTTCTTGAACTTTTTTCCTACAATCTAAAGGAGTGAGGGTCGCCCCTCTTCCCACCCTCCCCGGCTGGATCCGCTAATACTGGTCACGATAATAATTTTTTTTAAAACACATTAGTAAATTCGTCTTAGAGGATGATTTTTTTTTCTATATTTATGTTTTCTTTTAATAGCTGTTTTTCGTTTTGTTTTTAAGATTATTTATCACCATCCGGAGAGGCAGGGGCAACTTCTGGCAGAAATCACTAGTGCTGTTCACAATAATATTTTTTTAAAATCATTTTAGGAAATTCGTCTTAGAGGATGAATTTCCTCTGCGTTTCTCTTTTCTTTAAATATCTGTTTTTTAAAACTTTTTTGGAATTTTTTTCCACCTCCCAGGGGAAGGGGCGCTGCCCTCGGCTGGATCCCCTAGTGGGTGTGGGTATAGGTGTCTACAGCGTTAATAGGTGTCTAAAATGCACGATTTTTATATGGCTTTGTAGGGAATTCCATTATCTTTCAAACGACAGGCTAAACGCCGTATTTGGACTCTGAAGGGGGCTCTGAAACGTATAGATCCGCCGAAAACCGCATGTCGGAAATAACTGCCCATTGAATACTTATTTTCTTTTAGATTGTACATTTAATACATTTTAATTCATTTATTGAAGCAAATTATGCCAATTGATTTATTTTTTTCAGCTTTTACTAAAAACAGATTCCTGTGATGTTAGCGTGAGAACGAAGCTTTCGCAGACAGCTCTAGACATCGCTCAGACAGGATACAGGAGGTCTCAACCCCAGATACGCAGTCTTTTATTTACAGAAATAAAAAAATTAGAATTTGATAAAATAATTTAAAGAAATGTTACTCTTATTTTAAAATGTCTATTAAAAAAATTATATCACGATATATTTTTTTTTTCAATCCGTATCCTATGTCCATATGCACAGTCAAGATTAAGGTAATTTATAATTATTATTATATTAAACACGACTAAATATATTTCAAATGGTAGCAAATACCAAATAGTCGAAGTTTCGACAATCCAGGTGTCACAACGATAGAATAACGCCAACCAAGTAAGGCCTTGTTTAGAATAGTTTCCTCACCGTTTTCATTGGCTGAACAATATATATATATATATATATATATATATATATATATATATATATATATATATATATATATATTTTTTTTTTCCTACCTCCCAGGAATTTCTTGATTACAAAATACAATATATATATAAATGTATATATACATAAATTTTCAATTTCCTTTTATTGCCCAAGGGCATTTTAAGGTAAGAGGGCTCTGCACGCTGTATGCGTTCTTTGCATCTGTGGCCAGAGGCCTTTTATTATACCACTGGGCGTGGAGGGACCGCCCTGAATGAACAATATTTTTTTTTTTTTTTTTTTTTTTGTCTTACGCTCCAAAATGTTTATTGAAACAAATTACATATATAGTATACAATATATACATGTGATAAATTCCTTCCACTGCCCGAGGGCATTACAATGAACAATATCTATATTTCAAAGTCTATAAATTTGTATAGGAGAATAAAATCTCCGGGAGAAGCCATTTTCGGAAATACAGTGATTCATTAAAATTCGCGGGTTTGATATCCACCAATTTTGTTCATCAGCGAATAGTAAAATGCAGAAGAATTATACATTGTAAATCGCGTATTAGATGAATCGTGATTAAAATAATAAATCCCAATACATACTAAAGATGTAATTGTTAGTGCAAAATGTCATCAGTAAAATTGAGTGTTTTATAGGAGAGTTAAAAACTAATTACATCTTTATGATATAATGTATCATATTCCTCTGCTATTTTCCATAGTACCAGGAATATCACGCATACTACGAAATGTCACCTTTAGCACCAATAGAATAAAAATCTTGTGCGCGGAACACACAACTTTCACTTACCGATCTACTTTGAATAGAAATTATTTTCTGGCAATGCTGGGCTATTATAAAATTGTTTGAAGTGCATTTTAAACGGAGCTAAAGCTTAAAGTTTACAAATATCAAGTCATTAAGACCATTATAATTACAAAATGTCAATTTAATATATCGACGATAGGCAATAAAAATCTATTCACTCCATCTGCTTTTACAAACTACACAACTTTCTTTGCTTTTATAAACCAAAGAATGACTAAGTCCAATTTCAACCTTTTCATGTGATGTCATTTTAGTGTTATTTTTAGTTGAATAAGTTATCTATTCAGACAATGAGTAAGTTTATTCCGGTGATTGCAGTGTTGAAATATAGAACTGAGAATAAAGGTATTAATGTAGGTGCTTATTACTTATGAAAGATGTTCTTAGGAAAGATACTTAATTAAATATCTGTAGAAAAAAGGTTTTTTTAGTCTCAACAATTAAAAAAGTATATTTTAAATTTATAAAAATTTTAGCCTCTTCAGAGAAAAAACTAGAGTTCATATCTTTCCTCCTAATTGTCCGATATTAACGATTTATTTTTGTTTTTTTAGGAAACTCCATAAACTTTAAAAAAAACATATACAACATCTCCAAAAAAGTGTATACTTTTGGAGTTATTCGAAATTTAATTTTATCATCCCTCGTAACTTTTTTCCAGCTTCTTTTCATTGAAGTATGTTATATAGATAAATTTAAAAGGTGTAGAGAAAATGACTTTAGCGAAGTTTCATTGAAATCGATACATTCGTTAAGGCGCTACAGTCTATAGCAACGCTGGTTTTTCTGCATTTTTATTTATTTTTCTCCTTTATTAACTTATCAAATTCTTTCAAAAGTTATATGTAGCATTTTTTTATAATTCTGAATAATCCGAAATGATTAACTTTTCAAAATAAACCATATTAACGGTGTTTTAGAGGAAGACATATATAAACATTCGGGAATTAAACCCTGTAAAGTGACATCAACGGGGATAAGACTTAAATTATATTAAAGACCACTTAATTATACAATGATACACCGAGTTTAATCAAAATCATTAGAGCTGTTTTTGAGAAAATTGTGAAAATGTGTTTGAGCGTTGATATAAAGTGGCACTTCCGGTTAGTCGATTTTAACAAAAAAGTTGCTGTCTCATCCGGCACATATACAAACCTTAAATACTTAATATCTGTTTCTTACTACTTTTCGTTTATGAGCTAGACTGTTAAAACACACACACACACAGATACACAGACCGTTTTGTGACACTTGGTTATTTGGACTTAGGGGACTTCAAAGCATGTATTTCCGTTGAAAACTGAGATTCGAAAATTTTCACGATCGCAATACTTATCCTCACTATATATTACATATATACATGAGTGAAAGTAAAAATGGAAAGTTATTACATACATTTGCACTAACAGTAGCGATGTATACTTATAGGTATGTTTTCACTAATGAAATAGATGGAATAAAACCATTACAGTATAAATTAACTGTTCGAATAAAACCTAAAATGTTATAACATCATAACAATATTGTATTAACCCAAGGTCTATAAAACTACTAGATTATTTTACTCAGGGATGAGTGATTGGGGGACTTGAAACGTGACGTAAGAACTAGACCGCCAGACCTACCCGATACTCTTTCAAGCCTATCATTGAAGGTTTATTTTAACATTATTGTTTTTTTTTCTTGTTCGATTTATTGAAAATAATACGTTCCTGTGTTTTTGACGTTTGATTGAAGATAATTTCAATCAATTTATTTGTACAATTTAGGGAGATTGTACAATGAACTGGTGCGTAACCTATTAAAACATTATATTTTTTTTGTCTTTTTTTAAATGGTATGTATACCGATCATTGTAGAAAAGAGGGACCATCTGATATAAATATAGATGTTAGAATTAGTGTGCGCTATTATAAAATTAACACACCTTGGGATAAGTGAGTGTAGAACTGTGAGAAGAAACAGTTATGAGTTCAAAAATAATTTGGAGCTAAACGACAAAATTATAGAAGTATAGCAAGTTCACTATTCCTAGAAGGTTCTAAAAAAAATAATATAAAAATATTTTGGATAATCTGTAGGTCATTACGTTGGTGAAAGGTGGCTTTTATCTATTTATTTTATAAATCTATTTTATTATCTATATTATCTACAAATTTAAATTTATATATATATATATATATATATATATATAGAGAGAGAGAGAGAGAGAGAGAGTTTATAATAATAATATAATAAATATTTATGTTAATAATATATATATTATAGTATATATATTATACTATATATATATATAGTGCAGGTACCGCGAGCACAATTAAAGCAATTTCAGAAATATAATATTGAAAAATATGTATTTTAATAACGTATACATAGATATTAATGTTTTATTTAATTTGTGTGTAAAATGCGATTTTTATTTTCTGATCATTTTTTATTTACCACAATTTAATCATTATTGTTTATGTAAAACCGTATCTATCGCTAATCATTATTTTTAATCGAATAAACTAAAATATTTAAATTAAAAATCAAATATCTATAATAATTATTTTATGATTATGTGGAAAAATTAATTATCGATTTCAAACTCTGAAAGCAATAGATATGAGGTCCTGCCGCAAAATATGCCACATTCTCAACCACAAACCCAAAATCCTATTATTAAAAGTGTACTTAATCCTCAAATTCTCATATTTCCCCTTCATCAAATACCAGAGATTTTTTCAGTTTATTAACATCGTTCCTCTATGATTTCAAATCACTTCTTACTCTTCTGATGTCACTTCTAAATTGAAAATTCCACCTCGTCCATTTTTTAAAAAATCCTTGTATTATTTCAAAGAAATCAATATTCATTTTCTTTTCGAATGTGAATGGTGTTAAAAATCATACAGACGGACTAATTTCTCATACCTTATTACTTGAAAAAAAAAGTTGATGTGATATTAATTAATGAATCTTGACCAACCTTCTAGCATTTTTTTCAAAATACCGCAATACTTCACATACCGATTGGCCAACCTTACGGTAAAGTACATGCTGATAATCAATGCTTTGTACTGATGCTATTAAGAGGATGTACGCAAATACGGATATAAGACCTACTAGCTATGGACACACTATAAGCAATATAAACAAAAAGCTTGAAAACGAAAAGAAAACAGCTTAATTCTTAAAGCAGATAAAGGAAATTCGGTGGTTATAATGAAGACAGACGACTATATAAAAAAATGCGAAGATTTTATTGACAGTTCTGGTGCAAACAATATAAAAGAAGACCCAACCGAAAAAATAAACATTCTTCTGAAAAAAAAAAAACCATTAAAGAGTGTGATACTTATTCAAAGATGATTTTGAGAAAAAAAATCCATAATGGTTATGAACCCTAACATACCACTCCTCTATGGCCAACCAAAAATTCATAAAGACGGGTGCCTCATCCGACCAATTATATCTACCTGTGGTAGCCCCTGCTTTAAATTGGCGAAAAAAATTAGAAACTTGACCAACTTGAAAAGCAACAAGTACAATAAAAAATTTAATAGAATTAATTGACATCATAAAAGATATTCCTATTTCAAACTCTTCATTCTGGTTAGTTTTGAAGTTGTAAATTTGTTTACTAGCATCCCTTTAATAGAATGCGAAAAACTATTTGAATTATTATTATATAAAAGTAAAGTTAACCGATTTTTATGTAAGGATATAATGGATCTCCTCTCGTTGTGTTTTAAACTAAAAAACAGAATAAAAGAACACTTCCCTAGTTCAGGCCATGCATCACATTTTATAGATCATTTTTTAAATTGTTCACACCCACAAAAAAGTAGCAAGGTAAAACTTTTGGATGCTATTTCAAAAGGGAAAAGAATGGACTTTTTTGAAAAATTGAAAATTAAGAAGAGGATTTTGAAAAAATGATACAATATGCCTGAATGTACTAAATACTCAATTTGAGGATTCTGCAATCATAAAATCAGTGGCGGAAAATGAAAACAATACATAGGGGTAGAGATAGCCCATCTGGCCAATAGTTTTATTTTTATTATTTCTAGTCCCCGTTCGACAAGCAGGAGAGGAGGACCACTATCAGTTGGGTGATTATCATTTTTATTGATTAATTTATTAATATGTGATTTTCAATTGTTACATTCTAAATTAGTTTTATTTTTGTTGTTAATTTTATTATTTTTATTTACCTAGTCTGATGAAGGTGTGATAAAAGACAGAAACCGGTTGCGCAAAATGTGAAAAATAAATGGAATATACAGGAAGACAACGTCTTTTTTTGTAAAACCAATACTTGCTCCTATCCTTTCACACTTGCATCATCATATTGCCCTCCTAACCAATCTATATCCACTACACAGTTGAATTTCTTCTTCAGTTCCTTAGGAAATC
Source organism: Nezara viridula (assembly GCA_928085145.1). NCBI lineage: Eukaryota > Metazoa > Arthropoda > Insecta > Hemiptera > Pentatomidae > Nezara > Nezara viridula. The sequence continues at coordinate 86,181,886 of OV725077.1, read as the reverse complement.
ATTTCGTTCTAGACGCAGATTCAAACATTAAGCATCCACGTGGATGAATATTTCTGACTGAACTAAATTTCGTCAAACAATTTTTGAGGAAGCACATTATTACGACGTTATGGATTTTTGAAGAGTGCAAATATTTTCAGACTGTGAAGACAAGGAAAGGATATAACGAAGGAAATAAAAGAGAAATTTAAATTACAGTTAAGGAGCGATTTTGAGATACTTCAGCCAGAGATTGAACTGTCTAATGATGATGGTTATAAGGTTGAGGAAATATATTAAATAAATTTGAATACTTCCGTACTGGTATTATTTTTATTAATATTATTGTTAATTTTTATTAATTCTTAGGAATTATGATTTTAAATTTTGTGAAAATTAAATTTTAGCCACAAATGTAAGTTATGTTGACTAAATTACGACTATAAAAGTTTTTTTTGTAATAAATACGTGATTTGCAATCGAAAATTATGCTCAATGAATTTTCTCCTTCTAGATCGGCTATCGGCCCCACTGAGCATTGGGCTTGAGGTGAATGTGCACTCCTCAAGGCTCCTATACACAGAACGCGATACGATATACCTTTGTCGGTGTCGCTGCGGATTATTCTGCTCTATGTGGCTGTGATGGTCCAATATAATGTAACACAACTATATCACCGCCCAGGGATGCCCATCCTCACCATCCCCATGACCGATGGCGCATAAACCTTCTCCCACCCCTCCCAAGATATTTTATTCCTCTCTTCTTCTTAACAGTTAAAATGGAAGTAGAATTTGAATATTCGTAGATTATATACCATTAAACATCCAGTGGTCTGTTCCATGATGCCACTTATCTTTTGATTTGAAACTTTTCATTTTGAAAATTCATAATCCTCTTGAAATGTGCTCCCCTCAAAATTGACAAACTCGTCAAAAAGTGAAAACATCCTCATTAATTTTGTTCGCGCTACTTGCGCTATAAAACCTCCTGGGCATTCCTGTTACCGCCAACAAGAATATCGTAACGCCGAGACATATCGTATTCTATGGGTTGGAGCCTTAACTCACAATAACTTTACAGCGCTATATAATGAATGCCGCCAAATCACTTTCAAATCTAGCTTTTAACTAAATGTGATTCTAACGTTCTGAACAGTGATAACGCCTCGCCATCATCAACTGTTGGTGGTAAGCCGCTTTCTAATAACATTCAAGAGCGAAGAAGTGATTTCAATAACGTTGTTATTGTTTTGCTGGTAACACATTCTAACATTAAAATGTATTTTCATGTTAAGTGTAATTTTATAACGTATTTTCTACCATTTCTACCATCTTACTACAGATGACTATCGATAGATTGAGTTTGATATACCGAAGCTCAACTCAAGCCAAACGTTTAAAAACAATTAACCTTTTTTCAGAAAAACTAAAATATTTAATTTTCATCTTCCATTTACTTTAATCTACCAAATTAATTTTGAATGCAATATATTTCTATAATGAAGTTTTTTTTTTTAACAAATAGCTTAATTTAATTACTTCCTTCGTTCCTGTTTTCCTTCTTTGTATAGAAGTATAAAACCTTCCATCCAATAAAAATTTCTTCCATTAGTTAAGTTTATTGGTTTTCGAAACTGAAACTTAAACCTTTCGGTGAAGATAACGTTATTAATTTTTAGAGTATTCGGTATTCAGGAAATTTTAATAAGTTTGTTTGCGACGAAATTAATCATGTTCAATCAAGTAATTGAACTAGCAAAAGCCTCAAAATCTTATTTCCAAAACCATCATGAAAGAAGACTCTTTTTTGATACTTCATTGATGACATCTTGCTTACTTTTCACTTTATGTGCAGTTGTGACCAGTCAGCAATATTTTGGAAATCCTATAGAATGCATGCAAGATAAGAAGAATGATAAAACTATTCCGGAATCGGTTTTGAATAAATTTTGTTTTATATCAGTGACTTACATTTCAGTTGATTTTAAAGGTATGTTGAAATAACTAAATTATTGTTTATGTTTGGGATAAAATATTATCATCAAGTAAATTTCACCTGATATTTCTTAATAATCTTATTGACCATTTAAGTTAATATAATTGAGAAAACCGTTATAATCAAGTATGGTATATGCATGACAGAGTGATTACTGTCAGGGATGGGTATCCCACATACAACATATTTTATTGCTCACCTCTTCTTAGAAATAATGCAAAACAAAAGTAGATTAGAAAAACCATATATTATATACAATTGCAGTTCCTACAGTCTGCTCCATGCTTGCTCTTTTTTTGATTTGAATCTTTTCATTCCAAAAATGCATAAACACGCTGAAAGGTTCCCCCCTCAAAAATTCCAAATCTTCAAAATGTTTTCCACTCAAACAGTTTGATGGGGCGACTTGTAACCCCTTCTGGGCACTCCTGATTACTCCTCTATTGGACTCATTACGTGGTAAATATTAATGAAGAAAATATATTGAAGGTATCCCTCACCTCTGTCAATTATAATAAGTTATTATTTTGTCAATTATGATTTTTCTTTCTACAAAATCTTGCTTTCTAAACATGAATATTAGTAAATTTCTTATTACTCTACTTTATTTGTCTATGACATTAAAACATAGGACCATAATATAAAAATATCTTCCAATTTTTTTTACTGTTGACGACATTTAATTTTAAGTGAATTTACTAATTTCCATAACACTGTCCATTAGTTATTAATCAATTGTTTATTTGCAATTACATTGTTATGAGTATGTTAAGGAACGGCATACTTCTATAATGTATTTTATTCTTTCTGCTTAACGCCTCTGCATAATGTAACCTTAATATTTTTGTCGTCTTATTTTGTCCCTAGACATTAAAACATTTCTAATTTTAAAAAGGTTCATTTATTGTTTCTCAGTCATTTAATATTTAAGAAATAGGTTTTTAATAAAAAAACAAAACAAAAAAAACTGGTATTATTAAATAATTTACATAACATAACTTTTGAACAAAATAACACCACACACATAGTCTCCTATTCTTATCAAGAGAGGCCTTGAAATATTGTATAGCCGAGCACCCCATTAATTTGATAAATAAATTAATATAGCTCAGTAGAACCCTTACACATCTAATTATATTGACACTATAAATATTGAAAGAGCTTCAATAATAAAAAAAATAAATTAATATCAACTAATTTGATTGATATCAATATAACTGACATGATGTGGTCCTCATATGGTCTGTATATTGTCAAAATTTGATATTCACTCAACAATATTGACTGTGTAAGGATCCAAGTGTCACTGATAGAAAAATACGGTCTATAGAAATAAAACAATGTGGCCACACTTTCCCAAAATGGCATCCAAACATGTCAAGTAGATTCCTTTGATTTGAGTTGGTTTTTTGGTCACCGAGATTCAGCAGTTGGCTTAGTTTTGTCATAATTGGTCTTTTCTTAAAGCTGGATATTCAGAGAGTAATAAAACATCAAAATAATTTTAAAACTAATTGGCCTTGGCAATAAAAAATACCAGCAAAGACAATTCTTTCAAGTCGTTCAAATCAATGCTGTAAATCAAGTCATTTGTAATTAAACGGCCAAAAATAGCGAAAAACGTCTTAAGATAAAGTAACTAGAAAACACATTTTTCTTTCTAAATCAATCATTAATTTTTAACAAATTTCAAGGGTTCTTTAGAAAGTGTACTTAATCAGCGGAAAAGCAGCAGTGGCGTAGGCGCCTACAGTCCTCTGCTACCTGATTCGGTTCTTACTAATGGCATAGTTATAGTGCTACTCTCTTCATCTGTAATTTATATTTTTCTAAATATCTTTTCTAAGATCCTTTATAAATTCCCAATTTTTAAATTTTTTAAAATATAAGCCAGCTAACTATACTAGCTGTCCCCAGCTGTCATCACAAATTTATGCTGCCAAGATCCATTATAAAGTTGAGGAGTAGGAGTGCCTAGAAGAGAATTGCATGGCGCAAGTTGTGCCATAAAAATTTTTGAGGGGCGCATATTTTTCAATACCACAAAAATATGTTTCTATCCAAAATTTTGAAATCCCATAAAAATGTGAGCCTCTCACATTTCTTTATAGGAGTTGACATTTTTTAGGGGTCACATTTTAATGGTGTTATGAATTTATGGAGAGAACCATATTTTCGTGGTATTGAATTTGGAGGAACTTTCATAGCATGGAATAAAGAGTAAAAAAGAACAGACACAAGTATCATTGTATATGATAAAAAAATTATATTTTTTTTCCTAACCTCCCCAAAAAAAAATTATAATATTTTTTTTTCCTAACCTCCCAAAAAAAAAATTATAATTTTTTTTTTCCTAACCTCCCAAAAAAAAATTATAATTGTATTTTCACTTGGCCTTTTATTTAGATTAAAGCAATACAAGTGCTTGGGAGGGGGCATTCTCCATCGACTTTTGGGGAAAGGACATCCCTGTTGAGTAGTCATATATCAGGTATAGGTGAAGATTAAGATAAATATCAGCTATAGGTGCAAATGAAGAGTTGAATAATAGTTCTTCATTTTATAATAGTGTTTCATGTTTTGGGGATACCGTCTTTGCCATTCTAGAATAATTGTAGTGAGAAGCGCAAAAGGATCTAAGTGCATTTAGAAAAATTGAAATAATATATTCTTTGTTTGAAGATCCATTGGTATAGTTATTATTATAAATGTGATATTATTTATTACTTATAAAATCACAAGTAAACAACTTCACTTTAATGGTTAGGCACAAGATCTCATAATCACAATATAAATGGAGTTCTGAGAATAGCCTAGTGTGTCTGAACGTAAACGTAGGTGACTAAACTGTCTGGTAATCTCTGACCGATCTAATCTGAAAAAGACCCTTTGGGGGTTTGTCAATGCCTTTTGATTGAGGAAATGCTGGAAGCAAAAATGTAATTCAATTTAATTAAGGTCCTATTGAAAAAGACCAGTTGGAGGTTTACAGAAGTCATTGAACACTGTCCGAATAAAGGAAAGTTATTCTCATGAACACCTCAATATTTTCCTATGATCATGAGATCTATGGCTCACTGATCAAAGTAGAGCAAATCTTGTAAATTAGTACTCTCCATTGTATCGATATTTTAAATATTGAAAAAAAAAAATTATTGGCCATTATTTGAGCCTTTCAGTTGACAGAATAACTAACTCCAATTTCAACACTTTTGATTATTAATTTTAGGGATATTTCCAGTGAGAAAATGTATACCTTTATTTATGTATTTCAACACTGCACTCACCTACTCTGCAATCAACTTATTTAATGTTTGTATAGATATTATTTCTAGCTTCTTGGTTTTGCTGATGATATTGACATAATAGGTAGGTCTGAACGGGCTCTCAGAGAAGCGTTTATAGGCCTTGAAGCAGCTGCAAGACCACTTGGTCTAGAAGTCAACGAGAGGAAAACTAAGTATATGAGAGTTGGTGGTGAGGTGGATCTGAACTCTCCATTTGAGGTAGGTTCTTTTAAGTTTGAGAGAGTGAAAAGTTTTATATACCTTGGGTCTGAAATTAATAGCAAAAATGACATGGCTCAAGAAATACAAAGAAGGATCACGGCTGCCAATAGATGTGTCTTTGGACTTGGCCGACACTTAAGAAGTAGGTACCTCTCAAAGAAGACCAAGCTGATCATATACAAGACCCTTGTTCGGCCTGTTTTGACATATGGCTCAGAGGCTTGGACGATGACTAAAAACGATGAGATGAAGCTGAGTATGTTTGAGCGAGGAGTCCTCAGAAGGATTTATGGTCCAGTAAAGGAGGGTGATGTCTGGAGGAAAAGAAAAAATAGGGAGCTCAGTTCTCTCTATACAGACATCGACGTAGTCACGTATATTAAACTGGCCAGACTAAGGTGGGCAGGGCATGTGGCCAGAATGAGCACCGTTGAAATACCAAAGAAAATAATGATGGAGGAGCTGCACCTGGTAAGACGGGTAGGAAGGCCGAGGACGAGATGGTTGGACAATGTGGCCTGTGATGCGAGAACCCTGCTTGGTGTACGGAACTGGAGAGCTGCAGCAGAAGACAGAGCCAACTGGCAGAGGCTCTTGGAGGAGGCCCAGTCTCAGTAACGGGATGTCGTGCCACATATGAAGATGATGATGATGATGATAGATATTATAAATTTTCCAACTCGAAATATCACTGAAAGGATCACATATAAAATATCTTTTCAGTACATTTATTATTATTTTTATTATTTTCTGATTTTTCTTAGTTTGCGGATTCAATACTGAAGGTGGAGAACAAGTTCAACCACTTACAGTATAATTTTTTTTTCTTTTATATGTTATTATATATTATTATTTCGTAATAATTATCATATATAGTGTTCTAACTTTTATAGTGTTCTAAGGAATAGTTATAATACTTTATTAATAAATCTGAAACAGATTTTTCTTTTTATTTCCATTTCATGAAGGTCCTCCAGAGACTGGAAGAATACATTCTTTCTATCCGTGGGTTCCATTAGTATTACTTTTGCAAGGATTATCATTTTTATTGCCACAGAACTTTTGGAGTTACATTGATGATGGATTTTTTGAAAATTGCTTGAAAGACAGAAATTCACTAATTATTGAAAATGAGATGATACAACCATTAGCTAGGTAATTGTATTATTTTTTTTAAGATGGGAAACTACAGAGTAAAATAATTTTGAAGGTTAACTTTAAATTTACATTCTTTCAACATTTTGTTAAAAAAAGTAATTTCCTAGTGCTGAACTAGTTTTGTTAATTAGCAAGTTCCTATTAGATCTAGTCGCTCCATTAATTTGTGCTTATGTCGTTTAAGAAATTATTCTTGTTTTGGAGTAATTTTTAACACTTTAGCATGAAATTTTCCAAACTTTTTTTTTACAACAGATTTATAAAAAAGATTTGATACAAAAGATTATACCAAAGAAACTCTGCAATATCATTTATTTGATGATATATTACAGAAAATAATATTTTTTAAAAATATGTGACTAATACTTATGCTGAAAGGGAATTATAACTGTTCAATTATCAGTCTTGTAGAAAACGTATCTATCATTAATAGTTTAATTTTAATTATATTAACTATGATATTTTTCATAAATATTTTAACATTTATCAATCTATTTCAGATATCTGGCAATGAGAATGAACTCTTTCATGATGTGGTCTCTAGGTTACATTTTATCTGAAATTATATTTGTGTTAAATGTAGTTATAAATTTTTATTTAACTGACATTTTTCTTGGAGGTGGGTTTTTAGAGTATGGATTGCAGGTACTACAAATTTTTAAATACATTTTAATGTTATACAAATATCTGATTGTTGCAATTAAGGTGGATCAAGTATTTTGTCTTAGGTTTTTTTTAATTTCAAAGTGGCTGGTGGAACATCTTTTCCGCCAATGACCAGATGCATTTTCCAGAAATTTGGCCCTTCAGGAACCATTGAAAGCCGAGATGCTTTGTGCGTAATGACTCTGAACATGTTGAATGAAAAATTTTACTTGCTCCTGTGGTTTTGGTTCTCTTTTCTGTTGATCATATCAGCAGTGATTTTTGTATGCCGGTTATGTTTCCTAACTATAGTTATAATGAGGAAAAAAAGTAAGTAGTGAATATTTTTTTATTTATTTATCAATTATTAATTGTTATAACTTAATTCTTGTTTGTGTATATTTATTTCTCTAGCAAAATATTGGTCATGATAATCATTTCCTTATTGCTTTTAAAGATAAGACAAATTATACTTCCTTAGTTAAATTTGTTTATTTTATTATTATATATACATTTGCTATTCTTCAATAAGTATGCTTTGAGACTGCAGCTGCCCACCCACTATAATACTTCCACTATTAGTCAAAGAAAAAAAAAAAAAAAAAATCTGGTGCGTCTACTTACACGACTTTCCTACCTATTTCAACAAGTTTTTATATCTTTACATATGTTCATGAAGAAACAAAAAAGAATTGAACTAGATACATTTTCCTGAAAATTGATCAAACATAAGATTTGAGTACGATTTATTTGATAAACTAAAGCAGTGTAAACCGGCTTAAGATAGATCAGTGTAAAAATTTCAATACTTCCTAATATTGCTAATCAAAAACTTTTTGGCATAGCTTAGTATTGACAAACAATAATTTCTGTTGAAAGTATAGAAAATAGTGAAGATTGTGTGATGGGGCCAACAGATTTTCTTACTTTCACTTAGTCATCTTTATTCTCTCATTCACCCCTTTCTTGATACCAGGATATGAAACCGTAATCTTACATTGGAAATTGAATAGCTGTAAATAACCTACTGAAAGTTAAATGTAAAATAAAGATGTTTTGGCGGGAACAGCGAATAGCCTTCCGCTTTTATATCGGGGATTAAGGTTATTTACACTCGTGAATTATTAAAACAAAACCCCGCCACTGGAATAGACTTTTGAGGGTGTTTAACTGTTGTTGGGAATTTAATACTTTTGTGACACGGTGTGAGAAGAAACAATAAGAATATATATATGAAATGTGGGACTTAGTAAACACTTTGAATGAATTGACTCACCTAATTTATTCTTCAATTGTGAGGCCTATAGGACAACTAAATAAAATGACTATTCACTCCTGTCTAACAAACAAATTTATTTTAACAACTGATAAGGAATATATATAAGTGAATGGTCGGCTTGATATTCTTGGTCTTCAATGTAGTAAAGCCTCTCTTCCCAGATGACGTCTTCTTGTGTTCCTGTCCAGACCTCAAGTGCTTGGCGTCCTCTTCCAGCTACTGCTACCTGGTCGGACCTTTTTTCTTCTTTTCGATTGTTTATCGATATGAGATTTTCCAATGAGCAATTTATCCACTGCACAATTGAGTAGAATTCACAGTGCAACCTCACATTCCTGTATATTATATATTCCTTCTCATTCCCTCACACAATGTCGTCTAAAGGAGTAAATACAGGGGGATGTCTACTACAAAACTGACTGAACCTCTATCATACGCTCCGTACTGAGGTCTAGACCACACTGAATCAAATAAAAGAATCAACAACTGGTCTCTCTCGTTAATAGTTGTCCAAAATGAACGATTTTTTAATGGCTTTGTAGAGAATTTCATTACCTTTCAAACGACATGCAAAAGGCGTGTTTCTCAGGAGGTTGTGAAACGTATAGATCCGTCGAAAACCGCATGTCGGATTTTGACTCTATTGCAATACTTTCCTTACCTAGTATAGTTAGGAAAGTAATATAATAAGTTAAAAAAATGTGTGAAAAATAGAATAAGCTGTATCATCGCTAATACTGGTTCGTTTCCGATGATTTTTTTTTTTTGTTTTGTTGGTAATTTAATAACCTTTCAAAAAATTTATTATAAATTTTACCGTATAATATATACTTAGGGAGTTAGGCCCTATAACATTTTTCTTTTCTTTATAATATTTTTCCTGAATTTTTTGGGGAATATAGTCTATATACGAAAATTGAAAAAACAATGATTAGAACATTATAGGAAAGTTTCATCAAAATCGTTAGAGCCGTTTTTTGCGCTACAGTCTATAGAAAAACATGTTTTTCATTTGTTGCGAGCAAGCTATTGTGCATGGAGCACCGAATTTCTGCCACAGCCATCAGTAGTCAAAACCCTAAAAAATAAAAAAAGAAGCAACAAAATCCGTTCAGTACTTCCCGAGAAAATCTTGGCAAAGACAGACAGACCAATGGCTAAAAATGTGTTTTTCGGACTCCATCGATCCATCGAAAACCGCATGTCGGAAATTTGACCTGATTGCAATACTTTCCTTACCTAGTATAGGAAGGAAAGTAAATAAGAAATGGGAAGATATTTTAATCCATTTATAATTCAAGAGATTGAAAAAACAACAAAAACATGATTTATAAAACAGAAACAAAATATCTATGTATATGCAATATCAAAATTATAAATATCATCCTAAAATGAATGCCTAAATGCATCCAAAGGCATTTTACATCCAGCAATATCTTGGAAGAGATAATTCTGGATATTATTCTTCCCCTTAACTTACATTTCATTACCATGTTGTTGATTTTAACTGGAAGTCCAATAATTTTCATTTTTTATCATGAAATTTATGAAGTTAAAAAAAACAAACAAAGGCTTTGATTTATATGAGATTAATTTATTATTGATACTTATGTCTTTCATTGTTAAAAATAAAGTTTTGATGTTACAGGAATCTATTTAGATAACAACATGACTTCTTTCTATAATAATTTTCTTATAATGTAATAATTAAATTTTTATTTTGTTGCTATTATTTATTATTTTATTGTTTGTTTTTAAAAAGGTTTTAACCAGACTTGGGCAGTATTTCATATAAATTATTTTAAAATACAAACATAAATTTTTTGTGTATTGTATTTTAAGGAGTAAAATATAAAATACATTGTTTGTGACTGTATTTTATTTTTAAAATACCAGATACATTGAAATATATTTGTATTTTATTTTTAAAATAAAAATACATTAAATATATTTTATTTTGTATTTTAAATACATATTGAGAAGGTGCCTTTAAGATATGTAGTAAGGGTAATCGTTGGTACTAGAAATCGTCCATGAAAATTGAGCTTAAATTTTTTTAAGGTTGATGCTGCTAAATTTTTAATACAATTATCTTTTACAATAAAACTAGTAGATATTTAGAAATTGTGAAAGGTTTATAGGCTTTTTTCATTAGAAGGAAGAAATAGTATATTATTGATAGATATATTGTTTGGAAAAACATAAGTATTTTGATTTATATGATTTTAAAGAATTTCTCCCAAAGGACAAGGAAGGAATGCCCGAATTAGTCAGAAGAAACATATTAATTTTTTATTACAATGAAGTTTAAAATTACAGTAAAATGGTAATCAGATTTTTAAAAAAAATTCACTGTTAAAGTGATAAAATTAAAAAGTCTAGTAAAGTTTTGTTAATGAAAATTACAACTAACCTAAGAAATAATTACAAATAAAATTTAAAAGTAAAATTATTATTATAAATTAAAATTCATATTTTATGCTAATGAATTACTAATCACTTAATACAATTAGAGAAGAGTAATTATGAAATATATTTATTATTGATAAATTTACTGAGCCTGCAAATGACTAAACTTAAATGAGGTAAATAATTCAAATACCCTCTGTATACAAATTACCATTCTCGCTCTGTTTAAATTGAAACCCCAAGATTTCTATAAGATCAACGTTAACATTTACAAATTCTGGATGAATACCCTGTGTTAATAATTGTTTTTATAAAATATAATACTCTGCTACTCACATCACAGTCAGTTGAACGACTATTTTTGTTCTCTAATTTGTTGGATACACCCAGAATGAAATTGTTTAAGTAACAGGTATTATTGAAAATTAATTGCCAATAAGTTTAATTTATAATTAATATCTATTTATTTGTTTGGTTTTTGGTGAATCATAATTTCTTTAACAAATTCTTCTTTAGAAAATATTGATTGAATAAAGTATATTTTCTCAATTATATATTTAAAAACTATATCCTCTGTGTAACCTTTTTATTATTGGTTTCGTTACAGAAAAAAAAAATTATAATTTTTTTATAGGAAGCAGTTTTAAAGTTAAAATAGGTACCTTAGAGGCAAGTATTTTGAAATTATATTTTAACCACAAAACATTAAAAGTATTTAAAATACTTTTTTGAAAGTATTTTAAATACTTTTCATGTTTTGTCGTTAAAATATAATTTCAAAATACTTGCCTCTAAGGTACCTATTTTAACTTTAAAACTGCTTCTTATAAAAATACATGTATTTTGAAATAATACTTACAATACTTTTTGTCCAGGTCTGCTTTTAACCTAAAATTATATTTATCTGTCATAAAATTAAGTGTTTTGATCAGAAAAGTTAATGATGGTCACTAAATAAAAATTATTTTTATTTTTCATTATGGAAGTTGAATTAACCAAAATTAACTATGTTCAATTAAAATACAAAAGTTTTTATTTGTCTTTAAAAATTAAGGTCTTTCTGATTTTTCATTATAGAGATCAAATTTATCAGCAGTAAATTTTTTATAAATTAATTTAATAAGTACATATTATTATTATTTAAAAAATAATTTCAGTTAAAGTTTCATTTAATGAACAGGCTGTTATTTGTAAATTTATTCACTTATCCTTTCGAGAACTCTCCAAATTAATTATTATTTTCAGTAATTGATACTGATGCCGATCTTTATGTAGAAAGTTGTCCAAGATAAACTTTTTCCTATTTCTTTAAAAGTAGCATACAAGTTTTAGATAAATTATTTGAATTGCTTCTCTGGATTTTAATATGTATATATATATATAAATAAATAATTATGATTCTATTATAGGTTCCTGCTTGATAAGGTTGACACTAACGCCCCAGCTGGGATGGAATAGTGTGTTAGTTCTAGTTAACAAATTGACAGTTAGCGACTGGATATTCATGCAGCAGCTATCAAAAAGCATGTACCCGACATCTTATTCAAAACTACTTGAAAATATAGTTTTAGAAATTAATGAACCATGTAATATAAAATTGAAATATGTGGGCGTACCGACAGCCTACAAGAACTGTGAGATACTGCCACATTCAAATTCAAATGTTTAGGAGGGAAGCAAGCTTGGGAAGATGCCAATACTAATCCATATGTTCACTGTTCGTGTCACATGTTTAGAAATGTATACTGTCATCTTTTTTATTTTTTATTATTTAAAATTGTGAATTATTATCAATATTTTCTTTTATTTTGTTTTTTAAATGCGAAGTCTGCCATAGGTGAGCCATTAATTCGATTCTTAATTTAAAAGGTTATTTTATAATTAAGCCTTCATGGCTGTAATTCTAAGAATCAGTTCATTTTGTTTACTTTGTGATATTAGGCTTGTTATAATAATTTTTCTGTTTAGTATCTCATTTTTCATGGCTGTGTGATGTTCTTGTGAGATAATTAGCATGATGTTTTTTAGAAATGTCTTTGTTATTAAAACAATGTCAATAAATAAATAAAATCATTGTATTTATAACAAAAGAAAGTTTTATTTTGTTTAAATAGTTTTTATTTTGCCCGTAATAGCAGGTGTTATCTGTATAAATTAGTCAAATGTGTTTATTAAGTGATTACTCAGTTTTCTGTTTTTAGTGAAATAAAACAAAAAAGAAAATGTCTCCTGAACATGGTTTAAGTTATCAGCAAATATGATCTCTGTGACAAGACTGTTATCATGTTTTTGTGTTTCTAGCTGATGTATGAGTAATAGCTATGATGAGAAAGTGTATTTGTAAAAATCAATATTTGATGTATTGCAAAATTTTTTTAGTGATTTTTATGATGAATGTTAAAAGTCTTGCTATTCGTAAGTCATTTATGTTGAATTTGTGTATAATTTTTGTTATTGAATTAGGGCATCTGTTTGTGAATGTCAACTTGCATGCTACATGTAAGCCATGACTTCATGGCTATATTTAGACCTGACATCATCACCTTGAAGGATACACACCTGAACTTATTTAATAATAATAAACTCAGCAACTTTTTTTTCTAGCTATATACTTTTAAAAAAATATGAAAATTACCATTTAATCTTTGTTTTTTCTTTTTATTTCTTCTTAAATTTAAAATTTAAATGTTTGTTTTAATTTTAATTTTTCTTTTAAAATATCAATTTTTGAAGAACGGAACATTATTATTTTATTGTCATTAATGACCCATATAAATGGTTTTATTGTAGTTACAGTAATTACATATTGAATTGAAAGGTGTGTTAAAAAGATAAAAACAAAAAAAATTAACTGCATTGAATTATTGTGATTTTTCATCATCGACCTGCTTATGTAGTACACATTAAAAACAAATAGATACTATTTTTTTAAAATTTTGTAAGAACTAAAATTCTAACAGTTATCACTGGTTAGACATTGGATGATGAACAATTTAAATAAAATAATTAAACAATCAGTGGCATATCTACAATATTTTATTTCTTTTTGTAAATTATATATTTATTTGCTAATTTTTTATTTAAAAAATATATTCATGCCTATGAAATCAAATAATAACTTTACAGATAAATTATTTAATTTTTCAATCTTTAAAAAATAAATTATGAAGTGATTTTTCTTATTCTTATTCGATGTACCTTCAGTAGTTATTTTTGAGATTTTTTCGTTTTGTTTTGACTAAAAAGGAAATTTTAGTTCTAAAAACAAAAAGTAGTTGTCTAATAAAAATTCAAGGTTTTCTTTAAAAAAATAGATTTTGAAGGTTCAGAGGTTTAGTAAATAAAACAAAGGCTTAGAAAAATTAAATGTTCGATGTAGAATCCACTAATTCTATATTAAATATCTCCCTCTCTGTAGAAGTTCTATATATTTTAGTTGTAATAATTTCTACATTTAGTTTACATTTTTTTAGTTCATGAAAAAAGATTGCTCTCGATTGAGGCGCAGGCCTTTGCTGCGTTATGCTGGTTTCCTGTTACTCTCTCTTCAAGGTAAGTAGTTAAATTATTAAAGTGTTACTTTAATTACCTTAAAATTTGATCTTATTCAGAATGTAAATCTCAATTTTGAATAAAATTGATATATGTTAACTATATTTTTCTAAAATAAAATCTTTATAATTTATCTTTAATTTGATCTTTTATTGACGTTAAATTATTTTCTATCATTAGTCTTCTTTCTTAGGCTTTTTCTTACTTATTTGAATTATTAGTTAGGATTTTTAATAGCATTCAGTTATACTATTCTATTAAATAGTGTAATATATTATCACTAAATAAAATATTTTTATTAAGTAAATGTGTTGATTATTAACTTATCTGTATTAGGAAATTATTACTGAAGTCTAATCCACAAGAATGTGTTACAACCGTTAGGCTTCAATAAATTTCTTTGAATCATCATGTTTTTTAATTCCCTCTTCATCAAAGCATGGAGTTGAAATTTACATAAATTTTAGAAAGTAGTTGCTTTACAAAATAAAGGTTTTATTCCCACACTGTCTTATCATAAAAATACTAGGAAAATTGTATTTAATTTAAAGTTAAAATTCTGTTCTAATAGTTAATTTATTAATTAAGAAATGCTTGCTATATTTATACTTATTTTAGTATTGTCATCTCTATAGTCTGGCATGTGATTCGATCTGAAATGTTAAAAAAATATTAATATTTATATAATGATTTGATAAATTATTAGAAATTTATATCTTGTTTTTATTATTGATTGTATTACAATTAATTTCTTATCGATAATTTTTAATTTAGAGAATAGCTGCAATGATTAATAAAATAACTAAATTAAAGTGTTATTTTGTTGAATTCTAAAACATTTTGACCAGATGATGGTCATCATCTGGAATAGATGAAAAATAAGAACAATAATGAGATGAAATTAAATGTAGATTAATGTAAATTAATGAAGTCATAATTGATGGTTGTTGACCATGGTATAATGAATACAATTATATATTTTTATTCAAGTTAACATCGTAACAAATGTATATATCTCTATCTTGAATTAATTAAGTTAAAGATTTTTTTTTTGTATTTTTTCCACAGTGATTAATAAAATAACTTACTTAAAGTTGTTTTGTTGAATTATACTACAATTTTGGACTTATGAGTTCATCATCAGGTTAACAACAAAGATATGAACAGTTAACAGAAAAAAATTATGGGCAGATTGACGTAAATTAATTATGTGATGGATCGCCGTTATATTAGAATATTATTACGAGAAAAAATTATTATTTAACCTTAATTTTTGTCAAACCATCTCCAGGATAATAATTGACAAAGTTAAGTTATTCTTAATCAATTAAGCGATAATTGGTATTGCTATTTCAGAATAAGTTACAGTGGAAAATCAGTGTACCTTCTATTGGCTCTAATTTCTCTTGTCTTCCATTTGGCATACATAGCTATTCCGAAATGGCTATATGATTAAAAACAACTTATTAATTTTTGGTTTTTATCATAGATCACATTGACTTATATCCTATTAAATTATTCTAATCATTAAATGGTAATGAATATTAAACATACTAGTGAGAATGTTAAAGTAAATGAACAAAAACGATTTTAAAAACCATCCATTTATGTCTATTTTTATTTTTTCTATTATTGTAGATACATCTGTTATTGTTTTTATTATATTCTGTATAATGTAAGATGGTCTCTATACCACATGGATGAAATATAAAGAAATCTAATGGAAGAACATGTTAATTTGTTTTTATTGTTAATCATCTGTCTGATTCCAGATTTAATTTTTTTTTCTGAATTCTTTTATCACTATTAAATTTATAGTGGGTAATAAATATTCAGGACGCAGTCATTATAAAGTTTTTATTGGTGCCGACGTTTCACCCCAAACATGTGGGTCATCATCAGGGCGTGTTTCAACCGCCGAAGGTATTCAAGTGCTGTATTCCTGTTCTTGAATACCTTCAGTGCTCGAAACACGCCCTGATAATGAACCACATGTTTGGGTTGTAACGTCGGCACCAATAAAAACTTTATAATTAATGTGTCCTGAATATTTAACATCCATGATATGTAGAACAGTTGATAAACTTCCTTCAATAATTTATAAAATTTATAAGCGATTTATCATTTTAAAAAATCTATTTTTTTTATGGACATCTATTTTTGAAGTTATGTGTTAGTAACATGTCTGTAACTTGTGTATGTGTTAGTATTTCAAAGTGAAGACCAGGCTTTGATCCCATAATTTAACATTAATAATTGTTAGGTAACATTATTGCAATCAAATGACTTGCTATTCAATATGAACAAAATATTTTTCCAACTGATTATTATTAGTGAATTATATTTACTGCCTTTAGAATGTAGTTGGCAGTACTTAAATAAACAGTAACAATTTTAAAAGAAATCATAAAATAAAATTCCTTTACAAGCTTCTTATAATTTCCTTATCCCATCTTGTAATGTAGCTAATTACATAGCACTGAGAAATTTTATGTGAATTCATGCTTACTGGAAATTCTGTATAATAGAGTGATATCTAAGTTAGCCAATCTTTTGCACAATCCGTATTTCGGGCTGAAGCATCCTCTTTTTTTCTCCCTCCCCCAAAATGGTAAAATATAACCATGTTTTATAAAAACATTATCTCTACAAGTATTATTGTTCATCTAATTACATTTAATAGAACTTAAAGAATCACTTAAACACCATTTCATATAAGGTAGTTAATTTCTTTCATTCTTCTATGCTGTGTTACCCAAAATCAGTCTTGGTCTTCACTTTGCAAGACCAAGACCAAGACTATTAAAAAAATTCATTTTTTGAATATAGAAATTAAGACGAAATAGTAACTAATACTTGACAATTTTAGTTACTATGTGTAAAGAATAGGCATAACTAATATGCAGTTGCATTTAATTCTTCTAATTTTTCATTCGGGAATAGTTAGCTTACTCCTATCTAAAGAATTTCAGTGATATCTCTATAATAATAAGCTAATAGGTAACTGCAAGACTATTACAAGATTCTTGCGCAAGACCAAGACTTGTCTTGGTCTCGCATTTGGGCTACACTACTTCTGAAGTAATTGTCCTAATGTATACATACAAAAAAAAATCTTTCAGTCTGAAGCCCCCTCCTCCCTAAAATTAAATCCTAAATCCATTAATGATTCCCACATATATAGAACAGCATCTTTTTTTTTGGTTTTTGCTCTCCAATTCAGCACAAGTTTCTGTCCCCTATAAGAGTGACAATTTTGGTTTGGAATTTCAGGCTTAGGGAAGAATAGTACCCAGTAGCACCTCTTCCTAATTTTTTTTTTTTTTTTTTTTTTGTTCATTGATATTTACAACTGTATTATAAAAAAAAAAAAAATACAACTAGTAAATGTGCACACAGTAATAATACAATCACATGAAAACGCTTGTTGAGAAACTATCCATGGGTAGCACTCTAATAATATATTTACATAAGTAGATCATGAGGCCATCTTCCTTTCAGACGCCTCTGAGGGTCCTAATTATTAATTCAGAAACCTTTATTATTTCAGGAAAGAAGGTTTCTCACCCAAATACTTTTTATTCTCCTCCTAATGGGCATGTCTTAGTCTGTCAGTGAAGTTTATAATGAAAATAGGAATGAAGAGTTCCTATATATTGATCGATAGTTAGGAGTTGCAAGTTGTAGTATGTAAAATTTTGTTACTTAACTTCCTTGATTATTAGAGTCCCTTGAAGGGTTATATGTTTGGGTTGTGTGCTAAAAGCTATGTAATGCTTTTTTGAGCGAACGCCTAGATAGATTTTTATGTTTGATGGCTCAAATTATTCGTTAATATCCCCAGAGTGTTTCGAAAAAAATTGAGCTAAACATACTGAACCGTGAATGAATAAAATGTGTTTAATCAAAAGCTTTATAACGCGGTTTTGAGGGAACGACTGGATCAATTTTTCAAGTTTTATGGCTCAAATTATCCGGTCAGATCTCCTGAATGTTTTGAAACAAATCGACTAAAATACTGAACGTGATTAAATAAAACGCTTTTAATCAATTTGCTGAAAGCTATGTACCGATTTTTCGAGCGAACGGGTGATAGATTTTAAAGTTTTATATCTTAAATTATTAGGTGAGATCCGCCGAGTGTTTTGAAAGAAAAGCGACGCGTAATAAAATGTGTTTAGTCAATCTGTCAGAAGTTTTGTAGCGCTGTTTAGATCGAACGGCTGGATTAATTTTTAAGTTTGATGGCTCAAAATATTCATTGAGATCCAATGAGTGTTTTAAAACAACTTAAACACTGACCCATGATTGAATGAAATATGTTTAATCAATTTGATAAAAGGTAAGTATCGATTTTTCGAGCGTATGGCTTTATCGATTTATATGTTTGATTTCTTAAATCATCCGATCAAGTCCTATAAAAGTTTTGGTACAGTTTGAACTAAAAATACTGACCCGTGATTGAATAAGATGTGTTTAATGAATTTCCTTAAAGCTTCAATTGGTTACTTTGACATGGTGCCGATTATGTGTTATGACAATAAATTGTTAATATTTTAAAATCCAATAGTTTTAAAGAAAAAAAAATCCGACTACAGAAATTAAGAAATTCTATTCACCCAAGGGGGATATACTACCATATCTACTTAAACATCTTGGTAGATTGATTGGAAAATTGACATCTACGAATATTTAAAATTGGTATAATAGTCGGTTAATCACTACACATTACGGCAAATAAATTTTTTCTCATGTATGAGTCTTAAGTTTAGTTTGGAATGTGTTGGGTACCGGACTACTACACCAACTTTAAATATTCATAGATGTCAATTTCACTATAAATTTACCAAGATGTTTCAGTAGAAATGTAAGTACATTCCCCTGAGGTGGATTGGATTTCCAAATTTCTGTAGTCGGTTTTTTTTAATTCATATATTTTTTTATTGTAATTCTATCAAGCGATTTTTTAAAACTTAAGTGAGGCCTGTCTGCGGCCGTGCTTTATTATTTATCACTTTTTTCAATTACCCCCTCCCTGTTTATGTTTGGGTTACGAAGGGTGGGGAAGGTTCATAACGTAGCTCCGTCACGAAATAAATTTCATCCCGTTCAGGTAGGATTCCACTAGCGCTGCTAGAAACGAAAAAGATGAAGCGGGCAACGCTTCAACACGATCGGCGAACACTGTCTTATGGTGTTATATCTTCTGTGTAGGTTGCAGTCAATGTCACGAAGTTGGTAGGCGGGCCATGTGTGTATATAATTTTTATAGTAAAGGAACTGGTATTGGTCCTTGCGGTACTTCTTCTAAGACTATACTTTGTATTGTACTCCTACTACTGTAAGGAAGAAAAAAATTTTTTTTATAGAGAGTTTATCGTCGAATTATGGCAAAAAGTCATTAAATGACATTTCAGAACCTTAACTAATAAAGAACTTTGAACAATTTTTCTTTTATGAAATCAGAAAATCGTGCATTTGTTATAACTGTATTTGATATATAAAAGAGTTTGGTTCATTAGCATGTCTTTACAATGTTTTTGTTTCGATAATAAAGTCGACATTCATAAAAATATTTTTGAAGGTTATCTATATCAAAAATGTACTTATGTTAGTAACTTTTTGCAGTAAACCGACGATATATCGAATTGTATTAAGTTTATATTGGACCTTTGGAACTTTATTACCCGACTTAGAGGAACGAGTAGACTTTTTATATAGGCCGATAATTGTGCCTAGAATAATACGTTTGCACACGCATAAGCAAAAGTAGTGGATGGAATTCGATGAAATTAATACTTAACTATCCTGTAACGAGTGTGTAGTAGAGTGTTGCAAGCGGAGATTATAAACATACAGTAACACAATTAAGCATTTATTATATTCACCCCGCAAAACTAAACTAAAAGTTACTTATACGTAAAATCGGAAGAATTGTTTTCGAAATAAAGGTGTTTCTAGGAAACTACGTTGAAAAAGAGTAGTAGGAAACTGAAAACTTCTAAGGGAGCAGCTATGTACTAGCCTGCTTGAACCCTGGTAATTCATTAAAATCAGATTGAGGATTATAGGTATTTTGCTAGTCACATGAATTTGACGGACAAAATATTGAAATCCGTCGCTCGATATCTCGAACCAAGAAAGAAAATTTTTGATTATGTGACCAATTTTATTTTTTTTATTTTGCGCATGACCGTGAAGTGAGGAAACATTAAAAAGTTATAAACGTTTTATATAAATATAATCTTCCTGCCTGTATTTTAAATGAAATTACCAAATTAAATATGTTTGTACTATAAACTCTTAATCAAAAACCTATGTTACTTTTTGCTGTTTTCAGCGCCTTCAATTGTAGTAAACACCATTCTGCACTGCATTTGGACACCTGTTTTCGTAGCAAATTGTAGTATATGAGCTTGTCAATTGACGGAATGACTCCAATTTCAACGTTTTTGAGTAAAGTAATTTTAGTGGTATTTCTGGTTGGAAAATTTATAATGTCTGTAGAGACAGGGAGTAAGTTGTTGCTAGAGTAGATGATTGCAGTTTTGAAATATAAAACTGAATAAATATATATCATTATATTGATAAGATAATTCATCAAACATTTTGATGAATTATCGCTTTGAAAAATCAAAAAATCTTATGTTTGTTGTAACCGTGACACATAAAATGATTTGTGTCATGTTAGTGCACCTATAGTTTTTTCAAATAAATAAAGTTGAAATTCATAAAAACGTTCTTAAAAGTTCAGATTCATCAAAAATGCACTTAGTGATATTTTGGAATAAACTGACTATGTACCTCTGCAACATATAAATAAACTGAGGCTTTTTTTGAAGAAGTCAAATGGAATTAAACAATGTTCTAAAGAGATTTTTAAGTATTGGTAAGTATTAAAATATTAACAGTACTTTGAAATCTTGAATTTGATAAAACGGCTATTTTTGATATACATCCTATTATTTGTAATCATTTAAAGCATATATAAGTGGAAAGACAGAAGGCGAATGATGAGCATGAGTTCAGTCAAGAATTCCAAAACAAAAGATGTTTGTTTGCTTTCAATTACCGACTTTTCTATTCTATGCTGACTACTGAATTTTCCTAATCCGTAAGAAGAAAATAGAAACTATTCGAAAGAAGTTTGAAATGATAAATGAGAAAAAAAAAAAAATCCCTCGATTTCTTTAATCAACAACTACCACAACTTCCTAGTATTCAGCTATGTTCTTAGAACGCTATTCTGTTCTTTTGAGCTAATACAGTTCCTGGAGTCATTATTTAATAAACCTGGCATCTTGTCGTCAATCGTGGACTAAATTAACAAAAATCTGAAAATATATCTCCTATCCAGAAATGCCTTTATTGGATGAAATCGTTGGTGCAAAATTAAGGCGGCAATTACCCCTCTCCTCGCCGAGTAATAAAACCGAGAGAACGAGAATACTATTTCATTAATTTTAATTTAAAAAGTTAAATAAAAATCATTAACGAATAATCTACAAATAAATTAAATGGATAAGTAAATGATGGATACAATTTGTAAATTAAAATTAATCAAGAAAAGTCGACAACTGGCTAGGCTAAGGGTTGGAAAGAAGCAAGTAAGTATACCAAGACTTCAAAATTCCTATTACTTCAATTTTTATTATCATTCAGAGATAAAATTATCTAGTGACGTGTACTAGGATTTTTTATGACTAAAAAAAATTTCGTGCACCTCTGCCTTTTCAGGTGATGTCTCATCTTCTTTTTCAGTAAAAAGTTGAACAGCATCAGCGAGAATTCTTTCCTTGACACTATCTTTTTAAACTTCAAAGACATTAGATTCTTCTCCTTGTAACTAGTCTTGGCATTTAGGATGATTTGTACACGCCTTCGTAAATCTTACCAATTTCTCGCGAACCTCCCTCCCTCTCTCCCTGCTCTGAAATGATTTAAAGACCATCTTTTAGGTTCATCTTCTTATTTTCTTCTATTTTAATGTATAAAAAATGTAATAAATATATCCATACATTGTTTATATACTTTTGTTTCCATTTGACAAAACTTAAGTGTGTAAAAATACATGTTTATATATTTATTTTTAAATGGACAATTGCTTTGTTGGTTCCCCCCCCAAAAATTAGGCTGAAATGAAAACTTGTTAATATTAATTTTCACACATAATTTCGTATACATAACATAGACTTATAGAGGCAGTTTTTTTTATCAATTATTGTTTGTTTAAAACCCGTTTATTCCTTAATTATATGTATGAATGGTTTCGTATGTTTTGGTCGTTGTTAGTGATTTTCAGAAGTTTGTTCAGAAGGTTGAGTTTATATGGAATTTTCGGTATTTCGGGTATCACTCATGTAAAGTTCAAGTATAAAAGTTAATTCTATATGAACAAAAGTTTTCTTAATTTTGAATCCTTTGGTATTATCTATTTATTTACAGATCGTAGATGTAAATACGGCAGAGAGTCTGAAACACCAGCCCATGTGCTGAGAAAATGCCCCAACTTTCTCCTCATAACACGTCGTCACCATAGGCTCAAGTTCGAGTTGATGATAGTTCTTAAGGAAAGAAAATTCACCTGCTTTGACGAGTTATATTGCATCGATAGTGGCGGTTCTACGAGATTCGCGGATATTGTCACATTTCCCAATACAGGAAGGACATCGCTGATCTTGGATCCAACTGTCCACTTTGAAAGCAACGACCTTGATCAGGCGGGTGAAATGGAAAGGGGAAAGAAGAACACGTATGATAAATCTATACCTTTCCTTAATGAGAAATTCCCTGAGACCTTCGGAGAAAGTCTTCACCACGAGAGGCCTCTGGTTTAAGTCTCGCGGAACAATTCCAAAAAGAACAAGGATCTTCCTCGAGGAACTAGGTGTCGACATTAAGGACGTAGCGGGGTTGGCTGAAAATATAGTCCTCGACTCCCTGGGACTCATTCACCACCACATGCATGGTTAGGCTGAGAGTTTTAATTTACTTATTATTTGTTTATTTAATGAAACATGTATATCATATTTGTTATATATAGAATTTTATTAATTCTAGATGTATACATTTTTATCATTGTTCTATTATAATTTTAAGCATCTTAACATTGTGTATAGGATAACATTGTCTTTAAAGAGGTATAAAGAGTTAGAGAAAGGGAAATTAAATGTTAAAAAGAAAGGGAAAAGGGGGAAAGAAAAAAAAATCATGAACAATGAAAGGAAAAAAAAGAAGAATAAAAAAATATAAATATATATATATATATATATATATATATATATATATATATATATATATATATATATATAATACTCATATGAACTAACCACTTCTGTATATTTATATATAAGTTTATTTATTGTCCTACGGATTAACGAGTATGCTGTGTTGAGCAATTCAATATAATTGGGCAGCAAGCTTTTATATTTTATATGGAAATAAAGTATTTCTTTCTAACACACAAATAAATATATAAAAAGCGAATAGTATATAATAATTGGGCTGTTTAATTTATTTATCAAGTTTTTAAATTCGTAGAGTGATTATATATCATTTCTGTATTTTTCGGTTTTGTCCAGGTCTCACAGCCATATATTAGAACTGGCTTTATCATAGCATTACACCTCTTAATTTGAGTGTAGACTCCCTCAAAAATATATATATTACTTTCATTTACACACACACACACACACACATACACATACACACACACACACACACACATAAATATATATATATATATATATATATATATATATATATATATACACACACATATATAATATATAGTAAGGGTATACAGTATTGCGATCGTGAAAATTTTTGATGAATCTGGCTTTTCAACGGAAATACTCGTTTTGAGGTCCCCTGAGTCCAAATAACCGATTCCCGAAAAATGGTATGTGTGTCTGTGAATCTGTGAACACACTAGCTCAAAAACGAAAAGTCTTACGAAACTGATATTACGAATTTAAGATAGGTATATGCTTTAGATGTGGTAGCTACGCTTTCCTTAAAATCGGCTTACCGAAAGTGCCACTTTATATCAACGGTGAAACACATTTTCTCAAAAACGGCTCTAACGATTTTGATTAAACTCGGTGCATCATTGTATAATTAAGTGGTCTTTAATATCAATTAGGTCTTATCCCCATTGATGTCCCTTTACAGGGCTACAGTGCACAATGTCCATATGTGTCTTCCTCTAAAATACCTTTAATATGATTCATTTAAAATAATTAACTATATCTCATTATTAAAAATTACAAAACAATGCTAAATATAACTTTTGAAAGAATTTGATAATTAAATAAATGAGAAAAATCCTTATCTAGGTTGAAAATGGATATCCGAAAATAATAGTCAGAAGGTATACGTATAATATATCGCTGGAAAGCGGAGAATTAAAAGAAAACAATATATAATATAGACAGTTGTAGAAGTTAACGGAGAGTGAAGAAAAAAATACAAAAAATAATTTCTAAAAACTAACATTATTTGCCGTAAATCAGGTGTTCCAAGGAAATTAAATGAAATTTTCTTACTAAACGTAAACTTTAAAATGTTTTTTTTTAAGTTTGAAGAAATATTTAAAACCCACGGATTCAGGACAATTTTTAAGATACTATTTCATTGTACTTATGTGAAAGAAGAAGTGAGATAATAAAAAAATATTTCATGGATACGTTTATAACCTTTACCGTAGTTTAATAGCTCTATATCTGACATTATATTTAAATAATTAGGTATCTATTGTCCGTTTATGAAATTAAATTAGTGAATAATTTGATGAATTTTCCTTATGCGATATTGCAACAGTGTCCACTTCCAATTAGTGTGACAACTTTTGACCTGTCTATGAAAGACAATGCAGATCTCTTAATTCCATTTTAGTAAACTTTGCAATGAAAAATTACAGTTTAATAACTAATAGTCTCATACAATCCATAATCAACGGGTGATATAATAAGTAGGACTTTTGTTATTTTAATAGTATTTACGATTTGTTAGCTGTAATCTTTTAGCTTTAGCTTAGTTAAGAATGCAATTAAAAAATTTTATAAACGCCCAACATGATCAGAAAATAATTTCTATTCAAAGTTAAGCCGTAAGTGAAAGTTGTGTGTTGCCAGTTATTGCATTTCCTACGTTGTAATCTGGGATGCTCTGAGTTTTAAAGCGGGTGGTAGAGGGGATTAAAGAAGCCACTTTTCTAGTTGTACCATTGCTCGTGTCTTACAATCGAGCTGTACAGTGAATTCGACAAGAAATTCCAGAAACATCACATTTCACATGGAAGGGTGAAAATCGAAATTCTTTATCAGTAAGAATTTTTAAATAAAAAAACTACTCGCCTTCCTTGTTTGATTTACAGCATCTGCTGAGTAATGAAATGCCATGGGATTTTTTATTTTATTTTTCTAATCTGAATAGAGAAAGAAGTTGGCTTGTCGAAGTAGAATATATGATAAGTTAGATACGGCTTCATTTCTATAAAAGGTTAGAGGTCTGTGTCGTAGTTAGGCCCGTGGGCTGTCCTACTCCTACTCGATTTGGCTACGTCAACAACAAGCTCATTGACTTCGCCAAAAGGCATATAAGGCTTATAGTGATCCTACGTAAGGATTTTAGAGCACATCATTCCATAGCATCCATATTCATAACAAATAAACTGGAGAAAATATTTAAATGCAAAATAAACGTGTTAAAATTCACCCTTATTAGAAAGATAATTAAATCGTCTACAAAGCTAAACAAAAAAAATCTAGAGCGCGCAACACACAACTTTCACTTACCGCACTACTTTGAATAGAAATTATTTTCTGGCAATGCTGGGCTATTATAAAACTTTTGAAGTGGATTTTAAACGGCGCTAAACCTTAAATCTTACAGATAACAAATCATTAAGACCAATAAAAATCTTGTTACTTCATCTGTTTTTGTAAACCACACAGCTTCAGTCTCTGAGCCTTTCAGTTTACAGAATGACTAACTCCAGTTTAAACATTTTTGAATAATGTCATTTTAGTGATATTTCTAGTTGAAAAAGTTATCTATACAGAAAGTGAGTAAGTTGATCCCAGAGTAGGTGATTGCAGTGTTAAAATATAAAACTGTGAATAAAGGAATAAATTTCGCCACTAGAAACATCACTAAAATTAATAATAAAAAATGTTGAAATTGTGGTTAATCATTCTGTAAACCGAAAGATTCATATATGCATAGAGAGATTTGAAAGTATATCTGAATACTTAACCTATAAATGATTATGGATTGTAGGACTATTAGCTATTAAACTGTTATTTTCCATTCTACAATTTACTAAAACCAAATTACGAAATTTTCATTGCCTGCCATGGATAGGTTAAAACTTGTCATACTAATTGCAAGTGGATATTTATAGTTACTGTCAATAAAAGAGAGTTATTTTTTTAAAATAAACCATATTAAAGGTACTTTAGAGGAAGACGTGTATGAACATTTCGTATTTAAGTCCTGTAAAGTGACACCAATGGTCATAAGACGTAAATGTTATTAAAGACCACTTAATTATACAATGATACACCGAGTTTAATCAAAATCGTTAGAGCCGTTTTTGAGAAAATTGTAAAAATGTGTTTCACCGTTGATATAAAGTGGCACTTTTGGTAAGCCGATTTTAAGGAAAGCGTAGCTGCCACATCTAAAGCATATACCTATCTTAAATACGTAATATCAGTTTCGTACGACTTTTGGTTTTTGAGCTAGACTGTTCACATACACACAGACAATTTTTCGGGACTTGGTTATAAGTATTGCGATCGTGACAATTTTTGATGAATCTGACTTTTCAACGGAAATACTCGTTTTGAGGTCCCCTGAGTCCAAATAACCATATATATATATATATATATATATATATATATATATATATATATATATATGTGTGTGTGTGTGTGTGTGTGTGTGTGTAAATGAAAGTAATATATATATTTTTGAGGGGGGTCTACACTCAAATTAAGGGGTATAATGCTATGATAAAGCCAGTTCTAATATATGGTTGTTAGACCTGGACACTAACCGAAAATTCTTAACCCCTCGAATGGTCCCCCTCCCCCTTAAGAATACTAAATCCCTCAAAATTTAAAATATTTTGTAAAAAAAAAAAAAAAAATTATTGCCGCAACTTACGCCATGAAACCCTCTTGTGTGAGATGACATGTGATGTGAGAGGACAAACCAGATATTTTCCCACCTAATTAGTATAATTGTTCTTAAGGATAAGTGATATAAATTTCTGGATATAAAGGATAATTCCCGTTGTCCTATATTTTAGTTTGATTAATCCTTCGACTCTATAATGTTCTTAGAATCAAAAACGAGTTGATATCATTCCACGAATGACATCAATGATGAATTATGGCCATTTCGTCATTCCCAAATTATATCTGACATATGTCGATCAGGATCCATGATTTGATCGGGCATAAATCAACATATATATGGCTTTATGTCATATATGAGAACATAGAAATATATATAGCTATTTGTCACCATGGTATATTCTTTCCCTCTATTGATTACACGAAACTTGATAT
Organism: Nezara viridula; assembly: GCA_928085145.1. Taxonomy (NCBI): domain Eukaryota; kingdom Metazoa; phylum Arthropoda; class Insecta; order Hemiptera; family Pentatomidae; genus Nezara; species Nezara viridula. The sequence continues at coordinate 86,153,777 of OV725077.1, read as the reverse complement.
GTAAATAATAATAAAATAAATTTGTTTTTTATTTTAATTTATATTTTCAAAAATTAAGAACTCAAAAATATTCTTCTTCATTGATTTGGTGGATTAATGGTTATTAGTATTAATAGTATTAATGCTCAGAGGGCTAAGATTCTGTGACAGGATTAATATATACTCAAATTATTGTTATTTTAATGGCGCTACGGTCCTGCAAGAACCCGTACCTTCTCCTCTACAGCCAACTAATCTCCACAGTCTTGCGCCCAGCCACGTCAGATCGTATTCTACATCCTCCAGCCATCTGATCCGCGGGTGCCCTCTACTTCTTTTTCCATCCGGCTTCTCATGCAGCATTTTCTCTGGCATCCTTTCCACATGACCTAACCATCTCATTCTGCCTCTTTTTATCAATGTGGCAATATCAGGTTCACCATAACGTTCCCGCAGCTCCTCATTCTTTCTTCTTCTCCAAAACGCATTCTCAAGATTCCAGCCCATATTCTTTTTAATACTTTCCTCTCCCAGGAGTTTAGCGTTCTGAGTTATTGGTTAAGGCCCAAGACTCACACCCATACATAACCACTGGCCTTATTATGGTTTCGTAGTTGAGGATTTTGATTCTTTATGAAAGTGATCTGAATTTCAAGTCTCTTTGCAGTGAGAAATATATTTCCTACTGCTATCCTGGACTTCATTTCACTCTCCATTTATTTATTGCATGTGACCAGGCTTCCAAGGTACTTGAACTGGCCAACAGACCTAAAGTGACCCCTTAAAGTCATTTCCGTACTCACTTCCTTTTCAACTTTTGAACTTTTCATATACATCGTCTTATTTACATTAACTCTAAGGTTCAGTTTTGCCGCTGCTTCTTCGAATTCCTGGAAAGTTCCTGATAATGCTGCTTGGTATTTAGAGATAATGTCAACATCATGGGCATATGCCAGATGTTGAGATATACGATTGTGGATTGTTCCTACAGGATTTGTTCGAATAGAACGAATAGCCACTTCGAGGGCTAGATTAAAAAGTAAAAAGAAGGGGAGATAGAGGATCACCTTGTCTCAATTATACACCTCAAATTCTTCGGACAGCAAGTTTTACTCGACAGGTAGTCTTCATTAGCGTCATTTTTGTAATTCTGACCAGTTTCTTGGGTATGTCTACATCTATCATAGATTTCAAAAGTCCCTTTCTGTCTATAATGTCGTATGCCTGTTTGAAGTCAACAAAGAGAAGGTGCATTTCTGAGTTAAATTCATAACACTTTTCCATTATCTCAGAGAGAATATCTGGTCAACTGTTGATCTTCTAGGCCTAAAGCCTCCCTGATATTTCCCTATGATGTCTTTAGCGAAATCTGTCAGTATTTTAAGTAAGAGTACTGCCAATATTTTATAAGTTGTACTTAATAGATCAATGTCTCTTTAATTTTCACATACTAGCTTGTTTCCTTGCTTGTGTATTGGACATATTACTGCTCTTCTTCTTATTTTATCTTCCATCAATATCTACCAAATTAAGTCATAAATTGTCTTCCACAGGCCATTGCCATCATGTTTTAACATCTCTGGAGTGATCTCGTCGAGATCTAGTGACTTATGATTCTTTATTATTTCTTCCTTATCCGGATTTCCTACTTCTTTCTACTACTACTGCTCCTTCTTACTACATGGAAGATTAGGTAGATTATAGAAATGTTGCTCTACAAAAATTTAATTTTTCTCAGTTCGGTCCAGAAGGAGACTAAAAAATATACTGCGAAAAACGGTTTAAAATTTAACTGTGTGTTCGCGGAATCATGTTTGTCGACAGTCATAGGGGTCTGTTACTCTTCAATGTAGGCACTAAGTATTTCGAAGTCCTGTCCGCTGCTACACTACTACACTTTAAATAATTAAATATGAATACCAATCACTCAAAAACATTTTTCTTAAGTAAGATATACACTTCACATAAAAAGATTTAAAGTAATCCAAAGATATGAATATGATATACACCTACCTGGGGTGTGGAAGCTCCGATAGATATTTTTTCAAATCCGAGAAATGAAATTAAGAAAACCATCAATTATACAATGTACATTCAAATTATCGGTATTGTTCGATTATTTTAAGTTCACTTTATGTTCACTCAACTAAATAATTAAAAATGTTTTAGTAACAAATATTTTTATAAATTTGAGGATGTAATTAAGTAATAATGGATTTTATTGCTCACACCAGTTACTAAGCGCTTACTAAATACACGAAATTTAATTAGTTCGGATGAGGGTAACTGTAACTAAATACAATCATGAACCAGATTACGAAACTCAGTTACGTAACCCGTTTGTATAGTTCAATTTAACAAATGCAATCCGTTCTTAGGTCTCTTGGATTCTTACCCCGATTTTCATGGGAGTAGTGCCAATTCTGTAAGATACGGTCCAAGTTGGTCTTTGGCTCAGAACCGAAAGGATCTAAATAAATCAAAAAAGTTACATAAATCGTTTGTTGGAAAATTTATTTCTTATAAATCGTTTACCGGCCGTCTCTGTTTTGTTTAAACTATGTCTTATAGTACAAACCGAAGGTCTGATCCCATGTGCTGATACACCAGAGCTTCGGAGGCAGCATGTTGCTTCCGTAACGTAGTCGCGCGGCCTCCAAAAGCGTTTGCAGGATATTTATTAATTTAGCATTATAATTAATTAATATATAATTATTTAAGTAACGGAAATTTGATAATCAATTCAATTAAGTTAAATATACGTATATGGATGTATTTGTGTGCGTATATGTTTATTTTTATTTAGTGATAAACAAAACTAACAACCTAGTAATACTCATCCCTTTTTCGGGCTGTCGATTTTGACAAACAAGGTGCTAAAATAATGGGCATTTCACGTGGATGAATCCCAATTTAGATCCGTTAATTCGTTATAAATCTGTAACGAAAGTGATATAAAAACGAAAGTGGTATCAATCAATACTATGAAGTACACAACTTTACGTTCCGCGGAATGAAATGATTTTATTGCTGTCGATTGAAAAAAAATATGACTGGGCGAAAAAAAAAATCATCTTGTGAAGGCGATATGTCTAAAAACCAATCCTCTGAGAACAAAATGAAAGACTCTTGAAAATAGTCACTACGATATTACTGATAAATATTATTATATTTGGCTCTTTTCAAAGTGTTATATATTTGTGATTGTATTTTGAATGTTGCCGAAAAAAAAAATAATAAGGAAAAATTGTGCATCTATTGTAATGTAATTTGGACAAAATGAGAGTATCGATTTCTCATATAAGGCCAAATATTGCAGGTATCTTTAGAAACCTCATCCAGCTCAAATATCACTCTAAAATCAACGATTTAGTGATGATTATCAAGTGTGCCCAGGCGCAACTTGCGCTATCAAAATTTTTGAGGGGGTCATTTTGACGGAGTTTTGAATTTTGAGAGAGTCCAATTTCGACAAGGTTGTGAATTTTTTGTAATGAAAAGTTTCAAATCTGGGGACAAGGTGAAATCATATTATTGACCCGGCATTTATAATTTTAGATTATCTACGATTTTACTAATTTAAATTACGCTTGCACTATTTTTAAGAAGAGCGAACAATAAAGCATCTTTGATGGGAAGAGGGAGGGGAAGGAGAGGGGGCTCATGCGCTTGGAACCCCGATATTGTGTTATAATCATCGAAGAATAAATCGTTATCTTTATTAAACTTAAACATACTTTTTTTCTGGTTATTTCTGTTTGATACATCAATTTTATCTGTAACATTAGTTTCTATTCAGGAGACAAACACACATATTTTATACATTGTTCATTACGTTGTTACACATGTCTTTAAAAAGAATCATATTAATAATATGAACTTGTTTTGTTAATATTTATCTAATACCCCCGGAAGTTGCCCGCAACAATAAAAAGGCTGGGAATTACCGCTTTTATTTTAAATTAACAATATCAATCTATTCTGATAATGTCAATTTACATGTTTTTCATTTCTTCTCAATATTGATGATATCCTATTTTATTACCGATGTTAGGATCGCAGGAGTTCAAGGGTTGACGAACTTTCTATTCCTCTTCAGCTCCGCAGTCTTGACCCCACTATGCTACTTCAGTCTGCAACCTCTAGAGTTAGGAAACCATACCGATATCATCTTGCTCACGTTACGCTCATGAACACTGTTGTACGTGACGTACGCGACTGACCGCTCCTAAAAATTTCTCGGGTCAATGTGATTCCAAGGTGGGCTGTAATTTGAATTTTGCGTAGGAATACTGGATCGGAAAGTGTGTTGTCATCCTGAATTTTCGGTTTCCATGAAATGACGTGATTTAAATTGGGTTCGGCCGCTTGAGATTTATCGAAAGTGTTCAGTCACTATAATCTTGGTTGTCAAGACATCAATCAATACTGAAAGGTAAAGAATTTGCTCGAAGGTTCAGATTTCTCCAACATTTAGTGAGAGTACCTTAAACTTCCTTTTTACTAATCGACAAGGGCGGATCTACGGGGGATGCTTTCAGGCTGAAGCACCCTCCTCCAAAATGGGAAAATATAACCATGTTTTATCGAAAAAAATGTTTAAAAATTAGGAATCACCCAAACACCATTTCATATAGGTAGTTAGTTTATTTATTTTTTCCCAAAGTAATTATCGTTATTTTTATGAAAAAAAAGCTTTCGGGCTGAAGCCCTCCCATAAAATAAAATCCTGAATCCGCTAGTGCTAATCGGTGTTTTAAGACAGGAGGAAATAGTGATTGGGCAGAGTTTTATTGGCTAGATTTGACTTAAATCTTAAGTGACTGAGTTCAAACGTCTATATAATAACGTATGTAATATTGATATGATCCCCTTCATATTTTGGCAACTAATGAAAATATAATTTTTTTTTGTACTCTTTAGAAGTTCATATATGATACTGGTTCATTTGCCTATTGCTCATAAATAAATTAATCAAAAATTAATATTCGATTGCAAAATTTATTTGTATATTACGAGGAAACTCTGTCCTCCTCCTCAGCATTATATTATTTACAAAAAAAATAGGTTATTCACAAAATTAAAATTTAACAGGATTGGTAAATGGTACTTATTGACTAGTATTATTTTTTAACTAATCTATTTATGACCAATAGGCAAATCAACCACTATTAAAAGGCGTTTTATTATCGTAGTGATTTTAATTACTTTTAACTCATTAAAAGCATTTGTATAAATATTTAAAAAAAACAATAGTTACCTGGGTAATAATAAGGTAATTAAAAAAAACAGATACCGAAACTATAATTTTTATAGGAACGAAATATCAATCCAGGCAACGTCTTAAGAATGGAAAACGATCATTTCCCTAAGGTAGCAGGATTTAGAAGCCAGAAAATTTCCAGCAACATTTTAGCTTTAAAAATATATTTGCTTTGTAATTGTAAGCGAATCGATAAAATTAAGTTATTGTTATGAAATGATTCTTCCTGAAATGTGGTAAAAAAATCATTATTTTTAGTTAGGCATATTAGAGCAGAAAAGTCTTTCTTACTTGCCATATAGATATAGATACCATAATAGATGAATCATCCTGTAAATACATGATTCTAGACCTTTTGGCCTCCAGTAATGGCTATCTCCACTGACGTTCTATTCCGCCTGTATGTTTCTGTGTTGTTCTTCCCATCTGAATTTGATTTTTTACAGATGTTCCTTATCATCAATCCATGTTTGTGTAATTTCTTTAAAAAAATATTTTTCGCTGTGGTTTAGCTGCTCAGTAAGCCCCCGGTAAATAGAAAATGTTATGACCAGTAATTCACTATAATAATCGTTTTGGCCGATCTTTTTTATTGTATCCGTTTCTTAATAGTCAATATTTCTGAACTTTTACTTCTGGAAACCTTTTGGTACAAGAAAAATAACCAACGAACGACTATATATATATATATATATATATATATATATATAAAATTCATCTCCATGAACTTTGGCCATAACTTCGACTTGGTAGCAATTCGCAGAGTCCGCAAAAGGTATCGCAATGCACAATCAGTTTTTGAAACATAATTTGTGAAAACTAAATCGAATAATGTATCGATTGTTATAGTCAATATGTTTCTGAATCTAATGAGACTACACTCATGATAATAGAGTATTTTAGAGTTATGGCAGATTTTATGTGACAACACTAAAATCACAATAGTTTATGAACCTTGTTTAAGACTTGTCATCTCATTTCAAGTATAGAATTTCCCCTTACTTTATGTCTTAACTGTTGTAAGAAGAAAAATATGAATTCAGTGCTTTATGAGGAGTTTAAGAACGAATAATAGCTGTTAATACATTATTCTTAGTTACTAATAAGGGTTATCTGATCAAAATTATAAAAAAAAAAAAAAAAAAAAAAAAAAAAAAAAAAAAAAAAAAAACCAAATGGCCATCACACATCATATTTATGTCTTCAGGGGTGCACAGATGTAGTTAGGTAATTTAGCATTTAAATTTTTGATGGGGCACATTTTTATGGGGATACGTAATTTTGAAGAGTACCATATTTTCGTGGGATGTTTATAGGGGAAACTTCAAATCAAGGAACAAGGGATAAAAATTAAACTATGATTATAATTTTACTTTTATTTGTACCATTTACAATAAGAGAAGAACAATCAAATTTCTTGAAGGAGGAGTTATGTATGATTGCCCATGAGGGAGGGAGAGGGAGGTCACCTCAGAATATATATATATATATATATATATATATATATATTTATATAGATATGATGTATTGAAAACTAGGAAATACATTACGGATGAAAACGTGATAAGGGAAAAAAACAAATAACATTTGTCTACTAGTTAAATTATAAGATGTTTCTGTTCTGGATCATAGTACCAGGGTTTTCCGTTTACAAACTAACAGGTTCTGTCAAATGCATATCTTTAGTTTTTACAAGGTGAGAAAACAGGTTTATAGATAGAAAGTGTTTTTATCTCGGGCGATGTGATTTGCCTTTATAATTACGATTTTATTTCATTTCGTATTAATTAACTCGGATAAGTTTAGTAGATCCGTTAAAAGTTCGATGATGTGTTTGATAATATTCTGGAAATCGTGTACAAACGATCTGGTATCAATGGAAGGGTCTTGGGTTCAGTACTATTTAGGGAAAGTACTTTCTTGGTCTTCGGTTGAGGAAGGAGGTGATTTGACCGAGATCACGCTCAACCGCCAGGTTTTTTCCCTTAAACAATTATTTTATAATTAAGGGAACCCACTTTGTAGAGACTGGGTGTGCATTAGGAGGGTCTACCTACCCAGGTTCTCCTCACGGCCAATGAAACAGATAAATAATTTTTCTGCCATGAGCCGGGATTCGAACCTGGGACCTTTAGCATTGGAAGCCCAGTGGGTTGAGCAATGGAATCAATAGTGGGTTACTACTACTCATAAAGGCTCTACCTTGATGAAATACTTTCCTGCCGTCTATTCAAGATTAGAAGCGAAATGGGTCCTCTCTGATCATTGGGCGTCGCAATTCCTGACAAGGCATGGGGGTTTTCGTGCCAAGCTTCATGGCTTTGGAAAATAAATTAGCCTCCTATGTCCCTGTTGTAGTGTTCCGGAAACTGCTGTGCATATCGTCACGACTTGCACCGCCTTTGAAGCAATAAGGGCCAAACTACTGAGAGAATCCGGACTCTACATCATCACGGAGGACGATTTCCCTCAGCTAGTAAGCATAACTATCCGTACTACGAATTATTCGTGTACGGGTGGAAGGAAGTAGTCGGGGATGATCACTCCAACCTCCACTAACGAAGACTGAAGAACCAGAAGATAAGTGGCAAAAGTATCAAATACTTCTACCAAAAATCTGTATTGCCGAGAAGCAAGGAAAGAAGAAAATAAAATAAATAATGATCATATACCACGTTTTTCCCTCGTCCCTTAGTCCGAAAATTCAAAAACCCATCAAGCTATACCCTCTCAAAAATTTTAATCATATACAAACCCCTTCATGCCACCCCTGCTAATATCTCCTAAAGCTAGACATGTTCTCAAATTTAGTTTTAAGAATTGTATTGAATTCAAAGATAATAACGTTTTGTAGTTATTTGTTTGGAAAAATATCTCAAACCAAAACATAAAAAAAAAAAATTACATTAAATATTAAATCTTAGCTTTCATTGTTTTAAAATTTTAATTTCGTATAGCTACATAAGAAATAAGCTTTTACGTTATTATTTGACCCGTTTATAACAATCCTTAATTTCGCTATAATATAAATAAATAAACAAACACAACACTGTTAAATGAACTAAAGTTTAAAATTAAATAAAAGGTGGGGTCAATGGATACCCGTATAAGACGGCCTCGAGGAAAACAACAATTTTTATTTAGTTGTTTTACTAACATTACGGTCTGTTAGTAATAAAATATAATTTTTTTCAATTTCTAACCCTTATTCTTTTTAAATGTCGTTAGAATTGCATATCGGTAAATTGAATCTGAGACTATTTGGTTGAAACTTATTACTTGATCTTCATCAGTTGTTGTTAATATAATCTTTAAAATTAATGAAAAAAATACATATTTCATCGGAGAATGTGCGGCAGTATCGATGGTGTTCAAAATATCATTATAGATGCTTAATAAAAAATAAAATAAAATGTTTATTATTTCATAAGAACTATTACAAAATGAATATTTATAATTAATAAATGGTATTTTTTTTTAAGTTATTACATTTACCTTTTTTATTATTATATTTTGTGTTTTTTAAATTTAATAAATAAAAATATAATATCGATTATATGTAGTAATATAAACAGTAGTTAGAAATAGGTATATAAAATTATGCGTTTTAAGAGGTCTCTATCATTTTCGAAGTACCTATCAGTCTCCTTCCGATATGCTCCAAAGTTTTCGAAAAATTAATATACAAAAGACTGGTTGACATACTGACAGACCAACAAATAATACCTGACCATCAATTCGGTTTTCGTACACTTTATTCAACTACACACCAATTACACAGAGTTACTGACTACATTGCTGGAGCGCTAGAGCAAAAACAATATGCTACTGGCGTATTTCTGGATGTTGCCCAGGCATTTGATAAAGTCTGGCACCAGGGACTTCTCTTCAAACTCAAAACTATACTGCCTAATACATACTATCTCATTCTCCAATCTTTCCTTTTCGACAGATTCTTCTCTGTTCGACAGGGTTTAGAAATTTCCTCAATTCGACCAGTATCAGCAGGGGTACCTCAAGGATCAATATTGGCACCTTTACTCTACATTGTCTATACTCATGACATGCCTACCAACTCTGAAACATTGACTGCTACTTACGCTGACGATACAACAATTTTAACAAAACACCATGACCCCAGACTAGCCTCATTAAATTTACAAAATCATTTACTAAATTTACAAAATTGGTATTCACTCTGGAAAATTAGATTAAATCATAATGCCCGCCAGTTTATATCAGCAACAATCCAATTCCTCAGACGGACAGTATACGCTACCTCGGACTAATATTTGACAGAAGGATGACCTGGGGCCCACACGTCAAAATGAAAAGAAAGAGTTTGAACAAGCGACTGAAAATACTGTACTCACTGTTTTCTAAATCAAAATTGAAAATTAGACAAAAACTAAATACATACACTTACCTGCTCAAACCCATTTGGACATACGCCTCACAGATTTACGGTTCAGCAAAAAAGACTCACTTACAAAAACTACAATCCTTTCAATCTAAAATTTTAAGACTAATAACTGCAGCTCCCTGGTACGTCAACAATAAGACTTTACATACCGACCTAAGACAACCAACCATTGACCAGCACATACGTACTCTTTACTCCCGATTTCATCTAAAACTACACGGACATCACAATGGACTTATCAAAGACATGGCCACGGCTGAAATGCTCATCAGGAGGCGACTGAAAAGGAGCTGGATGAGAGATCTCCTTTCCTGATTTTAGGATATAAACAGGCCAGGGAAGAGGTGCTGCTGGGCTCCATTCTTCGTCATGCCTATCATGTCATTTTCAACTTAACAGCAAATCTGCTAATTGTCACTACCATGACAGGTGCGGATGAAGATGTAAAGACAAAAAAAAAAAAAAATTTATTGTCAAATTTAAAAATTCTGAGGTTTAAACAAGGAAACCGAATTTTTTTTGTCGTAGTCATTTTGTAATTTTGACGTCATATTCGTGTTTCTTGGCCTTGAAAACATAGGGGTACTATATATCAAGTTGATCCGACGTCATTTACAAGTTCTATAAATGAACATAAGAGAGTAAATTAGCACTGTGCGGCGTTCGGAGATATAGCATTTCAAAATTATTAAATTACTTGTAAACAATATAAATGACGAAGAAACTGTACTGACCCTACTTGGTTTACTTTTTTATGATTAATTGTAAAACCATATTTATTAGGAGGAATTGGAAAGTACATTGGGTACTGTTCGTAGCTACTGTTATAAAACAGGAACGTATGTTTAAATTGTGAAAGGCGCCAGGAAAGAATGCAAAATTAATCATATTTGAGTACCACTTATAGAACTGCGAAGAAATTCAGAGCTTAACAAATTGATATGAGTCTTTATTACAGAATTCCGTTTAAATTCCGATTTCTTTCAGATAATCGTCGATAAATAAAATTTGTCTTAAAAAGCATAGGAATTTCTTCACCGAATCAGTGATAAGAAGTCATCACTATGTTATGGATTAATCGATTTGATTTTTGACAAGAAAATCGATTATTAATAAAAGTTATACGTTGCATCACACACAGATGGATAATATATATTATATATCCTTGACATCAACTTCTGCCTCTAAAAAAATAAATAATCAGTCTTTGTTTGTTTTTACTAAAAGAAACGTTTTGGCCCAAACTTGTGGGCCATCATCAGAGCTATAACATATGTAAGGGAAATGTACACTAACTTTGGAAAAGTGGCGCTGGGATCTTCCGGAGTCTTGCTTTGCCTTCCACGTGTGGGGGAAAAAGCCTGGCTCGGAGATTCTTGGGCGAATGTATATATTGTATATAGGTATGATTGTGTTTAGAAGTTTTTATTTTATTTTATTTGTTTATTATTTTTTTTTATTTAACTTCTTCACCAGTATTATTTATTTACTTCTTATATTTATATTTATTTCTTTATTATTTGTATATATTGTATGAATGAGAACTTTTAGCCCTAATGCTTATAGCCCTCCAGCAGTGGCTGATTGAACTTAACATCGAGCAAGTTAAAAATATTGATAAAAAAAGGTAATAACAAGGATGATAGAAATGAAATTATACGAATGGAATCAGATGAATAACAAAACAAAAGAATTACACAAATCTTTTTAAGAATGAAATGGGAATAGTATAATTGTAGAAAATAAACTTAATGATAACAGAAGAACATGAATACTAGATTAAAAAATAATAATAATATAAAATTATATGTAGTTAAAGTTTAAATTAAATAAAAGTTGGTCTTTGGTAGTGTTGCCCAAATGCGAGACCGAGACGAGTCTTGGTCTTGCAAACTCAGTCTTGGTAATGGTCTTGGTGTTGCGCAAAAGTCTCGCAACAGTCTTTCAGTTACTTATTAGCTTATTACTACAGATATGTTACTGTAAATTTTAGATGGGATAAACCTAACTAAGCCCGATGGAAAAATAGGGGAGTTAAATGCAAAATTATATTGGTTATACCAATTGTTAACATATAGTAACTAAATTTGTCGAGTATTAGTAGCTATTTCGTCTTAATTTTCACCAGTCCTGGTGTTGGTCATGCAACAGTTAGGCGATCTTGGTCTTGGTCTTGCAAAGTGCAAGATTTTGGGCAACACTAGTCTTTGGGAGAAGAGTTATTACCATAATTAATCTGGAACAACTAATATTACAGAAAATAGCCCTGCATACTAAAAATCCAGATTTTTTATTTCTTTAGTCCTTAATTAAACAGAATGTAGGCCACTTTGAAATTATTAATTTATCATAAGTTGATGGAGTAAATACCTACAAAAAATTAAAAAAATATTTAATAAATTATATCGCATCTCCAATACAATACAAGCATATCTAAAAAAAAATCATATACATATATATGAATATCAACTTTTTGACGAAAAAATGTTCTTAAATATTAGTATAGATTTAATAGATAATAAATGTATGCTTCGATTATCAGCTTTCTTAATATTACTTGTCTTTGAATTTTGAAATATGGTTTCGCTCAGAGTGTTACTGCGCAAACAAGATGCTTCATGGAGTAAAATGATTCTTAGTAGTCATCTTCGAGCTAAAGAAATCACTCTGAAAGTTATAAGTTTCTAAGATAGACTTATATAATCTAGAATAATACAACTTACTGCTTAATACGTAAGTCGATTTCAATATTTTTATCCTTTACATTGTTTTAGGAACTCTTCACGCTAACATTAGTAAAATGTGCATTAGATTTTTAGAAAACGAATCTTGATCACGCAATTTTTTTATTAAAAGTAAAAAAGTTTTCTTAAAAAACTTACCGAGCAAATATATTCTTCATAAATATTTCAAACGAAAAAGTATGCTGAAAAATCAAAATTTAATTCCATAGAATAAATTAAGGAATAATTCAACCAGCTTAAGTAAACAAACTTTATCAGCATATTGGAAAATTATAATGGCTATGAATATAAGAAAGATAAAAGTAAACCATAAATATTTATTGTCAACACGAGCAAAATAAAAACAAATTACGATTTTCAATTATTTCATCAATCCCTTTAAGGAAGCAACTAGAATCCTCCTCCAATTAGATGTTGATTTAAACATTTGATATTAGGCTGCACATGTATAACTCCTCTTTTGTTTATAATCGTTACGATGTCTATGAAGTTTTTATTAAATCATTTATTAGGTTAGAATCGGACCTTGGATATATGTACCATGGTAAGCGATTGATGTTTTTAATTGAAAAGCGTCTATTTCTTATGATAATTATATTTGTTAAAAAATTATATACCCATACATACAATATCATATACGCCATGTTATCCGAATATATATCATAACATCAAATCATAACGGAACATCCAGGCGTGGGACAAAGATCAAGGCCGTACGAATCGTGATCTTTGGTAACTTTCTGCAAAAGTTTATTTCTACGGTATTTTTAAAAAGCAGTTTTATAAAGATCAAGTCGAAGTTCTTCTCACATCGATTAGGACATTGTGGTTTACAATGGGATTGCTGAGGATCTAGAAATTGGATATAAAAGATTATGTATGTATATATATGTGTGTGTGTAGCTTTAAACGATATCAGTCGTTAGGTGTGACGTTTTGACCACCCTTAATGGAAATAATTGAAAATGTATATTTATATATACATGGGTGCGTGTATGTGTGTGTGTGTGTGTATGTATGTGTACTAGACCTGGTTCAACTGCCAACTGCTACCTGCAGTGCCCTATACTACGGTATGTTTGACTTGTATTATGATTCTTTTTTTACATTCTAAATTTCTCTTCAAATTTGTTTTTTCTTATGGAGTTATATATATTTAATAAATCTATCCTAACGATATTACACCTCATGTTATCTTATTAGTTTTTCAATTGTGTTAATTTGTTAACCTTTAGTCTCGTTATCTGTTTACCTACATTTATCATGTGTAACCTCCACCAACTTGTTATCCACTGATATCTTATTATTAAATTATCTAATTCTTATTTTACCTTTACTAGATCATTACTTATTCATTTTTCAATTTATTTATTTGTCAACCTTCATTTTCTTTATCTGATAACCTACAGTTATCAAATGTAACATTTACCAGTTTGTTATCCACTCATTTCTTATCTTTTATCACAATCTATTTACTTTTAACTTACAGGCTATATTCACCTTTGTTTTCTATTTGTATTCACACTTATTTTCTATTTTTGTTTGTATCTTTTATATATGTATTACTTCATATTTTAAGTTTACTGTCACCCACTATTTATTTTTACCATGTACCTTTATATTTTGTATCCTTTGTAGCCCCCCTTTCTTCCCTACCTCGCCTTATTAGCTATACGTGATTTTCCCGGACCGAAGGGTGAGGGCAGTGAAATTAAAATCCCCTTCGGCATCGGGCCGCGAACTCATACTTTTTTTATTTTCCTAGGTAAGGAAAGTATTGCAATCGGGTCAAACTATATGCGGTTTTTGACGGATCTAAGCTTTTTCAGAGCCCTCTGAGTTCGAAAAACACATTTTAGCCATTGATCTGCCTGTCTATCTGTGCCAAGAATTTCTCGGGAACTACTGAACCGATTTTCTTGTTTCTTGTTTTATTTTGTAAGATTTTTACTACTGATGCATGTAACATAAATTGGATGCTCCATGAGCAATAGCTGCTGCGTAATATATGAAAAACATGTTTTATATAGACTGTTGCCCAAAAACGGCTATAATGATTTCGATGAAACCTTCCTATAATGTTCTAATAATTATCCTTTCAATTTTCGTCTATGGACTAAATTCCCGACAAAATTCAAGAAAAAAGTTATAAAGAAAAGAAAAATGTTTTGGGGGCCTAACTCGCTAAGTATATATTCTATGGTAGAATTTATAACAAAACTTTTTAATGGTAATTAAATTACCACTAAATAAAAAAAAATATATAGGAATCCTCCAGTATTAGCGATGATACAGCATATTATATTTTCTATTTTAATTTATTACTTTCCTACCTACACTAGGTAATGAAAGTATTGCAATCTGGACCAATTTTCGATATCGTAGTTTATCGAATAAATCGTACTCAAACCTATTCTTTGATCAATTTTCAGGAAAATAAATCAAATTCAATTTGTTTTTGTTTCTTGATCGACATATGTAAAGATATAAAAACTTTTCTGAAATATGTAGGAAAGTCGTGTGAGTGGGCACACCAGATTTTTTTATTTTGCAGGATTTCGACTACTGATGATTGGGACACAAATGAGATGCTCCATGCGCAAATCAATATCTTTAGTTTATCGAATAAATCGTACTCAAATCTTTTTTTTAAAACAATTTTCAGGAAAATAAATCAAATTCAATTTGTTTTTGTTTCTTGATCGACATATGTAAAGATATAAAAACTTTTCTGAAATAGGTAGGAGAGTCGTGTGAGTGGATCCACCACCTGTTTAATCTCACAACTTCGGTCAGGCAATCTGGTTGCCTGGCAACTCGCAGTGCTGTGCAAACGCGTTAGCCCATTCGGCCAACCCGCCTCCATCTCTTTTGGCCCTAATGAAGACCTAAAAAGTGGTTAGAAACGTCGGCGTCATGATTAAAATACTATTTTAAAAAGTTAGTATTTATTTGACCGCGCTCCCAACCAACTCTTTTTTATATTATATCACAGTCAACTATCTTTACACCTTTATGAATTATTTACGTTCTATTAAATAAATAAAACTTATTTATTTGTTCCAACTACTTTATTAGTTAAACGTAAACATTAAATCCATATTAGTTAAATGTTGTTCAAAGTGATTTCCTTGAGGTTGAAGAGAGGCTCGGCATCGTTCTTCAACAGCAGCAATGGTAGAACGGCACTGGATATGCGTTATTGTTTTACGAGATTCAATTATCCTTCTTCGTAAGGAATTAAGGTCATTGACCAGACTTGCATAGACTTTTTTTTTAATGTCACCCCAAACAAACAAATCCAGTAGTGTCAGCTCTGCTGTGCGTACAGGTCAAGTCACTAGCCCTACAGGTGCAATCCATTGATTGAGATACTTGACATTTAGCTATTGTCGTGGACTTCTTCCGTGATGTACAGAACAACTATCTAATTGAAGCCACATGTCCCTTCTCAGTTGTAGTGGAGTATGCCCAACTAAATGATAGTAATCATTATTACGAAATGGTAGAAATGTGCCCTCATTGAGTCGAAGCTGACCTATTAAAATATTGTCAATTATAGTCAACCACACATTGCAATGAAACTGTTGCTGAACATGATCGTCACGAATTGCAAGGGGATTTTCCTGCGACCAGAGATGATTATTTTTCTGATTGAAGATACCTCTTCTTGTAAAGCTGGTTTCATCTGTCCAGAGATTTTTTTCTGAAAATGGTGGATTATGCTCAACTTCATTTAAGTACCATTTAAGTTTAACTGAAAAACTATTTCTTTGCCAAACATCTTGCTGTAATAAATTATGTACCCGTTGATAATGATATGGGTGAAGTCCATTTGCAATGAGAGTTATCCATACTGTAGTTGCTATAATTTTTAATTATGATACAGCTTTTCGTACACTTCCAGATGGATTATCATCAAAATATTTTAATATGATCGCATTCCTTTCTTCATTTCGTAATGGGCAGAAATACCGCGACCACGTGGTATTATGGCAAATGTACCAGTTTCTCTAAGATGTTGAAACGTGGAACTAAAGATAGACTTGTTTGGTAATCTTCTATTCGAAAATCGCCTGGCATATTCACGAAGGGCAGCATTAGCATTATCATTGCAAACACCATATCGGCATATTCACCATTAGTGTAAATGGAAGGCATAATGACGAGTACTCTGCGAAAGCCTCTTACAAACTGATAAATGTTATTGAGAGGTGCCAATGCTAATTTCAAATAGTATTAATCCTTATGTTGCCAACAGTTTTTATACAGTTAGGGATAAAAGGCCATATTAGTATTCTATCTAATCCATCTCCTAAATAAAGCTTTTGTGGACCTACTTTCACTTTTGACAACATTTAATACGAATGTTAATGTTTACATTTAATTAATAAAGTAGGTAGAACAAATAAATAGGTTTTATTTATTTCATAAAACGTAAATAATTCAGAACAACGAAAATCTTTAGGCGTGAATGTCTCTTAAACAAAGCGTTTGCGGACATACCTTCAGAGGAAATTATTTTCTTGTTTTGAGCTCCTTAGTATATTTTTGCAGTTTGGTCAGTTAACCCTGAAACACCCTGTAGGCATTCACTTGAAAAATGTTCCTAGTAAATAATCATGATTTACGTTATTGTAATATTTACAATTTCTAATTCTAACTTAAAACAAACAGAATTAAAATGATTACTAAATCGTATCATAAAACTGACTTTATTTTATATAGGTGCAGGTAATATTATAAAAATACCAACATTTTTCATTAGCATTTAGAGCAGAGGTCAGCGTTTATTTATGTATGAAATTGATAATAAACTATCTGAATGATATAATGACCCTAAAAAAACATGGGGAGATAGAGAGG
The DNA here is from genome assembly GCA_928085145.1 of Nezara viridula. NCBI lineage: Eukaryota > Metazoa > Arthropoda > Insecta > Hemiptera > Pentatomidae > Nezara > Nezara viridula. The sequence continues at coordinate 86,136,502 of OV725077.1, read as the reverse complement.
GCAAACGCCGGCTCCAGTTTGTCGCTAATATTGACTAATAGCTGAGGTCTTCATAGATAACCTTCTTTTAATGGATATTCTTGATTTAATTTTTAGATTCAGTCATTAATCGAAATTGTCATTCTCATTCCTGCAAAATTTTTACAACTGTATGATTCCTACTGTTAGTCGAATGTATATTAAGCATTATATAAATTTATTTATTTATTATGATACTTCACTCAATTATTTTGGTGATTTACACGAATTTATTTTTTTATAATTTATAATTTTTTTTAGAAATTACAGTAGAAGGCAAACCTCGTTTCCTGGAAAAAATGGGAATTATTTGTTGATATTTAAACAACATTCGTGAATTCTAAGAGAGATGCTTTAATATCTATTGTGGTTAAATTAGAAGGGTGATAAAAGTTACAAAATTTGATAAAGTGTTTTTAATTTAAGAAAAAAAAAATTGCATGTTCTTAAGGTAGAGAAGGTAGTCTGTTAAATAGGAAAATAACAGAGGGAAATACAATACGAAATTCTACTAATAAATCATAAAGAAATTATCGATTTGTATACTCTTCTGCAAAAAACTCAATTTTTTATACCGCCTTTTGAACTACCAGTAGCGGTACACAGTTTCTATTCCTAATTTTAAAATTAAGAAGGTTGCTAAATGTTATCATATAATATTTCTGGGTAATTATCATCGATAATTATTCGGTGGCATCCCGAATAAACTTAAAACCCCAAAACGTAGCAATTAGCATCTTATCATGAATCTATCTCCCAAAAAAATTAAAATTTTGGTCGAATTCTCTGGAATTAATTAAGATTATTATAATTTAAATAATGTGCGAAGTAATTGCAATATTCCTTTTGAATCGCAATAGTTCTCAATCACTGCTGAGCTGAATGAAGACAACATAACTGATAAGCTGGCGTGATATTATTTAAATTAATCAGACCATTCAAATATCTTTTGTTGAGATCATTCTAGGAAGATGCGTTGACGAGAGTACATGGAGATACACATTTCCAAATGTACAATGAACCAAAGGAACGGGAGCGGGTGACGTAGCCAAAGGTCAAGGACTTCTCTAGTGTCCTCTCCCACACAGGCACCGAGTTTATTCATTTTTAATGACAATATGTATTATTGTTACTTTTGATTCAGCATTAAAATTTAATTGAAAATAAAGAATTTACTTTTGAAAGGAATGGACAAAAAAATCTATTTGGAAGAGAAGAAAAAAACAATTAAAGTGTGTGCTTTAGACCACACGATAAAAGAGAAAACATCAACAAGACGAGATTAATAATATGAAATCTAAATTATAATTAATAGCTTATTATAAAGAGGAAGCAATGGTGTACATTTCCTTCACTTACAACATGCAGGTCCGATTTTTAGTTTCTGAGAAATTTTAATCCATATCTTCAATAAAATTCGTCATCATTTGGTTTTTAATACGATACTCTTCAACTCCAGATACAATTTTGAATAACAATTCATTACAAAGAGGATGAAATGATGAACATTTCCCTCGCTAGCAATATGTACGCCCGATTTTTAGGTTTTGAAAAATTTTAATCCATGCACAAAAACACTTTCATTATTTGACTCCAAATGATTTTATCCGAACGTTACACATCGGAGACCTGAGGGCTCAATCTAATTCACTCTCCACAAAAAAGTGCAAAACGCACCTAAAGAAGTTTTCAGTTCAAAAAAGTGGTGCAGTGCATAGATGCATCATCACTCAATTTTAATTTACCTCCATACCACTAAAATAGTTTTTTCAAGTTATTAAAAATATAGAATATTATTTAAATTATAAGTATAATCTCGTGACAATTAGTGCTTAATTTTAAGAAATCAATTGTGACTAACCTTCTTCACTATCCTCTTTCTAGTTCTTTAATCTCCTATGCTATTTATCGAGATGCTTATTCCTTTGCTCTTCAGGACAACCAAGTCTTGCAGTTGCATACTTGTAGTCACTCTTGCCAGGATATATGAAATTCTCATTATTGTTATCATAATCTTGTAGGGGACATGGAATTAACTCTTGTAGTCCAGAACTAAACATTTAATAGAATTCAGTTATTATTCTTACAAGACTTGGTTGTTTCCTATTGTTTCTTTCTCACAAAATTAAAGTATACGTAGGGGAGGAGAATCTGCCGCAAAATCACTTTGAGAAAATATATAGTATTTATTAATCATAGGCGTAAATGAGCCTAAGGCAATTACGGTTCCAATTCTTGATGTATCGGACGTTGTGGAGGTTCAATTAAAAGAACGAAATTGAAAACTAATTTAAATTAGACAATTTAAGCTTCCAATATTACTATGTGTAAAATAGATGGTGAGGTTAAATAAAATTGGTGATGTTTTCTTTCGTAATCGTAATTCGTACCACCTCTTTTGATTCTTATCATACATTTCTATGTCGTGGTGTTGTTTGCTGAGCCAATCTCTGGGCGGAGTTATGACCCAGTAGGCGGCAATTACGAGGTAAATTAAAAATTCAACTAATTAAAAATTCAACAAGCTGGCTAATGCCTATCGACCATTGGTGGAAGTGTAGAGGAATACAACACGCAAATTTTAGGAAATATGTTGCGGATCAATTTGGATGGGAGTGAGTGGAGCCTTGTAAAATCTCGCCACTGGCGCCTATTTTACAGCTCACGTTGCCGGTATAATACCTTTTACTGTGTAATAAATTTTATTGAAAGGCTCTTTACATTTATTTGCAAGTGCTTTGTGTTCAGGTTAGATCTCGAAATTTAAATGTCGACAAATTCATTGGGAAATTTTTTCAGATGAAGACTCGAAGAGAGTTGAAATGAGAGCAGGCTACTTTCGTACACTAGGCTAGACTTATATTGTAATTAATTTAATTAAAGTGTTTTCATGATAAACAGTGTATTATTGCTTGTTTTCCAAATTTTTTAATTGATATTAATATTTGCTAATAGCTATTGAGTAATAGTTTCTGCTTGCCTGGGCTTTTGGATATTTGTCTCGGAACATAAGACTTAGTTAAGCTACTGTAAATAATTACTTATTGATATGTTTCAATTATCTACGGTAAAAAAAAACAACAAAGGGAATAGATTCCAGGAAAATGGCTGTGCACATATATTTCCATATCACTCTCAATCTCAAAATGTTGTTTAGATTCCTTTATTAGAGACATTTTCAAAGGGCAGGGTTTCGTTTGTTCTTCACTTCCTCACCTTTTAGGCTATACGGCGTTTTCTCGGGCCAGGGTGGGGGATTAATTATAGAGTTAAAAGCCCCCTCCCCCTTGCTCTGGGACGCAAATTCGTAATTATTTTATCATCTAGAACTTCGGTTATCAGGTTGACGGACAACGCGCGGTACTGTACACACGGTTTAGCTTGCTTGGCCACCCCGACGGGTATGACGTCATGACAACATTTAAAGAATCACGCCTATGGGTATTATATATTGTACATTTTTTAAAAGAATAAAACCGTATGTGAAGAGAAATAAAATACAAAAAAATATTAGTTCGTAAAATAATTGTTAGTTTTTTTATTAACTCGAAAAGGGTTAATTATAATATTAAGTATTTAGTATTAGGTTTAATAATAAGTATTAGTTTTAATTATTCATTTTATTGCGGATTGGGATAAACAACAGATGATTGGAAAACAAAATAGAAATAATAGAATCAATAGAAATAAGTAAATTCATCATTCGTATTAATAATAGCCAGTTTTATTTTTCTTCAGTTCGTTTTCACGTTTTACGTATATATTATATTGTTTCTTTTTTTTTTAAGGTTTAATAAGGAATTGTAAAACCCTATTCGAGGGATTAGGGAAAATGAATATTAATCGAGTAAGAAGATTCCATAAGTTTTTGAGGTTAATTAACATATGTTTTAAAAACCCATAGGTTCCGAGTTCGTAGCGTCCTAATCTTTTTTTCAATTAAATTAGTTTAATTTATTTTTATTTTTATGGTTTTCGCTATTTTCCAAATTCAACAAATTAAATAGAGTGGCGCCTGTTAGATAGTTAGAAATATTCAATTGATTCTTGATTACTTTTTTTTTTTTTTTTTTTTGCGAACCCTACCGTCTCCACTGAGCATCTGGCAAGTTTGTTGCGGAAACAATTTTTTCCAAATTAAAGACCGTAACACGTTTTTGTGAAAGGCCTCCCACTCGTATAATTTAATTTAGTGAGAAAACCACAATTTAGCAATTAGCAACAGAAGAATAATTGTTTGTGCCTTGTAAATATTTCTGAAAAGAAGAAGACAACTAATATTAATTTTGCAACTTGGAAATAACGAGCGCTGCTTACCATATCTCATTCATACCATATCCACTACATAAATTCGAAATCTTAACTGAGCTATAGGGTAAAGAGCGTAACCTTTGTGTAGGTTGGTGACCAGTAAACCCTGACGTACTGGCTTCCACCCACTCGCCTGACATCACTTTTTTTTTTAAAGCTAAAGTAAAGAGTATAAATAGCCTAAGTGATGTTCTCGGAACCTTAGCTTTACTCAGGTAGAATACCAAAGAGCCATCGCGAAGTGTCGAAAGGTTACATATTCTAATCATGCATAGGTCCCTGCGTGCCTCACCTGGCAATGCCAACAGGTGGTCCCCTATTGCTAATTATCATACAATGTACCCTAGATGACATTTTGGAGATAAGCCGAAGATGCGGTAGTGACGACATCGGTTAGTAAGCTGGACTGATGTGGCTAATAGATATAGGGCCGGGAGATAAACGGTTCAGAATGGTCTTTATCTAAGATGGTGTCCTGACTTCATATTGGACTGTTACGATTAAAATACAGGAATTAAATATAGAAACGCTGAACTTTAGTAGGATCTCAATTAATCACTTTTATTCAAATCTAAAACAAAATTCAATACATTCTCATGCTGCAACTTTTTAAAACGTAGCTCCTATAAGTCATCACGTACATTTATGTTCTCTTGAAATTGAATTATCTAAGAAGATAGTGTTATGAGTGTAAACGTAGTATTGTAGAGCTGGAGTATGTTGACACGGAGATAAAAGGTGTAATTCCATCATCAGGTAGAACTAACAAACATTGTGAAGTCTAATTTATTGTTGACACTTTTAGGAGTTATCGTGAAGTCATGATTTAATTCTAAAAATACTCATTACAACTTATAAAGTCGGAAAAATATATAGATCAAAAACTGAAAAAAAAAAGACAAGGGTATATTAATACACTTACTTAATAATTAAATTATTAATTAACACAAAAAATAATAATAATTTCAATCTGCAATCACCATTCAATGAATAGATATCGTAGGAGCTTAAAAGCTGAACGAAACGTTCACCAATCATCATAGTCTTGGAAGATTTGCAGAACATCCAGGTAGCACTGATCTGTATTCCGATAGCCAGGCTATAAAAAATTGACAACTCAATTCAAAACGGTATATTTTTTAATAAGAAATTTGATTAAAAAATGTAAATAATAATCGATTTTAGAAGAAAAAACATGTAACTCATGGTAATCATTGAAAAAAAATGTAAGCTCCTGTTCATCACCGCATAAAAGTTCCAGGGTTAGGCAATATTCATACAAACCGCTAAAGTTACTTTTGAACGAAGGTTTAAATTATTTAATAACACCATTTACATAACAATTATATAAGTTCAGATAAAAATCTTAGATCTTGGAAACATGATATATTGTTTCTATTTCTGAAACTTGTAAAGCAAGAGGATAAGCCTGAACTTTCCTACCCAATCAGCAAAGTTGCTTATAGAATACTATGTAATGTGATGCAATACGATTATCACGGAAGATTGTTTAAATGGCTTTGACAATGTCTTCCAATGCTATTTTGATTCAAAAACCGAAATGTTAACAATGATCACAGTTGCGATCTATTCTTAAATCAGAGTCTTACTGTACTTTATTTTCACGAACATTAATAACCATCTAAAATCCTGAAACAATTGCAAAAAATTATGGGAAGGCTTCAGTAATGGCATATGCATATTAAATGATTAAATAAGCCAAGATATTGATGCAACGAAAGGTTTGTGATATTATTAAAAAAATAAAATAGTATAATTAAATTTACAAGTAAATCAATCTAAAACAGATTTTATAAACTTTTCATTAAAAAAAAAAAAAAATGTATAAAACTATTCAAATGGATGTAGAATTGATGATTCTAACATAATATTAAGTAATTCTTTTATCTTGAAATGAAACTTGACATAATATAAAATTTACTTTTCATTGCATTTTCAAATTCTTAAGTCACTTGTTAACAACCCCGCAGCTTAACATCAGATTTCAACTGCTTATTTTCAAAAACACGTTGCATCATTTTTCTCTGCTTGCTTCTTTATTATAATTCTTAAATTGGAATTTTAAGTTTATAATAAATCACTTAGCCGGACCGGAGTTTAAACCATTGTTGCTGATTTGTAACTTGTTACGTTTTGTTCATTACATTTAATTACAAATTAATTTCGTTACAATTATAAATTATTTAGCTGCAAATTAGTTTAGTAAAAAAAATTATAGTATGTAATTAACAGAAACTCGACTGATTAAAAAAATTACAACTTAAATTTTATTAAAAAGTTTCTCTCAAAGATATGAGTATCATATAAAATGTTTTCCGAAGAATCGATGACGTATTAATGCAAACCCAAATCCAACTTCGGAAATCACAGGTTGATCTGTATCACGTAGATTCCTTGTAACAATTGTCAGTTCTCTGTTGTATTTTAATCTCCAACCTTTCAGATTTTTAAAGTTTATGAGAACCTTCTTAGTGAGCATAGAAATCTCAATCATCTTTTGCTTCCCTCCCTCACCTTCAATGTTTGAACGGCAAATATCTCATGATCTTTTGTGATATGATGATCTAGTGAAGCCACCTTGACCGCCAGCCTAATGGCTTAATCTGTATAATACACTAAATAATAATTAAATACATTGATATGTATAATATCACAACGAGATGAATCAAATATTTGTTTCTTACATTTTAATAAAACAGCGAGTAATCCAAAATCTAAAATTAAATTATTGATTATTTAATAGTTGACCATCGCATTATTAAGGAGATGGTCCGGAGTGGCGGTCATAAATAGACTAAATAGTGGCAAAATTATTTTATTAAAAGCCAACGTTTCGACCCGACTTTGCAATTCTTCTTCAGGGCTAGAACGGGCAAGATACATAAAGTTATAGTGAATTGTGAAAATTACATAATATTTAGACGAAAAATTGTAAACAATGTGAATAAGCTTATTAAAATTATAAACAGTAAGACTTACTTACTTCTTCACTTTACCCTTGTTTCCCTAGACGCCGAAAGCTTATTTCCCAACATCCCAATAGACAAAGCCTTCCACATTGTACAGAAAAACTGGACAATCAACGAATCTCACACGACCCTCAACCTCTCCTCATACCTCGAATCCCTTGAGCTTTGTTGCAGATTCGGATTTCTCACCTTCCAAGGAAAATTTTTTCATCAGATTTCTGGCCTAGCCATGGGAAATTCTTTAGCACCAGATATTTCCAATATTGTTCTCAATGACCTTCTAGACTCTGTTATCCCTTCTTTTCATCAAGAAATCATTTTCATCAAAACATATGTCGATGACCTCCTCCTTGTTCTTAACCCTGATAGCATTCCTCAAATTCTTTCCTCATTCAACTCTTACCACCCCCGTCTCCGTTTCACTATAGAGAAAAAAGTTAACAATTCGCTCCCCTCTTAGATCTCCTAATAATAAAAAACACAGACGGCTATGTTTCTACTGACTTTTACACTAACCCCACATACTCAGGCAGACTACTTAACTTTTATTCTCAACACCCTTATCACCAAAAAATCAATACTGCCAAAAACCTTATTCATCGATCTCTCTCTTTATCTGATCCACAATATCACAAGCCAACACTCAGCTTCTCTAAAATATACTCCTTTCCAATAATTTCCCTCTCAACACTATATTTAAACTTTTAAACTGCTATACAACCAAAAAGAGTAAAATATCCCCTTTCCTCAACTCCCCACAATCACCTAACCCTGCTTTCATATACAAATCTCTCTTCTATATTCCTTTTCTCTCAGATAATATACAAAAATTCCTTAAATCGACTATAACCAACTTACGTCTTGGCCTTAAGTCCCATAACAAACTTTCTTTCCTTTTCACCAACTTGAAAGATCTCATACTTTTACAACACCGATCTAATGTAGTTTACCGGATGGCTTGCTCTACTCCTAATTGGCTTGGTAATAGCTACTACATTGGCGAAACCAAAAACCATCTCATAACCCGCATTTTCCAACATAAAACATCAATAACTTCCCGGAACCCTTCCGCCTCAAAACTATCAGAACATACCTTAACCCTCAACCATTCATTTGATTTTGAAAAAAACCTCTATTCTCGCCACGGTCGCTAACCATGAAAAAAGACTCATTTCCAAATCCATCCACATACACATGAAACAGAATCCTGTTAATCACAAAGTAGATCCACCCTTGTATTCATCCATATCTTTAAATTTTAGATACTGTAATTTTCAGGGTTTTGTTTTCCATTATCCAAACACTAACAAATTTCTCCATAAGCTACCCTTAAGCTGATTTTCCAGTTCTAAGTGAAACTCATAGCTGAACACACCTGAGAGAAACTTTCGGGCTGAATCCCCTTCAAAATACGAAAATGTAACTGTCATATTAAAAATATAATAAATATAAAATTATCTTCAAAAATATTTCTTTCATTCTATTTATTACATTTAATAGGACTTCAAGAATCACTCAAAGGATTAATTCATATAGTTAGTTAGTTACATTAATTTTCTGTCAATGTAAATCTTACGGGTTGAAGCTCCCCAAAATTATATCCTGAATCCGCTTGCTCAATCATATCCCATATCCCTATCAATGTATTGGAAGTGCAGGACCAGTGGCTTGGTCTGCACGTTCTCCAGACCTGACACCCACTGGATGTTTTTGTTCGGAGTGACATTAAACAAAAAGTCTATGCAAGTCCGGTCAATGACTTTAATTCATTACGAAGTATAATTGAATTTCGTGAAACAATAACTCATATCCAGTGCCGTTCTGCCACTGCTGCTGTTGAAGAAGTTATTTAATAAAGTAGTAAGAAAAAGTAAATAGGTTTTATTTATTTCATGTAATGTAAATAATTCATAACAACCAAAACCTTTAGGTATGAATATCTCCTAAACATAGCATTTGCGGACATACCTTCAGAGGACATTTTTTTCTTGTTTTGAGGTCCTTTGTTCATTTTTGCAGTTTGGTCACTTAACCCTGAAACACCCTGTATAATAGAAAAATCAACTTTATTCTGGAACTAAGTCCTTTGATATAACATAAGTAATTAAATTAATGAATTAATCAAGTAATAACAAAAAAAAAGTTTGATTCTTGCTGATTACATAAGAGAAACTAAAATAAATACCTAAGTATGTATATAGTTATAATATATATATATATATATATATATATATATATATTAAAAAACAGAAGTTAACTTTAAAATTAATCTTATGAGCAATACATCTTAGCCATAAAAACAAAAAAGTTACTTCTGTTATTTAAAACGTTTATGACTAAATGAATATAACTGTATAGTAAAAGTAATAAATAAATAAAAATAATAATCCATACCGAAGACCTTTACACGATGTTATATAAAACATGTATTCATACTACTTACAAAGAAAAAAAAATGAAAAAAGACATATATAAAGAAAAATAATCGCTTATTATAACACATGTGGCTTGACATCCCGTTACCGAGACTGGGCCTCCTCCAAGAGCCTCCGCCAGTTGGCTCTGTCTTCTGCTGCAGCTCTCCAGTTCCGTACACCAAGCAGGGTTCTCGCATCATAGGCCACGTTGTCCAACCATCTCGTCCTCGGCCTTCCTACCCGTCTTGCGAGGTGCAGCTCCTCCATCATTATTTTCTTTGGTATTTCAACGGTGCTCATTCTGGCCACATGCCCTGCCCACCTTAGTCTGGCAAGTTTAATATATGTGACTACGTCGATGTCTGTATAAAGAGAACTGAGCTCCCTATTTTCTCTTTTCCTCCAGACATCACCCTCCTTTACTGGACCATAAATCCTTCTGAGGACTCCTCGCTCGAACACACTCAGCTTCATCTCAACACTTTTCGTCATCGTCCAAGCCTCTGAGCCATATGTCAAAACAGACCTTACAAGGGTCTTGTATAGAATCAGCTTGGTCTTCTTTGAGAGATACCTACTTCTAAAGTGTCGGCCAAGTCCAATCGCTTATTATATAACACATAATTATACAGTGTCTGATTGATTTGTGAAGTGGATCTGGATGATGAGAGTTTTATATGTGAATAATTTTAAAAAGTGTATAAAGATCAGTGGGTCAAGATCATTTGGTAAGGGAGTGAATAGATTAATTGAATTGCAGGAGATTGTAATCATAGGATGAACGATGATTTTTGAATATTTGGTAAAGGAATTTGTTTAGCTGTCTTCTGAAAGAGGATAAGAGTCACCTCATCTTATAATCATGATAGTGAAAAACATGGCAACATATCAGAGCCTCTCCAGAGAATCTACTAGCTGTTCATAATTCTTCTTAGTCTGACCACGAGAGGGTCAGAGACGACGCACCACACGTCCGTAGTCATGATGGGGTGCGGAATGGTGAGAGAGGAAACTATAAGCCTATATGTGGCTCAAGTAGGAAATAGCGGGAGTGATGAAATGAAGGTTTTAAAGAATAACTTTTATATAATAAAATTAAGAATAACGATTAAGTCCTATGCTCACACTATGCAATATGCCCCAAAAAAACTGCAAAGATTTGTATTACTCCGCAACGTCGCACCCTGTGTGATTTTGATAATGGAATAGTCAGACATAAATATTCAAACTTGAATCATTGAATTTCATTCTTAAATGAAAACATAATGAAAAGTATCTACTTTTTTATAAAAAATTTATATTTTACTTAGTAAGGTCGCTTTTTACTTTTCAAAGTAAAAATTTTGATATGTTGCATAAGTGAATACTGAAGTGAATACATAAGTGAATAATACTCAATGATATATTAAGTGAATAATTGTTTAGGTAATTAAAAGATAAAGTTCTAATATAAAATGTATTAATCGACAGCCATATAATCATGAAAATTGTGTGCCTTTTGACGTAGATACTGAAATTTTGTTTAAGTAGTGAACAATACTGGCGTACGTGATCACTTTCGACAATCATACAATCTCAAGTCATCGGGTATTCAATAATACTTGTAAAGTGTTTGATAAATTTGTTTGTAAAAGTTATTATCACTAGATATAAACACATTATAATGGAAAAGATTACTGGTAGACATGGAAATAGCACAGGAGTTGTCGGAATATTGATAAAAATTAAATCACAAATGAGATCCTTGTGGTGTGCCGTTCTTCATTGAATAAGCTTTTGAGAGTTATCAAAACTAACTTTCAATTGGAATGAAGTATTTTTAAGAAAATTGTTGACAAACGTCAACGATCTTCCTGTGAAACTGTTTTGTAACAGCTTCCTGGCCACAAGCTATTGGTTACCTTTTTTTTTTAAAGAAGTTTAAAAGTAATTGAAAGTAGGAGCATAGACCGTTAGTTCTTGAATGGTCTCTGTTTGGAATTTTTCTTAATTCGTACAACTCTATATTTCAGGAATTTATCCTAATTCTTTTATATATGGAAAAAAGTGCTGCCGATTTAGAATTTATTTAATTTTTTAGCGGTATCCTCCTATTGGTTTTTATAAAGCAATCAATATGGAGAAATATGATGCTTAACATTTAAAAATTTTTGATGGATCAGCTATCATTATGTTATCAGCTTGGATCGTTTTCAAAAGAACAGTGTAGTAAAGATGGAGAATATCTACCTCTTGTTCTTTTATAGATGTGGAAGCGAAAGATTATATACCTACCGCCGTTTCCCAAAGAGAATTCGTCTCAAATTATTTATTTATTAGTTAAACATATTACTGACATATAATATGTTTGCTAATTACTATTGTATTCAGCAAATATGATATGAATAACTAGAGAGAATCACTTTATTATCATAAAAGGGTGCTGCCCAATTACATTGGGTTGCTTTAAACACCGCATACTTATAATCGCTACAGAAAATTTTCCAAAACTAATATACAATTATATTGTAATTAACAATTAAATAACAAATCGAGCCTTACTGTAATAATATATTTGTGGATTTATATTTCATATTACTTTCTCGCTTTGTTGCTGTTTTCACTTTTATCGTGTGGTCTATAGCTCATACCTTAGTTTTTTTTCCTATTTTATATCTTAGATTCTGTGATATTAAAAAATTGTAATAAATGATTTTTTATCACTGAAATGAAATAGTGACAATAAAAACATTACATGAATGATTCCAAACTCCGAAATAATTGGTATCCAATATTATTGTGAACATTTAGCAAAAACACTATATTCCAATGTACATTCATTTATTTGCTTGTAATTAAATGAAAACGTTTTTGAGCTATATCCTCAGTTTATTTTTGTTTGTTTTTCGTTTGCATTTTAATGATATTTTAATTTTTTTTTCGGTTACTCTCTACCTCACCCTTTATGGCATACGGAGGAAGCAATCGAGACTAGATCACGTGAGGAAAACTTAGAATTAATCGAGTTAAAAAGCAATAAAGAATGAAGACGGGGGAGCCAAGTGGACGAGATTAGTCCCTGTTAGCTATGGAGAGTGCCACTTATCTTCCAGAGTCGTCCTAACTCGATAGTCTCAACAATCGAGTTAAATACACGACAATCGAGTTTAATACACTTCCATTGGTCACATCCTCCCGTCAGCTCTCACAGCGATCACACATAGAATTAAATATGAAGTAGATGGGAGAAGACTTCACCATAAATAATATAGTACAGGAAGAAAAAATATTTTTAAAAAATATTAAAAGAAATTACGAATAAATAAAAATAGTGCAATATATTAAACAATGGTTTATTATTTATAAAAAATTCATACTACAATTCAATGTAATACTACTTTTCTTGCTACATAGAGGAAATAAATAAATGGTGATTTCTAATATTTGCCTATAACTTTTGATTTTTTCATCTTAATTAAGTGATAAGAAATGTAGACAAATCTCCATTGCTTCAGTTGACGTATGACTTTTCAAGAACCATAACAAAGGACAGTAGGCCAGTTTGCAGTAGAGCATGTGGAAAACATTTATAACACCACATTTTTGGACCAAATCATCCGATTTTTCTTTTTTGTTGTTTAGAAAAGTTTGTAAACATCAACAAAAAATTTCGAAAATATAATTTTACCACCCCTCATAAATTTCTTTTTTTATCTTCTGCATGTTATATTCATAAATTTAAAGTGTTTCGAGAAGAATTTAGTCCAAGTTTCATTAAAATCGGTAGATATGTTTAGGCAGTTAAATCTATAGCGATCCAAGTTTTTGGGCAACCATCTTGAAAGAAATGGGAGGACGGTAATGCCAAGCTCAGAGGATCCTCCTCGGGAGCCCTTTGCCCTTTCGCATTGATGCTAAATCTCGAAACATGGGTTCTATTGTCTCGGAGAAAAGCCGCTGTCGGCGCACAGTGGGGCCGATCCAACGGGACAAAGACAACTTTAAAAATATGATAAATGTAATATATCATCTTTTTTATAGATGGTTGGTGAACTAAAAAGTCGCCTAGCAATATTTAAAATTTTCACAGTAGAGTACGGAAGAGGAATGCTTGGGGGAGCAGTCCTTCAGTCTCACCAGTTAACAAATAGTTTCAGCATTACTTTATGTATAGATTAAATCGGAGACTGTGTGCCATATTGCTTAAGACTGCTTTTCGTAATTCAGTTAATTATCTTTCTTTTTCGCTGGATTTAAAGAATCTATGAGAACCTAAATTAATCCAGCGAAAAAGAAAGATAATTAACTAATTTAGGTTCTCATAGATTCTTTAAAATACATAAATAACGGTCTGTGAAATACCCCTCCCGGTATCCTGCAGCTACAATTTTTTTTCTCATTTTATAACATTTTTTATATTATTTAAAGTAATTAAGTCAAATTTTACGCAGCTTCTCGCTAGGCACAGTGTTTTTAAAATTATTTCATAAAACATAAACTAAAGTTTTGGAATCAATTATTTTTAATCTTATTAAAACTTTATAAATTATGTAATATAATGTATACAGGCAAGAAATACAATGTTGCCCTATTTAAATAACAAATAAATGAATTTTGGAAAGATGCTCGGAAAATGATTTTTTAGAACAAATGTGTCCTAGCTGAAGCTCATTTTATAGACCTGATAACAACTACGATTCTTCTCGAGGTTTCGAGGGAACAGGGAGACCAAATAATGTTCGAAATAGTTGCTTCGAAAAGATAATGAGTTGAAAGTAAAGGATATAATATGGTTGGGTTGCCCAGTAGGGTCTGTATAACATAAGTTGCCTCAGAAAAATTTTAAGACAGCACATTTTTACGGGGTTTTGGATTTTTTAGTGCATAGAGATTTTGAGATTTCATATTTAGGCAATCGGGTAATTAACAGTTGAAGCTATAGAGGCCGACATAAAGAATGCAGTAAATATCCAGAACATAACACACAAAAGAAGTTCCAATAAGCCTGAAATAGAGAAGGGGCAGGGTGGCCGAATGGGCCGAACGGGGGAACAGCACCACGAGTTGCCTGGCAACCGGATTGCAGATTTGAGAAGATTAAAATGTAAGAGTTCGGGTCCCGGTGCCGGAGGGGATTTTAAATTCCCCGCCCTCGCCCCCCTCCGGCCCGGGAAAATCCCGTATAGCCTAAAGGTGGGGAAGAACAGAAAAAAAAAAAAAAAAAAAAAAAAAAAATATATATATATATATATATATATATTAGTATATATATATATGTATAAAAATAATTGATTCCAAAACTTTAGTTTATGTTTTATGAAATAATTTTAAAAACACTGTGCCTAGCGAGAAGCTGCGTAAAATTTGACTTAATTACTTTAAATAATATAAAAAATGTTATAAAATGAGAAAAAAAATTGTAGCTGCAGGATACCGGGAGGGGTATTTCACAGACCGTTATTTATGTATTTTAAAGAATCTATGAGAACCTAAATTAGTTAATTATCTTTCTTTTTCGCTGGATTAATTTAGGTTCTCATAGATTCTTTAAATCCAGCGAAAAAGAAAGATAATTAACTGAATTACGAAAAGCAGTCTTAAGCAATATGGCACACAGGCTCCGATTTAATCTATAAATAAAGTAATGCTGAAACTATTTGTTAACTGGTGAGACTGAAGGACTGCTCCCCCAAGCATTCCTCTTCCGTACTCTACTGTGAAAATTTTAAATATTGCTAGGCGACTTTTTAGGTCACCAACCATCTATAAAAAAGATGATATATTACATTTATCATATTTTTAAAGTTGTCTTTGTCCCGTTGGATCGGCCCCACTGTGCGCCGACAGCGGCTTTTCTCCGAGACAATAGAACCCATGTTTCGAGATTTAGCATCAATGCGAAAGGGCAAAGGGCTCCCGAGGAGGATCCTCTGAGCTTGGCATTACCGTCCTCCCATTTCTTTCAAGATGGTTGCCCAAAAACTTGGATCGCTATAGATTTAACCGCCTAAACGTATCTACCGATTTTAATGAAACTTGGACTAAATTCTTCTCGAAACACTTTAAATTTATGAATATAACACGCAGAAGATATATTATATATATATATATATATATATATATATATATATATATATATATATATATATTATATATATATATATATATATATATATATATATATATATATGTATGTATATAGCTTTTTAAAAAAATGTGGAAATATATATTTTTGTTTGTAATATTACCATAAATTAATGTTACATTAAATAAATTTAAACCATAAAAGTCTTATTTATATTTATTTGTGGTAAATACAAGATTTCCAGTCGAAAATTATGGTCAAAGAATTTTGTCCTCCTAGAACGGTCAATGGCCACTTTGCGGCGTACGGCAAACGGACGATTTTTTTAAAATTCGATTTTCGGATTCTACGTATTTTGATGCCTAAAATTTCAAATTTTGAGGGGATTAACCTTTTTTTTTGGTGAATTACAAAGGTTGGTTATAAAAAAGAATTAACCAAAATTGGTATATATAACTAATGAAATAATTTGTTGAAGTTGTATACTGTTTTAGCTTTTGGTGTAGATAAACCTTGCGTCGGTGATTAGAATATCCATCATGGATTATCACTATGGAAGGATTGAATGAGGATTAAGATTTTAGGAATCCACTTGACACTGCGCAAATTATGGTAAAAACTTTTATTTAAACAGTTACTAAAGTTTAAAGCCAATGCCAAACGAAGTTAAGAAATTGAGATTTTTTTAATACAATGCTGTACATGAATATAAAAAAATTTTATTGTTATAAAGTACCAAGATTACTACAACTTATCAACGACAAGTTAGTGAATAGTTCAAATTCAAAACTTAAATTATGTCTTCACCAAATAAATTCAGTGAATTTTATTTAAAGTTTTTGAAATAAAAATCTTTATTCAGCAATTGAAATTTTGGGAAAAGTCGATACAACCTTTGAAATTGTTAGAAAGTTTATATTTAGGCCATTAAAAAATGGTCATGCGGACTTTCATTTTATCGGGCAGGTTTAGATTTTAGTTAACTAGTGCATTGATGTCTACAGATCGAGACTGCCAGCTTACATCAAGCATTTATTTTTCAAAACTAACATAGTTTTATATTTTGATAATTTGTTTTGTTTTTCAACTACTCTCTACTTTCTCATTTGTGGCATATGGGGGAAAGGAGGATTTGTTCTAGAAGTACAATAACACCTATTCTAACCAGACTGAGAAGGCCGAGATTTATTCCGTGAGATGCCATGAAATACATTTTAACCCGCCCAGACCGGATTCGAATCCGCATCGCTTGGCACGAGAAGTTTACTCTTTAAAACGCTCTGCCATCACGAGACCTTATATGATTTTTCATATATGAAATGTATCGTAAAGGAAACCATTGCGATAGTAGAAAATTATGAATCCGCGTTTCAAACGTAATTTAAAACGTAAATAAACGTTTTCCGTTCTACTGAATCCAAATACCCATGTTTTTCAAAATGGTCTGTGTGTGAATAGCCTAGCTCAAACACAAAAATTCGTACGAAACTGAAGTTATTTATTTTAGATAGATATATACTTGGGATGTCAAAACGTTTTCGCTAAACCGGAAGAGGCATTTTATACAAATTATTTTTATATATTTTATAAGTGACAACCAGTGAATGTGAGATCGATTGATTAATAGAATTGTCATGAAAGGCATGAGGAGGATCAGTGCCCAGCGGCACCTCACTCGGCGTGATATCTACATTAGGCGAGGAGGTCCCTCATCCAGCTCCTCTTCAGTCTCCTACAGACGTTACCGGGCATATTCGTAGTGGCCATGTCATTTATAAGTGTATTAGTATGTCCTTGTAAGTTGTCATGGAATCGTTTGTAATGAATACGTATGTGTTCGTTAACAGTCGGCATATGGAGGTCAGTATGTAAGGTTATGTTGCTAACGTACCAAGGTGCTTTTGTAATTGTTCTGAATGTTTTTGCTTGAAAGATTTGAAGTTTGTTTAAGTGAGTCTTTTTAGCAGTTCCAAATATCTGTGATGCGTAAGTCCAAATAGGTTTTAGTAAGTAATTGTATGTGTTCAATTTCTGTCTAAGTTTTAGTTTTGAATTTTTTGAAAGAAGTGAACTCAGAATTCTTAATCTTTGATTTAAAGTTTTTCGTTTTTTGATTATATGTGGGCCCCACGTCATTTTTCTGTCAAATGTCAGACCAAGGTAGTGAACGGTGTCTGTCTGTGGAATCTGTGTATCGTCAAGGAAAACTGGAGGGCATGTTTCATGTCGAAGCGTAAATGTGATGTGCTGTGATTTGTCTTGATTTAGTCGGATTTTCCAAATTTTGAACCAGTCATGTAATCTTGTTAAATACTGTTGTAGGGTCTGTGAGGCGTATGTTGGATTTTTGTGTCTTGCTAAAATTGCTGTGTCGTCTGCATATGTCGCTGTTAAAATGTTGGGACTACAAGGTATGTCATGGGTGTATGTGATATAGAGTAGTGGAGCGAGTACTGAACCTTGAGGTACTCCTGCTGAGATAGACCTGATGGAAGATAGTTCTGACCCGTGTCGGACCGAGAAAAATCTATCGGAAAGGAAGGATTGTAGAATTAGATAATATGTAGGTGGGAGTATTGTCTTGAGTTTAAAGAGAAGACCCTGGTGCCAAACTCTGTCAAACGCTTGAGCAACATCCAGAAATACGCCAGTTGCATATACTTTCTGCTCTAGTGCTGTAGATATGTAGTCCGTTACTCTATGTAGTTGGTGTATAGTTGAGTGATGTGCCCTAAATCCAAATTGATGGTCAGGTATTATTTGGGTGTTTGTTAGTATATCAACAAGTCTTTTGTTCAGTAAGCTTTCAAAAATTTTGGAACAGATAGGTAGTAAGCTGATTGGTCGGTATGAGGAAGGTGAGTTTTTGTCCTTTTTAGGCTTGTGAATCATTATTATATGTGAGTATTTCCACTGTAGGGGAAATTTAGTTGTCCTCAGTATTGCATTATAAATAGTTGTCAAAAGCACTAGAGCTTTTCTAGGCATTTGTTGGAGCACTTCAGCGTTAATCAAGTCATGTCCAGGAGCTTTTCTTTTAGGCAACTTTTTGATTTGTTCAGCAATCTGTGAAGGTGTGAATGAAATAGGAGGTGAAGTTAGTTGTAAGGGCATGTCTAAAGTGTTTAGTACGTTGTTATCGTGCACAGTGTTAGTGAAGTCTGTGTGTGGTACAAAAACAGAAGAAAGATATTCGGCAAAGAGTTCTGATTTTTCTCCGTCCGTCACGGCCCAGGAATCATCTTGTCTTCGAAGGGGTGCTGACACTTCACGATGCTTAATAAGGTTTTTGGTATGTCTCCACAAGCTTCCATCGTCGGTTGAGAGATTTCTGATGTAGTTGTCATAGGTTGTTCGTTTGAATTTTCCAATCTGTCGCTTGAGTTCATTATTAAGTCTGTTGTAAGTTCGTTTATCTGATGGGAGTCTGTCAGTCTGCCATATTTTGCGAGCTCTCCTCTTCGCTCTGATCAAGTCCCTTATGTATTGTGGGTACATTGGTAGGAACTCATATTTTTGAGGTTTTGCTACTGATGAAGACCATGCTGCTTCTTGGATATTTCGTGTGAAGTATTCAACGGCATCCTCAAGTTCTTCTTCGTTTTTAATGGATAGAGGAACAGAGAGAGCAGTGTCCAATTGGTTCCTGTACCTGTCCCAATCCATTATGCCATTGATCAGGGACAGTTTTTTTGTAGCTTCACAAGGCTCTTCAAACAATACCAAATGCAAAAGGGAATGATCAGAGCAAAGATCTGAACTCGTTGTTATAGTGTGAGGTGTTGTTCGGAGTCCTTTAGTTATGAAAAAATCGAGTAAGTCTGGTGTTTTCCGTCTAGAAGTTGGCCAGTACGTGGGTGAATTAGGTGATATTGTGTCTAATGAAAGCTCATAAAGAACATACCTAAGATTCCTTCCTCTTGGAGTAGATAGTCTGGATCCCCAGAACTGATCTTTGGCGTTGTAGTCGCCTCCTGCAACAAAGCATCTACCAAGACGTTTAAAGAAATTACTAAACATCATGGGTGTCAGAACATACCTCGGAGGGCAATAAACCGCAGCAAGAGTAATGTTTGTGATTAACAATAAATCGTTACTTAGATGTTAAAATGTGTTATTCTTTAATAATATGCAGGCATTATTCTTATTGAAATGGCTTGACAGACCTAGAAAAAAAGAAAAAAAATAATAATAAAGAATTTCTTACGAAGGAGTGGTTTTAGAGGTACAGCCAAACATCTGTTAACGAGAGTGGGAAGGTCGAGATTTATTCCGCTGCTATACTAGGTCGAAAAATTTTCAACTCCCCGGCCATATTCGAACTGGAGTCGCTTGACTCGAGAATATTAAAGTTGAAGCTTTAACACGCTCCGTCATTACGACTTTGCAAGGTGTTGTAAATTTCAAAATATAATTTTATAATAATAAGTTTATGATACTCATTACATTGGAGTTGAGCTCTATTCTAATTGTTCTTCCTTCCCCTTCCCCAAAGGAATAAGAGAGGCCAGGCATGGCTCCCGAAAATAGAGTGGCTAATGACTCTAATGAACCCTTTAAAAAACTGGCTATATCTGTTGTTGTTGTATCTGGCTTTGACATCACTCAGTATTTATAGCAGGAGCCAACTATATGTATCGTTATCTAATTAGATCATGCTTCATTATTACTATCAACACAGATATTGACAATATTATAATATTCTGAATCAGAATTACTGAAGTTAATATTATCACTGCAGTCTAAAAAAAATATGAAATGTTTTAATATTTTTTTGAATTTGTTTATTAAAAAATATTACGATCTGTCACGGAGTGTGTTTCAGGTGATGGCACAACTGAACATTGAATTTGTATTAAAAAAAAAAAAAAACATGAGAAATAGAATTTCAAAACGTATCTTGTCTATTTTTTCGAAGTCTTGATAATCTTAGGTAATAAATAGTCTCAAATAAATAAGAAGGCTTTTGATAATTTCAAATCTGGAAGTGTGTGTCAGGTGATGGGTGGCACAACTGGACGTTGATCGTACATTGAAATAGTGAGCCAGAGAAACAACAGCACCATCTCCCTTCTCAACTATAAGTTTGAAAGAGTGACCAGCTTCACTTACTTAAGCTCATCGATAAATATAGAAAACAAGATCAGCCGTGAAATACAAAATAGAAGAATGACCAGAAACAGGGCGTATAATGCGAACCTGAAACTCCTCAGATCAAAGATTCTTTGAGGAAGGAAGACCAAACTAAATCACCTACGGATCGGAAACTTGGTGTCTACAGACTGTCAGAACTGAGAGTATTTGAGAGGCGAATACCATTATATTTTGTAACTGAAATAAAACATAAACTTAATGTTATTCTTTTTCATAAATAAACAGACAGCGAAGTTCCGATTCCAGTAGTCGACTGCAGGGGTACTCATCCTCCAAGTTCGATGGCGCAAGAACCTACCTACCTGCCCCCCTCCTCCCAAAATATTTCTTGCTCACCTTTTCTTAAAAACAGAGTAAGCAATGGTAGAATCAGAAAATTCGTAGATCGTATACAATTTCACTTGCTACGGTACAATTTTACACTTCCATGTTTTTCCACTTTTCCCTTAGTCCGAAAATTCATAACCTCGTCGAAATTCGCCCCTCTCAAAAACTCAAAAAAACCGTCAAAATATGTCCCTCTCAAAAATTTTGTTGGCGCCATTAAATCCCCTTCTGGGCACCCCTGTTCGACTAGAAGAAATTCGTAGTGAAAGACTCCTATATTATTTCCCTGAATGCATAAAGTCTTTTTGAAATGATTATAATTTCTGAAGTACACACAGCATGTGAGTAATAGAAAAGGCGCTACTATCGGATTCATTCAACAAAGGGATTATTGGACGACTAAAGTTTTTATGTGAATTGTACCCTTACAGGGAAATCACCCTGACTGACAGCGTACTCCGATGCGTTTTGATAATTGACGGATCTAAAATCACAAATTAGCTCCAGTCAGATTTTAGTAGTAATCAATGAATGAACATTTGTTTTTCACCTACTATAAACAAAATGGTCAGTAATTTCAGTCAAGATATTTTGATTGGGTTTGCCGACGTTTCGACCCAAACATGTGGGCTATCATCAGAGATATAAATTACAAAATATAATACAACATACGTAAAACAATTTATGATGTTTTGAGTTGATCCCGATAATTAAAACTTTAGAGAAGGGCGAGTAGTGGACTGATCAATTACAAGGATAAAATTTTACTGTTGTTATTTTATATTTTCTAATTTTTAGCCCTGAGAATGACCCGTCGGCTAATCCAATAAAAATATCTTCGACTGAAATTCCTGACAATTTCATTTTATTCATATAGTTGATCAATCGACTACTTGCACATCACTATATCTTATAGGTAGGTTCATTTAAGGTTTATTTTATGAACGTTTTTTTTATCTGCACATGTCTCTCAGATGCAGGTTATATCTTAGATGGTGTTACTAGCACGATAAAGGACAATACGCATCAGTACCTAATACTATATTCACCTTTAAGAAGTCTAAATACGCTCTTGAAGCACGGGTCTGTAGTAATATTTTGTTACTAATTTTCATACGTGAACAAGTAATGCGTCCTAATGTTTTTGATTTGAAAGTCTATACTTTTTTGATCTGAGTCTGATATGCTGTCTTGAAAATTTGCGAGGCCTCAGTCAATATGGGGTTAACTAGGGTAAGCGCACCAGTGATGGATGGCTTGGATATAGCTAACATAGGGAAATTTTGTTTGGCTTATGCCACTGTAATTATTGTAATGATAAACTTCTCCGTTGGACATTTAGGATCCCTATGATCTCCTTTTTTTATTTAACATTTTAAATTGAAAAAAAAATATTCAGTTATGCAGGTACAATCTCCATATATAAAAAAAACGCTTTTTTGCACTAGTGATAGACAACCCGAAATTTAGTAGTCAGTAATAGACATACCTCAGAAAAATTCTAAAATCTTTATCTATCTTTAAAGATAATGATAAAGATAACATAACATAAATATTTATTTGTTTAATCTTAGCAAACTGTTAATAGAAAAGTATGAAACACTTAGATCCCAAGAACACTATTGAAAAATCAATAATAGCCATTTTGAAATTTTCTTCCATCACTGGAAACTTCGTTTAGAGGGCATTGTTCTTCAATCTAGAAAAAAATGGAACATTTAAATCAGCGAGGAAGCTTATTATTTACATTTAAAGTCCAACTTGTCTATCACTGGCCCACCTGTCCATAACTGGTTCACCCAAAATGTAATTATTTGCTCTGCTTTTGTATTAAAATTTGATTAAATTTAAATGGTTTTCGCAATTTTTATGATTTTGCGCCGGTTTCATATTGTTTCGCTATTCCAGAGCGATGAGGTAATGCTCTAAACCGGTCGTGACAATAAAAGAAATTTCGTTTGGGGGACATTTTTTTCTCATCGCCGTTAAAGTAGGATCTCACGGGTGGTTTCCAGCTTGCTCAAGTGAAATTCAAAACTGTTGAGAAAATGAGTAAATTTGTCAACTAACAGTAGTAAATTTTTAATATAATAAGCCCATCACTATCGTCGATTTATTGCAAAGTAATCGAGCAACATTTTTGAAAATTAAATCTTTAATAATTAGATGAATTATAAAATCAAAACATTGTGCGTTTAACGTAACTATTTTTGAAATATGATTGGATCTGTGTTAATTTTATGCACTTAGTGAGTTTTCACATCCATAAATATGGTTCCATTATAATTTACAAATATATTCTTAAAAGTTTAACTTCATTATATGTATACATAGTGACTTTTTATAATGAATTCCTGTTCTATCTACTATATTTAGATTCTATTTGCTTTTTAAACAAACGTCTGTTTTATTTTAAAAAGATTTTAAACGGAAAAAATTTCCAGACGATTTCGGAGATAATACTTTGATAATTGTAGCTAAATAACAAGACGATTTTATTTAAAAATATCTACTGACTCTTCCTTAGTAGTAGGTAAATAACATTAACCGAAAATCACAATAAGGGCTGTTATCAATTATATGATCATTCTTTGAGCATTGATTATAGCAAATCTTTGATGAAGTAGATAGCATTCAAATGATTTTTAAAGGTGGTTTTAATGAATTCCTTTCTAATAAACCATGCGGAGTTTCCGTTATCTGAGATATAGGATTCAAACTGTTTGTAAATAAAGTAATCATGATTGAATATAAAATAAAATCATCGATTCTGAGTCTAACTAAAATAACCAATTAATATTGGGTTTATTAATTATTTTTTTTAATAAATAAAATGAAAATCCTATAAAATTTTAGTACAGCCATCATTTTACATCAATACAGCAGATAGGTAATAGTTTGATATTGCTAATTTTTTTAGCATTGTTTTTATCTATTCACATGAATATGGGTTGATGGCATATATTATGGTATGTTTTTATTGTCAAACTGGATCGAACCACATTAATTATTATATTCGAGTTATCAATTGATTACTGATATTTAAGTTTAAGAAAATTGTCCTCTAAAGTAATGGTATTTATTAGCATTAACAAATTTTAACCATCATTTTCTAAAAACTATAATTTATGGGCTAGATCCACTTTAGCTCTGAACGTCGCATTCAAGGAATGGTGATCTATATTGGTAATAGACATACAAGTTCGCCGACTAAATTCACACAAAACAAATGTTATACATATCAGCTTTAAATCCATAAAATTGCACTTAGCACGCTACCTATATATCTTACACTAAACAGAGCCTCAAAACTTGATACTTCTAATTTACAAGATTAATTTATTTCAAATATTTCATCAAATATCACTAGTGCTTATTCATATATAAAAAGTATAGTAAGGGATAGTATTGCGGTCATGAAAAATTCCAAATATCTATGTTTCGTAAAATAATCTGTGAGTGAATTTGAACAGCCTAGCTCAAACACGATAAGTTTTCCGAAACTGATATTACGATATATTAAGGTAGACATGGGCTTGGGATGCTACAACTTTTTTGCCCTACTTGACTAACTGAAATTAGCAATACATACTAATTATTTTATGAAAAACTAGCTCTAACGATTTTGATTATTTAATAAAAATCATTACATAGATGTACAATTAATTGCCCTTTAATATTAGGCAAGTAATATCCTCATTTACATAGCTTGACAGGATTTTTAAAAAAACTGGAATTTTAAGGATTTTGTAATTTGAAGTACCTTTACTTTTTTTTAATTTGAAATAATTAACCGTTTCACATTGTAACTGATAATAAAAAATGTTTAAATATAAGCTATGAACGAATTTTGTAACTAAAGAAAGGAGAAATAGTCAGATGGATCCTGAAGACTACTACGCCACCCAGGATGGGCACTCGAGGATGGCCGTGAGTTAGTAGCCGAAAGGTTATGATTGCCTCAGAAAGTAATATAATATAAACTCATGTTATACATAAGCAGCGAAAGCAGAGGGTCGGCTAATGTATCTGCGGCTTTAGTTTAAAATTATTGCTCTGTTTTTAATTAATATTTGATTAGATAGATTACGACACTGTGAAAAGTGAAATTTATATATGTATATATCTCTAGCGAATCCAGGATTTAATTTTTTGTGGTACTTCAGCCCGAAAGTTTTTTTTTTTTATATTCACCAGTAATTGCTTTGAAAGAAAAAGAAAGAAACTAACTACATGCACGAAATGGTGTATAAGTGGTTCTTGAAGTCCTTTGAAATGTAATTAGACGAACAAAAATACTTTTAGAAATAATTTCTTTCATAAGTCATAGTTAATTTTACCATTTTGGGATTGCTTAAGCTCGAAACCTTTCTCCTACCCCAAAATTCTGAGTATAAATTCTACTTCTTAAACAAATAAAAATACCCGAGAAAATATCTCCTCTTACCTCTTCCCATGTGTTATATTGCAGACCAGTGATTCTTTTGTTTTTACATCCATGGAACTCTTGTCAGATTATGAAATATTCGTAGCATTTATATAATTTAATCGCTTATTTCCTAAGTTAATCCTAAAAAAAATTAAATTACCATATGAAAATACTCAATAAACCCGATGGGACAATTGTATCTTTTCATTTGTATCTAAATATTTAAAAAAAGTGGTGTGAAAATAAATTTATTTCCGAAATTGTTTTTTTTTTTCAATGTAATGAAAAGCATTTCTTAAAAAATACATTTCATACAATTCTTCTTAGCCGTTTTATTCACATAAAAATTAAAAATAAATTTATTTATTGTAAACAGAACATTACTTTTTTATATATTTTTTTTCACGTCACCTTTTTTACATTCACTTACCTATATATGAAATATATATTAAGGGAAAGTATTGGGATCGTGAAGTTTTTGATTCTGTGTTTTTCCACAGAAATACGTGTTTTTAGGTCCCCCGAAGTTGATATAACCAAGACGAGCAAAATGGTCTGTGTGTGAGTTTGTGTGTGTGTGTGTGTTAACTGTCTAGCTCAAAAACGAAAAGCCCTGCGAAAGTTAAATTGTACATTTAATGTTTTCATATGGTTGGGATGTTACAGCAACTTTTTATTGAAAACGGCTCTAACGATTTTGATTAAATTCCTTATATCAGTTCATAATTTGACAAGAGGAAACCCGAGGAACAGAAGCATATGAAACAAGTTTAATTGTATATGATCTATGATTTTCTAATTCTACGATTTTGCTTGTACTATTTTTAAATATAGAAGAAGCTATAAAACTTCTAGGAGGGAAGGGAGGAATGTACCCCTGATGAACACGTTGGAAATGTCATGTGGTTAATTAAAAAAAGTTTTCTATAATAAGAAAACCGAAACTTCTCAATGATATCTATCATGTATTAAACATTTGAAAAAATCTTACCCTCAAACTAAAAAAAAAAAAAAAAATGAAAACTTCATAGAATTTTACGAATCGATTAAGTTTTCCAAATATGTAAAGTTTTAAATTAATTTGTAAAGCATAAATTAAATCATAAATTGGACAAAATATTTTGTTAAACATTGATAATAAATTTACGATCTGAGTTTTACAATATGAGTTCCCCTATCGTCTAATTATAATCTCCCACTAACAATATTAAATACGAATCCTTAATAATTCGCATGTAACATATGAAACCAAGAAAAATAATTTTTATAATATAACTGTTTAATTTCTCAAAAAGAGAAAAATACATGTTCATATAATGTTGTGTACAGAAATACAAACAGTAGCCCGGATAGCTCAGTCGGTAGAGCATCAGACTTTTAATCTGAGGGTCCAGGGTTCGAGTCCCTGTTTGGGCGACATTTTTTTTGTATAAGATTGCAAGTTAGATATTTCTTACAGATATTCAATTGAAATAAATAAGAAATTTGTGTAGCAGTGACAAGATACTTTATTTAGTAAACATTTATTTTATTTTCATGTTAACAACCCGAAACAATTAATATTTTGTTTTCTATTTTTTTTAAGTTTAAAATTTAATATCTGGTGTGCCCATTCTCAAGACCTTCCTAAATTAATTTGATTAATTTTCGTGAAAACTGATCAGAGAAATGTTTAAAGATTTATTTGATAAATTTAATGATTAATGTATTTATTTTTTGCCGTTTTTACACTATGGAAAAACATTAGTTTTCCTATTACTGTGGGAGCGGCTATTGAAAATGTGTTTTTCGGAAACTGGAGGTTTAAATATCTGTTGAAAACTGCACATTGGGAATTGGAGCTAAACGCAATACTTTTCTTACCTAGTAGTTGTAGGAAAAGAAAGAAGCAATTGAAATTAAATTTAAGTATTTTAGAAAAAGTATCTATATTAATATCTTGAGAATGCAACCAATTTCGCATAAAATTGCCTGCAATTTTAATTTTAATTTCTTTAAAAAAACAAATAAATACGTCTAAAAAATACAAACGTTCGGCCAAACACGTCTTTTGCAACGAATACAAACAATTGTTAATCTGACTTCATAGCAAAACTTTTTATTTCAGTCAATGGACAGCCATGAAAAAAAATATAGTGAATGTTTGTATATAATAATATCAAAAATTATTTGTAATTTCTGGAAAATTACATAAAATGTAATTTGATATTAATATTAATTTATAAAGAATTATGCCGGTATTTTCCTTTAAACAGTTTTTATCTACACGATTTTGGTGATATGCTGTTGGCAATTAGTGAGGCGATGAAAACTTTTTGAAAAATTAATTGGTATGCCTCATATCAATTAATGGACGGTTCATCAGAATGAATCATTGAGAATATTATTCTTAAATAGAGGAGCTCTTCTCGGTTGCTTCAATTGGCCCTTTCCCAATGTCCTTTCATTCTGGGTTTCGATATTTTTGTTCTAATTTTCATTAAAATGCTTAAAAGCATATTTTAAATGTTACAGTTTTTTTTGCTAACCAATACTGTTAAAAGATTTAAGTATTTCTACGAATTATCTACAAGAGAATATTTTTGAAATTAATACAGAAACAATAAACAAATTTAGGCCAGGTAAGAATATTATTATTGGCTATAGATCTCAATTTATAATAAGTTGGACGGAATGCACATTATCATAGGATGGATATCATCTGGAATCAATATAATTATAAAATATAGATGTAGACCTTGTTTCTAACCCCCTCCCTCTCATGTCATAATAAAGGAAATGTAATGAGAATCTTAACATACCTATCATATTACTTAATTGTACATAATGGCCATTAAGTTGATGGTTATGGATGGCTTTAAAATATTAATATTTAAGGGGTTATTTTCAAAACCGGCCCATTCCACTTTTAAACATATAGTAGACTCAAAAAAAAAAAATTATTGAATCCTAATCGTCTACCATTATTCCATAAGTTAGGATCCATTTTTATAATGGATTGGACGCTCTGGTTAATATGATTAACCAGAAAGTTATTGTTTTGAGAATTAAAAAGCTTTTTGAAAAAAAAATGTTTTCCACCCTAGATAGGTTGCAATATACTTTTCTGAGTCATAACAGTCACTTTTTTCGAGTTTTCGCTAAAAACAGGAAAACTATCCATCGCATCGACATAATTTTCTATAAAAAATTGAAGCTGATAATATTTTCAATACGATTTTTGTATATATATTTTTTAGCTATGTCGCTTCGTTTCCGAGATATCTGTTCTAAACTATCGCTAATGTGGAAACAATTTTTTTTACCTCACGTTTTTTTACTGTATTTTACTAACCAACTATTGATTGCTTCGTTTTACGATTAAATCATTTAAGAAGAAAGTTTTTAATTATTAAATTTCCTCCAAGAATATATACTAATTTACTAGTTTATCTTCAACGGTCCATAAGTTAGATCATTTATAACTTTACATGTCGATTCCGAGAATTTATGGAAACAATTAATTTTCATAATAAACTTATTGCATGTATGTATGTATATGTGTATATATCCATATAGATTAAAATGTATAGATAGTTAAAGCAATATAATAATAACGAATATCATAAAAATTAATTTTTTCTGCAAATTTTCGGAATTGACACATAATGTTATAATTGATCTAAGTTTTGAACAGTTAAAGATAAACTAGTGAAATAATATATTAAGTAAAAATTTTAATTATTAAAAACTTTCTTCTAAGTGACTTAATCGTAAAACGAAGCAATCAAGAGTTTGCTAGTTAAATACAGTAAAAAACATGAGGTAACAATTTTTTTTTTCCTTTGGTGATAGTTGAGGACGGATATCTCGGAAACTAAGCGAGATAGCGAAAATAAGTTATTTAATTAATCATATTGTACATTTTATCAACTGTATAGTAGATGTGATGTGATGTATAGTTTTCCTGATATATGCGAAAACCCGAAAAAGCGACTTTGATGACCGATAGAATTTTATTGTATCCTATCAAGGGGGACCGACGCCATATTTGCGGTCTATAGTGAGAATATTTTCGGAATCCAAGGTATAAAACTTTCTTGGAAGATTTGATCTTGATTGTAAAGGTAATCGGATTTGAACCAGACTACTTTTTCGACCTTAGCTCCCGGACTATATAGAGAATTGGAGTGGCATGGGAAACTCAGGGGGATCGCACGGCGTTAGTTACACCAAAAAAAGTTTTGAAAGAGGCATAGTTTTGCGGAGTTATGGGTTTTCGAGGGGAGAAAATACTTGACTGAATTACAATTTTTATAATTTTATTTTCATTTTCACCGTTTTTAAGAAGAGGAGAGTATCTTACATTTTCTTGAGAGGGGGGAGATTGAACCGCGCCATCGGCCTTGAGGGAGAGGGGAGATGTTTGGCTATTAGTCAGTGAGCTTTTATTTGTAATGTAATCTTGGCCTCTCTTTTGGAAAACTCTGCATAGTCATATTTTTAGGTAGGTATACAGGTATCTGTTCTTATTCTATAAGCAATTTGCTTCATTGTTTCCCGACAGAATGTTTATGGATTTCGACAAAACTTCCTTTTCTATCATTCGACTACGGCGAAACGGCACGAAGGGTTGGGTGTCCAGGTTGTCCGCTAAAATCTATTACACGACTGGATCAATTTGGTGTCTCAAACTGTCTTAGTATTTTAAACCGTATCAATAGCAATGGATTTGGCATTGTTATAGTTTAGCAAATCTGCGATTGAATATCAATCCTTTAATAGAGTATACATCACAAAGTTAATTTAGTAAACAGAGCAGCAAAGATAAACACCATTGATATTTCGCACAAGCTTTTTCGATGTTCTAATGTCTAAAAATATCGATTACACTTTGTTTATTTCAATCGGTTGTAGAAATAGTGATAATGGACAAAGGCAGCTATTGATAGTGATATACTGTTCCCTATTAGCTGAATTTTCCCACCATTGAAACATCGATAACTCGGAAGGATACAATATATATAAAATAATATTTTGATTCTGATAGGTTTTACATCATGGTTGTTAACGTCACAAATAACGATTTCATTTTATAAATATTTATCGATAGATCTTCGTGGTCGTTTATCATGAGAGTTCCATTATTATGTAAATAATAATTTATTAATTGTAGATTTTTTATTATTAAATTATTTTTTTTTAATTAGCTGCCATGAACAGGTTCTGTTAAATTTACTTTTAATTTAGATACAGAGTGTTAAACTGCAAATCACACTCAAGATGCTCCTTTAATACTATCGATCCAGAACACTATCTGCAGTTCACGGCTGTAAATTTGAACAAACTAAGGGCAGTCAGTCGTCTCAGAGTAGCAAGCAATGAAACGATGTATAGGAAGCACGGTGAAACATCGGCGGTGAAACACATTTTTACAATTTTCTCAAAAACGGCTCTAACCTTTTTGATTAAACCCGGTGTATCTTTGTATATTTAAGTGGTCTTTAATGTCAACTCGGTCTTATCCCCATTGACGTCACTTTGCATAGCTTAAATGCCCAGTGTTCATATACGTATTCCTTTAAATAATGGTTTATTTTGAAAAGGTAATCATCTCACATTATTCAGAGTTACAAAAATATGCTAAATATGACTTTTCAAAGAATTTGATAAGTTAATAGAGGAGAAAAAAATAAAAATGCTTATCCAGGTCGAAGATGAATCTCCGGAAATACTGGCCAGAAGGTATACGTATAATATATCGTTGGTAAGCGGAGAATTTTAGAAAGAACAATATCTAATATCATAAGTTGTAGAAGGTAACGGAGAGTTGTAATAAAAAATTAATAATAATTTTTGAAAACTAATATTATTTAACGTAAATCACATATTTTCAAAGAAATTAAATGAAATTTACTTACTAAATGTAAACGTTTAAAATATTTTTAAGTTTGAAAAAAGTATGTAAAATCCATCTAATCAAGGCAATAAATAGCAGTGATTAAAAAACTATTTCATTGTATTTGTGGGAAAGAGGAAGTAAAATCATTTTCTGGAGGTATAAAGCACATGTTTATAACCTTAAATACATTTAGTGTAGTTTAATAATTCTAGATCCAATATTATATTTAAATAATTAGTTATCAACGTCCGTTTATTCAGAAATATTGTCATCTAACTTTTAAGAAAATTAAATTAGTGGATAATTTGATGAATCTTCCCTTTTTTATATTCCAACAGTATCCACTACTATTTCATTGTGCTTGTGTGAAGAAGAAGTGAAATATAAGAATATTTCATAGATACGTTTAAAACTTTAAATATATTTACTGTAGTTTAATAACTCCAGATCTGATAATATATTTAAATATTTGGGTATCTGTCGTTCGTTTATTATAAAAAATCATGAAGTAACCTTTTAGAAAATTGAATTGGTGGATAGTTTGATGAAATTTCCTTTTGTGATATTCCAACAGTATCCACTTAAAATTAGTGTGACAACTTTTGACCTGTCAGACAATGCAAATCTCTTAATTCCGTTTTCGTAAACTTTGCTATGGAAAATAACAGTTTAATAATTAATAGTCGGACAATCCATAATCAACGGATCATACAATCCAAAATCAACCGGTGATATAAAACATTTTGTTTATTTTTTTATTTATTTATTTACACATATAATATTCTGTCACAGGGACAATAATTATATTGATAAATGAACACATTCACACCGTATATGCAAAAAAGAAACAAAATTAACAAAAGCAAAATAATAACTAAATAATAATAAATAAAAACTATATACAATAAAAAAATAAAATAACCTAAATATAAGTAAATTAAAAACATAAAAATACAGTCATACCTATATACAATATATACAATCAGGCGGGGAACCCAAATCCCTGCGCTACTCTCTCAACCGCCTCACCGGTGCTAAAGCCGGTGGAGTTTGAGCGAGAGCGCTTTAGCCACATACATTCATGTCTTGAGTGGAGAATCTGGCCATTGCCAGAACTCGAAAATAAATGCTATAAAAGATCTCTGGGCCACTGCCGCTTCAACCTTCGAGAAAGGTTGTAGGGATGAGTGGAACTAGATAGGGATTGGGCTAGGGGATTTGGATGATTGATAAGGTTCTGATGGAATTTTGAAAATTTTTTAGGAATAAGGTCAAGGACAAATGGGATATTAAGGTCATGATGTAGGGTTTTGTTGGTTACATAGAATAGAGCATCGACTATTGTTCGGAGGACTTTGGATTGAAAGGATTGGATACGTTTTTGCTGTCCCCCAAAGTTCAAGTCCGTAGGTCCAAATGGGTTTCAGGATTGTCTTGTAGATCAGTAATATGTGATATAATAAATAGGACTTTTGTTATTTTAATGGTATTTATGATTTGTTAGCTGTAATTTTATAGCTTTAGGTCAGTTAAAAATGCAACATGGCCAGAAAATAATTTCTATTCAAAGTTGATCTGTTAGTGAAAGTTGTGTGTTGCGCACACCAGATTTTTTGATTCACTGCAGCAAATTTCTTGAACCAAGAAATAAGTTCTTAAAGACATTTAATGATAAATCGAAGTACGATGTTACCGTAGAAGATATATTGAAAATGGAGAATAGTGTCGAAAAATTAAATCAAATATACTATTTCATAAAAGGATGTTCAATGAACTGTAAAGTAGTATAATTGATCACTATAGAGAAATGTTAGTGCATATTTTTTATATTGTTATTTATTTAATACCTCGAAAATATTTATAAAAAATACTACTAAAAATTGTATTCGTTTAGTCATCTTTAATGCTATGAATTTTGTTGATGCTATGTTTGAACACAGAACTAGACTCAAAATTAATATTGTTAGTAATATCTATATATTTAATTGTACAGACATTTCTATGGCAAATAAAAAATATACTACTACTACTTTTAATTTAGTTATTGTTTTGTTATGATACAAGGAGCTTCTCTTATCATTACTAATACTTTAGAATAAAAATATTGTGAACTTATGTTGTTTTTTTTCGCTGAAAAAATTGTTTGTGAGGTGTTCGCACGTAAGTTTTAAATTTAGTAGTTTATTTAGTATTTTATCTCATTTTCATTAGTCCCTATAATACAGTATTTGAACAACAGGTGTATTTGAAATGAAACAAATTGTCATTTAATTTCGTTATTATGGGTGGGGAATAAAATTACATACTTCATATTGAACCGCATTATTAACCCCTGAAAGTATCCAGGTATATGAAGAGAGTTTCTAAGCTCTGTGGCAGCTATAGGCAATACATCCTTCTGCACAATTATGCCACAATAGAAAAATAAATGAGGCCTCGTACGTAACGGATTATATCATATATCTTCTTGTATCCGTTCCACAGTTCTAAAAGGATAAAATAAATTAAACTGGAAAATTAAATCATGTTTGCCGGCGTCGAGCCTTCCGGGTCGCGAGGTCAAGGCTTCAGCTAACAAATTATCTTTAGTAAATCACTCAATCACGCACAAGAAAAAGCTAATGAATGATTCTTAGTTTAACTTTACCTATCTTGTTTTATTTAATACGTGTTATATATTTTCTAATAAATTTAAAAGAGTTAATACTAATGTTTCTTGCTTATTTTACTGTCGATACTGTTCATTAATCTTCATTGCATTCATATACATATTTACATAATACATATCCTATCATTTAACTCTTTCATATCCTAAAAACGAAATAATGCTTTTGAGATGAATCACCATTTTTGCTTCCTCTCTACCGAAGATTTATATTCATGCGGGAATTTAAAAAAAATGTTTGTTCGCAGAACCGAAAATTTCCTCTAGCGTTTCACGTTTTAGACACCAAGGTACAAATTTGATTCCATGTCAGCTGTCGTCAAATCCTTGTGACGGGAATGTCATCAACTACCGTTTCTCTAATGTTTATGAAATTTTCATATATTGCTTCACTAACGGATCCAGGATTTAATTTTGGGGGGAGGGAACTTCAGCCCGAAAGATTTTTTTTTTTTTATAAATATGTTAGGATAACGACTTCTGAAGAAAGAAAGAAACTAACTACCTATATGAAATGGTCTGTAAGTGATTGTTGAAGTCCTATTGACTGTAATTACACGAACAATAATACTTTTAAAGATAATTTTTTATATAAAACATGGCTATATTTTACCTTTTGGGGGAGGAGCTTCAGCCCGAAAGTCCTCTTCCCCTTCCCCCCGCAGATCCGTCCGGGTATGGTATCAAGCATTGTTCACCACTACGTCAGTATAGTAGGTGATTTTTCTGTGTTATGGATGTTTGAAAAATAACCTTTCACATCACAAATCGTTCGGTGGTCCCCCTCAAAATCTTAGCAGCATCTACAAGTATAAGAATATTTTCTTTCATTCTCCTTTTTTTTTTTTTTTTTTCTAGGTTCACTTTTATTTATTTTCTAGTAACCGATGATTTTCCGAACCATTATGATAAATTTCAAATATAAACCAAAGGTACATATGATCCGTGGCTTTTACCCCTATAACTATAAGCAAATAAAAAATAAATAAATATTTTTGTGTAATTTTTACAGCTCTTACTAAAATTGAAGAAAAAAATTGCGTTGTCGGAAATTGCGCTGTATTCTACTTTTAACTCAAGGCTAATGACATTTTCAACCCGTTTTGAATTGAATGAGGTGATGTCATTTACTGTTTTAAATGCAATTAGCAATTTATGATTAATTATTGAAAGTTCCTTTCAATATTAATTTTTTTCAATTTTAATACTTTTTCTTGAAGAATTTTATTTTAATCATCTCAAGCAAAATTAACATAATAATTATTTACATGCCTGACATAGGTATTCTGTGAAAACAAATATCCTTTTAGCATTTATTAATGTGATTACATTTTTTCCACGACGTTTCGAGTATTTTTTTTTTTTATGTTTTACTTGTGTATTAACTAATTTTGTTTATTTATTATTTATATTCTTCAATTACTATAGTGATTTTTGCAATGTTAATAATAACTAAAATTTCAAAAATAAAACCTCTGCTAAGTAAGTTCAGTATAGCTTCCTTACCGTTTTCATTGCCTAAAATATTTCAATATTACAAGGTATACAATTTTTCGTATTAGAATAAAATTTCATTGAGAAGCCGATTCGGAAATACAGTTACCCTTCAACAATCGCGGGTTTGATATCCACGAATTTCGTTTATCAGCTAATATTAAAATAGATGTGAAGAGTGCCGTGTTTGAAGATTCCAATTTAATTATTCTTAATTTTAAAAAATACCAATACATACTGAACATGCATTTCACTACTGTTAGTGCAAAAGGCCGTATGTAAAAACTCATTATTTCTTAATGCTTTATTACTATAATTTTATATTTTATTGTCCTCTGCAATTTTCCATAGTAGTAGACCACTTATATCAGTTGTAGACCACAAAATGTCACCTTTAGCACCAATAGAATAAAAGTTGAAAATGTTTACATACGACTTTTTATATTAATAGTAGTGATAAACACTTAATAGGTACGTTTTCAGTTCGTAAACTGGACGGAACTAAAACATCCATAGGAAAAATTCAACTTGTTGTTTGTTCGGAGTTAATGAGACCAATACTTTTCTTCAGTCAGAACAAAACTAATTAAGCTTGAATATAAAAATATGGGGAAAGTTCGCACAAATTCGATATTTAAGGAAGAAATCGAAACCAAGACGAACTGGTTGAACTTCAATGGCAATAAACACAATCACAAATAAGATGTATTTTTGTTTACAAATTCAGAGTAAAAATGAATTTAAATTTACTGAAAATTACATGAAATCTAAGTAACGGCAATAAGTTTCATACAAGTAACGTATGAAATCGACCAAACAATAAAGTATCAATTATCTTTTTTAATAAAACCTTAAATTTTAAAACCCCATAACAATATTGTAATAACCTAACTCCCACTCCATATGATCAGTCCCCTCAACATTTCACAGCCATTATATTGTTAACAATTATTTATGTTAATTTTAATTATTAAGTGGAATTCAGTGAAATTAATACTGAGTAATTTCTATACTGTTCTCCAAGTTTCCCCTAAATTTGGGTCAAATGGAATGCGCCGTTTTCAAACTATAGGCGTATGAAATAACACATTTTCTGATCTAAAAGCGGAAGAATTTTTTTTTTTTGAGTAGTAGATAGAATTTGATAAAATTGATGTTTATTTCATTTTACGTTTACCAATACCTAAAATCTCTCCAAATTTGACCCAATACAAACTTGCGGTTTTAAACTATAGACGGATCAAGTAAAACACGTTTGCGCATATATAAGGGAAAGCAATTAACAGAATTCAATCAAATTGACACTACATTATGTTTTGGCATATCTACAAAAATGAGTTTGCGCGAGTACTGGTTAGAATTTAATAAAATTGATAAGGAACCATATAGACACCAACTCGCACAATTCCTGAAAAATTCATGAAAATCGATAAACGGTAGTAGGTGTTATGCCCATTACATTGATTTGACAACAGACAGACAGACACCGAACCAAATTTGATCCTTGATGTCTGAAACATAAAACGCGAGTGAAAATTTTCAATTCTGAGTACATTGTTTTTTAACCTTACGCACGAATACTCTTGTCACTTAACACATGAAAATTAATGTTTCTACAAGCCTGTTCTTGTAGAAGAATACTTAGTTCATGTTTTATTGTGAAGAAGTATATTTGATTACAGATTAAAAATGAGACACAACAATAATTTTGGATGGTTGAAAAATAATGTTAAAATGAGTAAAATTTAAAATCAAGATTCTTATGAGATGTTTTTAATATCATTGGATTTGTTTAGAACAGTTAAGGTAGCAAAAATGTAGAAATATTTATGGTTGAGATACCATTAACTATATAATGATCAAGTAAAAAATGATCTACGGTTCGTTAAATAAAGTAACATCATCGAGTTCCTGACAAGATGTGAAATAGTTCTCTTCAAAAAGTTTAAAAACTATTAAAAGAATATTATTAAACAAAATGAAGGAAGTATGCAGTATCGGTCTTAGAAATTCGGCGTATTGTTGCCCAAATCCGTGACCAAGTCTTGGTCTTGCGCGCTAAGTTTTGGTCTTGGTCTTGCGCAAGTCTCGCAACAGTCTTGCAGTTACCTGTTAGCTTATTAATATAGTAATATTACTGTAATTTTTTAGATAGGAGAAAACTAATTATGCCCAAATGAAAAATTAGAAAAGTTAAATGCAAAAATATATTGGCTATACCAATTCTTTTCACATAGTAACTAATACTGTCAAGTATTATTAACTATTTTGCCTTGATTTTTATTCTAAAAATCAGATTTTTTCACCAGTCTTAGCCCTGGTCTTGCAATAGTAAGGCGGTATTGGATTTTGGGCAACACTAATTCGACGCCGCTGTTACAACGATGTCATCTCCCTCCCCATCTTCTAAAATATTCAATTTATTTCCTAAGCTATTTTATATTATGTAATATTGAATTCAATATTGCTCTAAAACAGTTGTTTTATTGATAGGCTAAAATTAATTATTTCAATACGTTTTGTATTTTTTTTAAAATTTTTAACAAGTATTAAGCGCCTCTGAAGATCGACCGGCACCTTTTTTTTTTAATGAAATTTACAACTGTATTACATAGAAAATGCAACAAGTAAATGTGGCATTGGTAACATGACATGTACAACATGGAGAGAAACTACCCATTGGTAGAACTCAAATTAAAGTTCTATATTAGAGGGTCCCGAGGCCATCTTATTTTCAGACGCCTCGAAGGGTTATCAGGGATTGAGGAGGAAGCAAGGTTTGAAACGAGAGGATTCGGATGGTTCTGCAGTTTGTTATGGAAGGATAGGTATCTGGATTGGGCCAAATCGGAAACATATGGAACATTAAGGTCCTTATGGATGATTTTATTTGTGACGAAGTAAGGAGCGTTGAGGATTTTACCAAGGATTTTGGATTGTAAGGATTGGATACGAGAGGAATTCGATGGTTTAGTGGAGCCCAAAGCTCAATTCCGTAAGTCCAAATAGGTCTTATTATTGTCATAAATATGAGTCGTTTGTAATTGATTGAAAGCTTAGGGCGTTTGTCTAGTAAGTGCTGCAGTAGTCGAAAACGTCAGGCGGTTTCTGGTCGTTTCAGTCTGGTATGGGGGTTCCAAGTTAGTCGTTTGTCAAGGTGGAGTCCCAAGTATCGGATTTCTTCGACAGGGATAAGAGGGCTATTGTTGAAGGATACTGTAGGACAGGAAATCATAGGTTTACGACGATGAGTGAAGGTAATTTGATGGGATTTATTGGAATTTATTTTAATCCTGCAGTTTTGACACCACTTGTGAAGTGTGATTGGAGAGTTTGGGATGCAATAGATGGATCGTTATTAAATGATAGGATACACGTATCATCGGCATAGGTGGTGATGACAGTGTTGGATTGGGTTGGGATGTCAGCTATATAAACTGTGTAAAGGATAGGACCTAGGATACTACCTTGAAAAACACCGGCAGACTGAGTAAAACGAGATGAATAAGCATTGTTATTGGAGCATTGTGACTTTGGAGTATCTGTCTGTAAGGTAGGAACGGATAATGAGGAAGTATGTAGGTGGTAGGAATTTACGGAGTTTGTATATCAGTCCCGGGTGCCAGACTCTATCAAACGCCTGTTCAACGTCGAGAAAGACTCCCGTACACTACATTTTGCGCTCCAATGCAGAGGAGACTACATCTACCACACGATGGCATTGCTGAACAGTGGAGTGCGGAATCCAAATTGGTGATCTGGGATTATGTGTTTAGAGTCTAGGATGGGGCAACTTCATCTAAATCTTTTTTTTTTTTTTGGTTTTAACTCAAAAACTAGACGAACTGTTTTATTGATACCATATGGATTTCGTGGAGTTTCCAAGAATAATTTAAGTTGGCAGAATATATATATTTCGTTGTTTTTATTAAATAGTTCAATTGAAAAAAAAAATAAAAATATATTTAGCCAATATTGTGAGTTTTCCCTTACTCTTCCCACTGTACGGCGCCCCGGGCATCAGTCCCGGTTGTCCTAACCTAAGCCATTTTTAAAAAATAAAAATCATCAGTTTTTAAACAAATGATAAATATATAAAAATTCTATTGTAAATCGAATTTCAATGTTAAGATTAATTATTGCTTTTAATATCTGAAATTGTTTTGTGCTTCCCACAAATGAAATAAATCCATTAAAGCTGCTTGGATGAAGTTTGTAAACACGATTACTGCCAATTATCTATTCTCTGACGTGACTAAATTGTTTGGTAATAAGAATACGACGGAGATATTTAGAACTCGTTTGAATTAAACAGCTGATGTCATTCATAGTTTTAAATACAGCGATCAGCTGATTACTGACTCTATGACAGTTTTTTTTTTCCATATTTTTTTTCATGTTTCCTATACAGATGTTTTAGATCTTTTGCCGTCTCAACTTTCAAGTTTCATTCTTTTTATTTTGGGACGGTGGTTATCCTAATGCTGCAATGAAGTCAGGTCTTGGGTTTTTCACATGATGTTTTTCCGTTTACCGTCATCATACAGGTAAGACCATTCGTGATCCTCTAGCTAGGTAGAATATCGGTATTAATTTTATCAATTGATATTTTAAAGTTATTCTCTGTTTAAAGCTTCAGCCATAAAGATGTATTTCTTCTTACATACAAGAAATGAAAGTTAAATAAATAATTTATATACTGTAATACGTTTTTTAAATTATATTAATAAGTTTTAATAACTGTCATAAATTTCACAATAAAATATCCTTTTTAATGTTGTATGAATGAATGGATGGTATCATAAACTAAAATTTGGAGATCTAATTTAATAAATTTAAGAAAATAATAAACATATTATTTAAATGTGTTTTAAACTAACTTTTATTTATTTTTTCATTCAGCATTCATCGCAGACTCAAGATTCAAGTAATGGAGCTTCTTGAAATAGGTTTCCACAATTACCTTTCTTGATCAAACTCTAGTCATCCAAACTCAAACAAATTTTGAATTTTGCTCGAAATAATAGCCACTGGCGCTTTACGTTTTGGATGTTCACAAAAAATCGGTTTCTTGTCTGCTTGTCTGGTTTCAAATCCATCAAATAAGAGAAATATCATCCACCATAGTTAAACTAATTTAGTCCAATTTTCAGGAATTATAAGCTTGGTAACTAGACCGTTCCATTTCAATTTATAATTCTATCCTCTATTTACTAACGGATGCACAAACGGACTTCCCTCTCTACGCCTATATTTACAAAAACTGATCATTCAATTTGGCCCAAAGTTTGAGAAAATTCGTGGAATAATGTTCAAATGAAATATAAATTTGTATTTAAACAATTAAAAGGAATACAATGTTTAAGAATGTAATAGATGTAAAATGAGGTTTGCAGTAAATATATGACCATAAGAGGTTTTATGACATTTCAAATTCAATGTGAATTGTTAAACTTGTTTTTAATGGATTGTTCTCTTTAATTTTGAATAAAATTATTCACTAAAGTGTATGACTATTTGTTTGCTTTCTTGTGTACCAAATAAAAATTATGAGGAAGGTACACTGGATTTACTTAGCAGACGTTCTTTGTTTACGAATTGAACGAAATTGTCAAATGTTCAAGTCCATTCTCAAGTTCAGCAATTATGTTAGGTTAAATCTTAACACTGAGAAATTATTTGATCTGAATGTTCACACAGCATTCCCAAAGAGAAAAAAAAATGAGCAAGAATACCTGGATTTTAAATGTTAATCTACTCTCCAATATTTATTTATGAAACGAAACAAGATTAATTTTTTTTTTTAGTTTCTGCTTTTAGACGGAATTTAAAATTAAATTCTTAATTATTATTATTGTGCCATACATGAATACATGAATGAATTATTATTAAATTATATTTAATTTAATTTGTGCTAAATATAATTTACTGGTACAGATCTTAATAATATATTTCTATCTATTTTTGCTAAGAATAAATTATTAACAATTATCTCATGATATATTCTGTTAATTTTACAGGTAGGGTTATTCATTGACACAAATCTGCATATAATAATCTAGACGTCATGAAGTGAGTAATTTTATTTGATACAATTTCCTAAACCACGATCCTGGTGCCTTTATGTTATTAGCAACAAAACAATATGTTTATTTGATTTTATTTCATTATGTTAATATAAAAAAATTATTTAACAAATTAGGAAACGTAATTTCAGGAGTGATGGACCAATGGGTGTCCGGCTAGTAATTATATTTCCTTTGGGTATATAGCTATGTATAGCTAGTGTTGCACAAAATCGGTCTTCGTCTTGCACTTTGCAAGACCAAGACCAGGACTGGTAAAAAAAATCGATGTTTTTAATAAAAAATTAAGGCAAGATAGTTGCTAATACCAGACAATCTTAGTTACTATATGTAAATAATTGGTATAACCAATATTTTGCATTTAATTCCTCTAATTTTTCATTCAGGCTTAGTTAGGTTTCTCCTATTTACAAAATACAGTACTGTAAGACTGTTGCGAGACTCCTGTGCAAGACCAAGACCATGACCAAACTGAGTTTGCAAGACCAAGACTCGTCTGGGTCTCGCATTTGGGCAACGCTATGTATAGCGTAGTTGTCGGTTTGTAAGTTG
Organism: Nezara viridula; assembly: GCA_928085145.1. Classification (NCBI taxonomy): domain Eukaryota; kingdom Metazoa; phylum Arthropoda; class Insecta; order Hemiptera; family Pentatomidae; genus Nezara; species Nezara viridula. Next base: position 86,094,114 of record OV725077.1, on the reverse strand, counting down.
AGTGTCTGTTCAAAACTGGTATTTTCTTATCAAAACTCTAGTGATTTTATCAGGGGAAAATCATTCTTTGTTTTGATCGTCAAACTTTTTCACCTAGTCATATAATTTCAGTTGATACGTTTTGTTCAAGTAGTATCGATATAATGATGTGACATAATTTAATCTATAGCCATCTAAATAACCTGAAATGAACGCTGATGGCTCTGTCGGTCATGAAACAAATTGGTTCATCTCAACCGAATAGTACATTCGAAGAGATTGGTCCTATATCTGTTGCTAGGTTACATCGACGTTACGAATAGCCTAGGTATATTAAGGAAAACATGAAAAAAAGACAAGATAACTTTTAAAAGAAACATCCTAGAATTAAAAAGTTTGTTAGTTTTTTTTCTGTTGACATTACAGAACTTGTAGATCTTTTGCCGCCTTAAGGCAAAGGTTTGCAAGCCTTCTCCATCCAAATAACATATGGTGGAGGTAAATAGCTAAAAAGCTGCAAGCAGAATCTGGTCAATCCACATCTCTTGATATGAAGGCAAGGAATTGTAGATGAGCATGGCATGTAGCTCGGAACAATCCATCTGGAATCCTCTACAAAACAATGGATACCTCAATAGTAGAAAAAAGACCACGTGGAAACCCAAAAAGTAGATGGATAAATCAAATCAACAGAGATGCTCTAGAGCTGCATACAGATAACTGGAAAGAAATACCCCAAGAGAGGCAGAGATGAATTACAGATCTACTAGGTCCGTAACGCCAACAAAAACAAAAAAATATTGGCGTTTTAGAATATTGGGATAAAAACGAATGCGTATGTTGCTTTTCTAGAACTAATCTGAAAAAAAATGTATCCTCTATGTGACTTGTCCCAGTTGGTGTCACAAAAGTGTGTTTTTTTTAAAAAAGAAATACATGATGAACAGTAAAAATAATGTGATTATAAAAATATCTGTTGCCCGCATCACTCAAATTTTAGTTACAAATCGACTTTGAGTAGAAATTACTTCTGAAAAAATTATATTTATATTTGATAAGGTATATGCAAGATAATTCAGTGTGTTTGCTAAATATTGTATTGGTGCGTTTTTGGAAATGAAGATAATTTTAAATTTATTTATGTGGGATTGACTTTACGTTGAAATAAGTTACATGAAAGAAATTGAGGCTTTAATAGTTTGCCCATAGTTAGTAAATCAGGTTATTTTTCTTCATATGATAATAACTAAAATAGTTAAAATAAGAACTAATGCCAATTGATGTTTTCATCAACCAATAAAAGTGTTTTCATTGATTAAAAGAAAAATATAATCATCATTTTTGGCGAGGAAAAGACAGGATTTGTTTCTAAAATGAGAACTCCAAAGGGCGAAGTCACAGTCAATGAAGGATGTAGAAAGTAATGTAGCAGTTTTATGGGAATTAAGACAGAGTTCAGAAGGATTGGCACAAGTAGTAAATGATTTTGGGATTTAAACTAAGTGTGAGCTTTGGGGCTCCACCAAACCATCGAATTCCTATCGTATCCAATCCTTACAATCCAAAATCCTCCGTAAAATCCTTAATGCACCATACTTTGTCACAAATAAAACCATTCATAAAGACCTTAATGTACCATATGTCGCTGATTTAGCTCGAGCCAGATACCTATCCTTTCATGATAAACTTCAGTCCCATCCAAATCCGCTTGTTTCCAGCCTTGCTTCTTCCTCGATTCCTGATAATCCTCCTAGGCGTCTGAAAAGGAGATGACCTCGTGATCTTCTTACTTAAAATTATTAGAAGAGTGCTAGTTTTTTTTAGAGTTTAGAAAAGAGTGCTACCACTGGGTAGTATCTCTTCAAGCCTGTACATGCCATTATTTATATTTGCGTATATTTACTAGTTGTATTTGTATACAGTTGTAAATTTCATTAAATAAACAAAAAAAAAAACTAAAAAAAAATCTAAGTGAGTTGGAAGATATAAGTTCTGTGGGATTGAATACTGATGTGAGATATTTGAAGGAAGTAACGAAGTACTCGAGAGGTTTTACAGAAAAAAAGATACTTGACATTGTTTTGTGTAGAGTTGTGAGAGGAATACTTTCTTTTCTTGTTCATTTAATATCAATATTGCACTCGTTTTTACACAAAACCATCTTTGTAAATATGTATTTATAAATTTATTAAAATTGTCATTTGATTTAAGTGGTTAGTCCGATTGAGAATAATTAATTTAATAATCAAGATATCTGTAAGAATGATTGATATGTTCCGTTTTTAACGTTTGTTTATTTCCTTCATTATAACTTTTTGTTTCATAGTATTCTAACGCAATTGTTATTCTTATTCTATCAAGGGGAAAAAAAGCTATAACCAAAGGTCATCGACTGAAATAATATTTTTCAGATTCCTAATAATCAGACATAAAATACATCATTTCTAAGAAGGAATATTTTCGTAATAGTTTTTTAAGTTTTAAGAACTACATCAATTCACAGCAATGCCTTACATCAGTTAGACCGCACAAAATATTATAACACTAGTCAACAGTGTTGGTTTTCCTATTGGGGTAGTTGGAGTTTATGTTATACCTTAAATTTAAATATGGCATTAGGCAGAAAGCTATGCTATTTTAATTAAGTGCGTTGATGGGGTTAGAAAATATTTGTTGTATCCATTCACAAAAATTTCATACTGATTTCTAAATTTTAAAAACTAAAACAATGTAAACAGGCATGCAAATCATAGGTGTTTGCGCAGAAAAAAATAGGTACATTTTTTTTTTTTTTTGTTCTTCCCTACCTCGCCTTTAAGGCTATACGGAATTTCCCTGGGCCGGAGGGTGAGGGCGGGGAATTTAAAATCCCCTCTGGCACCGGGATGCGAACTCATACTTTTTAAATCTCTTATCCGGTTGCCAGGCAACTCGCGCTGCAGTGCACACGCTTTAACCCATTCGGCTACCCTGCCCCCTAAATAGGTACATTTAAAACCAGCTTATAAAATTCAATAACTTTTTCTAAAACTAGTCCGAATCAAGAGATATTTGTTTTATTTTTGTCTGAAATTTAACACCTTTTCCAAAAACAGGCTAAAAATAATGTTAGGAAAGTGATAAGACATAGTCCGTGGTATAAACTGAAACTTCGTAAATAGCTTCATCACATTGTAACTAATAAATATTTTATTTACGAAAATTCTCAGGATTGGCCGTTTTCAATTTGGAGATCGAAAAACTTTGTTAATTTAATTAGATTCTAAAAACTCGTAAATACCTATTTGTTTTCTACTTGAATCGTATGATAATTTGAGTACAGATTGAGAAAAAAGGCTTTCACAGCGTGTCCTACACCCCCAACATGTCAAAATAACACGTTTATATTGGCCAAACGGCCAAGTATTTTTGCAAGCCACCAGTTTTCTTGATTTTGTGATCAAATAAAGCTTACGATTCTAGTGGAAAGAGAATGGGTATTCACGAGCTTAATAGATAAATTTTCTCATATTAAAAAGTTTTCGTAATTAAATAGCTGTAGGTTTCGATGAGATGAAACTATTCACAAAGTTTCAGGCGGATGTTAATATTTTTATAAAAAGTGGTCTGTGCCATGGAATAATATGCGTAGAATATAGACTACACTGCATCATTGCCAATACTCGTTCGATTCCGACGATTTTTATTTATTTTTTGCAGGGATTTAATTACTTTTAAAAAGTTATATATAAAATTTACCATACCTTTTATTTACCTACTTTTTATATAACTTTTTACAATCTTGGAAGATTAACAAACCTAATTTCGATTTCTTTATAAAATATGTTACAAAATCAATTAATCCTCCTGAAGTTCAAAAACAACAACAACTCTCCTTTAACCGTTAAAAGGAATTTACAAGTATTTACATGTAATGGGTCAAAACAACTAGACCATGTTGGGCTGTTCGTTAGTCCTAACCGCTGAAACCAATCGGTTCAGTATTCCTTCGATCTATTCCGCTAATGCCATTTACCTATCTACCAATAAGCCTCATTAATGAAATAAACACCTCTCATTTTCTAATTTTTATGAATTCATACTTGGCCCTCCATTTCTCATATTATTCTAAAATCATTCAAATTAATAAAATTCCTTTTGGTTCCGCGTCCCGCTGGAATACCAGGCTATGAACACAGGTGCCTAAGAAGTATGTACCTTGCTTCCAGTTCCAAAAAATAACTCGGTCCAGTACGGTGTTGAATCAATGTAAAGAAGCATGGCTCTACTTTTGGTCCAAAATTCTGAGAAGTAAGAAAATGAAGTCAATTTATGACAGATAATATAGCCTCGGAAAGAGAGTTGAAGAGAGTTGTCGGAAATCGACGAGAACAAACTGTTATTAAACGACTCAAGAGAGGACCCATGAGGCTGACCCATGAAAACATCAAAAGTAAGCAGTAACCAAAATGTTACAACTGTGACAGTGCCTTGACTACAGAACATATCCTGGAAACCTGTCAGCGTTTGTGTTCATCTAGAACTTCGTTCTGCCTCCTTGGTACAGTCAAGTCTCAAAACCAGAAAGTCAGAAGAACTTACTCCAGCTCTTGATGAATAACAATCTTTATACACCGATTGTTTCATTTATATTATGTAACTACAACTGGGTGCCTCTAGTCTACGTACATGCGTGGCACCGCAAACTTTAATTAAATAAATATAATTTGATTTAGTTCCAAAACATTTTTCATTTCTTTATAAATATTTTTCTAAATTTTCTTGCGAATTCGCTAAATTCATGAAGGACTTTAAGTAGAAGATTATAGGTAAATTTCATCAAAATCGTTGCAGTCCGCAGAAAAACGAGTTTTGCTCTAATTGCAAAGGACCGATTTGATGGACAGGCATCGGTGGCCGAATCTCTACAAGAAAAAAAATTCTTTTAATCACCAAGACTAAGAATTAATTCGAAAATAAGCTCTCTTGGTTTTATTTTACTGTGTTCTCAGTATAAGTAGAAAAACATATCAATTAACAAACAACAATGTATATTTTATATTGACTTTAAGACAACTCTTTCCTAAACAAGAATATCATGAAAAATACAAAATATATTCTTTATGTGAAATGTTGAAGATCACTAAGGGGTGATGGAACAGGCGATCTATTGGCGATGTTGCTGGGGATGGGGTGGGGGGGGGGAAGGCACTATGTTTCCCTCCAATATTTTATGAAGGAGCGTCAGCTCCTCCAATATTTCTAAAATTATTCACAAAAAAATCAATAAATCGTAGCGCTAATAAGCAATTACTGGTTGGCTCGTGCGAAAAATTCGCAGAAAATTTCCTTTAGTGAAGAAATAGTAACACAATATGGAAATAAGTAGTTCCTATGTATTATGTAAGGAAGGAATTAATATTTTTTCCTTGCTCGATTACAATATTCCATTAAACATAATAGCTCAAAATATTTATACAAATTGCATTGCTATGACCTATTTTTAAACGCTGCCTGGAACGATAATAAAAGTAATAAAGACACAATAAAGCCCCAATCATGGGATATTCTAAATTATTTAAAAAAATAAAATGTAAGAACAACCAATGTCTTTAAGAAATAATAAAGTTAATATATCAGCCATGAAAAAAATATAGTAGACTATTCTACTCCTAACTGCTATGGTATGCTATGCTTTAAACAGGAAGACATTATTAAGTATACCAAAACTAATGGACTGTATCTTTGTTAATAATTGTCCGATTTTTACGGATTTTTTATTTTATTTGTTGGTAATTTAATTATATTTCTAATTATCATTTGTACAATCAAGAAAAAAATGCATACTTTTTGAGTTATTCGCAAATAAAGTTTCTTTTTCTCCACAAATTTTTTTTCAGGAATTTTAGGGGGGGGGGATGGGAATTGACGAAGTTATGGCGTACCGACAAAAAAAACACCTTTTAGATAATAATATGTAGGATAGAAGAATTGTGCTGAGACAGTCGTCATGGCGACGACTTCACTTTTCGTTATGATGTTTTTGCCTGCTTTTAACGAAAACATTCATAACTCCTCAAAATTTGATCCTAATGCAATGTTTCTACAACCGTTGGAAAGCTGATATATCGCTCTTCAAGACCGTATAGATAACTTTTTGATTTACCACCCTTATAAAGAGTAGATAAATAAAAACTCCTAACAGGTTTTTATTTTATAACTTGAGTTCTAAATTATTTAGGAAGGTACAGTTTGTGTTATATGGCCCTATATCCCTGCAAAGTACGTGTATATATGTGGAAGAATATTGAAGTTATTTGACTTTTTGTGACTTTCGAAAAAATATTAAAGGCTAAGGTATTTTTCGACTATTTTTCGCATGTGAAGGAGAAGATTATATTCAAAATGAATGGTCAATCATTGGGTTTGATGAAAAATTGACAAAGTTACGGACCGACAAAAAAAGACCTTTTAGAAATAATATAGGATATTAAATAAACAGTAATAAATTTATTGTGCTACTTCTTTACCCATCCCTCTCGCGTTCTATCCTACCTCCTCCACACTCTTAAACACTGTTTTCATAGTACACAAACCTTCTGCTACCGATATTTTCTATGCAGGCGATGATTATTTCTAGTTCTGAATTATCTGTAATTGAATTTATTGAAGAGAAAAAACATTTATCGATAAGGGCATGTATGAATCTAATTCAGCGTCACAAACTTCAAGCGTCATCAAAAACAGTTCGAAACTCTTAGGAAAAAAAAGAGGATTTTTTTTTTGTAGGTCAATGTAATAGAATATGGCAGAGGTTCTTGTAGCATTGTTATTGAAACAGTACTTTGTTGAGAAGCGGATGTTGATGCAAAGGTTGCCAAAAGGTTTTAAGTGCTTGCACCAGCAGGTTGGAATCAACTATTACCAACACACAGAAAGGTGTCAGGTTCTTATAATCTTTACGAGGTCCAATATAAGAATAACCATTTCTATCTTAACAGCAACATCAATTGAATTATTTCATCAAGAACGCTCGCAAAAAACAGTAAATTTAAACGTATTTTAGAATGTCCCATTAACAGCTTATTAATAATCTTTAGAAAAATGTTTATATTAATATGCTTAAAAAAAAAATGTCGTTGCGTTACTTTATTTGTTGTCAGGGAACAATCCCATACAAATAGAGACATTATTATCAAAGAAGAATTTATTGAGGCTTATTCCAGTTGTCAATGCCGAAGAGACGCAGAAAAGAACTCAAACACCGTTTTAGATTTTGAAGCCCTTAGCTTTTGCAATATAAAAATTTCGTTAAAACGGATCTTAAGGACTTGTTTTGTTTGGTAGAAAGCACACCATTCCTATTCGGTCTTTAAATAAATAAAGGAGCTCTCAGAAAAGATTCATATAGGTCGTGTTTCAAAATGGGATTTGAACCAAATCAAATGATACAATATAATAATAATAATAATTAAAAACGAGAAACAATTATGACGGAGACATCGTTTACAGTAGAAGTACATTTAGAAGTTAGTTGGATGATGCGGTTACTTTGGAGTAATGTCCCTCCTTTTGTAGACGATTAATTCACTCTTCATAGAGTATCTTAAAATAACCTTATATTTCTTCTGGCTTTAAGAAATATATAGTATATAGTATTTCTACTATATAGAAAATATTCGATCAATATAGTTCGGTTTATTCTATTGATAGGTGAGTATTTGTGGAACCCCTATACCTGTACAGAGCGACAACATGGGTCAAAATCACAGTACACATTTAACAATTAGTTTAAGCCTTCTAATTTATTGAAGGTTTTTCTTTTTAGTTTATAACTATTTATTTAGGTTATTTAAAAAAAAAACTATTTCCCTCTATTTGCAAATATACAATTTAAATAACACAAGTATTTCAAGCACTTGCTTTTATAACTTATTTCTTATCATTTTCCCAATTCAAGTAAAACAAAAAATATTATCCTCGGGAAATAACTAGCTATGTAAAATCTAATTAATATTATTATAATTTATAAATTAATTTTATTTAATTAGTAATCTAATATTCAGACATAATTACAGGGAGGTAAGACCACTTTCATACCATATTACTACCATGCCATATAACATATACAGAAAAGATGAAATCAACAAATGAAAAATAATAACTAAATAATAATCAAAAAGTATTTTGTTAATCTATTTCTTTTTTATTTGAGTTTTCTTTCTAATTTTTTTTTAAATTTTATTTGTGAATGTTCAAAGCTGTAGGATCTTTCTTAAGCAAGTAATATAGATTTCCAATATAAATATGATAAAATTAATAATCTTTCATTGAATTGAAATGTGTATATATATATATATATATAACATCATTTATCATATATGATAAATGATGTTGAAAAAAAATTATTTCTATGGATAAAACTATAAAGTGACACATTTTTAATATTTCCTCCTTCCATTCAAATAAATTCTATATTTGTTTTATAATCGAGTCGATAGAGGTTTTCATAGGCTATGTAGGTAGATCAGCCTTATGCAGGATAAAGGTAATTTGGAATAAATTTCTTTTATTCTTATTAATCATTCACTTGATTAGTAATTTTAAAACAGTTGTAAGTAAGATGAAAAAAAAAAAATAATTTCTCTAAAATATATCTTCTTATTTCTCAATCGAAAACATTTTGATAACGTAATTTTTACTATCAGGTCATGGTGATTCAGGTGATGAAATGCGTCAAAGATGATTTCGTCCTGAAATATTGCTATGTGATTATATCGAGTGTTTTGTTTTTTAAAAAAAATAGAAACTTCCAGATTAGAGCCGTTTTCGAAACGATCGCTTCAATCTTAGGCATTAGATGTGCTTCAAGACAAACTTAACATGGAAGTTTTAATGTTGTTGAGCGATAATGAGCACTGTTGCTAGAAAGGCAGTTGCCTTTATGCGTAAACAGTTGTATTTTTTCTCTGAAATACTTAGTTAATATTTGGAGCAGTTACATATGAATAATGTGATGGGATCTAACGATTCTCTCGAGAAGAGATCTTGACGGGCGTATAAATAGCTGAGGCGTAGCTAATAATACTCAGGTGGGGAGAAAGGTGAGAGGAATGGGGCAGCGGGGAAGGAACCATTCATCTTAAACATTCAAAGAATATACTGTACATTGACTCTACCTGTCTCTCACGTAGCTCTGATAATGCCCGCTTCCGAATAATTGGCAACTCATCAAAATATATTTGGCTTTGAGGTTGCTCTGATTGCGTCATTCGTTTCGAAAATGTCTGTTTTGCACGTCTAGGTTCGCGATGAAAATAAAAATAACTGGGTTTAGTAATTAAATAGCTTTTTTTTTTCAAAATCACAAAGCTAACTGACAATCAATTAATCGAGGAAACATTAATAAAATAATTTATTGTTAAATCGATTAAATACCTTTTTAAAACATTTTTATTAATTTTTTTTTTTTAGAAATATTACAATCTGTCACATCTAATAGTAATAGTTATAGAAGAGTAGCTCATCCACATTCTACGCACAATAAATTAAAACAAATCAACAGCAAAATAATGATACTAAAAGTAAATGTATATAAATTAAAAGAAACTAAACTAAACTATCAAAATAACTACTTAAGTATACACATGCTTTTATACAATATTTACAAAATTCATTCACTCTAGAATTCCGAGCCAAGTATTTCTCCCCACTCATCAAAGGAAAGATAGGACTTTATGAGATCCCACCGCTTCTCACTCAGCCGCATTACTGCTATTTAGGACCAGTGTATAAATAATTAGAAGATTATTTTTTAATTCTCATTTTTTCCCTTCACAAAAAAGTGTCACAAGCGTAAAGAAATGTCCGTTGTATTCTATTATAAAAACCTAATAAAGTGTTTAATAGTCCTAAATTTAGTCGCTCAAGGATACAGTTTCTACAGGTGTTTTGTTAATCACCATTTCGTCTGAGCCATATCAAACTTTTGACACGTGAGCGCTTCGAGACGAACTGAATAATGCATGATAATAAAAACCCCTTACCTTCAACGTTTGTGTACTTACTTTTCCTTGCAGAAAACTTTAATTTTCATTAGTTTCAATTACCACCTGAGACAGAAACTATATGATTCTATATAATTAAATTACTCAATGAAATACATTGATATATTGACATGAAAACCCAAACTTCTTCTATAAATTATAAGGTACACCAATAATATTTTAAAAAAGAAAAAAATCAAAATGAAATTTAAACAAAAAAAAAATACAATTGTTGCTATTTCAGGGTGAGAGAATGGTCAGAGGTACCTCAAAATGTCATACTATTTTGAATGGATATCTTATCCACCTTCATTTTTCTAAATATTTCTCAGTAATATTTCCCTACTTAAATGCAAAAGGTTCTATTTGTGATAATATGTTTTCTGTTCCGTTTTTAGCTACTTAGTAGTACAATTGTTCTTAGTTATATAGTTAATGTTAAATACACATTACAACCAAGAATTATCCCATTGTCCACTTTCTTTCATTGTCACATAACTATTTTGCAATTTTTGTTCATTGTTTTCAACAATGAACCAATGTGATCGAACAGAAAATTCAAAAACTTAACCCCCTCTCAAAATTTGAAGTTTTACGTTTCAGGATACGTAGAATTCGAAAAACGAATAAAAAATTTATTGTCCGACTGCCGTCAGCGCATTTCTTCCGGAACTACTGTACCGATTTTTTTTTTTCAAATTAGAGATTATTCTCTTATTCTAACACCCGAGAATTATCCTCCTTTATCAACATTGCTTTTCAACTTGCTTTTTCCTTTCAAAATGACGAACGAAAAACCTGCGTTTCTATAGACTGTCGCTTCTAAACGAATGTACCGATTTCAATAAAACTTCGCTAAAGTCATTTTCTCGATGCCCTTTAAATTTATCTATTTGACTTACTTCAACGAAAAGAATCTGAAAAAAATTACGATGGGTGGTAAAATTAGATTCTGAATAGCTCAAAAAGTATACACGTTTTTGTTAATGTTGTTTTTGGTAATTTAAAAGTTTAAGCGATTTCCAAAAAAAAAAAAATCTTTAAAATTGGACAATTAGAAACAAAGATATGGTCTCTAGATGTTTTTATATGTTCTACTGCAAAGGTTATATCCTTTGTTTTGGTTTTTGATTTATGTATGTGTTACTGAAGTAATGCTACTTTTTTTTTAGCATATTACTAATGAATAAAAAAAATATTTTGTCCAAGAATTGGAATCACCTTTTATTTATATTTTTTTGTCACTAGGAAGGTAATGTTACTTTAGATGTATAATTGTTGGGGAATATTTTTTTGTGAAATAATTTGCAACGTTTTTTCATTTGGGTAGTACATGCCGAAATTTCAAAGAATCGAAATCCAGAGGTTAGTGGAGCGGACCAGGAAGGAATGTTGGATGTTTTGATTGAGCGAGAATGAGTACTGTTGCTATAAAGGCAGTTTCCTTTATATGTAAACAGTTGTATATGTACTTATCAAAAAATAATGTTTGTCAAAACAACAAATTTCTATTTTCTTAATAAACTGAAGGCATTGATTAAACGTTGAATACTAGAATAAACATCAATTAGTGAACAATGAAATCATTTCTTCAATGGCCATGAGGCTGACGTTGGCAATGTTAAATAACCTTTGGTAACTACCTGCATAATGACTTGTTTATCCGAAATGACATAATTCTTATTAAGGCAATTAACAACCTATTATCGTTAGGAAAACTTTGTCGAATTCAGGAAATCTTATATTAATTAGTATATCATTAACCGCATAAGCAATGGTTTCAAAATTCTTTTATTAGTCAAAAGCGATAATGACAAGCAATTCTTTATATAAACATAATAGAAAGTTCGTAATCAAATCTTTTTATCCTAATTTATATAACATTATCAAAACGATTTGAAATAATAATTTCCGAAATTGCAGAAATAAATAAACTAAAGACAAAATAAAATTGATAATTTATTCAAAAGAAAGATAATAATATCAATACATATTTTATTGGAACTAGTTTGGTCGATGAAATATATCAACAAAATTTTTTTATGTTTTGACTACTAAATATGAGTGAGGCACATTCAGACCATATAAAAAATACAATAATATATATAACAAAGGCAAAATCTATAAAACCAAAGAAATGTAACTTGAAGCCAAAATAAAATAAAATACAGAATTTCGTAACAAAACAAATAAATTATAAGTAAAAGAAATAAATAGAAAAAAAAATAGATTAAAAAGAAAAACATTCATACTTAATTATAATATTTACAATTTAACAGTCAGCCAAGGGAGTTCTGAGTCCCCTCTTACCCTCATGTGTGAAGGACAAAACGAGATTCTAAGAGATCCTAGAGCTTCTCACTCAGCCGCATCACCGCCATTGGAGTCCAGTTGAGACTGAGAGAGGGCACTAAAGTCACAGACGCTGATGACTTAAATTGAGAAGCTGACCAGTGACGTCTTTACAGAAGATCTTGTGGCCACTGCCATTTCAACCTTCGAGGGGGATTTTAGGGATGACTTAAATAAGGATTGTGCTAAGGGGTTAGGATGATGGATTAGATTCAGATGAAAATTCGAAAATCGGGATGGACATGAGGAATGTAAAGGTTATAATATAAGGTTTTGTTCGTAACATAATCGTAATATATATAGTTATAGTATTACGGAGAACTTTAGACTGGAAGGATTGGTTTCGAAAATTTAATTATCTCCCGCAGTTCAAGTACATAGTTCCAGATGGATTTCACTATGATGTTGTATATTAATAGTTTGGTTTCAATTGAGATATTGGATTTTCTGTTAAGTAGTTTGTATTACTAGCCAAATCGTCTGTTAAGTTCTTGTCTTTAATAAGTCTCTAATAAGTCTGATATGTGGGTTCCACGTTAGCCTTTTGTCTAAAAAGAATCTAAGATACCGAACTGTGTCTGAGACAGGGTTACAGGGTTGAAATGGATATGCGAACCGGATCTGTGTTGGAGGGTAAAAGTGATATGCTTGCATTTGGATTCGTTGATTTTGATGCGCAAGTTTAACAAATATTCAATGTTGCAGTTAGAAAATATAATAATTTATGTTTCTTCTATCTTGCATCATGGTAATACAGGTTTCGGAAGAAGTAGCTCGTGTCACCTCTAATGATAGTTCTTCTGTTTTTTTAAAATTTATTTATTGAGAAATATTACAGCTCTATGTACAATGAATAAAAATAAATTAAACCTCAATATAATAATACTAAAAGTAATTATATATAAACAAAACAAACTAAACCAATCTAAATAACAACAGTAATAAAAGTATACTTTTATATGATATTTACAAAATTCATTCACTCTGGAGAACTCAGAGACAAGCCTTTTGCTCAACTCATGGAAGAAAAGGAACGACTCTAGGAGATCTCGGTGCCTCTTACTCAGTCGCAATTATTCTTTAAATGTGGGCAGGGTGGCCGAATGGGCTAACGCGTGTGTACAGCACCACCGTTGCCCGACAACCTGATATAAAATATAGTGATTAAAAAACAGTCATGAGTTCGCGTCCTAGTGCCAGGGGAGTCTTTTAAATCCCCGCCCTCACTTCCTGGCCCGGGAAAACTCCGTATAGTCTTAAAGGCGAAGAAGGGGAGGATCCTAAAAAAAGTTATTCTTTATATCAAAAATTCTAATTTTTAAATTCTGTATTCGTATTAAATAATCCATGTTTTCATTCTTTATCCCCTTAATACTTTTATCATTGAACGGAGATGAAATAGAAATGAAAATAGAGAAGAAATGAATTAGTTGAAACTTCCAACCGTGCACGAAATAGTTGTAAAAGCAAATTTCTTGAATATTTTTAAATACATTTTTCATAAATATTCTTGGCTTACAAATGTTGCCTTGCATCTCACCAGTTCAACATTACTGTGCAGTCAGCAGTTCATTTTTAACTTTGTTATTTGTTATTAGAATCCAATATTTTTAAAGAAAATATAATTAAGAAAGAAGAAACAACAACAATGAAAATATGATTGAGTTTAAAACTATATCCTATGATTGCTGAGTCAAACAACTTAAAAAACTGCAGCGCCTCAGGTATTTTATGTTCCATTTAGTCACTTTATTAATAAACATGAGACTGAATATTATCTAAGCCCATATTATCATAACATCGTTATTATATGCATGAATCCAGTTCATGGCGAACATATCTATTTGGCAATATCTTTGAGAGCGGTCAAGGACCACTTCAAATGATGAGATACTTTGCTGTAAGGGATTCAAATATAAATTCAAAAAATAATTACGAAAGAAATCTCTATAGTGCCATGAAAATTAATTATTAAAGACGTTTTAGTTTGTGTTCGCTAATCGGCTAATTGCTAAACCAATTGTTGCCGAATGTCAACTAAATCTCCTTCATGGTCATCAGAAGGTTTAGCAATAATAAACTCCGCCTATTTGTTTACGGATCAGATATCATAAACATGGATCAATTAATGCCTTAATAGTTGTCCGAAATGAAAGATTTGTATATAGTTTTGTTGGCAATTTCATTATTGTTCAAAAAGGGGGCTCTTGAACGTATTGATCCGTCAAAAACCGCATATCGGAAATTTGACCCGATCGCAATACTTTCCTTATATAGTATAGGTAGGAAAGTGATAATAGATCTAGTGTGCCCCCTTCGACTTTCCTACCTATTTCAGAAATGTTTTTATATTTTTACATATGTCCATCAAGAAACAAAAACAATTGAATTTTTGAATGGAACAATTGGATTTATTTTAGTGAAAATTGATCAAAGAAAAGATTTAAGTACGATTTATTAGATAAACTAAAACTGTGTAAACCGGCTTAAGGTAGATCAGTGTAAAAATTTCAATACCCGATCTTGATCTATATTGATTTGATCAACATTGCTGATCAAAAACTTGTTGCCATATCCAAATTTTGTCAAACAATAATTTCTGTTAAAGGTAGAGGTAACAGTGAAGCTTGTGTGATGAAGGCAACAGATTTTATTACTTTCACTAAGTTATCTTTTTTCTCTCATTCATCCTTTTCTGACACCAGGATATGTAATATTATGTTGGAAATTAAATAGCTGTAACTTCCTTAATAGTTGTCCGAAATTAACAAGTTTTATATAGTTTTGTAGGTAATTTCATTACCTTTCAAAAAGGGGGCTCTGGAACGTATTGATCCGTCAAAAACGGAGATTTGACCCGATCGCAATACTTTCCTTACCTTGTAAAGGTAGGAAAGTAATAATATACCGAAATACGTTATTAATTAATTTCTTCATGGAACATTGAAGTTTATATATTTTTTCTTTTTTCCTAATATATGTTTAATGTCGCTCAGTTGAATGATTGGTCATTTATTTCTGTTGTTAAGATATTGTGCCGAAACCAAAAGGTGTTTTGTGCAGCTTGTTTAAATAACAAAATTTGAAACTTTACTAAACTTGCTTCCTCTCACAAGAAAATTATTTTCATTTCATATTTATTTCCCCTACTCATCTGTGTATTGAATCACAATTTTGTACCAACTTTTATATTGTATAGAATTCATCTTGAATTAAATGGTCAAACGGTTTTTTTAATTTTTTTTTATTATTTCTTCTATTATCTTTCTCATGATTAGGTTTTGTCTAAGATCAATGTTAACTAAATTCTAGGAGTAAGTACAAACTTATGTGACTTGGCAATGAGTATACGTCGAAACTTCTAATTCTTGCAGAAGTTAGCTACTTAAGCGACAGAGGATGACTTCATCCCCTCTTAATCTTCGGTTTGAAGTTTTCCGTCGAGTACATTTGTTTTTAATTTCTACAAGGGTGTCCAAACTCATATCCCGTCCATCATTCCGTTGGTATAAGACAATTGATATAAATTATTTTTAAAAAAAGAATAAAGAATAACACACACACACACTAATATATATATATATATATCGTTGAGTTCACTTTAGCATATTAAATGAAAAGTCAATAATTCAAGAAAATAATATATATATATATATATATATATATATATATATATATATATATATATATATATATATATATTATTTTCTTGAATTATTGACTTTTCATTTAATATGCTAAAGTGAACTCAACGAAGATTCGGTGACTAAATTGAATGATAATTTAAACAAGCTGGTAACCTCTTGCTTACTTAAAACTGAGCAGAAACTCAACATTGTCAATCAATATCTGTACCCGGGTCTTACTTACCCTCTCCAAACTGCGCCCCTAACAAAGCTACGTCCTGCTATACTGGAGGGCATCGACACTATGATTAGCAGGAGCGTAAAGGCCATTATTGGACTCCCTGCGAATACTTCCACAGCGATGTTGTATGCCCCCAGGAGATACCGTGGATTGGGATAAATCCGCTGCCAATGGGAGGCTCCTCTTCAACATTGGTCCATTGCTCAGCGACTGTCCAATGTACCAGATGCCCTTTTTCAGTCTACCTTCGATTATTCGGCTGAAATTGCTGAATGTGCCGAGAGAAGAACACCTACGATAAATGTATCCCTTTCCTAAAAGAAGAATTCCGTGAGACCTTCGGAGAGAGAGAGAGTTCACCGAGAGAGGCCTCTGGTTTGGGTCTCGCGGAACTATTCCAAAAAGAACAAGGAGCTTCCTCGAGGAACTAGGTGTCGACATTAAGGACGTAGCGAGGTTGGCTGAAAATATAGTCCTCGACTCCCTGGGAATCATTCACCACCACGTGCATGGCTAGCCTGAGAGTTTTAATTTATGTATTTGTTTATTTATTTATTTAGTGAATAATTGAAAACAATAGAGATAAAGAGGGAGAAGTGAGAGAAAGGGAAACTTAATGTTAAATAAAAAAAAAAAAAGCATGAACAATGAGAAGAAGGAAAAAGGAAAAAAAAATATATATATAAAAATAAATAAAATAATAAAAATGTATATATATATATATATTTCTATTTTACTAATATTAACTAATACTTCTGTATATTTATATATAAGTTCATATATTGTCTTAAGGATAGAAGAGTATGTTGTGTATATGGTAACCCAATATAATTGGGCAGCAATCCTTTATATTTTATGAAAATAAAGTGTTTCTCTCTCTTTCTCTCTGGAAGTAGAGTTTTAAAATCATAGATCATAAATATCTATGAGGCAAATCCTTATATACTAGTACGTATAAACTTATTAAGTTTTATGTCTTATTATAGTCTCGATTAGTAACGTTTGTTCTATTTGTTTAACCAAACCTTGCTGATATCTCAGTATATGCAAACCTGAAGCGATGAAGATAGTTTATCATATTTTCCATTACATATATTGACATAACTTTCAATATTCCGTAATTATGATAAGTTGAAGAATGATCTATTCTTCTTCTGCTAAAAGGATATCATAAAATAAACAAGCAACACGCCCACCCGAGTACGGCTCCAACAAGGCCCTTATCTCCCGCTGATAGTTGGAAGTTATCTACACAATTAATAGACATTCTGATCCCATTAAAAACCTTATCTAAGAGATTTAGTTCTATTTTAAAACATGATCTGTCGCTATGTTAAACTATGATGGAATAGTTGTTGTCACTGTTGACTGGATTTGGTAACATTGGATTCATTCATGAGGCACAATAGGAAAACTTTTTAATAGGGCGTTACCTAACAATGACCGATATGATTAGGTTAAATGTGGGGGATGAGTTCAGTGCCGTTTGAATGTTTCGAATATTACTTCCTTGGTTTAATTATAAATTATTATATTTAAAAAATAATTATTTAACCGTAAGTAACTCGTTGTTTCACTAATGCAAGCTTTGGATCTTACTAGGGTCTCGCGTAAACATAATGACATGATCAAGTTCATCTGGTCTACTCAATAACGCTCGAAATTGATATGAGAAAATATAAAGTAGAGGGAAGAGGCTCTTGCTTCGATCGAAAGAATTTAATGGTTGACAAATTTGAATCAAAATTATATTGTTTAAATTGTATAAAACAATATTTCTTTCTGCATTTTATTCTTTTGACATTAACTCGTTCAAAGAAATGAGTTGATAGATAGATAGAAAGGTTTATTGAATCTATCTGCCTAGTGAGTAAGGTACTGTGAAACTATGCTCTGGTTTTTCAGATTCTAATCCAGCTCTGTTCGGGATACTCTGGGGACATATCCAACCTGTATAAAGTGGATACTCTTAATTAAGTAATTGGTTAAGACGAAATTTAGGAGCGTCCACGTCATAGAGGCTAGGTATACCCCCAGGGTATCCCGACTAGAACCGGATTCCATTCCGGAAACCGGGGCATAGTTGCACAGTGCCGTACTCGCTAGGCTTACCTCCTTCACACACGTTTTAGTTATTGGCCCTTATGTTTTTCAATTACTATTTCTATCTTACGAATATACTAACATAGAATCTATAAAGAAAAATAATCAAGTACTAAAGTTAGAGAATATACTGAAAAAAAATATACTGATAACTGATAATTGAGCGGTTAAGAAAATTGAAAATAAAAAGTGCTAACGGACTATTGCACCTTTGTTAAGTAAAATAAGATAAAAATAATTGATATTTATTAAATATTTTATTATTAACAATTAATACAACCCGCCACTTAACAAAGGTGATAAGAAAAATTGCATTATACTGACTAGTGAGAAATGCTTTTCTTATCAACAAAGCAATTGCATCTTTATTGAAAGATAATGTACATAAAAATACATTAAGAAAGTATATAAGTAGGAAGTTCGTCGACATATTGATCAATCTGCAGCATTTGTAGCTTGCAAAATTGATTTTTTAAAATACTTAGTATAGATCTTTTATATTGATTGATATAAAAAAAGAAGTATTTTATTTTTATATATGCATTTTACATAAATTACAAATTATACAAGGAGTGCCCATAGAGTTACAATTCAAAAGTGCTTCGTTGAAATGGAAGCTGAAATGGGAAGAAAAGAGTTTACCTTACTCAGGCATTTTTGCGCTGTCTGATTAATTGGCCCAGACACTTTTCAATTATTTGATGAGCGGGAGAGGGGAGGGAGAAGGAGACGAATAAATAAAAAATACTGGAGTCTATATTATGTTTGAAAATTAACATACATGACAATTGTCAAACTAACAATATAGTTATACAACGACATAGTTATTTTTACAATAGAGTTATGTGTTTATATTTTTATTTTTTTCTGTATACATTTTTTTGATAATATATGTTCATAACGGTTGAATATTTCACATATTTATCAAATATATATAAATTTTGTATATTTTATGTACAGCACCCACAACATACATTTCTATCTACTTCTCGAATTTTTCAGCTGAAAATGAACAATGTTAAAAACTGAAACATGTTTATGATTTTGTATTCTTTACAACCTTAAAATAAATCAAAGATAACAATAAAATAAGTACCTGCTAATCAAAACATTATTTTTACAGCTCAATTGACTATTTATATAAAAATGTCTATTCGAAACACGATCTGAAGTCGTTGAGAGATATCAGAAGCTCACTCGAAGACATTGCGCAGAGAATTCAACTGTGAGTTTATACCAAACTTTGATTGGAATCAAACGCTAAAGCGAATAGAAAAATAGCAGATGAATTTGAAAGGAGAAGGTATAATACATTATTCCAAATGTTACTAAATCATAAATTCGAATTCCTTGTCTCAGAGGGCTTCACGGTTGATAACCGTTATGATTCTAGGCTATAATAAACATATTAGAAAGTTGTAGGTATTCAAAAGAAACTCCAATCCAAGAAGTAGTCCACAGAAAAGGAGAAAGAAACCGAGGAAAGACTACTGGAAGCCTGCCTAACCAAAACTGATCAATTCGCTGAAAGAAATGCTGCCAGTCCCATTGAGAACAAACGACGGGTGGGAAATCTACCGAAGGAACGGTTTAAAGGGAAAAACACGTGAATAACGCAGATTCTCAATCAAGAGAAACACACTAAAGAAAAATGACACAGCTCTGAGGAGCTCTACTCTTAAGGTTGATATACTAAATATGGGAATAGCTATAGGCTTAGATGGCCCTAGGCATGAACATACTGCCTTCAGAGCTGTGTCAAGAAGATAGAGAATACCTAAGAACCAAGCTAATAAGACCAATATAAAAAAAATTGGGAGCAGGAAAGGATACCAAAGGATTGAAACACGAGCCTACTCGTAGTTTGCCATATCCTAAAGTAGGGTTATAAATCTCTGGGATTTACACAGACAGAGAAATACCTGATAAACTTATCCATATTATGGAAATGCACTAGATTAGGCGAACACTAAAATACGTGCAAATTATTTTAAATACCTTATTATTATAAATACGAAGAAAAGTGTCTGAAGTCCTCGAAATATTAAAAAGTTTGAGGTAAGGATCGTAAAATGCGTGTAAAAATGTATGAACTGAAAACAAATAAACAAATTATATTTTATGAAAGGAAACGAAGAATAAGGCGTTAACAAAAAAATAAATAATTTTTTGTCCGAATTAATAAATTTTGTGGTTAATCTATTGGACGCTGTACTGGGAAACCACGTGTATTGTTGCCCAGCATAATATGGCTCAACTGAACAAATATATTTTGTTTTTCCCCTTTTTTAGTATTGCCAAAAATCATAATAAGTGCAGGTAATATTGGATTTAACTTATTTTATATCCAATTATATACCCTTCTCTTATTGTTCCAAATTGGCTTTTCATTTGAAAATTCATAATGTGTCATTCAAGTATAAGATTATCAGCATTAACGTTGTCCTTTTCATTTATATTTCTTATACAAGAATTTTACATATTTTAAACATTTTTAATACATTATTAAATAATTATTCATTTTGTATCAGAAAGAAAAAAAATTTTTTTCTTATTATATTGTAAATGGTAAAAAAAGCTAAGTGTACCACTTTTTTGGGGAGGGGAGGTCCTCCCCTTCCTCGCCTTTAAGCCTATACGGGGTTTTCCCGGGCCAGGGGAAGTGGACGGGGTTTTAAAAGACTCCTCCGGCACCGGAATGCGAACTCGTGACTACATTAAATCCATTGTCTCATAGATCAGGTTGCCAATGCTACGGCGGTGCTGTGCACACACGTTATCCCGTTCGGCCACCCCGCCCACATAAGTGTACCACTTATTACGTTTTACACTTCAGCGTTAACGAATGTATTATGTAGCAATAAAATTTAAAAAACAAGACAAATTATTACCAGTTAAACATCCCTCTATATTGGATACTGAACAAAATTAATAAATATATCCATCAACACAATATTATTTTCAATTTTACATTCGAATAACTTTGAATTATGATATTTTTCCTTTGAATTAGACTCTTTTCTATTTATTCTTATTTAATATTGTTGTCAGTTATAACTGAACCGTAGTATTATATTAGAAGCTGTAAAACACGTCGAATTTGTTGATTCAAATACAGGAAAATGGATTATAGTGGAGAAATAAATATCTAAAATGTTGGCAAAGAGTCCAAAATATGACCGTTCCTTGATGTAAAAATTAATCAATCAATATTGATCTATCAACTTAGCACGTGATTCACTAATATTGATTCATTCCCGGAAACAGCCAAGGACCCGACGACTCAGACCAATGCCCATCAGGCTGAGCATTAGCATTCCACCACCGTCCTCCTCCCTATTAGATAATTGTTGTGATGATTTACAACTCCAATCTGTTCCCGGCAAGAGAATATACATCTCTGCTATGATTGTGTGAATTATGTTAATTCGCCACTTAACTCGCTTTCAAAGTTTACCGGCATTGTAAGCTCCTCACCCACGTTGCATAGAAATATTTTATAAAAAATTTCGTTCTCAATTGTTCTATCTATTTCTCAATCCGAAACTACTATTCCTTGTGTACACGATATTACAGAAAATACATTGATATGGTGCATTTAATCAAAATCGCTACAGCCGTTTTCGAAACAAATCGTAAAAATGTGTAAAGTCCATGATATAAACTGCTTCTTCCGATTAGCCTATTTTGACGAAAAATTTGCTGTAACATCCCTATCATATAAAAACCTTGAATATGCAATTTCATTTTCGTAATACTTTCCGTTTTTTAGCAAGATTGTTAACACACACAGACACACACACAGACACACACACACAAACACACACAAACATACACACACACACACACACACACACATATGCACGCACACATACACCGACTATTTTGCGGGACTAGGTTCTTTGGACTCTGGAGATCTCAAAACACGTATTTCCATTGAAAACTCAGATTCGAAAATTTTTAGGATCGCAATGAAAACATGAAAAATCAAGTGGGTGGAATATTAGCCTGTCAGTGTATATAGTAAAGGAATTATTTAATGAAACTAGTCGACTGTTCCACATTTCATGAGTGATAAATATTCAGGACGCACTCATTGTAAAAAATGTTTTATTTGTGCCGACGTTTCAACCCAAACATGTGGGTCATCATCATTGCGTGGTTCGAGCACTGAGGGTGGTACTTACTCGGTAGTACTTGAACACTCTGCGCGTGGTGTGGCACTTATTGATGATGGACGTTCCATTAGATATGCAGCTAATGCCATCGGAGTTCCATATGAAACTTTACGAGACGCCGTCAGGCGTTTTCGGGAAACTGGTTCTTACAATAGAAGGCCCGGTTCTGGACGGCCTAGGGTAACAGAACCACGGGATGACCGGTTTTTGACTTTGAGAATTTTACGAAACCGGCACCTTACCGTTGTTCAAGCGATTCATCAGCTCGAAGAAGTTCGAGGTGTGCAAATTTCTGAACGTACCGCTCGGAGAAGATTAAATGAGTATGGATTAATGGCTTTTCGTCCAGTAAGAGGACCAGAGTTGACCAGAACTCACAGAGTAACACGGCTGGCTTTTGCTCGAGAACACAGCCATTGGACTATGGACGAATGGAGTGCTGTACTTTTTACAGATGAGTCAAGATTCGCTCTTCGATCTCCAGACGGGCGTGAAAGGGTGTGGAGAAGAAGAAACGAAAGATATGCAGCCTGTAATTTTTCCCAGAGCCAACCTTTCCAACGTGGTTCCTTAATGGTGTGGGCTGGGATTTCAATGGAGCGCCGCACAGAATTGGTTGTTGTTCGTGGAGGGTCTTTGACGGCCATTCGCTATGTAGATGAGATTTTGGAACCTCATGTGTTGCCTATCCTCAACGAAATCGGCGATCGTTCTATTCTAATGCACGATAATGCACGCCCACATGTCGCCCGCATAGTGCAGACGTTCCTTCAACAGAACAATATTGAGGTTTTAGCCTGGCCAGCACGTTCTCCAGATTTGAACCCCATTGAGCATTTATGGGATAACCTCGGA
This sequence comes from Nezara viridula, assembly GCA_928085145.1. Classification (NCBI taxonomy): domain Eukaryota; kingdom Metazoa; phylum Arthropoda; class Insecta; order Hemiptera; family Pentatomidae; genus Nezara; species Nezara viridula. Next base: position 86,070,755 of record OV725077.1, on the reverse strand, counting down.
AGACGAATAAGAGCGCGTGCAACACTTCCTGATACACTGCAGGACCTTGAAAGGGCTCTTCGGGAGGAATGGGCTATCCTCCAGCAAAGGGACATTTCCCGACTGGTGGAAAGTATGCCGAGGCGTCTTCAAGAAGTAGTGAAGGCAAGAGGAGGAAACACGCGCTACTAAACGATGATGTAATTAATTTCTTTTAGAATAATAATGGTTCGTTTTTCAATTTTTTTTTCTCTAATCTTTCTTACCCAATCACATTTTGATTATTAAAGATAAAAAAGATTATAAAATTCCATAAATACTAAGTATTATCTACAAATACCATGTATTATATACAAATACAACTTTTTTTACATGAAATATAGATGAAAACATGAAAAAATCAAGTGGGAGGAATTTTTTGCCTGTCAGTGTATTTCATATGTAAGTGAAAGTAAAATATAATATTACTAATATCATAGTAGCAACTACATTCATTCTCGGAAATTCGTTTTGTAGTTTCGAAAAATAATTTTATATATTATATTTTTAAAAATAATTTTTTTTGTTTATTTACCTATCTATTGCCTCTAAACATATCAGTTTCGACTAGAGATTACATTTTTATTGTTTTGGAATTGAAATATCCAGGAAGATTGCGCTATTTGTGTAAACATAAGATCTTTACGTTATTCTACGCCTAATTGAAACGTAATTTAAATATAATGATAACAATATATCTTTCAGACGGTCAATATATTCGATATTGGCTTCATAATATTGTCCATGTAACGGCTCTTTAAGGAGGGTTCAGCAGGTATAATTCAATCAAGAGATACAAGAAACATGGCCTACCTTAAATTATGTTTTATATATTTTTTTGGGAGCTATAAAAATTTGATGAAATTCTGAAAACGACTATTACAAAAAAGAGTTAGATTAAGTGGAATAGGACCTATTCAATAGGTCTTCATCGATGGCAGGCATTATTATATAAAATGCAATTGTATAATTTTGTTATAAATTTAAATAATTATATACATCGCATGATGATAATAATAGAATAATTGATTGACCGAGTGGCCTACATCTTGAATACTCAAAGCTAATCTATAAGATATCTGATAGCCATAGCCAAGGGTAAAGAGAGGTTTTAAGAACCACTTCCTATTGTCCTTTAAACATTATTTACAATCTGATTAATGGAAAGTAACCATACATTTTTTTCTAAAAAAAAAAGATATTATTTATTATATCCATACAAAATAAAATAACATGCATTCATTATTTTAACACAATGTTCCGAAGCTCCTCCTTCCGGTAATGGAATGAAATTTGAGGTGTTTTATTATCGTGATAGTGTTACAATTTCATACTGTTGGAGCAAAGTACAAGAAAGCAACTGTAGCGGCATACGCCGATGACATCCCTATCTACAGTAACTCAATCAGCGCAGACAGCTCTACGGCAGGCGAAGGAGGCCTGTGAAAAAATTCGCACAAACTGAAAGGGCTAAATATTGCGGTCAACCAAAAGAAGGCAGACTGCATTATTTTCTCCTTTCAAAAGAAGAAGCGCTCTCTCCCTAAGGTCTATAAGGTAGCGGGTAGCGAGAACAGACCGGCGAGCAGTATAGTGTACCTAGATGTTACACTCGATAGGCACCTAACACTGGCTCGCCACTGTAACAAGAAATTGAAATCGGTAAGGGCCAAGGCATACAGGCTCAACCATCTGTTGACTTCTCCTAACTTATCCCTCCGCCTCAAATTTACAATATACAAGAGCATTCTAAGACCGGCACTTCTTTATGGAGCACCACTCCTAACTAACGTATCACCGGCAATATCGAAAAAGCTCCAACAGTTTCAGAACGGTGTGCTAAGAAAAATAGTGAGACACACGACTTTACAAAAAACACTTAAGGACCTCCTACATACCACCCTCGAATTACCGAAAGTGGGCGACTTTATTACACGCAGGCATATCAAATTTTTTGATAGCGTCAAATACTTGACAAACCCACTTTTTAAAACACTTACTCCACTTACTCACAAACCTATGAGATGGCAGACATATTAAAAACCTATTGCTAGACTGAATTGACATTTACAGGACACTAGTGAGCCCCGTCACTAGACTAAGACGCACCATAACTATGAATACCCACAGTACTCCCAATTCCCCATCCTCCTCTTAAAATGCACACTGTGCAGTACAAGAGTTCATGTTCAAGTCTCGTACTACCACTCTGTTCTCAACACCACATCATACGGGTTTAAGAAAAAATAAAACTATTTTAGAAGATAAAAAAATGAAAGATTCATTTTTACTAGACAATGGATAAAATCTAACTGACTACTGCACTCTGTAATGTCAAGATACCTGAATTGAATAGTTTCTGACCTTTAGGTAATATTTAAAATGCTACCAAAAATATCAGGTGGGTTATGAGTGGAGATGGGTATTGTCCATTTGGAATTTGGTGGCAGATTTGTGCTTTTATGAAGGAAGAACTATGTTTGTGAAATGCTGTAAACAATATTCTTAAACATATATTTAACATTCACTAAACGATAGTTTAGCTATCTTAATCTAATGAAAGCAGGAAGACTAACAAAGATATGCGATTTATATGTTTGCTAGAGCTAAAGTATTGTCATGGGCACGAAGGAAAGACAAGGCGCAAGAAGATTAGCTGCGACGGACATTGTTACTGGCAGTAACAATGTAACTGCAGTAGTAGTGAAAGGTTAGTGGCGGAATATCTTGAAGATGTCCAAGCTAACAGAAACAGCTTGGTTCAGTGGTGTCAGAAGAGCTATTTTCAGCTACCTTCTGTGGAACCTTTGTAACTCGATGATAACTTATCAAATGCGGGTCTTTAATACTTTAATTTAAACCTAATTCCCATTTAACAGTTTTGTAATATTTCCTTTCATTATACACCGAGAGATAATTATATACATTTTTTAAAAATATATTTGTGATTCATTTTATTATTTTGTTCTCATTATTATTCCGACTGATATATTTGATATTGATAACTATAATTAACAGCAGTAAATCAAAAGAAAAAATTAAGGAGTAAATGAAAAGAAGATAAGCAGGACTTTGTTTGCCGACACGATTCTCCAATTGGTCACAATTTTTAAATAACTATTAAAAATAAAAGAACAAAGCAAAAAACAAAACAAAAAAAAAACAACAAATAATTCAGTTTAATAAAGTAATTGGGTTTTACGAAATAACGTTGTTGTATTGAAATTCTAACTACTTTACTGTTTAAAAATAATAACTATACAAATATAGTGGTGTAGTTGGAAAAATAGAGAAGAATTTCGAAGGAACTTTGTTCTGCTCTCAAACTTGCCATCTAGTTTATTTCAAAGCATTGTAAAAGTACTACTTCCAAATTAAACAATACCCCATTAATTAAAATTTTATAAAAGCGACAGGCATGTAATAGCTTCTTAGATTACCGATTTATTTAAAACTAGAAATTAGCAATATGCCATAATCTCTTCAGAATGTCATTAATAATTTTTAAAAAAACCTTGGCGCCATCAATCGAAATTTCAAATTATTAATTAACACTTCAACTTCAACGTTGATTTTTTTTTTGTTGGTATAGAATTTTCGCTATCTATCTTGTTATCATGGGGGCAAAAATTTTCAAGAGTGTTTTCACTTTTCTTTAAATTAAAAATGCGAATCGCATCGTGCTAATAATGCAAATTTTTTGCTTTTTAATATAAAGAAGATTTATTTTTATAGAAAAGGCTAATTCGACAATAAATTATGATTACTCATAACCTAAATGAATGTTTAGATTAAAATTTCATAAAGTTTCTATGAAATATAAATTGAATAATTTCCTTAATGAGGAAAATAATTATCATAAAATAAAAATCAGTACACCCTTACATTAGTAACTAACTAACTGCATACGAAATATGGAAAATTCGGTTCAAGTACTAGAAATGAAAAAAAAAATGCGAATTTTTGCAATATAAATCAAAACCATGCAATGCAGCACAAAAAAGAGCAAAAAGGTAAAATTTTAATACATTATATCCTTTTAAAATATTTAAACCTTTATGGTTCTACTCTTCGCAGAGATGAGGTATAGCCGAAATGTATAGACTTCAAATTTTCTAACCATACATATTTGTATTCATTACTAAAGCACCTTAGTAGGTGACTAACGAAACCCTACATACCCTACAAAGATTCATTACCAACAATTTCATACTAATTTACTTCGACATACTAATAACAGATATACCTTCAGCTGATATGTGGATGAATAAGAGGAGAATGAAAATAGTGTTGGATGTGAGATATCCTAAATGTTTAAAATTAAAATTACCAATAGATTTAATTGATAAAAATTGATAAAGAACGTATTTAATTAAATTAATTATAATTACATTGACCAAATTAATTTTTAATTAAATTTATTTTTAATCATAGTGATTAAATTATTTTATTTATTTATTATTTATTCAAGATATTTACAACTGTATTAATAAATAAAATACATGTAGTAAATTTGATAACAAAAAATAATAACATGAAGTCACTTGTTGAGAAACTACCCACTGGTAGCACTCTAAATATATTTACAATAAGATATCTCGAGGCCATCTTCTTTTCAGACGCCTCGGAGGGTTATCAGGAATAGGAGAGGAAGCAAGGTTAGAGACTAGAGGATTTGGATGGTTCTGAAGTTTATTATGGAAGAATTGGTATCTGGATTGGGCCAAATCAGAAACATAAGGAACATTAAAGGCATTGTGGATTATTTTATTGGTGACAAAGTAAGGAGCATTGAGGATTTTCCGAAGGATTTTGGATTGTAAGGATTAGAAACGAGAGGAATTCGATGGCTTAGTGGAGCCCCAAAGCTCAACTCCGTAAGTCCAAATAGGTCTTATTGTAGTCATGTATATGAGTCTTTTGTAATTAACTGGAAGCTTAGAGCGTTTGTCTAGTAAGTGTTGGAGTAGTCGGAAACGTCGAGCGGTTTCTTGTCGTTTCGGTCTGGTATGAGGATCCCAAGTTAAACGTTTGTCCAAGTGAAGTCCAAGGTATCGAATTTGTTCAACAGGGATAAGTGGGCTATTATTAAGGTATTATTACTGTGGGACATGAGGTCATAGGTTTACGTAGAAGGGTAAAGGTGATTTGATGGGATTTATTCGAATTTATTTTAATCCTCCAGTTTTGACACCATTCTTCAAGGCTTGTGAAGTGTGATTGAAGCATTTGGGATGCAATTGCTGGGTCATTATTTACTGATAGGATACATGTATCATCGGCATACGTGGTAATAACAGTGTTAGGATGGGTTGGGATGTCAGCTGTATAAACTGTGTAAAGGATAGGACCAAGTATAATACCTTGAAGAACACCAGCGGACTGGGAAAAGGGAGATGAATAAATATGATTATGATTTATTTTGAAGTATCTATCAATTAGATAGGAACGAATAATGAGGGAGTATACTTCGATGTAGGAATTTATGGAGTTTGTAAAGTAGTCCCGGGTGCCAGACTTGATCAAAATCCTGTTCTACATCGAGAAAAACTTCCGTACATTGTGCATTACATTCTGCGCTCTAATGCAGAGGAGACAACATCCACCACACGATGTCATTGCTGGGTAGTGGAATGGGATCTACGGAATCCAAACTGGTAATCTGGGATTATGTAATTAGAATCAAGGATTGGGTACAGGCGTTTTAGGATGAGTTTTTCCAGGACTTTGCCCATGATGGGTAAAAGAGAGATAGGACGGTAAGAGGATGGGTATTCTAGTGGCTTTTTAGGTTTATGTATTATTTTGATAATGGATAGTTTCCAAGCGTAGGGAAAATATGTGGATCGGAGTACAGCATTATATATATATAAGTAAGGAATAGAATGGCTTTCCGAGAAAGTAGTTTTAGGATCTGGGATGTAATTAGGTCGTGTCCAGGACCTTTGCGGGAAGGTAACCTGTGAATGATGTTGGATATTTCTGAAGGATGAAAGGCTTTAGGTGGAGAGATTAAATTAATTTTATTTAATTAAATTTATTTTAATTATATTGTTTAAATCCCTTTTGATTATCTTAATTAATAGATTAAAAATCTCGTTAATTGAATCAAGCTTGGGAATACTCTTTGCGCCAGCTTCATAATATTTAATAGGTCATAATTTCATCAGACCATCGACTGATTTTTGAATGGTCCAGATAATTAAACTTTAAAAAAATAAAATACACAGATACAATTTTGTAGATAATAGAACGAATAGATATTCGATTTTTAAGCATAACAGTAAAAATATTGACATTATGTTAGGTTTCTGCTTAAGTTAATATCAAATGTTTAAATTTCCTGAGATCTTTAAACTTTTTAGAGCTGTTATTTTAATTTTATCGGGTAATAAATTCTTTAATATATTGTTTTTTATTATGTCATCATATTGTAAATTTTATTATGTATCTATATATTTGATACAGTTGTAAATGCTCATACATTTATCTTTTTTAAAATAATTTCTAAACAGGAAAATTATTTTAATTACTGTAAAGTTGTTATTTACTAAGTCATCAAACTACGAGCTTGCATTAAATTTGATTCCGAAAAAAAAATATGGTTAAAGAAAACAAGTCACATACATAAATAGACATATAATGTAGAAAACACCGGCATCATACTTTTGGAGATCATTAATACTTATAACTCTAAGCCTCTTTTCAAATTTCCATTAATGGTGACATTTAGAGATTAAATAAATTCATGAAAGATACTCATGGAATTATTATCATTAGGAAGTAGACGTATTGGAACTAGAGCAAGGGCTGACAGTAGCATTAGTCAGTCTTTGATACTGTGATCGCGGAAGTATTTTTGTCACGGCCAGTTTCATAACATGACAAGTGTTATCTCGTAGTGAATTCTAGGACAAAAAATAGTTCCTATATGATAATCAGAAAAAGACAAGTAAATGGCTTTAAGGCGAGCTTTCAAATACCTCCTACCCCCAGTGTCTATTCCTAAAATATTAATATCAATTCAATTTATTCAGTTCAATTTTGAATTTTGGTATTCTCAACACTCGTCAGAGCATACTTAAGGAAAGCCATTTATTCGACCGTATAAACAGAGCTGATTGTTTAGAACTATGAAGAGTAACGTCGCATTTCCTACCTGCAATATAGGTGCCGACAACATTGAACAGCATGCATGAAATGCATATCTTGCCAAAAAAAAAATAGATAAATTTATAATTGTGGGTTAATGGTTGACTGTCGGGAATAATGAAGAGAACGATGGTTGGGGGTGATCATTCAGAAATAAGAAGGCAAAAAGAAATAATAATATAAACATTTGCCGACGTTTCGACCTGAAGTTCAGGCTTTCATCAGGGCTAAGAAAAGAACCAGAGAACAAGGTATGCGAAACATAAATAATGTAGGTAAAAAAAAAATTAAAGTAAAATGAAGTGGGTAGAATAATGACAATAGTAAGAACTAAGAGATAAATAATAATAATCGTTACAAAGTGTGGAATGATGAAGGAAACATAATAAAAAAAGGTGACATAAGTATTAAAATGGTAATCTTAGAATAAAATGTAAAACAGAAAAAAGGAAAATGAGACGGAAGTACTTCATATTCCTTTTTTTTGTTTTACATTTTATTCTAAGATTACAATTTTAATACTTATGTAACCTTTTTTGATTATGTTTACTTCATCATTCCACACTTTGTAACGGTTATCATTATTTATCTCTTAGTTCTTACTATTGTCATTATTCTACCCACTTCATTTTACTTTAATTTTTTTTTACCTACATTATTTATGTTTCTCATACCTTGTTATCTGGTTCTTTTCTTAGCCCTGGTGAAGTCCTTAACTTTAGGTCGAAACGTCGGCAAATGTTAAAATAAATATTATTATTTATTTTTTCCTTCTTATCATTTCTTTTTGCCTTCTTATTTCTGACTGATCACCCCAACCATCATTTTCTTCATTAAATAAATTTACTTTTGCTAGACATCATAGGTTCATATCTTCACAGGCTTGAAGTCACGTCCTCGCCTCCTTGCGGCCTCATTCATAAATTGAAATTACCGAAGTATTCAAAAATATTTGTAATAATTATCTTCCGTAACCAGCTGAGAGAAATCATTCTCTGAGAGAGTCTTGTATTCGTTATCAGTTACGTTTCAGTGACCCAAAGGCTGCACAGTGCCAAATTGATTTCTGAAAAATAGTTCTTTTGTAATAATATGATAAGGCAAGTCTCTGGCTTAAAGGCGCTCTGAAGAGGCCATAACTGTGCATAATTGTCAAATAAAAGGTTCCATATTTGAATAATAGTCTACAGTTGTATTTTGTATTATGTAGCCATCAACAGTTTTATCGTGATAACAATAAATGGACTTTCTGCAGGCCGGTTCTCAATTTCTGACTTTATGTTCCATATAATAATGATAAGCATTATTGACCTCAGTAGATTTGACAAAAGCCCCTACTATAGGAACTATAGGAAGAAATTTTGATGAAGTTGGCTATTGCACAAAACAATAAGTTCATATCATCACTTATTTTAAAATATGTTAAATAAAACAACAGATCAGATTTTCCTTCATAAAATAACAATTTTAGAGATAAGATAAAACAAAACCGTATAACAAACATAACAAAGGCTTCAAGACACCAATAAATAAAAAAATAATGAGAAAATACAAAACGCCACAGCTAAATATTATTCATAACATTTTTCCATCTCCATCTACACTTAGCCACAAGCCACCAGTTATCGCCAACATACTATGTCATTTCCTCATCATCTCCCCACCTATGTTCCATATATGGATAATAACAAAAAAATAAATTACAATTATTTTACTTTTAGCCTCTTTTCGTTGAAGTATGTGATATAATTAAATTTAAAGGGTTTCATTGGGAAATACAGCTAGCCAGCTTTTATTGAAATCGATACATCCGTTCAGGCACTACAGTCTATCCGACATAGGTCTTTCGAGACCATCTTGAAAGGAAAGTACTTTTCGGTAAAGTATGTTCTATACATATATTTAACGTGTTTTGAAGACAAGACTTTAGCCAAGTTTCATTGAAATCAGTACATTCGTTTAGGCGCCACAGTCTATCCAACACAAATGTTTGGTCGCTATCTTGAAAGGAAAGGGCGAATAGTAATGTCGAGGTAGAAGGATCATCATCAGGCGACCTCTGGCTTTGATTCCAAATCTGAAAAATAAAGTAGTCCCGGAGAAAAGCCGCGGAAATCATACGGTGGACGGCGTACGGCGTACCGACAAAATTTGTGTATTCGATTTTCGAGTTTCATTTTCAAATTTTGAGGGGAAGGAATACGTTTTTGATTTTTATGGTAAAATTACGATGCTTCATTATTGAAAATCATAAGAATTAAAGATAAAAAAGAACGAATTCTTCTGATTACGAGAAGTAAGCCTTGAATTTTTATTAATAACCTCCCAATATACAAACTTATGCCCATTTGTAATAAAGATAAATCTAAACAATTAATGACAATTTTTGAGTGATAGTAAGTAATACAAATGAGGCACAATCGTATGTACATTAATACGATCAAGTTAGATATACTAGAATAGTTATTTTTTTTTTATTGTATAGTTATTGTAATCATTATCATTAATTACACTATTAATATCTTTCATTTAAATGTTTCACAATGTTCTGACAACCGCAATGCTATTTTTGATATCACGTGCCGCGTCAATCTGTTAGTAATCTTTTCCATTATTTGTGTGTTTACATCAAGTGCTAATCGCTTTTACAAACAAATTTATCTCCCTTGTTACGAGTGGTTACTAAACACTTGATGACTTATGGTTATAAGATTTGCGAAAGCTCACGTACACCAGTATTGTTCACTACTTAAATAATGTCACACGAAGGTACTTTTGTGCGCAAAAATGCGTCATGTAAAATCAATTAAGCTGTACTTTAAACTGTTAATAATGATGTAATTCTTTTATGGGCAGTTAATCTAAATTAATAATCAAATTTATTTTTAAAAAAAGATGATTTTTTTTTTCGTTTACACATTGATTATCAATATTATATCATATTATGGATCTATTTGAAAGACGATTCTACCTAGCAAAAATATACGTTATCTATTTTTTCGAGGATTAGGTTGGATTAAGTTTTTAATGCAAACCTAAGGACGTTGCGATGATATCGATATAGATAGATATTAATATTTTCCTTTCGATGTAGCCCAATATCCTATCGAAACAAAGGATCCGATATTATCGTAATATCGTGGGCAGGGTGGCCGAATGGGCTAACGCGTTGTGCACAGCACCACAGTTGCTCGGCAACCTGATATATGATAAATGATGCACAAATAACCATGAGTTCGCGTCCCGGTGCCAAGGCGTCTTTTAAATCCCCGCCCACATCCTTTGGCCCGGAAAACCCCGTATAGCCATAACGGCGAGGAAGGGGATGACCAAAAATAAATAATAAAATTTTAAAAAAATAAATAAAATTATCGTAATATCGAAAGAAAAATGCCAATATCAGATTTCGATATTTTTTTTTGTTCCCGTAGTAAACTTACACCAATTTAACTTAAATTAAAAAAAATAGAGCTTATACACCATTTTTTATAGACTTTGAGCTTATACATATATATGAGCTTATACACCACACAGCTTATACATTATTTTTCAAAGCATTAAAATACAAATCCTTAAATATCTCCAAATATGATAAAATAGAGTTACAATACTTTCAAAGAATACAGCGCATATCGTCCATTTATTATAAAAAGTCACTAACTATATTTTTGAGGAACTTTTACTTTAAGAACGTTTTAGCGAATTTCGGTCTTATTTATCGATAAACAGTAAGTACGTTAAAATGACACAAACCCATTAGTATATCAAATATAGTAGCGAATTAGTTAGTTTATTTTTCCTTACCTTATTGTATTTTGTCTTTTTCTTCTACTAGTCACTCTAATTATTGATTTATGACGTATAATCCTATAATTATCACATAAGTTCTGTTGTTATAAACTTCTATTCCTTCTAGACAAGCTATTATTCTTTATGTTATCTAAATAAATCTATTCATATACTTCATTTCATATTTATTATCTTGTAAGTTATAATCGCTATATATTTATATCTATGTATAATCTTAATTATCATTTATATTTTATATTATATTATGTAATCTCATATATTGCCATTTAGTTATATATATATATATTATAATACATTATCAGTATGTTATAATTAATTATATTATTATACTATAGTGTATTGTTATATTATGTTAGAATTGTATTATATTCAAATTAAAAAAAAAAAGTAACAATGTAAAAATTATTTACTTATTTTAATTATTAATTAATTTAATTATCATCATTAATGGCTCCGACCGATAGATGTTGCTACATGGTTGGACTAAATTATAATTATTGGTTAATAAACAAGTGTACTATTTTCTCATTTCCCGGTGAAAAATGCATGAATGTTCTTAGTGATTTGAGGTTGACGAAATATTTGTATATAAACCGACGAAATATTTGTCAAGTTTCTTAAAATTCCATTTTTATATCGATACCACTCGATAGGATTGGTATGTTTTATGAAACTATTTATTTTCATTATGGAATTCAATTATTGTTTCTATGTTGATACTGTTATCGCACAGTATTTTTTAAATTTTTCTTTTTATATTTAAATTTTGAAAGTAGGTGTCTTATATTGGACACTCTTCTGAATTATCAAAGATAACGATGTAATTCCAAACCTCCTCCTCGAAATAAATGTAACTTTTTTTCATAAAAGCTTCAAACAGTAAACTATGAACAGTATCGTAATTTATTGGCAAAGTTACAGTAGTATTAATTATATACCTGGATTGAATATAGTCTAAAGCTTCATTTCTATGAGATAATGTTAATTTATGAACACTTTATCTGAATATAGGAAGGCATTCAACAAACATATTCCAATAATTTATATATATTGAAATTATTTATATTAGCTACATTAGTTATTCGAAAGCCTTTTTCTATTATTGTTCATAAAAATCGAAGTTTGATCGTGGTTCGAGGTCCTATGAGATAAATTAATATATGGCGTTTTAAAAACTTTATTTTAATATTTTTAAATAATAATACAACATTCTTCAAGTATTGGACAGAAAGTTTTCTTTTGGGTCAGAGATAAAATAAATTATGTTTCGAAACTAGTCTCCGTTACAAAATATCTGGACCATTGGTTGTTTCGAAACTTCACTTTGATTCTACTCTAATCCTATTTGATCGTAGCATAATAAATTATATCCTTCTCAGTTTGTAATAGACATGTGTAAAAATAATCCGAACAAAACTTTCTCAGGTTAGGGCAAGATTTAAATTTCATCTTTGTCTCCTGGAGCATTCGCATCTCTCGGTGCTTTGAGGAACAGACCTTCTCTATCCATCAGCAAGTATTTTCTTCCTGTCTTTTTACTTTTTTATAATGGTCCAGCCCATAATTTTTTATTTAGAGTAAGATTACTGGTTCAATAGTGGCCCACGTACGAGACCAAGGCGAATCTTGGTCTTGAAAGAGTCTTGCTGTTACCCATTTGCTTATTAATATAAAGATATTAATGTAATGTTTTAGATAGGAGAAATCAAACTAAGCCTGAATGCAAAATTGGAAGAGTTAAATGCAAAAGTATATTGGTTTTACCAATTTTTTACATATCATAACTAAAATAGTTAAGTATTAATAACTATTTTGCCGTAACATTCTTAACATAACATTCTTGGTCTTGGTCTTGCAAAGTGCAAGACCGATTTCGGCAACACTAACTGTTAATAATCTTGGTTAAACATTTGAAATCAAATATAAGTAACCAAATATTACTATTTGTTTATGAATCGAGTGGATTTGTGTATATCTTTTAATAATTATGAAACAAAAGCTATTTAATTATTACAACACAAAGAAATAATACATAACGAGAATATACGTAATAACTGTCATCAAATGAAGATGAGTCAGAAGAAAGGAAGGTACGATGGAGTACGAAGGGCTAATGGAGATGTAATGTCAAGAATGGCCATAACAATTACTTTATGTTGATCAAAAACAATTACAATAAACATAATGCGTTTTATTATTATAAAATCACCGTTACTCTAAAACATGGGTCTCTGAACTTCCAACCACGGAAGTTCCTTGGATTACATGATAAAATGTTAAAAATAATTTTAAAAATATTTATAATGATGTAGAGATGGTTGACCGTTGATATGATATGAGAAGGAATTAGTCGAGGGTGCGGTCAAAAAAATTAAAAAAATTAAAATATATAAATAATTTTAATTTTTGCCGACGTTTCGATCCACTTTGCAGGTCGTCTTCAGGGCTACAAAAGATACAAACATGTTGAAAATATAAAAATAAAATAAAATAAAAATTAAATATAAGTATATATAAATTATAATATATATAATTTATATATACTTATATTTAATTTTTATTTTATTTTATTTTTATATTTTCAACATGTTTGTATCTTTTGTAGCCCTGAAGACGACCTGCAAAGTGGATCGAAACGTCGGCAAAAATTAAAATTATTTATATATTTTAATTTTTTTTTATTTTTTTGACCGCACCCTCGACTAATTCCTTCTCTTAAAAATATTTAATTTATAAATCAATTGAACACAAGGTTACTACAACATTTATTGTATGAGTCGTTTCTCTTAGAAAGCTTATTTCACAACTAAAGCGTTATTTAAAGAACAGGATTTTTTTTTTTTTTTCATAGCGGGACTTGATGTTGGTCTTAATGGTTTGATGAAGGTCTCAATTAGGCCATTGGGCCAAAACGTTGGGAAACCCCTCCTCTAAATAAAACATCGTAGGATGGAGTTCAAATTCGAAATTCACTCCAGTAGATCATCCTCCCTAAACTACCTCTCTATCTCTTTCCATGAAACTATTATATTTGACAAATACTCCTACTAATTCACTCCTAGTCCGGAATATCAAAAAGAATTATAATTTCCTATAGCCGTGAATAAATTTAAATATTTGTATGTTATAACAAAGTTGCATAGTGCTTCATTAAATTTACGTTATATAAAGAAAATTGTTTATGTTAACCGACTGGGACCTCTGTATTAGACCTGTCATTTATTATAAGAGGACACCACTCCCAGAGTAAATAAATTTATATTTCATTTAGTTGTAGGATATTAGCAACGATATATTTGAACGTGTTTACTCCTGGAGTTATTCAATATCAAATTGAAACAACATCGCATCAGTAACTCAACTCCAGACGTAAATACCCATTTCATTGACATTAGACGCGTAGTAATTGTGCTACAATTTACTGACATTTTTTTTTACGCCATTCATTTAGCCAATGATGCAATAATTTCACGCTGTAACTGAGAAGGGTTACAGTAACTAACAACAGTAACTGACTGAGTAAATAAACAATATTATTGAAGCCGAACGCCCTTGGATAAGAGTGAGGTCAATGGAAGAAGTGCAACGCTAGAACTGACCTTGTCACGAGCAATTCTCTGCATCTCTTCTGCTACTTTAGCGTGACCAGCGATATGTATCTCCATATCCTGTTATTTGTATTATAGTATAACTATACAGTTAAACATTTATGAGATTCTTCTAAAATCCTAAAACTAAATTAAATTTCTAAATAATAATAATAACCGAAGTTAAAATATTTGAAGATTCCAAAATAAAGCCTTAATTCACTCATGCTTAGCCAATTCTGGCATTATCAAACCAAATAAATCCAAATCAAATATAGTTCATCTTAAATCAACATATAAAACAACTGTCCATGACAGTTCCTCATATAATCATTAAGATTAAAAAAAGTCAGTCATCCCTTGAAATAAAGTATAATTTAATTTATAAGTAGCTATATTTCCCAAAAAGAAAACCTACAAACGGGAACGAAAATAGAAGAAATTCTCCAGGATGGGGAGACAGAAACAAAAAAAACTCAATGACTTTCAGGGGTAGAGGAAAATTAAAAAAATAAATTTAATTTTTAAAATTCCATTCAATAAACGCCATTTTTTTTTCGATCACAGCACATCTGCTTATTGTCAAGCTTATGGCAAGCGTGAATGAAAATATGAAGAAAATTTCTGTGACGATTTGATATTAAATATTCAGTTCATTTAAATTTTTTTTTAAAAATATTTAATATAGATTTGAAAAGTTCTATTGAAGTATTGCAGAATGTTTTAGACACTGCAGATATTTTCTAAAATGGTTGCTGAGTAGCTCGGCTCTTGTTTCCACTGAACCCCAATTGATGAATCAAATATTAAATTGCCCGCAGTGGTTTTGTTCTTCATACGATAAAAAAAAAAAACTTGTATTCGCCGTCTGGTAATACTATGTGAGATCATTGATAAAAAAAGACCATCGGCCCATTACTATTACTATTACTATTACATCGACTATAGCGAAATATTCAATGCAAGACAACCATCGTATGGAAATATTATGAATTTAAAAGAACACAAAAATTGACCATATAAAAGTTAAGGTTCCATGAAAAAGTAAATAAAAAGAAACAATCATTAAATAATAACGAAATTTCCGTCGTCTACATAGAATAGTATTTGTTTAATATTGTACGGAAAATACTCTTTTATTACTTTCGCCATTATTTAATGCTATTAAGACATTGCTTGGAATGTATTACCATTTTTCTAGATGCCTATTTTGGAAATTTTTGATTGTTTATATTCAAAACCATAAGATTAGTCAAACAGTATCACGTAATTTTAGTAGACGACTGTTCTAAAGTACAAGACGTTGACCATTATTACTCAACTGTAATTGAAATAATATTATCTTGATGATAGTTGTGAAATAGGAGTAAACCCTAAAATATTTTTTTCTTATCAGATTATTATTATTCCCAGATATTAAAAAGCTAAGGAATTAAAACCAAATGAAAAAAAATATGAAGTGTAAACAGTGGAGTGGCCTCATAGCTAGGGAATTTATATTGATTACATAGTCATTCCATCGCCTACACATATGTAGTATTTGACATTCAAATACTTCAACTATTTGATTTTTCGTCCCTGGCTGCTTTAAATAACTAGTAATTGAGCTATCTCGAGTTTGTTTACATTGACAACATGTTTAATCCAGCTAAAGATACCAATATAGGCGTAGTTCATTACTTAATGCATATTAGCCTATTAGTTAGGTTATGCAATGTTCAGATTTTTTTTATTAGATGCTACAGAGCTTACAAAACTTTCTAAAAATAGAAATTTTAAATTAATATCAATACTAAAACTAAAATACTGAAGTGTAAGATTAATCATTTATCTTTTTATTTTATATCATCACATAAGAGGAAATAGGAAAACTATGTAACTAGGTTTCAATACACACATACATTAAAGATATAGGCCGGCATAATCGAACGATCAAAGTCGAGTTAATCAAAGTTTAGCAACGTCTATATATATATATACATATATACACATAAACATAAGCTAGGAATGAATCTATAAAGTGCGCTACAATATATTCACTTCTTACTATGAGAGATTGCTGTATCTCATAACGATTCTCAATGTTAGATGTGGGAGACAGTAGCTTGTCCGTAGTGAAAAGCTTAAGTGATAACTACGGAAAAAAACTGTTGGAAGTGAAAGCCGGCCTTCTGACCTCTACGTAATATTTATTATTTTTTTTTTTAATTTATCATTGGCGCAAGAACCTCTATTATTCCTCCAATCCTCTCTATAACAGGCGAGTGTTCGCCCTGTTCGGATTCCCATCCTAGCAAATAATTAATGTACCTATTTTTTTTAAGATTATTATATGAAGTTCCATATTATTCTTATGTTCAAAGGTTAAATTATATGCAGTTATCACGTAAACATTACTAATCTAGCTAGCAAACACAAAATCGAAAAAACGAAAAGAAGCAGAATGAAAACAAATACAAGAATGACAGGAAGCCAATGCTTTTTTTTTTTTTTTTTTCATACAATGACCTATTCGTAAAATATATTTTAAGAAGAGTGACGTTTAGTTCCCTGAAAATAATTATCATAGAAGTGATCTGTCCTTCTTAATGCCTAGCGTGACTAAAACATCTTCCAAATAACTAGTCAGTTATGAAACTTTCTCACGACTAAAACTATTTTATATTACAACTAAAATAAAACTATATTACATTGGCAGGCTTCAGACAAATATTTTTTTAGTTTATTTAACAGGAAGTAACAAATATAGACGTAACAAGAGTTACGCGTCTCATTCAAAGATGGTTCACCCTTAGATTGGGGATGGTTTTCAACTCCGATCATTCCATCTGCCACACATTAATATATTGTTCATGTGGGTAACATTTAGTTATACGTCAAAGCCAAAAAATGTACAGCAGAAGAAAATTATCTCCTCTTTTATACAGTTTAGAAGAAAAACTGCGACAGGTATCATGCTAATACGATTCGAGATTTTTGACTTCTGCTTGACAGTTTTATACCTTCTCACCGATACCTAACATTGAAAGCGTTTGCTCAGATCCTATCCGCTCCACCAGGCAGCCATACTTACTATTCATATGTTCCGATAATTAGTGTCCATAAATGGCACAGTCCTATCAACACAGTAGTTCATAATAATAAAAATAGATGAGAGAATTCGAAGGTTCGATGACGATTTCACCACTCGGTGTATAGAATCTTTCACCTCACATAGTATCTGCGCCTTAAAACGTGACAAAATACCGAACCATAAACTTATGTGAAAAAACTCCAGTCATTCTTGATAATTGGTTCATGAGACTTAATAGAATATCTTTCCTCCAATCTAGCCTCTTTATGGTTTATCAATCGGAAATCAGATATTGTCTGAATTTTTATATCTCATAGTTATCAGTGGTTTCATTTGGTTATGGAGTTGAATTAAGAAAAAATATTCTAACATAAATACGAAGGTGCATACTCTACTTTTAAATATAATTTAGTTAGTTTGCTGTTTGCATTGCTCTTTTACAAACCACGGATGTGAAAACAAAGATAGTTCTTTTAATTTACTTAATGTTATTGGATAATGTATTTTTGTTTATAATTACGGCTGATATTACCAAATTTATTCATAAGATAATTATGGTTTTTGTTTTTTTTACCAATGTCGGTTACAGTTTTGTTGGTTGTACAGCAGAATAGCAAAGGTTACATTTTGCACTAAAATTCTGATGTTTGAAATGCTGTTTAGCTTTACAACTATCATCGTCTTGTAGTGTTTGGCAAATATTTTCGTTGTCACATTTAATAAGGACAAATTCCGTTAAATTTTCCTCGCTTTCGTTGATCTTTACTAAGAGTCAGCTATTTAATTTTTCTTACAACACCCTTTTCACCAACCACTAATGTTTCAGATAGAGCGATAGGGATACGTTAGGGCTAATTATGATTATTTATGAATCGAAAAAAAGTTTTATCGTTGGTAGGGAATTCTCCACAGGCACTAACACTAAAAAGAAAGGAATAAAAATTTAAGAAAAAAAACTTCTAAAGGTATATATGAAAACTAAAAAAAAAAAAGAAGACATAATTGACTAATGTTATTATTATTTCGGCTTCATAAAAACATTGTATTCCGATATGCTGAAATTTTTCCTGAGATACTCTTCTTTCGAAACATTCCTCTTCTTGCAGCCAGTCCCTCTTTTACATCTTCCATTACATCTCTTTATCTTCCTTAGACGTCCATTTTTCTTTCGAATTTTAATACTAAACAATAAAATTAAGATAAAAATTGTAATACTCAACAATAGACTTAAGAAAGAAAAATTATATTTTGTGAAAATGTCCTAGGTTATAAACTAAATGAAGATAGAGGCTAGATGTACAAGTTTTATTGCGGGACTGATGTTCGGTCAACGACTGACCTTAACTCTTCTCTCTGATGTCACCGAATAATAGAACGGAACTCTTGACATCCTCACCTTAAATAAACGAGTAAAGTTTTTAGTATATTTTATTAATTATAGATTATTTATTATAAAGTGATCAAATCATTGGGTTCACATAAACCTTGATCACAACTACTATCGGATGCAGGATTAAATTTTTTTTTTTTTGTTTGTTGGAGGAGGGCTTCAGCCCGAAAGCTGATTATATTATGATAATTAATTTGGAAGAAAAATAAAGAAACTAACTACCTATGCGAAATGGTGTTTAATTCATTCTTGAGGTTCCAATTAAATGTAATCATACGAACAATAATACACCTCACATCGGCAGCTAGAAAATACTACGAGAATCAAGGAGAAAATACATCGTTTCTCCATTTGTAGGAAAAATGAATTTTGAAAAAAAAAAGTATGGTTTATTTATAAAAATAGTGGGAAGGTTTAAAACTGTGGTACTCACCGTTTTATGTGTGCCACAACCAAGGTCTCCATATTGAGATATGTCACAACTTTATCTTATCCCCTTCCTTCCATGTCCTAAAAAATCTCTGTTACAAGCAAATCATTAATAATTTCATCAATCGTTTTTGAGCTTGCGAGTATCATTTCATAATTAGGCTACCGTCCCATCGGTACTCCTCTCTCCGGGGGTCTCCTTGGTGAAATTTATAAATAAAATTCATAGACTAAATTTTCTTAAGTTATAAACTATATATCTAGACCTTTGTGAACTCGTTTCTATAGCACTCGTCCTCCGTCTTCATGGTATACCTTAACAATTTGGCTCTGAGTGTCTCATTAGTGTTACAGGCTACGATAATGTGCTCGGCGGTACATCACAAATGACATTTCCATTTGCAACGGGCTTTGCAAAAAACACCGTTCCATCTGAGTATCTTCCTGGAGTTAGGAACTGGAGTGAGGTCATACAGGAATGGTGCTGAATGGCGACGGCTAGTTGAGGTGGTCAAGTCTCATGCCGGTTCATAGATTCGCGTAGGTGAGGTTACTTGCATAATGTCAACAGCAAATATGTATATTATTTATGTAATAAATGTAATTGAGACAGTAATTAACAATATAACAAAGATGCCTAGTTTAAAATAACTTATTAATACTATGAAGAGAATTGATTTTTTAATCTTTTAAAAAATCTTAATGTGTTCCATTCTTAGTATGACATAAATGCATATCCAGTTGTAGAGGCTGTATGTGATTTGTGAAAATCTAAAATCACAATTAAATATCTGCATATTTTGTTGATATAAGAACAAACTATTGGAACATGAATATTGTTTTAACCGATCAGTCGTTTTAGCTATTATATTTCCTGACTTTTTCCATTAAAATAGGTTTCCATTGAGAAATTAGAAGAACGCTTCGAAAGCCGTTTCAAAATCATATCTCTTATTACCTATGTCAAAAGTACCCTCTAAATTGAGGTGTCCGTTGTAAACAGATGTTGTTAATTAGAATTCTTATCTTTTACTTTTATTTGTTGATTCCAAAATCATTTTACTTATTTTTTAAAAATTATCTTAAATGAACATCAAGGCATCCTAAAGTTCTGTTGATCGTTTGAAAGTTGAGATAAACCTTTAGACATTTTATTGCTCAACCTAAGAATAGTTGCTTAAGAGAAAGTACATTTGAGGTTAGTCATCGACGAGAATTGCGAAGTTTCACCTACGTCAGATTCCTATTGTTTATGAAAGCAAATTTCGTAGGAAGGATACCAGATGTTCAGCTTAAACATTTCCTTTGTAATTGTTTTGTTTTTCAAATCGTATTAGCGATTATTAAGTAATGATACATAATGTAAGGCTTAGTTAACTCGAAGGTTCGGTGGAATCGAAGGATATCACTAGCAATCATGCTTCTTCACTGTACTCATAATACAAGGTCGGGTAATCTTCTCACTTACATCTCGGTCAATTTCTTGGATATAATCATTTCGGTTCAGATTTAGCACTAAGAAACGTTTGAGAAGTTATTTTGTCACCAAGCCCAAAGTGGGAAGAATAACAGTCTTAAAAATTAATATGTCGCAATTAAATTATAAACTGAATAATTTTACTATTAAGAATCAATACAGCATTTCCTACCTTTAAGCTTGGTTTATTTATTCTCTTTCTAATTTCATCTCGTGTAGGTTTTGTTGACTCTAAATATCAATATTTGTTATGGTAGTCATACCTAATTTTGTCAATATCAAAGTCTCCAAAATATTAATGAATTTGACACTGGCTTATCTACGGAGAGGGCTTTTGGAATGAAGTCCTCCCACTCCCCTCAAGAAATAAAATAAATAAATATTAATAAAAAAAAAAAAATGATTTTTTTTTTCTTTGGTCTATATTTCTTCATGTGAATAATCTAAGCCGGATATCAAAACGATTCTAATATATTCTCTGTTTAAATTATAATGCGTATGCAGCTACTAAATGTAAATAAGTTTCAAGAAAATATCATGTATGAAAGAAAAATGTACGAAAATTATCTGTAATTAACTTTTTTTTATGCATTATACTTTAGCCGCCAAGATTTAAAGTATTATCCCGACCTTTATCGCTGAATACCTGGCTTTTGTAAATTAATTTTTATTTTTACCACTAATGCCATCCGTAGTAATAATACTCTTTCGGGTAGTTAAAGTAATATTTCAAATAATATTTTTTCAAAAGAACATCCGGATATATGAAAAAGTCGAGATCATTACATTTGATCTAATTATAAATAGATCTGATTTTTCATAGAAACGCTAGAACAACTTCAGCATCATTTCATAAGATAAAAAATATTAATTATAAATGCTCATACTGGATACTGGATCTCTTATTGGACTTTCATAATATTGAGCTATTATTATCTGATATTGAATTTGAGAACTTGATGTTGGTTGAAGAATATTTGGCCAGAAAATTAGAGTCACTCAAAGCCCATAACCGCTTTCGAGAACTGAAGTTGGCGTTGTTGGTTATTTTCAATTAATGGGATACATGTTTCAGTTATACTCATGTACTATTCATGTGGGACTTGATACTTTGAAGCTCTTAAAATGTTGTTTAGCCTCATATAAAATAGATATTTCGGAGTATGGTTCCTTAACTATGGCAGTTGATAAAATACTGAACAGCTACTGACTTCCAATGCTCCTAACCGTGGTATTTATCATAATGATGAGAAGAATAGTTGGGGTGGTCAGTCAAAAAGGAAGGCAAAAATAAATGATAATATTTATTTTTACATATGCCGACGTTTCGACCTGAAGTTCAGGTCTTCATCAGGGCTAAGAAAATAACCAGAGAACAAAGCAGATAACAGCCACTTACACATCTCTTCTCTCTCCCCCTCCCTTGCAATGACTTTTATTCTCCCTGCAACACTTAAGGAGACAGGTAGTACTTCTTTTATTTATTTCTTATTTCAGCTTTCTCAATTTCTTCCCTCCTTCCTTTCATTCCCTTTCTCTGTTTTTAACTCTTTATTATATTATACATTGTCTGCACATCTTGATAGACTTTACAATATCTGAATTTTCTATCTAACTACTCCATTCTCAATGTCTTAATTTTACTATTTATTTTCATTTCTTATATAACTTCATATTTCTTTTTTATGTTTTACATTTTATTCTAAGATTCCCATTGTAACACTTATGTCACCCCTTTTGATTATGCCTACTTCATCATTCCACACATTGTAACGGTTATTATTATTTATCTCTTAGTTCTTAGTCATTATTCTAACAATTTCTTTTTACTTTAAATTTATTTATTTTATTTTTTTTTTTATTATTTTTTTTTTTTTTTACCATCTCTACTTATGTTTCTCATACCTTGTTATCTGCTTATTTTCTTAGCCCTGATGAAGGCCTGAACTTCAGGTCGAAACGTCGGCATATGTAAAAATAAATATTATCATTCATTTTTGCCTTCCTTTTTGACTGACCACCCCAACTATTCTTCTCTTCATTATCCGCGACAGTCAACCAATTACCAATTATGTATTTATCATAATGTTTTAGCAAGTGAAAATTCTTAGAGCCTCTGGTTTAGTCCATGTGTATTAAACGTTAATATGCTAATGAAGAAACCCGAAGTTGATTCCTCGGAAGACAACACCGCCGAGGATCAATTAAAGAAGATATATATTCAAGAGGCACCGGCTTTTTATAAGCTGTAATAAGAAAAGGATCATGTTGGCATTGTAAACAACATTCACGGCCCTGTTAAACCTGAGCGTCTAAGATTTCAGGCCTTACAGCCGTTTATCACTGTCACACCTGGCGTAACCAGATTGGATTTTAGTTTTTATTTTATTTTATTTATTTATTTTTTACTATGGAGGCCATCCGTATTAGTACATAATTCAGAAACTATATGAAAATTTTAAATTCTAAAAAAGAACGTTTCATCAGAATTTGTGATAAAGTCAAAATCATTAATTTTTATATTATTATTATAATATCTTAGAACAAATGCAAAAGAGATTCTACTTAAAAAGTGACGTGTGAATGCAAAGGACCATATTAAAAATCTTTCCAAAACATTTTGAACAACAGTTCAAGACGACAAAATGTTTAGTTCGTTAAAACGATAAGTAAGAGAAGGGGACAGATTAAGTATTAGTACAAATTATAAGTGTTGGAATTTAAAATGGACAATTATTTATCATACAAATTTGACATTTAATACAATAATCAATAGAAAGAACTCATTAAACGCATATACCTACAAAAAGGAAGGAACGTAGAAAAGAAAACTTATATCATACTTGGTTATATAAATAGAACGTTGTTATTTTTAAATGCATTAAGATACTTGAAAAAATGTAAAATTGTATAAGTTACATATGTACCAGTTCCACACTTCGAATTTTTGGATTCTATCTATAATAGAAGCGAAAGGGTTAAAAATGTTTTATATTAATTAAATAATAAGAAAGTATGGGTCACGAATATTATTATAAATATTATTAATTTGATAGATTTGAATACAATTTGATCAACAATTTTTTTACAAATCGAAATATTTTAATCCATAATACATATGTAGATGTTTGATATCCTAACCGTGGTTCTTATCAAAACTACTAAAACTCCTTGTTTTACTTTAGTGATTTTTAATAATAATACAATACAGAGTCATAAATTTTTATTACTGTATTTTTTCATGTAAAAAATAAGGATCTTCCATGGATAACATTTATAACATATATTGTTCATAAGTATATATATTTATATTGATTTTTCTCTTATCAATATAATGCTTTTATTCCTTCTAGTAAACTATGTTTATATGACAATTTAGCGCCCAGTATCCAATTCTTATAAGGAGAATAATATACCATTTGTAATTATTCGATAAATTATTTTTATTATTCTATCGTATAAATCTTTCAGTATTAATGTGTTTTCTAATTATTCTATATTAATTTATTCCGATGTGATGTAAGTACACTTCTTTTTACCTATCCACATTAACAGATCCAGGTATTAATTTTGGGGGGGGGGGGGCTTCAGCCCAACCTTTTTTTTTTGTATGTATAAATTATGATAATTATTTTGGAAGAAAAATAAAGACATTAACTACCTATATTAAATGACGTTTAATTGATTATTGAGGTCTAATTAAATGTAATCAAACAAACAAGAATTTATTTATTTTTTGTGATATTTTGTTTCTTAAAATACGGTTATATTTTACTATTTTGGGTTGAGACTTCAGCTCGAAAGTCCCCTACCTCCCCTCGTAGATCCTCCTATGCTTATTCATATATTTTATATTATCTGATTTCCCTAACTGCATGATTTTAAAATCTCAATTAACGCTAAGCATTGTATCATTTAGCTAGAATACTGAGGAAAATGTACCTTCAGGAACTGTTTAATAGTTAAATCATTATCCCCGCAACGAGTAACCACTCCTCACATTTCATAACAAACAAAGAGACGAAATAGGTGATTTACCTGCAACTTATGCTGGAGGGAACATCCTGAAAGCTTCTGTGTGGAAGATAGCTTGGACACAATGTTCAGTCTTAAAAAAAAAATTATTGAATACTGCCTGTTTTATTCTTCACGTATGATGGACTGTGTGACGTACTCGTATATCTACTTAGAATCCACCAAACTACATTACAGCTTCACTTCATGAGACTCGATGGTACTAATCTAGGCTGGCCAGATGTTCCGCTTTCGGCGGGACAGTCCTGATTTTTAATAATTTGTTGCGCGTCCGGTTATGTTTTAAGTTTAAGTCCCGCTTTTTGAAAATATTGTGACAATTTAGGGAACGGTAGAAGAACGAAAAGAGAATATACGGGTTTCGGTGGTCAGGTCGATAATTCGCCGCGATACAAGTTTTATATATTTTTTTGTCAATGTTTAACATTAATAATAACGAATAATTATTGAGAACTGATTGTCGAGAATTGCTTATCAAAGTTCACATTGTTGATGATTTGTGAAATGACTCAATGAACAATCAGAAAATGATCTTTTTAATGAGCTATCATTATTAAAAAAATATTCTGATAATGAAAATGATAAATCTTGGGCATCAGCTAGTTAACAACATTTGCTAATTCGATTGCCGAAATTTCATAATCTTGCAAGTGGATTTGGATAATATGTAAGGTTTTGATGGAATTTGGAAAAAAAATCGGGAATAAGGCTTAGGACAAATAGGGTATTAAGGTCATGGTGTAGGATTTTATTACTTACATAGAACGGTGCCTCAACTATTGTTCGAAGGTCTTTTGGCTGAATGCGTTTGATGTTAAAAAAAAGTCCCTCGCAGTTCCAATCCGTTGGTCCAAATAGGTTTCAGTATTGCCTTGTTGATCAGCCATTTGTTGTCAATTGAAGATTGAGATTATCTGTTCAGTAGTCTACATAGCTGGCCATATATTCGGTTGAGTTCTTGTCTTTTAAGTCTAGTATGTGGGTAACATGCTAGTCTTGTTGGTCTAAGGACTGTGTCTGACCAAGGAAGCTGGATGGAATTAAAGTGTTCAGTTTGGAAGGAATTGCGTCGGAGCACAAAGATAATATGTTTGCATTTTTATTCACTTACTTTAATGTGCCATTTATTGTACCAGTGTTAAACCAGAAAGAAGGAGCCTTTATAGATTTCAGGATGCTATTTCGGAATCTGAATGATAGAATTACGTTGTCATCGACAAATGTTGGGACCAAATTTTTAATCAAGAACCTCTGCTTATTAAGTTTCCTGAAATGAAAAAATCGTCTCTGATTAATTACGAGTATCATATGCAGTACATAAGATAAAGGTATAATTAATATGTCAAGAAAATATAATTTTTATTCAATTGTTAAGTAACGAGAATTTTCACTTCTAGGCCACGTTCTAATGAGGGGTGTAAATATCGAGGAGAGCTTATCGGTATTTTTCATCAATATCGATATATCGATATATTAATAAATTGCGCCTCTTTAATCTATAAAAATAATAGGGATATAATTATCGATATGTATAAATATATATTGATGAAAATAAACGAGTAAAACCCACCAAGACACAGAAAACATATGTTGAATTATAATTAATTTATTTGAAATTCATGTAAAGAATAAAATAACCCGTCAACGTTTCGCCAATTCAGACAGAAAATGATCACATTCTTAATTTCAGTAGTTGTTTGGATCTCATAGATGTGATCTTATTAAGTACTCGTTTTTGGATTTTTTTTTCTACATCGAATAGTATTGTTAACATTGAGCCACAATTTTTCCAATTACAACCTATCGATGTTTCGAGTCTTCATTGTTTCAATCATTGAAAGAAAATGAAAAGGATTAACATTGAAATGAAGATTAGCAATAGATTTAATTTATTTTATTGCTTATCGAAAAGAATAATTACCAATTAATTAGCTTTCGCAAATAAAAAAAAAAACAATAATTATTTCTATGAACAGTTTTTAATTAATTTTAAAAATTCTTATTACTGAGCTCAAGAGAAAAATTAATTTAATTCCTGAACATAAAAAAATTAATAGAACAAGATTGTAATAATAATAAATTGAACCTCTGAAAAGAATTTACATTTTTATTATTTACTAAAAAATATAATTAGTACGTATTTCATACAGTAATAGCATTCCTTCTCTTTTTAAAGAATAAAAACAACGAGGCTCAATACTCCCAAATAATGAAACATGTTTGGATATACGGCATTACTGTTTCTATTATCATATATTATTTATATTATTATTATATATACATTGTGTCCTGTAAGCAGAGGGAAATTTTGATAGAAGTGATAGCATACCTTAAGACCTACAAAATATATCATATAAATAATGGACCGATTTTCAGCAGAAATGTAGGAAATCCATATTTTGTATTTTTAATTAAGTCAGATTTTTTGTTGAATAGGAAGTGAAAACTAAAGAAATATTTAATTTAACAAGTATAAGTAATTAATAATGGCTTCACTGTAAACTAGATTGACCAATAGAGTTTGTCATTGTTTGTTCTTACAATTATTTGAGAACAATCAATGACTAACTCTATTTTTGTTTAAAGTAAATTATATCTAATTTACAGTGAAGGCATTGTTAATTACTTAAATTAAATATTTCTCTATTGGTCATAGTGGTGAGTTTGTCATTTTTATGACCATTTGAAGAGGACTTTTGAGCGGCTAAACAAAGCTAAGATCTGTTTTTTTTTTAAATAATTTTTCTTTTTTTATTAATTAAATTTTTATTAATTTTAAATTTTTATAATTAGATTTTTTCGATAATCATACAACTGTACTACAGATACCACACTTTTATAAAACTACTCTGTTTAATATACTTTAAGTCCATATTAATTATGTTGGGTTTATTAGAGAAAAATTGGAGATTCACAAGTCGTGTAAATAAATTGTGTGATTTTTATCTTGCCTTCTAAAAGTATCTATGTTTTCAACAAAAATTACAATTTACTATTGGAAAGCTTTTATTTCTAGTTTTACATCATTTGGGATTATTTAAAAAAAATTAAATAATGATTTTTCAAATATTTTTCATCTAAAATGTTTATGAAACTATGTTTTTCTCTCACATCTCTGTCATATAATCTGTATTTATATATGAGAAAATTAATTGTTCTCGACATACAATTTACATTTAAAATACAGAAACTTGCTGATTGCTTTAATTATTTTCATGAAAACGTAAATATTGCGATCTGGAACATTATATTTGTCACTTATAAATACACATCAATTCCTATGATAGAGATCTGGGAGAAAACATAGTTTCAGGAACTCTGTACATGAAAAATCACTGTTTTTATTATTTATTTTTTTTATGAAGTATTTAGGGAATTTGTATTATAGTACATCCTAGATCATGTAAAAACAAGAAAGAAGAGATTTGCAACAGTTAATTTTAATAATTTTTGGTGAAAACACAAGTATTTTTAGGGGACATAATAAAAAATTACATATTTTTTTTATTTTAATGTCTGTTGGTGAATCTCAAGTTTTCCCCTAATAAACCTCAAATTAATTTATATTAACTTAAAGCTTATTAAACGAGGAAGTTTTCTATAACTGGGGTATCTGTAGTACAGTTGGAAAATGATAAAAAAGATCGTGAATAATTTATGATTTTTTTAAAAATCAGAATCTCGCTTCGTTTAGGCGATCAGAAGCCCCTTTAAAATAGTTTTACCAATGACGAACTCCACTTTTATTTAGAGTAAATTTTATCTAGTTTACTATGAAGCACTTAGTAATTACTTAAATCAAGTATAATTAGTTATCGCTTCCTGTTCAACACAAAATTTGAATTTCCTTCTTTTCTGCTGAAAAATCGGACAAATATTTATATAAACTTTTTTGTAGATCTTGAAGTCTCCCATCGCTCCTATAAAAATTTATCTCCACTTACGTGACACCCTGTATATTGATTGGTGTTTTGTATTTTGATATATTTAGCCAGGCCGTGGACATTATTGATTATGAGGTTCAAAACAAGTTTGATGAGAGAATTCACTTAAAAATTTATATTACAGTCATGAAAGGAAGGGATGCCGCTGGGAACTGCTCTTCTTCACACCAATCAATACTACTACGGTTACACTTTCGGCTAGCTTCAAAAATAGCTTTGAATTGTCCGGCAATAGACAATAGACAGTATTTCTGGAAGGTGTGGCTGCAGAAATACAGTTAAAAAAAATAATAAAAAAGCGCTAAGGTTTACGTGTTACATGTCGATATTGTCTTACTGATTATTAAGAGCGTTTAGAGCCTTTTACTGATTATTAAGTGACAAGTAAAAAGGCTACTGAAGCAAAGTAAGATTTATACTGTCATCACTGATATTTAAGAGAATTTTATAACACTTTCTTTTTATAATAGTTTTTTTTTTTCACTTTTGAGTCCTAAAAATTGGACTTTGATCCAAGTGAACAATATGAGATGGTTTGAGATCTCTCTACATCTATTGTGACTGTGGTTGCTCCGCTTGCAGACAACGACCTAACAGTCCCTCGTCACCTGAGTTTATGCGTGTCATTTTCTCTCCGTGACCTCATCCCGAGGGGAGGTCACACGACGAAGAGGGTATCCGGGATACACCTGTAGCCATGAGATCAGCGACGGGTATAGGAGGCTGCCCTTAGGGGGGGAGGGGGGATACAGGGCACTGTAGAAGGGGGGCCTGGAGGCTGAGTCTACCCCCTCTCCTTCCCCCGTAGTAAGTTCCCTCGTGACTTTACGGGCGGGAGTGTTGGCAGTGCCCGGTCCATCTTCGTGAACACTCTCCGGTGAGCTAGTTCTCTATTACTAAACATCTAACCCGTATCTCGTATCTTTGATGATACTAATTGATACAACAAATCCAATTGTCGTACCTGATTTCCAAGTTACAAGCACAGATAACAATAAAGGTATTATATTTTATAGCGATGTTCTTTTTACAGGTATAGTTTATTAACCTTACAGACAATAAGTTATAAACTTGTCTAACACAATAAACGAAAAAGATCCAACATTTGTTGATAACACAACAAAATAAAAATATATAAAAAAAAAAACTTTATACTGGAAAACATTGATATGTTTGAATCGAAGTAATGTTAGTCTATTAAGAAGACGCTGTAATTAATTCTTAATTGAAATATTCTATATGTCTCTGAATGTTTCGACCAGCAGTATTTTTATAATTGATGAAAAAAAAAGTTTTACAAGTTTTGAAGTTTTATAGCGATTGCCATTCCAGACTTTATATGATAAATAGAATTATCATAGAAAACAGAATAAAATCCTACAACGTTATGCTTTAGATAGCTAACATTGATAACACTATCAAAATAATTCATAAGACGTACGTAAGAATATTGTGTGGAATTAAATTTGTGTACGTTCACCAATGATAACAAAAATACAAATTAAGGTATAAGAAGAAGACTTAAACGGTCCATGTATGACAGACAGATTGTCAGTAACTGAATTCAGTAGTCATTATTTTTAGATTAGAAACCCCACGATACCTATTTTTCATTACAATGGATTACTTGCATACAATAAAACAGTAATATGGTCCAGACAGGAATTTTAATACTAGCTTTTGTGTTTAAGCCAGTCATTCATTAAAAATGTTTTGAACATAACAACATTATTTAATTCAATGATTTTATTTAGTAATAAGTATTACAATACCCGACATTGAAGGATAATAGTGATAATGTATACATTGATTTTTACAAAAAAAAAATTAAAATTAAATATTATTTACTGCTCTAGTCCTATTTTTAAGTTTTTTTTAATCTGATATGTATAATATTTCATTGCGAAATATAAATATAAACGGGAAAAACATTATACTGGAAACATAAATCATGTCTTACATTAACTATTCAATTCATCATATATAATTATTTTATGAATAGGTAACATTTAATTCTAGAAATAATATGATTTTTCACTACTGTTAATTTGTTGAAATTCCCGATAAATAGGTAATTATGAGGATTGATTTATAATTGATAAATAATATTATTAAACACAAAACAATTAATATAAATAACCTTAGCGATATATAAACAGTTATTTCTGTTAGAATTGGGTAGATAAATACCAATATTTTTTTATCACAATTTAAATAATTTGATTTTATAATTCCTTAAAATCATGGATTAGTCAGCATTATTATCATAATAAAAACATCATAATTAAATTGTTATTTAATTTATTCATGTAGCACAGAGCTCCTAAGGATCTAGAAATAATATAATTAATATTATTTACATTTATAATATTTGTACTATTTTATTATTATTGAATATTTGAAGTTGTGTTCAACTTACAACGGTTGAGGTCGCGTTATTATTCCTGACGGTTGCCAAGCAACGTTAGGCATTGGCGCCAAACAGATTCGCACTTGAACGCTGATCCGATCTGGCATAGTGTGCCAATTTCATTGGAAAGCATACAAGCGACCTAAATGAACGAATTTAAATAGCACTATTTGCCACCGTGTCACATTTTGTTTTGTAATAAATAACACGTACTATATGAAACTTTAGTGAACTTTGTAATTAAACAAATCATTCATAATATTTATTTACTTTTTTTTATAACAACTAGCGGGTATAGCCTGTCCGCCAGCCCCCATTTTACAAATTATACAAATGTTTATTTAATTGAGCTACCCGTTGCTCAAATTTTATATCTTTAATTTAAATTTATTCTGTAGTTCAAATTTTAGTATTTTTTTATCATAAAATAAACTGAAAGAAACCACAGTTCTGACAAATTTTCAATTTCATATTGCCAATTTGTATAATTATAATTATTCTTACTGTTAATTTGTAACCATAATATATATATTCAACTTGTCTAGCTACATATAATCCCAACAATAATTTGAGTGTTTTATTTCTAATATTTTTATTATACGTTACATTCTGCTTCATTTTCTATTTCTTAATAATTATAATTATATCACAATATAATATAAATAATATTATATGTAATGTAATATTTAATATATTATATTTAAGGGTAAATGTCTGGATCGAAAAATAACTGTTGCCACCTTGATAAAATCAAACTATCACCTCCTAATGAAAATACCATTTCCCGTACATATGTTTAGTTTAAAATCTTTATTTTATTGGTAACAGTAGGAGAGAGTAGCAGGTAACAGATGCTCAACTCATATGCAATAAAATTAACAGCTGTTAACTTTGTAAAATAATCACCATAGAAGAGCAGCACTATGGAGCCTAGAGGACTGGGCTGCCGTTGAGCTCCTGTTATTTCCAACTTTCCTAACAATAAAATAAAAATAAAATATATGAATGTCCCTTAAAGCTTTTATGTCAATCGGCAGAAGATGTCATTAACTATAAATCGCTCCCTTAAAAACTAGCTTGGATAGGAAAATGAATAATTTAAAATAAAATTTAATTTCGTTTTAGAGATTAGCATTAAATTTATATTACGTAATTAATAAATAAAAAAGTTCACATTACACTGTTTTATGCTGTACAGTATAACAACATGGACAAAAATAAACTTTTTTTTCCGAAAGCTTGGTCCTCAGATCGAAAAATATTAGACCCATCTCCGAGGTTTCTTGCCAATGCGTCATAGAATAAAAAAAAAAAGTTTGCAAAATTGAATATTTTTATATAATTGTTTTCTGTCTTTGCTACTTCATAATATATCTATCTATTTGTATTTTTGTGTAAAATATAAAAAAATAAATACCGGTCATATTATTTATATTCGAATATATAATAAATTATAAAAACCGAAAGATGCTTCCAATTAAGAAGGCCATGATTTTTTTTTAAATACAACCATCAATATGCTTCTTTCTAGTTTTACATAAAAAAAATAAAATAAAATAGATTGATATACAAAAACTTAGAAATCCATGTAAAGGAAAGACAGAAAATAACAACATAGGAAAAAGTTTAAGGGTCAGTTTCTGGTTACTGGTACCTGTCTAGAAACAAAAAAAATTACGGGATGCGGTTTAGACCACACAATAGAAGTAAAAACATCATCAAGGTATGATTAATAATATGTAATATATTTTGTTGTTGTTCTATATTCACCAAATGATAACATTTACAATTATAATTTTTGTAAAATATGTTTGTTCAATTTTAACACATTAATAACATTTACAATATATACAATTACGATTATGTATAAATTACTTTATTAAATTTTGTCCTGACTGGTCTTCATTTGTATCATACTCTAAAAATGTTAAAATCGATTTATGTTAACTAAAATATGTGATGGATACTTCTGATTGAAATATATTTACTAAATATCTAACATAAACTCCGTATTTTTTTAAAATATAACTTCTGTTATATTAGTTAGGTCAGTAATTTGTCAAAACTTGAACACGCCAAAATACAATTTTTATTTTTAGATAATTATAAAAATAATGAATGCTGAAAATTTCCTTCACTTACATTACGCAGTTCCGAATTATATTTTTTTGAGATGTTTTAATCCAAACACTAAATTAGTCGAATCGAGCCGACTTTACCCGAACGTGCGTTACATATCTGAAAGTGACGGCTCAGTCTCATTCACTACCTACAAAAAAGTGCAAAGGGCGCCTAAAGAAATTTTCACTTCAAAAACGTTATAATTTTATATATTATTTTTTCTCACAAAGTAGCATTGCCTAGAACCCTCGGGCATGTATCTAATATTTATCTATCTACGATCACCAAAAACAGTTTCATTGAAATTGGGGAACCCACGTCCATAGCATAACCTTGTTATTGTTGCAAACCTTGTAACCTTCTTTTTATTTTATCCTATCTTCGTCTGGCCTTTTGGTTGTATGGAGTTTCTCTCGGGCCAAGGGAGAAGGCGGGGATTAATGCTAGTATCAAAAGTCCGCCCGGCACCGAGATCATAACTCGTAATCTTATTCGTTTGCCGGGCAACGTGTATTTTAGATGGAGGTCTCAATATGGCCCTCAGGCCAATAAGTTTGAAGATTCCTGATTTAGGGTATGAGGCTAGATTTTACAGCATTTATTTTCATTTTTTTAAATATAAAATTAGAATTAATTTACTCATAATTGGCAAACGCACTGGAAAACTGGCAAATCGTTTAATATAAAATATCAATCATTACTTTCAACCTTTGGTATTTTAATTTCCCGCTGTTATGCTAAATTATTCTCTTCAGAATAGCGTGATGTACACTTTACTACATGTAAATAGAGTTAATACGCTCCACTCTGATAAAAGGTACTTTTCGGTATAAAGCATCCTATAAACAACATATAAATTCAACGTCCTTGCTGTTGTACAATCTCCTTTGTCGCTCGTAACCCCAGCGTCAGGACTTCCTACGGGCGGGCATTCTCCGGCGTCGCGTCCTTCAGGCACTCTGGACAACAAGGAATAATCTTAACAGGAACTCTCTGTTTCCCTTGGTGAAATTTACGAGGAATATTTTACATAACTTTCATGCTTGTAATGTTTTAAACTTAACCAGCTTATGAATATATGTTTTGTTATATTTGTATTTATTCTCTCCCAAGATAACAAATAGTTTAGAAAGGAATTTCAATCCTTTAATTTTCCTATTTTTCTCACTTTAAACATTTAAATTATTCAATTTATTTTTGTTTTTTCGTTATTTAGCCGATTATGTTTATAGAAAAAATGCGGCTTAATCTTATCTAAAATGAATTCCGGTGTAAAATTATTAGCCAGAAGGTGGACGGATCAGCTTGAGAGTTTAAACATCTACACAAGGAACATGACCTATAGACCACCATCAACTTACTTCTAAAACCAATTTGGAACTTTCAGAGTAGAAATTTGAGAGTTCTACAAAATCCAAACAAAATGAATCATTCTATTAGCTCCACGGTTCATTTCAAAATACACAGTTCATAGTTTTCTGTTTTTTCATTCGTATAACAGGATGGCCTGTTACACGCAAACTGGATAAAACGTTTCTTTTCCAAAGAATTTATCATATAAAATACTTATATTATTATATGAGCCTTTCAGTTGCTAGAATGACTAACTCCAATTTCAACATTTTTAAGTAAAGTAATTTTAGTGATATTTCCAGTTGGATAATTTAAAATATCTGTATATACAACGAGTAACTTGATTCCAGAGTAGGTGATCGCAGTCTTGAAATAGAGAACAATGAATAAAACTATGAATTTTCCCTCTAGAAATATCCCTAAAATTATTAATAAAAGTGTTGAAATTGAATTTAGTCATTCTATCAACTGATAGGCTCATATATCCTTATTTCATATTTATTGACTTGAATCTTGTAGCTTGGGTGGGCTACGTTTTTGGCCATCCGTTTTTCTAAGGTGTGTTGAGGGTTCCAGAAGGATTTCGATCTATGAACAATATACTAATCATATGTTTTATGTATCTGAAAAATGCTAATAATCAAAATCTAATAAAAAAAGGATATTTGTGATCTTGAAATGTCTGTTTGAATGCATACAGTTCTGTTTGTCATGGGATGGGAAGATGGGGGAAAATTGGATCAGGCTTAACCGTGACGTTTTCCCCTCTAATTAATTCTTTAACTAAGAGAACCCACTTTACAGAGATTGGGTGTGCCACAGGAGGATCTCTCGATTCCAGGCTCGAACCATGGCTGATGAAAAATTACTTGTCATAAGCCGAATTCCAACCCGTGTCCTTTAGCTGTGGAAGTCAATGCTTACCTACTGATCTACCACGCTTCCTCCATCCCTCTATTTTCTTGTGATCTTAGACACCATAAATACATGTGAAAATATTTGAAGAATGATAATATGAATATGGCTTTATTATTCTCTAGATAGTATAGAGGAATTAAATGAATATTATACCTACTTATCTACGAATGGCTTTATGATGAAATAGTCAAATATTTTCTTCTTCGTTTCCGTGGTACAGCTGATGCCCTATAGATTGTTCCCAGCTTCTCAAGAAAATCTCCAGTTAGCTCCTCCTCTAACAGACAGCATCTTTCAGAGACTTCCTCAGACTGGCTGTTCTTCTCCCATCTCTCTAAGTGAGATTGTCTTTTCTCTCCAAAAAAACTATATTGGTTGATTCTAGTTGTAGAAGGGAGAGACCACCCCTTCAACTTTTCCATATACATTTTTATATTCTGATTTCGGGAGACATTGATTTTCTTTTGACCTTTCAAATATTCCGTAGTTTATCTTTATTACCTCTTTAGCGGATTGCGGGCCTGAAACTTTATCTGAGCGATGAGATAAGGAGCGGTACCAAGGACTTCTCGTGTGCCGTTAACATTGAAAATTTTGTTTTCTAGGCTGACTTTATTTATTGTTATTTCATGGAATATATTCAAATTTTAATTTACTCTTAACTATCCTCAACACATAGAGTAAAGGAACTTATTATTGACCTGTTACCAATTATTGACACTTGGTGGTTTTCCGTCCCACAATTGTTATTAACTTTATTCTTAATCACATAAATTTGAACTTTTCGGCGATTCTATGACTATGATCATCTATAATTTCTCTTATATCGCCGAACCGTTGAAACGGGATGAAAGATCAAAAAATTGTTTATCATTCATGCGTATCTGAGTTCCAAATAAGCTACGTGTAAAACTATCTAAAATTAATACTGGTCAACTTTTATGTTATAAATAATATAATTGAATAACCTTCTTCTTTTTCACTGAACTGAGGAAATAATATTCCGCAAAACCGATTTAGCAATTAAAAAATTAATATTTATATATTATAAATCATGATGCAAATAAATAATAACGAGTTCTCAGTGGTCTTGTAAGACCAAGGTTAACCGTGAAAAATTGTGTAATTCTGACTTAGTTTGATTTCAAGTCGTTCGGATGCTTTATCATTACAAGATTACCAGTGAGGCATTAGTATCTACAATTATATCTGCAGATAGCTATTCGTCATTATCTGTCTTGGAGCTTAATTATCAAACATTACATTTTTAAAGCTTCAAACTAAATAACCAAAGGATTAGATTGGTATCTCTTCAGATTGAATTAAATAGCAACTTCAGAAATTTAAATACTGGTTGGCACTCTTCTAATATATGGTATATATCTTCATAGTTGTGTTACTAACATAAATAAAGTGACAGATATGTGTTAACCACTTGTATGCTACTGTTTCGGTTAAAAAAAATTAGATAGAATAAATCAGTTTCTAAATCAATCAACGTTTGAACTAAGCCCGTATAAAGTTGACTTATGCAGCACCAATGTGTTTAAGTTAATATATAAATACATTCTATATCTTACTATGGGATGGATTATTTTTAAATTAAATATTTTAAAAAAAACTATATATTTTAACTAATATTATGAAACTAAGTCAGTCAGTGCGAAGTATGCTTTTTTTTAGGAATAATAATAGTAAGGCCAAGAATTATAAATTTTGTAAAATTAATTTTAATAGATATTAAATTTCTTGTTATATGTTTTAGATTACATAAATTCGGTGCCATTATATTATATTATTATTTAGTGGGTTTTAGACCACAGGTCACCATTAAGATACGTGTTTAATTGTACCCCCACTCCTAAATAAAAATAAATTCAGTCTTAAGTGAACGTATGGTTAAGAAACATCAGACTTAATGTCTGCTTCAAACAAGGTACATATTTCAAGGCCAAATCACGATATTACTTCATTCTATTCATAAAAATAAAATTTAACATTATATTTAATGATTTATATAATTTGGTTTAGAATCATAACGAAATAAT
Organism: Nezara viridula; assembly: GCA_928085145.1. Classification (NCBI taxonomy): domain Eukaryota; kingdom Metazoa; phylum Arthropoda; class Insecta; order Hemiptera; family Pentatomidae; genus Nezara; species Nezara viridula. Next base: position 86,032,990 of record OV725077.1, on the reverse strand, counting down.
GAAAAATTATCATGTAATAAACTAATAATTTTTTTTTGGCCGATCACAATGGTTGATTATTAAAAATAATAAACCAAAAATATTTAAAAATCGCGATACCTCTACTAACAGTGCTTTGATTTCGATGAAACTTCCTTCATTTTTTAGGAAATTCAAATACCTTTGAAACATCTTATCAGAATACCTACAAAAAAGTGTAAACTGTTTGAGTTATTTGGAATTTAATTTTTTTTAAATCCCTCGTAATTTTTTTTCCAGCTTTTTTTCGTTGAAGTATGTTATATAGATAAATTTAAAGGGCGTCGAGAAAATGACTTTAGCGATGTTTCATTGAAATCGGTACATTTGTTTTTAGGAGCTACAGTCTATAGCAACGCAGGTTTTTCGGTCGCCATTTTGAAAGTAAAAGGCGGATAGTAATATCGATGAAGGAGGATCATCCTTGTGTGAACTCTGATTTTATATCCAAATTAGAAAGAAATCGGTCCAGTAGTTTCGGTGAAAATGCGCGTACGGCGGACGGCGGAAAATATTGTATAATAAACTAAATAAAATATTTTAAAATAAACTGTTTATATTTATACAATCTTTTTGATTGTGAACTTTTAAATAAAAAAGAAAAATGATTGTTAAGGTTTAATAATTAGGATAAGATGAGGTTCATTGCCGATACTTTCAAAGAGCATTGCCTAGGTACCTCCATCCAGTGAACCCAGCTGAAAACAATATCTACATCAGACAGCGTTATCTTTCTATCTACGTCTCGGCCAACCACCTCAGGCGTCTCCCTGTATGTTCAGTCTGGATTATGTTATATAGGTACTCGTTCATTAATTCCTAAACCTTGACTCCTCTCATTTCAATTTTTTAGAGGTTGAAAATTTTACTAGGGATGGGGTTGCTAAATTTAGATAGTTGAAAATGATAGTTTTTAGTTCTAGATTAAGATAGTTTTTACTTCTTTGAAGAAAAAAACAATTACAATCGTCCATCAGATAGAATCTGAGGAAGAATTATAATTCACAGATGTATTTTCAGCAATGTTTAAAACTCCCAAGTAAAATAGAAAAGTATTTTTTTAATTTTTCCTTGTCTTTTGCTTATTAAAATTAGATTATACTGTTGTTTTTTATTCAAATTGTATTAACTAAAACAGACAATTAGTGCTGTCAAACATTGCAATATAAATAAGAATTTTAGTGAAAAATGCGTGAAAGGATAATAACATAAATTAGTATTACCACCAGTGATGTACACTAGGAGTGGCACAAGTTACGCCATACAATTTTTGAGGGTGGCACAATTTTACGGGTTTTCGAATTTTCGAGGGGGCACATTTCGATGGACTTATGATTTTTTTTGGATTGAAAAGTTTTAAACCAGTGGACAAAGGAATATTTGACCGCACCCCCAGATCAACTCTTTCTCATAATTGTACATGATTTACGGTACTTTTATTTCTAATGTTTTAAGAAGAAGAGAGCATTAAAATATCTTGGGGAGGAAGGAAGAAGGCTCATGCCCCATCGACTCGGTATATTATACTTTTTTGTGAATTATTTCTGGCCAGAGATAGACTTTATAAAATATTGGGAGGAAAGAAAGTATCCTGGCCTCCTCATCCTCCTATTTTGGCACATATGGTTGCGATAATGCATAAATTGGTGAAACATACTTGGCTATTCACGGACATTCGACGACACGAGGTTAAGTCCTTGTTATTAAATCTTCGAATAATTAAATAATACGTAATAAAGTTAAATGGGTAATATAGTTTTTTGAATAATCAACAGAGAATTATAAACAAAGTATATACGTTTTTCATTTAAATTTACTTTGAAGAAAAATCAACAGGTGGTGGAGTGATTCTTCAAATGGACCCTCGGATCAGAATTAAATTCGTTCAAGCTGCTTTGTTTTATACTTCGTATTTGGAAAACGACATCGACGTGATTCTTCAATGAAAATGCTTTGTCTTCAGGTCAAATTAAAAGATTTAAAAAATTTCAAAAAATAATTTCATAGAAAGCAAAAAAATAAAATAAATAAATGACCGTTTTATCAAATTCAAGATTTAAAAGGACTGTAAATATTTGAATCCTATTTAATACTTACCAATACTTAATAATACATTTAGAGCATTCTGTTATCTTGTTTAATCCAATACGACTTATTAAAAAATAACTCAGTTTAGTTATTTGTTTCAAAGAAGAAACATGACAGTTTCCTACGAAATTCTAGTAATTTTAAGCATTATTGGAAAAAAACATTTCACAGCCGCTGAAGCAACTCGTGAAATTATTAAATATGAAGGGAAAGGCGTCCTTGACCAGCGCACTGCGCGGTGTTTGTTTAAAAAAATTAGCAGTGCAGATACGACGTTGGAAAGGAAGTGGGGCTCGGGGCGACCATTAATGGATATTGATGAGGTCCTGCAGAAACCTCTTGAATCAAATCCGTCTACCAGTACTCGCAAACTTGCCAGGGAGTGTGGTGTTTTGAAAGATACTGTTAGTCGCTTTCTGTTCTCCATAGGGAAGGAGAAAATGAGCAGTGCACTGGTCCCTGACGAAGTTACTCATCAGCAATCAGCTAAGAGGTTAGAAATTAGTGAAAAATTATTGAAACTCCCTTCTGATATGAGATTTTACCGAAAGATTGTCACCTGTGATGAAAAGTGGATTTACTGGCGAAATTCAAATACCCACGAGAGATAGCTAGATCGCGGTCGAACTGTTTTTTTGGTGGCTGAAAGGGGACATTTGACAATAAATCCATGCCTTTTTTTTTTAATTTTGACGGTTCATCACGTGTTAGTTCCTGATGGATGCTCTATGAATTCTGAACTCTACTGCGAACAACTGGAAAGATTGCACGCGAAGTTGTCAGAGCGTTATCCTGCTTTGATCAATCGAAAAGTAATTTTATTCCAACAAGATAATGCCCGCCCTCACGCTTCCCGTCAAACCAAAGTAAAGTTTAAAGAACTTCATGGGCTTGAACTCCTGCCTCGTCCACCATGTTGTCTATGCCTAGCACCATCGGATTACTACTTATTTAGATCCATGTACATTTCTTTCTAAGGAAAACATTTGATAATTTTGCAGTAGTTGAAATTGCAGTCCAAGAGTTCTTTGACAGCGATCCCAAAGAATGGTATCAGAGTGATATAATTGGCTAACAGATGGCTAATGACGGTAGATAATAATTGACTATACTTTGAGTATTAATTGTATTTTACATCAAAGAAATACAAATATTTGGTTGAAAAACTGTCATTTTTTATACACCCTGTTATACAGGTTTTTGTCAAATTATTTTTTTTTTAAATCTTTTAATTATCAGTGAGTTATGAAAAAAAAAGATATATTGCTAGCTCAATTGAAATTCATTCATGTGTGAGAGTATACAAAATGAAGAGGATAATATTGTGAAAGCACTATATTTAAGTAATTCGGCTATACTTAATACACTAAGCCAACCTATGTTATATCCTACACTCCTTGATGTCCGATCGCTTGGACGGTTGACGAGTTACGGGCAGCAAGACCCTGAGGACATTCCAGAGACACCTGCCCAAATTGACTGATGAGCTCACTGATCAGCATTGTTTCATTCCTTTTGCTTCGTCCTTTATTCAATCATCTCATTGTTGCTTGATGCCATCATCGTCTCCATCGGGGGCACTCTGGTGCGCGTATGTCTCTTACATACCGTCTGTATTTTATTTATCTATTATGGTTAGTAAATTGCATTATTGCTCAATTTCATATATTTAAATAAATGTTATCGAAGATTGGCATGGAGTTCTCAAGTCAACAGAATAATATCATACTGCGAAAATATCAAAAACCTCTTCTTGGCCACAATACAGAAAGAAAACCAACATCGAATCTTTTTTTAAAAAACCTACGTAAAATAACGCCTCTCAAATTTTCTTAAACTTAGACCACAATGACTTTTTTGTATAAAACGAATCCTAAGAATAATCCTGTTCTGTTTAATTTCAATGATATCGAATAACTTTTTCACAAACAATGTTCAGTGTTCTTTTTAATTTATTGATATTTACAAATGTACTAAATAAATACAACTAGTAAATATGAGAAAATCAAGACTAATGACACGAATAGACTTCTGCAGACACTACCCAACGATAGCACTCTCTAAATAGTCCTATGTACGAATATCACGAGACCATCTTTTTTTCAGACGCTTAGGAAGATTATCAGAAATTGATGAAAAAGTAAGGTTGGAAACAACTGGATTCGGATGGGACTGGAGATTGTAATAAAAGGATATATAACTTGCTCGGGCTAAATTAGCGACTAATTCTACATTAAGGTCTTTACGAATAGTTTAATTTATGATAAAATATTGGGCATTAAGGATTTTACGAAGGATTTTAGATTGCAAGGATTGGATACGATAGGAGTTCGATGGGTTGGTGGAGCCCCAAAGTTCAACTCCGTATACCCATATGGGTCTTATTATAGTTATGTAAATGAATCTTTTATAATTAATTGAAAGTTTAAAGCGCTTGTCTAGTAAGTGCTAGAGCAGTCGGAAACGTCGAGCAGTTTCTTGTCATTTCAGTTTTTTATGCTGATTCCAAGAAAGATGTTTGTCCAATAGAAATCCTAGGTAACGAATTTGCTCAACAGGGACAAGTGGAATATCATTGAAGGATATTGCAGGATAATAAGTCGTAGCTTTATGACGAAGGGATGTTTCATGTTACCGGAACAAAACATAATTCATTATAATATTTTTATCTCATAATTTATTATTCTATTTATCAAGAAAATTATTATTACTGTTGTAATTCCGTTTTAATTATAACATATAAATAATAATTTCACAAAGAGGCTATAATTGCAAATTTCGAAGGTTTTTTTCTAATAGCCTACAAATTCAGTTTCTTAGTATATAGAAAAACTCTTTTTATCAAATTTATTTATTAATAATAATAGCAAGGTACTAAAAAACTCATAAACACCTATTTGCTTTCCACTTGAATGGTAAAATTATTTGATCACAAAAACGAGAAAAAAAGGTGTCCCATAAAAATATTGGCTCGTTTGGCCTATATAACCTCGTTATTATGACGTGTTGGGGGAGTAGATCACATAAAACGGCTCTATATTTTTGTAGGCCACTTTCTTTTCTCGATTTTGTGATGAAATTAACACACGATTCAAGCAGAAAGCAAATATATATTCTCAAATCTTTATAAACTAATGAATTTAATGAGAAATCGCCCTATTTCTGAGATTATTCGTTGTAAAAAAATGTATCTTACGATAAAATTAAGTCATTCACGATGTTAATAATTTAATAAAACAGGATATATACCGTGGAGTATCTGGTAATGAGAAACACATGTGTGCAATATTCGTTATTTTACCTTATGATTATTTTTTTAAAAAATCATGTTTTCGAATGATGTGCAATAAGAATTTTAGCAACAAAAGGTAAAAAAATATTGCATTCTATTCTTCTGAACTAAATCAGTAGAATAATTTTAAGAAATCAATGCTTGTGAAATGGCGAATGTAATTTAGTAAAAAAAAAAATATACTACACAAAAATAAAATGTTTGTTTTTATTAAGTGCCAATTTAGGTATGACTCCAGCGATAAACTGCATTCGTTCAACCATTAGTTTTGCAAACCATTACAAACCAACTATAATCGAAATTCCTGATATCACTCGGCGAAAGGTGAACATTTGTGGAGTGAAGGATCCATATGGCTTCCTCATGCCTAAAATCATTCATTCATCAATCATTATTTCTATTTTTAGTAATTTACCTGTGCGAAAAAAAAGAATGTAGAATAATATCATAATATTGATTAGTTATGAACAAAATCCAATAATACTGATTATTATGAGATGGTGTTAGATCTTTGTTCCTTTTGTAAATACAATGCGAACATATTTAAAGTACAATAATAAAGAAAGTTCCTAAAATGTGCAACCTCTGCTTTGTTATATTCCCAAGTGTATATTGATCTGTTTTTGAGTGATCTGTTTAGATATGTACTTTATCTTGTTTGCATATATACGAAAATAATACCGATTTTGGAGAGACTTATGGCTCTATATCGGAATCTCCATACGATACTAATTATAGTATTTGGTTTGATTAATTATTATTGTTATGATATAACTCTAATCGCCCTAAACAAATGTTTCTAATCTTCTATAATAATAAAATGTTATAATCACGAATAATCGTGAACAATCATATCTTCTCGAAGACTTTGATAAAAAATGATATACATACTAGTATTGTTTTACTTCCTCGTTACCGATGATGGGGATTCATTGTATTCGTGCAAGAGGTTAAAAAATTGTTTGTGTTCACAATCAAAAATTTCCTAAAATCGATTTTCCGCGTTTTACATTTCAGACATCAAAGTTCAAATTTGGTTCGGCGTCTTTCTGTATGTCGATCTGTCTGTAGTAAAATTGATATGACGGGTATATCACCTTCTACCATTTATCCAAATTTCATGAAATTTTCATGGATTGGTGCCTAGATATTCCCCTATCAATTTTATCAAATTCCATCCAGTACTTCCGTTTACACACGCGCAAACGTATTTTTGTAGATATGCCACTATTTCAGAAATAGCTTAAAGTTGGATAAAAGGTAGACATTGTTAAAAAAAATATTGTAGTGTCAATTTTATTATATTCTGTCCATATATATATATATATATATATATATATATATATATATTGATACATCTGAAACCGCATGTGCGATTAGGCTCAAATTTGGAAAGAAGTTAGTGATTGGTAAACAGATAATCAAGTATGTTTGAATTTACCAAATTCAACTTCAAAAATATATACTTCCGCTTTCAGATCAGGATATGTATTATTTGACACCCCTTTAGTTTGAAACCTATGTTTTATAATTGACCCAAACTTGGGGGAAATTTGAAGAATTGTATAGAAATTACCTAACATCAATTTTATTGAATTCCATTTAATAATTAAAATTAATATAAATAATCGTTAACAATATAACGGCTCTGAAATGTGAAAGGCATTGATAATATGGAGTAGAGTTAGGTTAAGACAATATTTTCATGGGATTATAAAATTATAGGTTTTATTAAAAAAGTTAATTTATACTGTATTGTTTGGTCGATTTTGAAAGTTCCTGGCATGAAAATTACTGCCCAAAACCAGATTTCGTGCAATTTTCAGTAAATTTAAATTAACTTTTACTCTGAGTTTTTTTTTTTTTTTTTTAATTCTTATTTGTGATTGTTTTTATTTCTATTGAAGTTCAACCAGCTCGTCGAGGTCTCAATTTCCTTCTTAAATATCAAAGTTGTGTGAACTTCATGCATATTTTTATATTCCAGCTTAATTAGTTTTGTTCTGATTGGAGAAAAGTTTTGTTCTCGTTAACTCCGAATAAACAAAAAGTTATATTTTTCCTGCGGATTTTTGTTATATCTATTTTAAGAGTGAAAACATTCCTATTAAATATATATCACTAATGTTAGTGCAAAACTTCTTATGTAAATATTTTCAATTTCTATTCCATTTGTGCTAAAGCTGACATTATGTAGTCTGTAACTGACATAAGCAGTCTGCAATGGAAAATTGCAGAGGACACTAAAATATGAAATTATACTAATAAATCATAAAGAAACAATTTGATTTTATGACCTTCTGTAAAACACTACAGTTTTACTTACGACTTTTTGCACTTGAACAGTGGCGATATATACGTTAGGTATGCGCTTGATTTTTTTTTTAATCACGAATCATCAAATATGCATGCTGCAAATGCGGAATTCTTTCGAATTTTAGAGTACCGTAATGAACAAAACTAGTAGATATTAACCTAATATATGTCGAGGGAATACTGAATTTCCAGTAACAGCAGCCTCTCTCTCAGAGATTTTATTCTCATTCAAAAAAATTTTTACCTTGTAATATAGATATTTTTTAGGCAATGAAAACGATGAGGAAGCTATATTGATCTTACTAGGCAGACGTTTTTTATTGTTATTACTAATACATATTAGAAATTTATAAACTTATTTTTAAACATTGCCTAGCTGATAGGTAAACAACACAACAGAGCATACACACCGTTAGATAGGAGGCAACATAAGCTTTGACTTTATTCCAAACCATTTTGTCCCGTCCCGAAATAGACAGGTTCAGGTTGTAGCTAATATAGGCTGGGCCGCCCACTAGTTTCAAGTCGTTCGTCCTCTCTGCGGGATCAACAGAATTTTGTCCCATCACAGAACGTATTTCGACTCTATTATAACATAACAGCATAGTTATTATATTTAATGTCTGCTTCGCTCTGTCAGAAATGATAACTAAATCCAAGCAAAAAAATTCTAGGAAACATAGACGGACGATTACTTTCTTAAAATTTTTCTGTCACTCCTAGAGGTAGCGAGCAGGACTTTTTGAGCTGATTTTAAATATCTTAAGTCAAGTCCAAGATGTTGGGTACATTCTATATTATCCTTCAGTATTAGATCATTCGAAGATATTATTATAGCAGTTACTTTTACTTTTTCTATTTGGTCAACTGTTTTTAACTCAAAGGCTAGTTCCTGGTACTTTTCGGCACAGGAGGTTATTTGGTTGGCACTGCTTTATCTATGATAATAGCAGTTTTTATTTGTTTTGTTTATAACCATAACATACACTTCAGATTTTAGTTATATCACTGAACAGAATTCGATTCCATTACTACTTAACATCACTATTATTATTATAATTAGGACTATCATTATATACATTATGCATAAAACCTTGTGGCCATCTGACGCTATCTATTAGGACATTATTGAAAGTTTCCAAAACATAGCCTTATGTATCTCTAATATCTGCAATTAACAGTTTAGGTTATGCACAGGACAGACATCAGGACAGAAAAATATGAGACTAAATGCAGATAACAAATTTCTAGTCTTATTTTTAGCTATGAAGTTTGATCCTTTTTTAGTGTCATTACATCTTTTTGGTTAGACTTGTTTTATACTAAGTAAAATTAATTACTGTATCTGAGTTCATTATGCAATTTTATAAAGGAAGGAGATGGCCCGGAGTGGCGGTCATAAATAGGCTAAATAGTGGCAAAACTATTTTATTAAAAGCCAACTTTTCGACCCGACTTTGCAGGTCTTCTTCAGGGCTAGAACGGACAAGATACAAAAAGATAGAGAATTGTGGAAGTTACATAATATGTAGACAAAAATTATAAACAATGTGAATAAGCTTATTAAAATTATAACAGTAAGTACATTAAAATATAACAGAGTAAGCTAAGTAACAAGATCCTAAACTGAAGTAAATAGATGGTAACAATTGTTGTAGTGTAATATATAATATATGCAAATGTGAATATACTTCTACAGATCTACAGGAGAGATTGAAAGAAAGGAAAATGATATAATATGAAATAATAGACATAAAGGAATGTGGAGAAGAAAGAAAGAAACAAAAATTAAATAAATAGTAAATAAAATAGAGACTTACAGGTGTGTTCAGCTAGGAGTTTCACTTAGAACTGGAAAACAGGTAAGGAGGTATTGGGAATCGCTAACTTGTTTGGTATGGAAAAACTAGAAATTCAGTATCTAAAATTTGAAGATATGGATGGATACAAGGAAAAACAATACTATATCTATGAAATATTAAATTATAAATATATACATATACATATAAAATAGAATTAAGAAATTACAGATAAGAGTACAATGTGAATAAAAACAAAAACGGAAAAAGTAAAACGTATATAGATGTAAAATATAAATATAAAAATAATATAGATATAAATATAAGTATAGGTATATCACCTTATACCATAATCGTAAAATATTTTGATCACAAAATCGGGAGAAAAGGTGACCTAAATTTGGGTCAACAATTGCTAACGCTCCATTTTGGGAATTTTTCGTAAATAAAATGTTGTAGGTTATGATAAGATAAAGAAGTCTTTTACGATGTTTCAGACGGGTATTAATAATTTAGTAAAATGGGGTCTGTACCGCGAACTGTAAGTGAAAGATTGACTGCTCATTTATGTACCTGAATTTGAGAAAGTCATGTTATTGTTTTGGAATTATTCAATGATTACCTAGGGCTGTATTTGGTAATTTAAGCTGTTGCTATGATTAACCATGAAACCATTGTAAACTAAAAATCAAAATATTAATGTTAGCTGTTCATAATAAAAATTCTCATTAAAAATAAAACGAATATTGTAGCATAGCACTGAAATTGATAATAAACTATATTTATGAGTAAAAAATAGTTGCATCAAGGTCGTTTTCTCTTCATCAAAACACTTAGATATATAATTTTCTAAATGATACATACTGACGTTTTGCGATAAACCGACAAATATGTTTAGAGTGGAAACTTTCGTTAAAGCTTGTGTGTACCATAAAATTACTTTATTGACTTAACTGTTAATTTTTTACAACTGCTCATTTTAAAATTTTACAACTCTATATGAATTATTTATCTTTCTTTAAAATACTCTTCTTCTACATTTCAAGTTAAACTTATATATAAATTGAGTTGTTTGGCGCATACAGCACTGACTTAAAGAAATATATTTGACTCCATAAAAGAAACGCATATTATATAATTAAATACTAAATAAACCCACTGGTTTATATATACACGGACTAGACGAAATAGGACATCTATTTAAAATCAATTGAGACTTGGCTTTAGGCCCGAATCGGAGACCAGATGTGAGGAGACATTACTCAGTGCAAGCTTCTCCTGGCAGTCTGTACACTCCACAGCTACCCACGTCTTCAAGACAGAACACCATTGTGATCTAATCCAATCTAAAGAAAGATTAAAAACATTGGACATATTTGGGATTGATCCATTGATCCTCCAAAGGATGTCCATTCTGAACTGGAGGAATAAGGAGATAAACTTAGATAGATAGATAGATAGATAGAAAGTAAACTTTATTCTGGGAAAAAGTCCCTTATGAATAACAGATATGAACAAAAAAATAAAAACTACATCTGGCCATAAAATTTTACATAATCAATATTAAAGAATATATACAGTATCTTCAGTGAAGTTAAAATTAAAACAAGTAAAAATTAAAAATAAAATTTTGAGAAAAAAACGAAATAAAAAAAAACATATTTAAATGAAAATATAAAATAAAATAAGCAAGGTTGATTTTTAAAATTAAGACTCAATAGAATTTTATCAACCATTCTACCTCACGTCAAAATCTGTTTCACAATATTTTATTTTATTGTATAACGTCATTTTGAGGGGATGAGAGAAGGAATTGGTAGAGATGATAATTAAATGAGGACAAGAGGAGGCATGGCGGATTTCAGATGCAAGGAATTCCAGAAGGGTGTGGATTCCGGAAATAAAGGAATATTCAACGTCTTAGTCTAGCGAAGGGATGTAAAGTTCGGAAACACAGGATCAATTGTTTTCTGGGAGTGTACCACGGTTAAACTGAGGAGCCAGTAGATGTAAGAAGGGGTGTCTGGTGGTGATTGTTTAATAGGAAAGATCGAGGAAATTTTGTCTTGCGGAAAAAGGAAAAGAGCCACTTAACTCGTCGTAAAGGTGGACCATGAGATCGGCCTTGATGTACCGAAGACAAATCTTAGCACTATTCATAGTCGCTTCAATCTATCCTCGAGTACCATCGGGATGCCCTCCGTAAACCACACACACACAGCCGTAGTCAAAAAAGGGAAAATGAGAGAGGATGACAAGGAGCTTGGCGGATGGGTTTGTAGATTAGGTTGGCCGGGAGCGATGAAATAGCTTACGGGACCTTTTGACTAAATTATACGGTAGATGAGGGCGATATGATGGGGTTTCCAGGAGAGGTTTTCGTCTATGGTGATATCCTTAAGGTTTTTAACGGATGAACTGAATGTGACAGGATGATCGTTGATGACTAAAGGAGGAAGGAGGGAGATGCGTAAGAACAGGACTGGAACCTATAATAATGGAGTCCTGAGTTTTCAATCGCATTTAGATTTAAAATTATTCAGACTGCCCAGGTACTGATCTCTATCTAGGTCTGCCTGAATATTAGCGAACGCCGACTCAGTAGCTCAGAAGGATGAAAGGAATAATATATTTGGGTGTCATCAGCGTATAAATGATGTAAAGTAGTAGATGATTTGGAAAGATCATTTATGTAGGAATAGAAAAGAAGAGGGGAAATGCTAGAACCCTGGGCCACTCCAGAGGACAGTGTAAGAAAGGAAGATAGGGGTTGGTTTGGAATGCTGACTGCTTGAGTTCTTATGTTGTTTTACAGGCTAGCCGATCAATGTATCGGTACTAAAGGTTTAACTGTTACGATGATACGACAATTTTAAGAAAAAAACATGCCCTCAGACCACTTACTACATTTAAAAAATTGGTACTCACTTTGGAAAATGAGAATAAATCATCATCATCATCCCGAAAGACTCCCCTCCCCCCCTAGATCCGCCTGTGTCTGTGGCCCTCATGTTAAAATCAAAAGAAAGACTTTAAACACGTGACTGAAAATACTATACTCATGTTTTTGCAAATCAAAATAGAAAATTAAACAAAATTTAAATACATACACATGTCTACTTAAACCCATAAAGACACACGCCTCAGTGATTTACTGTTCAACAAGAAATACTCACAGAAACTACTATCTTTCAATTCCAAAATTTTAAGACCAATAAAAGCTGTTCTCAGCTACCTAAATCACAAGACTTTACTTACCGGTTCAAGGCAACGAAGTATAGACCAACAAATACGTATTCTTTACTCACTATTTTATTTTAAACTACCCGAACAGAACAATAGACTTATAAATTCAATGACCACGGGTGACAGGCTCATCGGGAGGCAACTGAAAAGGAGCTGGATGAGAGATCTCTTTTCCTGGTTTAAGAGAGTAAACAAAGACCAGAGAAGAGGTGTTACTGCGCACTGTTTTCCGCCATTCCTAAAATGCCATTTTCAGAACATAACAATAAATCTGTATTGTCACTGTCATGACAGTTGGGATGGAGATTGTAAGGTGAGTTTATAGGTCGGTGAAGTAATTTGGCCAGGATGACGCTCGACCACCTGGTTTTCCCCTTGATCGATCATTCTTTAATGAGGGTACCCAATTTATGTAGGCTGGGTGTGCCCAGGAGAGTGGCACATCTCATTGTCGATCCACAGTTTAAATTAATAAATAAATAATTAGCTGCTATGACAGGACTCGAACCCAGGTCCGGGAGATAGATAGGAGCTTTGCCTTCCTTATTGGGTCATAACACTTCACAAATAACAATAATCCATCTCCATTTATAAGATATGTATAATAACCATTTACGAAAATCTAAAGATGAACTAAACTTCATATAATTTTATATTAAGTCTGTAACACTATTGCCATTCCAGTATTGATTTCAGACAACTACTGAATTAACATGTTGACTCTCAACTACTTCATTGTATAACTCAGATACCAAAGCGAAGTTGAAATATCCAGAAAGTTGATATAAGTTTGGGAAAATAGTTTGACTACGTAACTGTTTAACTATACGTTATTTTACAATTTTTGATTTAGTAAAAAAAAAATATTAAATTTAGAAAATGTGTTAACATTCAATTTAGTGCTCTATAGTTACGTAAGTTAATTGAGAATATTGCCCTTTCAAAGATTGAGCCAAGCATTACTTTTATATAATATTTCAATTAGTGAAAATTTCATTTTTTAATTAATTAAAAATTCAATTTGTCTTGAGTTCCATAATTAAAAAAAAACGTAGACGATAAAAATGTGTTATTTGATGTTAATGATTTGATAATTAAAAATATGTTTTATTTTATCGAAACTAACATTGTGGTAGGTCACCCGAGGACGAAACATATCTTAATTTAGACTGGACATGAGGTCAGAAAATATATCTGGTTTTCTATTCCTATTTACGGAAGGACGGAAATATTGTCAACTGTCGCATATCCTAGAATTTTACGACTGTTTAATATTAATGCCATCTCCTCAACCGACTTCTGCCCATAATTTATTTCACCGACGTTTCAAAGTTGTTCTGTTGTGCTAACATCGAAACGAGCCCAACGGATATGTTTATTTGAGTGGGACTCTTAATATAATTTATCGGATACGAATTCCAATGAAATAGCAGCCTTGATTTAATGTGAATGATGAAGTAGAGAATATCGGTAGATGGAATACGAATAGGCGTATCAATGCCCTAGAAATTAAAACAATCTTCACATTTACAATTTATTTCCGAATATTTTAAAATATACAGAGATTGAAAGTAAAAATAATTTAATTTGATATTTATGTGTCCAATCATTGACTTATAAATACTGTATGAGACTCTTGCTTTTCTTAAAGCAGAGGAAAAAATAAGAAAATCTTAAATTTAATAATACTGGGATTGACCCAACATTGTAGTATTAATACATTTATTTATGAATTTAACGCAAGCATGAATGTTTGTAGTGTTTCATTATTGAAAATTACTATATATACAACCGCTGTATTGCTGCAGCTACAGTACCTATACCGAACAGCCTATGTCTGTACTTCCGATTCGTGAAATAATTCTGTATCATGGTAGATTATGCATTATTAGACCCCCTGAAAGTTCCTTTTATCATTGACCTTGAATTTATTCATTGTTTTTTTCTAATTTTCGATGGTGTAATTAGAATTTAATTATCATGAATAGTTTTTGAGCAATTTCTTCTTATTCAATAAAAAACGTTACCACCTTACAAGAATTTTTTTTTTTCTACCCTACCTTGCCTTTTTAGGATATACGGGGGTTTTCCCGGACAAGGGGTGAGGGCTGGGAATTCAAATGACCCTCATCAAGGCAACAGGGCGCGAACTCGTAATTTTATTATCTCCACCAACCTTGGTTATCAGGTTGCCAGGTAACGCTGTGCAACCACGGTAGCCCCCCACCCCTATCTTAAAAGAAACATAAAATTGGTTTTTATGTTTCTCTATGGTTTTTACTCCCTTTCCGTTCGGAATCGGTCCATGCATCAAATAATTTTTTTTTTTGGGGGGGGGATTTCGTCTAGAATCACCCCTAAAATTTGACCATTAAGAATTGAAACACCCTGCTCAGGTGGGTATAGTATAGTATTCCATTGGGTATTTATTTGTAAGGAATAACGCTCGCTTTCTTTGTGAAAATGATCATCCTCAAACTATTTAATATTATAAAATTTATTGATTCAATCAATCATCAATTACTTATCCATACATATTAATGTTTTATATTTTATTTATATGTTAGTTATTATATATATATATATATATATATATATTATATATATATATATATATATATATATATATATATATATATATATATATATATATATATATATATATATATTAGTTATTATATATATATATAGTGATGTTATTTTATTTTATATTTTATATTTATATAAGTTTTTTTATATAGTGAAGTGAATGTGGACGAATTAAAATATAGGGACATCTTAATTCATAATGGCAATACTCGCCAAATTAAGTTATTGAATGTGAAAAAAAAAAGCATTTTAAAAAATATATTACACCAATAACGAACATTCATTTTTTTAATATTTTGAAATTTTATAGAAAATAACTTTAAAAAAACCTTAATAATATATTCCGTGATAAATTTTATAAATATAAAAAGTTTAAAATAAAATATAAAAAACTGATGAGGGGGGAGACAAAGATTCCCCGAAACGTTCAATAATAAATATTGATCAAAAAATAATATGATTATTAATTGAATTGACCAAAAGGTAAATAAGTGAGAAACGATATTTAAAATAAAGGTAAAAATTGAAAAATGGAACATTATTTATTTATTAAGAATGTTACGGATGCCATTTTTGCATCCAACGGCTCATATGTGATATATTTTTTTTCTTCAACTTAAAATCAACAATACTTATCCAACAATATATCTTTCATTCTCCTACTACATACATAGAAGGAATAATTTGTGCAAATGTGTAGATACTAAATAATATATATGATTTTTATAAGAATACATTGCTCATTTGAATAAAATATAATTTAATTTTTAAAATACGATGACATACATACACATGACACCTAAACATTTTTTTGAATACTTAAGATATAATATTGGTTTGTCTTCATTTTGAATACAATTTTTTCAAAAAATTCTTGCTTGAAAATCGGCTAAACCGCTTGCAAAACAAAAATACACACATTTTATATAATAACTTGTTAGAGTTTGGAGCTCAAATTGTTCCAAAATACTCACGAGATCTCAGGGATTTGGGGTATAAATATGAAGATCTATCCAGTAATTTGCTTAAAAATCGTTTCATACCTTTTCAATCAAATCATCCCTGGCTATAACTTAGTCAGGTTAAAAAATAACGCTTTTCAAAAACGTTTAATATCAGAGAAAAATATTGGTATCAATCATTAGTATGTATTTAGATTTGTAACGAGGAACGGGAATCCCGGCAACGAAATAACATAAGAAAATTTTAAATCGTGTGTCATCGTAAACATTTCTCTGAAAACAGTCTGTATGCCCATGCTGTAAATATTTGTGGTAGATAACTAATTTTTTTAATTACTGTATTTTTAAAATATCCAGGAAATGCAGTTAGACTGTATCATATATCCTTATGATATTATCATTACGATATTAAACTAGAGTACCCAGATTTTTAGATTGTTAATTGTAACTGATAGCAATAATAGTATATAAATGCAATAATAGTAGTGTATGTAGAATTGACGTAGTGTTATTTACTGTTTCTCCCTGGTAGATCCTTTTTATGTTGTTGAATTTAAATGTGCCATCTCTGTTCCTCACTTCCATCCATCCATTAAGACGATACCTGAATTGGTGAAACGTTAACTGATTGTGTGTATTTGAGATCACTAGCAGATCCAAGATTTAATTTTGTGGGGGGCTTCAGCCCGAAAGCTTTTTTTTTCATAAAAATGACCATAATTACTTTGGTAAAAAAGAAAGAAACTAACTATCTATATGAAATGGTTTTTAAGTGATTCCTTAAATCTTTTTATATGTAATTACACGCACCATAATTAATAATTTAAGAGATATTTTTTTCCATAAAACATGGTTATATTTTGCCATTTTGGGGAGGAGGGCTTCAGCCCGAAAGCCCTCTCTCCCTCCCCGTAGATCCGCCCGTGTTTGAGATACTTAAATATTTTAAGGGTTCTCAAATATTCTCTAAGTATCTCAAGGGTCATTTTCTTAAATCTTAAACATAAGAGCAGACTTCCCATTTAGGTTTATGGGGGGGGATGGCCTGTCCCCCTCTTCCCCAAAAAAACTGTCGGGCGTTTATTTATTAAAAAAAAATATGAGTGATAATTAAAATAATCAAAATAATTATTGTAATACGAACAATAAAATAGCAAATATTTATAAAAAAAAAATTATATGTATGTTTATGTATTAGTTGTTTGTTTGTTTAAGCTTTATTGCTTAAGAGCTTCGAATTTTTATGGGATTCAAATTTCGATGGGTTTATGAATTTTCGAAATGAAACGTTTTAAACCAAAAGGCAAGGGGAAGCACGGAACAGACTGCAGGATATATAATTATAAATAATCTATGATCTGGAATTTAATTTTACTTTCGCTTGCACTGTATTTAACAAGAGGAGAGCAACAAAATATATTGGGAGGTGTGGGAGAAGGGCACTTCTGATGTACTCGTTGGAATTTATTAATGTTTATGGTTAACTCTTATTCGTTATAATTATAAATTATGATTTCTTTGTCTCGGACCGCTATATTAAGTTCCAAAGTTTGCAGCCTACTGAAGAAAATTTTTTGTTTGTAATTTTGGAAAAAAATAATAATATTTTTAATTCAGTAAACCGTTAGTAACGTTTTATATTCAATTAAAGATATTTAATTTCAGCAAGGTTATTTTTTATGTTTTAA
Organism: Nezara viridula; assembly: GCA_928085145.1. NCBI lineage: Eukaryota > Metazoa > Arthropoda > Insecta > Hemiptera > Pentatomidae > Nezara > Nezara viridula. The sequence goes on along the minus strand of OV725077.1, from coordinate 86,014,992 downwards.
TTTCTGATTTTATATCATTTTCTCTAGTATTAATTTTAAAAATGTATATTCAATTTTTTATAGAGAAGGATTATGATAAAACTACGATTATAATTTATAATATATTTTGAATAATCACAAGGTAATATTGTTCACATGCAATATCATTCATATTCATAAATTTTGCCCTTGACTCTTCCCTCTTTTGGGTCTATCTACTTTCTTATTTCACTTGGTGAGAAAAAATAAAAAAACAATAATATAAGTTACACATATGAATGAATACCTTGATCAAAAACTTCCACTGAAGCTTATTAACTGGACATTAGTCGACTACTATGAGGCATAGTGTACCCACCAGTAACAATATAATTGAGTGACCGTTCGTTCCAACGAGTAGGGAAATGACACAGTCATTGTGGCGAGAACTCAAGCTATCTACTGATTCCAGTACTGCAAGGTCAAATTTTCAATATACACAATAGACCGCCTCGTTATTCCTCTCGATATATTTTTACTCCCCATCCTCATGATATCATATGAAGATAGGGGTACCTTGGCATTCACCTCCTGAAGGCCCATCTAGTTCTCGATTGCATGGATTCTTGTAGTTTTCTTCCGGAAAGTCATTATGACGTTTCCCCGGAGTTCCTCAGGTTTAAAAGAGGCCAGTTTGAATGAGGGTGCGTCATTCGACGATGTGCCGCTGGAGAGAGCATAGGAACATGTGTTGGTGAGTAGGATGTTGATGTTATAAATTATGGAGGATTGCTTCCGAACTTCATGTGAACAAGATTAACGAGATCTTTAATCCATATCGGGAGAACTTAATCGATTGTTTCTCACTTATGTGATGGTTCCGACATACCGTTTTTATTTATCAAACTTGCAGTTATTTTATTAGAGGTCAAATAATTACACTGGTCAAGTAAATCCCATTTTAACCGAATACATTGTTATATGATTTATTGTTTAACATTTTACTATGTCCAGATACATTAAGGAATTAGTAACACACTATATCGAGAAAAGAACCAAAAAGAATAACCAATTAGTTATAGTAAATATCCAAAAACAGTTCAATTAATTTATGTAATATAAAAATAAAATAAAATTATAAATAAAACACAATATATATATCATATGTACTATCTCTCATTTGTTTTGTTATTCGTTTATATATATATATTCATTTGACATGGTTTGCATTTATTAATAAAATAGCTAATATTTTAACATAAATCTATATTTTCACATAAATTGTCCTCTACATTTTTGATTAATTGTTAGCGAAAGCCCAGAATCTTTATATTTTCAAAGAATATTAAAAAAAAAAAAAAAAGTGTTTTTGTTCTCAGAATAAACATGTTTTCATCTCATTATATGTTGCATACATTTTTCTCACTTATGTGATAGTTCCGAAATACCGTTTTTATTTATGAAACTTGCAGTTATTTTATTCAAATCATTAGTTAACCAATTAGTTATAGTAAATATCCAAAAACAGTTCAATTAATTTATGTAATATAAAATTATAAATAAAACACAATATATATATATCATATGTACTATCTCTCATTTGTTTTCTTATTCGTTTATATATATATATTCATTTGACGTGGTTTGCATTTATTAATAAAATAACTAATATTTTAACATAAATCTATATTTTCACATAAATTGCCCTCTACATTTTTGATTCATTGTTACCGAAAGCCCAGAATCTTTATATTTTCAAAGATGGTTAAAAAAAAAAGTGTTATTGTATGTTGCATGTATTATTAATCGAATTATCATAAAATTCACAGAGATTGAACAACTGAATACATCGATGGTCTTAATCAATAACATCAAAGTACATCTTCTACTTTCGTTTACGAACGGATAAATTTTCTTAGACATTCAAATATTTCAGAAAAGGTTAGTTCCCTTAAGCTTAAGGTGGAGACGATTTGGGAGGATAAGTAAAAAATAAATGGATCAATTTTATAGAATTCAATCAATACTCATTCTTACATATCTGCAACCTCTGAAACCGCACGGTCGATTTGGCCTATGGTTGTAGAGAAATTAGATATTGGTGGAAAAATGCTCATATTTGTCTCAAATTAATCTAATTGTATCTACTACTCACAAATAATATTATCGTTGAAAGATGAGCAAATGCATTTTTCTTCATACGCGTATTTTTCAAAAACGAATCGCTCGATTTCGAGAAAATGATGGAAATATTGTATAAATGATCGAGTATCAATTTCATTAAAAATATATATATAATAATCATAAGAATAGGTAAGAAATCGGTTTTAAACTTTCTGGGGGATGAGTCCTAGATGATCCAATACCGATTTTATGAAATTCCGTCTACCTCTTTCTTGTACGTGTGCCTTCTTTTTTTTACTAGTCTTTGAAATATGGAGGATTAAGGCTGTAGAAATGGTGAGAAATCTATAATACCCCTACTTGCCTGACATTTTTTTCTTTAATTTTGGATCCAGATTTATACTTTTATATTTACCTTATCGTTGTCTAGCAATTAATACTCGAAAAAACGCAAAACATTTTTTATCATTAAAAAAAATATGGAAAATCTTATTTAGCAGACTTCTTTTAAAAATTGAAATGATACTCATAAGTGGGTAATATATTAGTGGAATAAAATGGTATATATATAAAAAAATAATTTCTCTTGAATATGAACCGAGCAAAATTAATTCAATTAAAATAGAACATTATAACATGGTTTCTAAGAAAACTATAATTATTTTTAATTAACTTAATTTTAAGTGGTGGATTTCGTACATTAATTTAAAAAAATGCCTGAGTTTATCTTTAATGAATCATTTATCTAGTTTATTTATTTAGTAGATTAGAAGCGAAGTCAATATAGCGAAATTTGATATTTTATTCACCTAATAGGTTTCCTCTTTTCGCGACTTTGCCATGAAGAAAATACATTTACGCGTGCGTAAGGGAACGTAAAAAGAAAGTGAAATATTATATGAAAATATCCGAAGTTTGTTGCAAAAAGTCATTGAGAGACATTTCATGACATTAAATCACTAATAATTTTTGTGATTTTGGTAAAATCAGAAAATTGCGTGCTCATTGTAACCATAGATGGCAAATGCTACTCAGAGTACCGAGTACCAAGTATTTTACTCAAATTGAATCAATATTGAAGTAGTGATTGAACAATCAATCACTACTTCAGTTTATTGTTTGACATCAACTGAAGTCGAACTTAAATCTTTGGTTCTCAAAAAAGTTCAGTATTTGAGTAAAATACTTGGTACTCAGTACTCAGAGTAGCGTTTGCCCATCTCTGCACAATTTGTAACTATGTTTGATATATAAAAGGGGTTGTGTCATTTTAGTGTACTTGCTGTATTTTTATATTATCGATAGATTAGGTTGAAATTTGCAAAAACTGCCTTAATAGTTCAGCTCCATCAAAAATGTACTTAGTAACTTTTTGCAATAAACTTGTTTTATTTATTGTTTTATTTTATTATTATATTAAATATATAAATGGTTGTTCTGGGGTGATTTATTATAATTGACTGTATTTTCTTTTGTACCTTTTAATATGACATGTCTTGTGTTCTCTGCATTTGTTTTCTTTTTGTGTTTTGCCCGTATCGGAAAAACCTTTAGCTATTTGCTTATTATTATCTTATCTATTATGATTATCTTGCTTATTATGACTATCTTTAGCTATTTGTTACTGTCTGAGAGACTCGAACGTTTGTTGTTGAATCTTTGAAATTTTGTTGAGCAATAACATATTATCATTATAATTATTTTAAATTAATTCGTCCATTAATAACAGACGACTTTGTTATCGTTTCTTCTTTTATTTGGAGAAGTTTCTATGTTCATCACAAAAATTCTAAACATGTATGTAACTCTATTATTAAACAATCTAATGGATGTAGACATTTTTTTCTTCTTCTCTATGAATAATGCAATCAATCATGTACCTACTTATTAGAAACAAATTATGACAGAGGATTTTTTTTATTTTTGTTTTGTCGCATAATTTACTTGAAATACATCCATCTCAACACTATCTGATTATAACTTGCTAGTATATATTCATGAAGTGATGTTAAATTCGTACTGTATCCTGCAAAGTCATCCCTGGATAATATTAATTGCTGAAAGACCGACAATCCGACAGACTAATCTGTGGCCAGTCCTCAATGTTCGTCATTGTTTTCTGAATCATATGTTGCGACATGGTTCACACGATAATCAACTTTTCCTGTATTACTTATGGCAGATCCGGGATGATCCTGAGGAAATAATTAAGTTGATGTCTTCAATAGGTTTAATTCTCGATTCTAATACACTAAATATTAGTGGAGGTACGTTTTTACTAAAAATAGAAAAGTTCATTAAGTGACATTTCATAATCTCAAATAGCTAAGAACTTTGATGAATTTTCCCTATGTGTAATCAGAACATCGTGCACTTAAAGTTACTGAGTAAATGTATGATGATTAAAAGGGCGTATGTCATTTTAATGCAGTTGCCATCACTTTTAAATAAACAAATAAGGTCGAAATTCACAAAAAACATATTTTAAACCTAACCTATACAAAAAACCCACTTAGTGAATTTTTGTGATAAGCCGACGATATTCAACTTCTTGTAACTAATTTATTATAAATAATTATTGATACATTTTAAATATTTTTCTTATTTTATTACATTTATTAGTTTGACCAATTTTATCTTTTTTGCTGTGTTCCTTTTTCAAGTATAATTATGCATATTCGAGATCCATTGTTATAATAAATATAGCGTACCACTGCACAAGCACAGGCGGATCTACGGGGGGGAGGGGGCTTTCGGGCTGAAGCCCCCTCACCCCTAAATGGTAAAGTATAATCATGTTTTACAGAAAAAAAATATTAAAAACTATCTCTTAAAGTATTCTTGTTCGTGTAATTATATTTAATAGGACTTCAAGAATCACTTAATCACATTTTCATATAGGTAGTTAATTTATTCCTTTTTTTTTAAAATTAATTATCGTTATATGTATATGAAAAAAAATCTTTCGGGCTGAAGCCCCCCCCCCCCCAAAATTAAATCCTGGATCCGCTAGTGTGCACAAGTATTACTCCACTTTGACGAATGTACTAAGATCCCATGAACAGCAGAAATGGGATTCCGAGATCAGTCGAAAGTTTACGTGTAGACTGTATAACCTCCCTTTATTTAGATCGATATTTACGTCTTCGTCAAACTCCCAAACTTCCAACTAGTCCATTTCAGTTAAAATTGGTCATTAATTACCTTTGATTACATCGCTGTTTTCGATTCACGCTCACTACGCTCGCTCAGAAGGGATTAACAAACCCCCGAAGGGTTCTTTTCAGTTAAGGCCAGGGCCTTACAAGACACTCAATCTGCTTTCGGACACACTCGGTCATTCTCGGGATACCATTTATGGTGTGATCATGAGATCTTGTGCCACTTATGAAAGTGGAGTGAAATTTGTACAGTTGTACCTAATATAGTAACTAATCAACGTAATACATTTTAAAGTAACTAGCCAATTAATAAATACTTATATAGTAACTGATTAAGTAAATCTTTATCCCAAAATAGCTTTAAATTGTAAAAGTTCATATTTGGGTATCTTAAATTATATACTTGTAGGGTATATTAAATATATGTTTTTCAAGTTGTGAATATATGTTAAATGTTGAGTTGTGCATATAATATATATAAATATACATCTCGTTTGTTTTGTAGTATTATTGAAATTTATTGAATAATAATGTGATAAATTACGAAGGAAAGCATTATTTAATTTCTAAGGCAATCATTCAGAATATTAAATATAATTTTTATTTTCATCGAAAAGGTATCAAATACATAAAAGTTTAAAAAACATTTTGGAACGCATGAATTAAATGCAAACTAAAATTTTGATTAAGCGTTAAATAAAATAAAACTCACCTGGTAAGTTGTTCAAAAATCAAAATTAGTATCATTAATAATAAATGTCTGGAACAAATTTTAGCCGCGTTTACTCCTTCAACATTTTTCATATAATTGTACTTATTACAAAATTTTTTAAAAGATTTTCCTACTATATGCGGCCACTTTGATTATCTATCTGTACTAGTCGGTCCAGAAAAATAGATTATTAAACTAACCAAAAAGGAACTTATATCACTCCACAACTTGCTGAAGTTTGTACTGAGCTCTTAATGTGAGATAGTTCTGTTGGTATTTAAATTTTTTTTTTCTAGTTCTCAGAATGTCTGATTTGGCGATCCGTTAGTCTTTTATTTGCTTATATATGCTAATATTTGAATACATAAATATGTAACGTTAATTTTGAAGGGAGCTGACTCATGAGATGCGTGAACTAAACAGTAGTATTCCATACTAGGAGGTAATTCCCTTGATGACGTAGCAACGGAGTCCCCTCCCAAGGTCACTGAGCATCTGGGGCCCCAAGAAACCTGATTCATTTCGTCATAGGCTCAAACCTGGCGTCACTATTTTTCTAACCAATTAGTATGACTAAGGGAATGAGCATTTAAACTGCTACTGCTTATTTATAGATAGGTACAACGATATTTAAAATTAGAAATAAATTTATTAGCTTTTATTTTTATGTAATATTTCTTTCAGATAAAGGTTCGATGCCGATACCCCAATCAATCGCTGCTCTTGTCCATAATTACATGCACAGTGTAAGATCCGTGGAAATACGGGGAAAATTTCCCTTCCAAAATAAGCATTGAGAAAAAAAATACGGCTTTTTTACTTTCCCAGCTATACTAGGTAAGGAAAGTATTGGAATCGGGTCAAATTTCCGAAATGCGGTTTTAGACGGATCTATACGTTTCAGAGCCCCCTGAGTCCGAAAAACAAAGTTTAAGCCATTGGTCTGCCATTGGTCTGGTGCCACGATTTTCTCGGGAACTACTGAACCGATTTTGTTTCTTCTTTTTTTATTTTGTAGGTTTTTGACTACTGATGGCTGTGACAGAAATTCGTTGCTCCATGCGCAATATCTTGCGCGCAATGAATGAAAAACATTTTTTTCTATATACTGTGGCGCGAAAACGGTTCTAACGTTTGTCCATTGTCCATTCAATTTTCGTATATAGACTAAATTATTTTTACACTGATCTGGTTTCATTGTTTTAGTTTATCAAATCAATCGTACTCAAATCTTTTGTTTGATCAATTTTCAGGAAAATAAATTTAGTTTAATTCTTTTTTGTTCCTTCATGAACATATGTAAAGGTATAAAAACTTTTCTGAAATATGTAGGAAAGTCGTTCGAGTGGACACACCATATTTTTTTATAATATACTTACTAGCACCAACATTCGTTAATGACAGACAATAAATTATTATTGATAAGATAAACGATAATAACAGGTTATTTCGATTTCTTTCATGAACAATGATAATGTTTCTACCTGATTCCGCGATCATACCCGCCCGGCTTCTTTCCTAAATCCATTCGTTCCATGGAACTCAGTTATAACCGAAATCCTCTAAGTTTGCCGCATGTTAAACTTACAAGGGTTTTCTCCATTTAGCGAAAATGCTTGCGTTTCGCACCGGTAAAGAATATTAGTCATGTAAATTCTTTTTTTCCCAATTCCCGAAAGCATGCCGTGTAATTATTAATATGTTTTGTCCTACAATTAATATGATAAAAATATTGTTTGAAATAGATATAGTACAACCTTGAAAATTAAAAACTAACAAAATAGCTCCTTAGATATTTTCCAATTTTCCACCAAAAAATAAAGAAATCAAAATAATGATAATCACAATAAACGAACTTACTCCAGCTAATAGATATAACATAATCAGCAACAACTAACAAGGGAACATATGAATGAATGATCCCTTATTGTCATCAACCAAAATATATGGTCATGGAAGTTTTTTTTTATCATTAAATTGATAACTCATTTTTATATAGTTATACCAGCCTTTTAGTTGACAGAATGACTAACTCTAATTTCTAAATTTTTTAGTATAGTCATTTTAGTGATATTTCTAGTTTCAAAAAATTATAATATCTGTACAGACAGTGAGTAAGTTGATTCCAGATTATGGGATTGCAGTATTGAATTATAGAACCATCAATAAAGATATTAATTTTCACACTAGAAATACCAGTAAAATTGGTAATAAAAAAAAAATTGAAGTTGGAGATAGTCATTCTGTCAACTTGAAATTTCATATATATTATACCTTATATAAAAGATGGGATGCAATGACGTTAATTTATCAATAGGTAATTAACAGAAGTTAACAAATTTTTCAAACCATTTTTAATCCAAAAACATAACACATAAAAATTCTTTCCTATTCACTCTTAAGTATATAATTTAAGGTCAGTTCAAAATAATCAAAATTAGTTTTTTGATATTAATTTATTAAACGCTTCGGAGAATTAAACTGACCTTGAGGTATACACTTAAGTTTGAATAAAAATTAAAGCATATATGTCAAAATTAAAAAAGATTAAAAATTCTTTTATTAATATTAAAAACATTTGTTTAGTTATTTATATCAACATACATTTTTGTAACGTTCCGGTCTCAAGCATTTGTTTACATATGTGAAATTTCTTTTTCGTCAAGCAGAATTTTCGTTATTATTAATTTTAGTGGAAAAAATTGAACTTTTATTCAAAGTTCTATATTTCAACACTGCAATCCTCTAATCTGGAATCATATCACTCAATGTCTGTGCAGATATTATAAATTTTCCAAATAGAAATATCACTAAAATGACTTTACTCAAAAATGTTGAAATTGGAGTTAGTCATTCTGTCAACTGAAAGTCTCATATATAAATATTTTTTTATTTTGACATATCAAAAAAATATGGTCCAATAGGGGGAAGACAATTGTTTGAATTTCTTGTAGAGAAGTGCTTTTTTTGTAGGTAACTTCTTTCAAAATATTGAAATACTATAAACGTCAGATATTTATTTATATTAGTTGCTATTTTATGTAACATTTTCTCTATGTTTTAAAGCGTGGTAACTGCCACACCCTCTGGATACGCCCATGGATGTATGCTACCGGGTGAAATAGATATTTTATATAACATGACATTACACATACACAATTTTTTTGAAATTTATTTATTTATTATTTATTTATAATTGACAAAAATAAATAATTTTATTTACTATGAAATAATTTATTTATTATGAAAATATGGAAGTATTACAATTATTTTATTTTTAAGGCACATTAATACCGTGTTTGTTCTTATCGAATCGAGTTTAACAGACATTCAAATTATTATTTCTTACTTTTTTCCGAAGTACTTAACAATAATATTTATTATAATAAGTAATTAATAGTAATAATTGAATGTATAAATGTTAATTTGACCCGATTAAATTTAAGTATTTAAAAAAAAATTATAAATAAAATATTATTTTTAAATTATAAGATGATTCCTATTGCTATCATTTTTTTAACCACATCCCTGAAATATTCCTACTGACGAGAATCATACTTGGTTTCCTTAAAGAAATCATTGACTTCAAAGAAATCAATGAAAAATCGGGCCAAGAGGATAAAAGTTCCGCAGGAAAGAGTTTCAGGATTTCTTTAGAATAAAACCTACGCGAAATTATATCATCTTCAAGATTAGCCATATGAGAAGAAGGCAACGATACAGAAATCATATGAGGCTAATATGTACTCATTATCTTGTATATATACATATATATTTGAGTGTATGTATGAATTTGTTTTTATCTCTCCTTCCTTGCCATTTTTCAGAGGATTGTTCTGGGCCAGGAGAGAGGGCGAGGGATTAATGCCGGAGTGAAAAAGCTCTCCTCCCGCGCCCAGGAATGGGAAATCTTGATTATTTTAACATGTAATCTTTGATATATCAAGTTGCCGGGAAACACGTGTTTTTGCACGTGCGCTAGCCGCTCGGCCACTTCATTCCATATATAAAATACATTTATTTTTTGTACTGCTGTTGCCTGCCTTTTAGGCTATACAGGGTTTGAATTCCATCCTATATATGAAACACATTATTTGATGAATTGCCGTGGAGGAATATCTCAGATTTCTTACTATGTTAATATGAGATGTGCTCTACCCACCTTTCCCTCATCTATCACCTAAAAAAAATATTTTTTTTCATTAATCTATATTTGTTTTGCTTAAACAATTACAACATGTTATATTTTAAATTTATTTTCCATGTAAATAATAAATACTACCAAATGTGCTTATACATGCTTATGTGTCAAGAAGAAATGTATGAAATTTATCTCTAGCACAATGTTCAAAAAAGCACGTTGTTCTTGTAATTATTTTCTTTTTTATTCAATAGCCACTTAACAGCATTAAATAGGTAGTTATTTTTCAGAGTAATTAAAGTTAAAAATGTCATAAACTCTTGAATGCGCTACTGCCTGTCAAGTATTAAATTTATCATTAAAACCCAACCGAAGCATTTTATAAAGCATACAATAAAAATATTTTGTAAAGATAATTTGTTCTGTTGTTCGTTGGGGCTTTAAGGCGTAAAAATTCAAAGTCATCTGTGTCAAGTCAACAACCTGTGTTTAATTTTTTTTATCTCTGAACTAGATTTAAAAAAAAAAGTTATTTAACAAATTGTTTAATTTTAGGAATGTAATTCTAAATTTATATATTTTATACGTTTTTATCCTTTTTTAGAATGTTTGATATGGGGGGGGGGAGGGGGAGTAGATTATATGTACATTTTATATGCTTTATTTTAATATAAATTTAGAAGGTAAAAAACAAAAGTTTTCAGGGTCATGCGAAGCCCCCAGTCTAGAATCCTGCACAGTGCCACCAATGTCTGACAAAATTATTTTCGAATTTATATGCCTTATTTTTTAAAATTATTAAATATATACAAGTACTGTGTTTTAAATGCTTGATATGAGGCTTTTATATTAGATGAAAGTTTTCGCGAAAATATTTTTAAAACAATGACGATTCATGCAATCGTCATCATATGTGGTGACGAAGTAGCTACCCAGACGCTACGTAGCTATCCGTGACATCGGGGAAACATAAAATTCAATTCAACATTCTGATCCCATTATCAAGTTAATTGGTCCCTGAACACGTCCAACAGCTAGACAAGGCATCGCTGGCTGCCGACAATATTTTCTGGTTAACCGCAGAGATAACGTTGTTACTTTGTTGTTGCCGATATCGTTTGATCGTATCTCTTCTTCGGCTTCATTCTTATCAATTCACATTTACCCTTTTAAATTTCACAGATGGGAATACTATATACTAAAGTATATGTAAGCAGTGCATTGTATATATGTATATCAACCCTACATATGTGGTTATAAATTATACTATATATGGTCACTAAATACACTGACTATTCCATCAATATCAGACGTGACATAATACACTTTCCTTTTTCCTTTACGTATCAGTCTATCGGAGAGGTCTCTAAACTACGGTGCGTGGCGTGGAAGTCTCTTTGATTGCATAGTAAATTTTTAAAAACTACTTAAAACATATGAAATTTAGTTAAATCATTCAAACAAGATGTTACTATACTTATTATATGAATTGTTTCTTTTAGAAAGCTCATTTCACAAATGTAATTTATAGAACTTTTTTTAATCATAAGCCATGTCCCGCGGGCCAAAAGGTTTGGAGACCCCTGGTCTATATCATTGTTATCCTAATTATATTAAATTGTTTTTATTTTTTAAACTTTGATCATTCGATTAACTTTACATAGAAGTTCTAGTTTTTTTCTTTTACAGTGAACTTAATTCAAGATTATGTTAGCAAACGGAAACAAAACTAATTTAAAAATAAATACTTGATAACGATTAGTATTCACTTCGAAACGAGATTCTATTGACGTAAAACTGAGCTTGAAAATCCATACTGGTACCGTAGATCACATGAAGCATACTCTAGTTGAACAAGGACAGAGACCGATTTAACTCTTCATTGTTAATAGTTTACCCGCAATGTTATAAGGTGATATTTGTCGTTTATTGTAAACAGTATAGTTACACTAGGTTTGGCCAGCTACACTTCTCGTCACATTAAATTCTTGCTATTTATAAACAAAGGCATCAATCAACTCATCGAAATGTTTACTGCCTTTTAAGAAAAAATATATATAAGTTTTGATAATGTAGAAATAAGAAATATAACATTTTATTTCATATTTACAAAAATATATGCCTTACCTCGATTAAAGTTAAAAAATTAAATGTAGGACATTTGTGGCTTACCTCCTCTCTCCTAGATAACCCCTCCAAAATGCTAGATAACTCTACTCTCAATACTTTCTACTTTCCAAGCTTTCGTATATGGGTGAAATATAATATCGAATAGAGACAACTAATTTTCTTTTTTATGATTCGTCCCTATTTGGTGTTTATATATATTGTGATGAAAACTGGATCATTTCTTTCTTAAAATAAATATAATTATTTTTTCTCATATAAGGTCACTATCCCCTTAACTAATTCGAATTATTTAAAACAATAACTATTGGGGCTAAGAATTCAGTTAAAATAATAGTGATTAAATTAAAGATTTTTGCAATCAAAACTGTTTTTATATTTTAATTAACTACAACAAATTGATATTAATATCAATATAATTATATAAATCACGGCAAGTCTATCATTTAATGAAGACATGATTGTAAATACTCGGCTGGTTTCGAACTTCCTCGGGATCCGATCCGCAGTATGCTTACTGTGACTTTGAAAACTAACCGCCATCTAGGAGTAGGGATTTGGAACTAGTACCTAACATCCTATAAAATAACAAAGGTCCTAATAGTCCTGGGATAGGAAAGCTTGGAAAGTAGAAAGTATTGAGAGTAGAGTTATCTAGCACTTTGGAGGGGTTACCTAGGAGAGGGGAGTCAAGCCACAAAACTTCTATACTATTTTTATTTATTGACTTTATTGGAGGTAAGATAAATATTTCTTTAAATGTGAAATAAAAGGTTATATTGCTTATTTCAGCATTATCAAAATTTATATATATTTTTTCTTTATAAACAGAAATTTCAAACGTGTACGAGTCCGCAATAGAAAGCATAGTAGATACCAAAATACTAAAAATCCCTAAATATTTATTTTATGCATATAGCACTACTGTTAAGTAATCTTAATTTAGAATGACCATGTGTCTGATTTTTGTCTATAATAACAAAGAATACGTTTTGCCAAAATTTAGGTACGAATTCAGTCAGATAACTGTTATTTCAACAATCAAAAATAAGTATGTGAATGAGTTGAAAAAAAAAATGCAATTAGTGAGCATATAATTAAACTGTAATACTTAAAATATTTAAACTATCCAAAAACATATCGTCGGCACCATGTTAAAGTAACGAATGTGAGCCCGTTTATCATTGCACATTAGTTACTTTTTATTTTAGGGAGGTAATCGATTTTGAACCTTTCTCATAAATGAATTGATTTTTTTTGTAAATCGAGATAAGTATCGATTCCCAGCTAAAAATACCCAATGTACATGTTTTTAATCAAAATGAAACCTAAATATTTAAAAAAAAGAGGGAAGGTAGAAATGTGGTTATTTCCTAAAAATTTTTTTCCAATGAAAGTAATGAATGTGTGTTTCAGAAGTGTTTAAAAAAAAAAATAATCAAAACGTTTTCAACCGTTTTATTTAATTGAAGACTAAAAATAAATCTATTTATTGTATTTTTTTTCTATATTTATTGAATAATATGACATTATTCATTAAATAATGTTATATTTAATGAATAATGTCACTTGGACAGGGTTGTAAGATCACATTCACACTATATGTACAGAAACAATAAATAACAACTAAAACATAATCAAAGTGTATATAAAATAAATCAAATAAAATAGCTTAAAGATGAGTAATTAAAAATGCAAACAAAAACATATATATGGCTATTTACATTATTTACAATCAGGCGAGGGATCTCCGAGGCAGGCTTGTCCCTCCAACTATGGAGGGAAAAGCAATACTCTAGTAGATCGCTGCGCTACTCTCTCAACTCGTCACTGGTACTAAAGACAGTGGAGATTATTAAGACCACTTTAACCATTTTTATTGTAAATAAAAAGGTAATATTTTTACTGTAGAATTTTGATATATTTTTCTCTGATCCATATACATTTTGTTTCCTCCAAACCGAACCACAATAAACCTTTTTTGTTCAAAATGGGCCACGGAGTTTAATTCTTATAACTATAATAACTATAAATATAATCAGTGATTTTCGCAAAAAGTATCTACAAATAAATAATTATTTGTATCACTATAATCCAAATTATTTTTAATATTATCCAATATTACAATTGGGTTTAAAAATATAGTTTATTGCGTTTTCTGAGAAATGTTCAATGTGATTAAGATTCTCTTTACAAATAAACGACTAAATTATTATTGATGTTTATATTATATCACGTGACGAATATAAAAAAAATCTGGTGCGCGTAACACACAACTTTCACTTACCGCTATACTTGCATATATATTACTTTCTAGCATTGTTGGGCTATTATACAATATTTGTAGTGCATTTTTAACCAAGCTACAGCTTAAAACTTACAGTTAACAAATCATTAATAAAATTAAAATAACAAAAATCCTGTTTATTATATCGACGGTTGATTATGGATTGGACCACTATTAATTATTAAACTGTTTTTTTTCATTGTAATGTTTAAGAAAATGGAATTACGAGATTTGCATTACATTTCTTGACCTGAGAGGTCAAAAGTTGTCACAGTAATTGTAAGTAGATACTGTTGAGAAATCACAAAGAGAAAATTCATCAAATTATTGATTAATATAATTTTCTAAAAATTTACATGATGATTTTTCGGAATAATCGGACGATAGATACCTAATTATTTAAATATAATATCAGATCTAGAGTTATTAAACTACAATAAATGTATTTATGGTTACATATCCATGAAAAAATTTTATATTTCACTTTTTCTTTCACACAATCACAATGAAATAGTATTTTGAACAATGTCAAACTTTCAAACTTAAAAATAAAATCTGTTGCACGCATCACACTACTTTTACTTACCTCTACTTCGAAAAGCTATTCTTGTCTGGCAAAATTGGATTATTACAAAATAATTTTGATGTGTATTTTTAATACAGTTAAACTTTTCAAAAAATATTTTCAAATTTCGGTCATATTTATCAATATAAATACTCATTAAGACCGGTACAATAACATAAACCCTATTTATAATATCGATTGTAGCCTATTAAAAACCTTAGATGTAACTTCCTCAGTCTATTTGAATCGCTTAACTCTGGTCTTTGAGCTAAATAGACTAAGAGAGATTTGAATGTTACTAAATCTTTACTATTTTTTACATGTATTGAAATTAGTATTTTTACCCTTGGAAAACAAACCAAAATACTGTTAATACTGTTAGGTAAAAAGTAGTTACACTAATTGTAAATGTATACGGTTGTGATTTCCCGAAGAGAATTTTTTTATTAATAAATCAAGAATAAATCGACGATGTATACCTTCACATTATTCAAACGTAATATCGGATCTAGTTTTATTAAACTACAGTAAATATATTTAAGGTTATAAGCATATGTTTTACACACATCCATTAAGTATTTTAATATTTCACTTCTTTTTTCACACAAGTACAATGAAATAGTTTTTTTTAACAATGCCATTGGCTTGATTCGGTGGATTTTAAATACTTTTTTCAAACTTAAAAAAATATAAAATTTTACATTTAATAAATAAATTTCATTTGATTTCCTTGGAAATATGTAATTTCTGTTAAATAGTATTATTTTTCACAAATTATTATTTATAATTTTTTCGTCACTATCCATAACCTTCAACGACTTTCAATATTAGATATAGTTTTTTTTTTCTAAAATTCTCCGCTTTCCAACGACGTATTATACGTATCCTTTTGACTAGTATTTCCAGAGATTCGTTTTTGGCCTAAATGAACATTTATCCTTTTTTTTCCAGTTTGCAGTTATAAAATTCTTTCATACTTTATATTTAGCCATTTTTATAGTTACTGTCAATAAGTTAATTTCTTAAAATAAACCAAAATAAAAGTATTGAATATTTAATGGTTGACCGTTGCATCATAAAGAGTTCTAAGTGAAACTCCTAGAGGAACACACCTCCCTGATGAAGACCTGCAAAGTCGGGTCGAAACGTTGGCTTTCAATAAAATAGTTTTACCACTATTTAGCCTTTTTATGACCGCAACCCCTGACCATCTCCTTCGTTCAAGTACTTTAGAGGAAGACGTATATGGACATTGTTACATCGGAACCATACATAAACCTTAAATACGCAATTTAAAACACACACACAGACCATTTTGTGGGACTTGGTTTTTCCGACTCAGGAGACCTCAAAACATGTATTTTCGTTGAAAATTGAGATTCGAACCTTTTCACGATCGCAATACTTTCCCTTACGATATATTCCAAAACAATTTGTATGTTTCTCAGCTACGATAATCTCTACCTCCTTTGAATTTTTAGGATTACTAATTCTGAATAACAATAATTAATAAGTTTGGAATTCGATTAAAATATAAATGACCTAATTTAGATGAGAAATTAAATGTTAAAAAAGGAGATACCAGCATAATAATGCATGGCTTATTTATTTTTAGTTTAAAAATGTTACCCGCACTCATTTTCTCTTAATTTAGCATTAAAACCACTTTCTAAATTCTGGACGTATTTGTTGAAATAACCAGAAATAAATTAATTTTATATGCAATAGATCATTTGGTCCTCTAATATGCCTTGGAAGGAGAGGGGAATGGAGGCCTTCAACTCTAAGATATCCTGGAGGAGGTGAGGAACCTCCTGGGAAGATAGCCCGCCGTGAGAGGTCACTGGGACACTTCCTGCATCTAAGAGCCGTCTTCAGCCGCCATCTCTATCGGGGCCTCTGGGCTATTCCTGTCTGCGCCGCATTTCTTGTAGTTGCCTTGGGTATTTCTTACCTCCCCATCCACTTCTTCATGATATTATACTCCCTTCAATTAGGCTGGAGGGTATCCATTTATGTACAGATAAAGCGGACAGATCATTAAATTATGATATTTCGATGATTTTTTATATTTCAAGACTCATTTGTTTTCAAAATCAACGCATCGAGACAAGTTCAATTGTTTTTTAAAGATTTCGAGTAGGTCATAATGACGCAAAGGATCTATGGGTTCCTGCGTTTAAGAAACCAAAAATGTCGGTTTTCGAGATAAATCAAAACTATTTCCTAATGGCTCTTAGATTCTATAGTTGCCATGAAATGTTATCATGTGTTCAGGTTTTAAGAATTGGAATATTTCTATATATTTATTTGATGAATTAAAAATCTATTTAAAAAATAGATGGATGGAAATAGTATTATGATCACCATTGGAAACATTTTGATCATTTTAATTAATAATTTTCTGTATATCTGTAAAATACATTTGATATCTACAATAGTAATGAGCAAATATGATAATGAGGAATACATATGGTGTCAACAAGAACAGAACGAAAATAAAACATTCAACCAACAATATGAATTATATAAAATATTGAACAATAAAACACTAGTAAATTACAGAACTAAACTAAGGAAAGAGAAAAAAAGAAGTAAATAACATAATAACAAAAACATTATAACATAAAAATAATAAGATAACAAGATAGAAAGTAGCTCAATGTCTTTGGGGCGGATTACATGGATTTGTAGGAGTCGATAGAGCTCGATATGGGTTTCAGTTTAAATTCAGTCTGTCATGAAAATTATTATAACGGGCTGTGATAAAAGGAATGTCAGGATTAGTGTGTAACGTAAGATTAGAAACATAAAAGGGGACATCTACAATTTTTTGGAGAACTTTTGACTGGAACAATTACATTCCTTTTATATTAGTTGTCTTTGCTGTTCCCCGTATCTCGATTCCATATGTCCAAAGTGGTTCATACAAAGATGAGGACTTTGTATTTAGTTAATTTATTAGTCACCTCCAATTTTAATTTTTTTAATCCAAATTTTTTTAGAAAGGAGTACGTATCGCTGATTCATTCTTTTCTTTTTTGTTTAATAAAAATAACATAATAATAAATAATGGAATATATACTATTCCATATTATCAAATGTTAAGTAAATTGTTGCTTTAATATTCTTGGCTAAGTATGAATATTCACCAATTGATTGTGCAGAAGATCTTTATAATATTATATTGCAAATATAAATAAGCATGCTTTATTTATCCTTTATTTATAAATACAGTCAAATATTTACTATCTATTTTCAATCATCAAGAAGAGGGGTCTCCTCCAAACTATGAACCACGAAAAGATCTTTGGATACATGTTAAAATTTTTAAAAACTATAATTTTACATTATAGTGCTTATGTTTAATTGATAATAATATATATATTTTCGTTGCCTTAGCAATTTTTCCCTCACTTTAAATTTAACCTATGATAATCCGAATATTTTGAAAACCGTCCAGACCGTTCTGTAACAGGATTCTGTGAAAGATAACTTTCGATATAAGGATTGGAGTGGTGAGTTGGCGGAAAGTAAACCTTTTCAACCATTGAAGTATAAATTTATAATAAAAACAATGTACTTCGGTGAAGTATAGCTAGCTAAATTGTAATTGATTTAGTGTAAAGTAGTCTAAATTGTAACTATATAAACAAAGTAGTGTGTTAATTTAGCCAACACACTGCGTTGCTGATTTGCTATTCACAATCAGGATGTACAACTCTTGGAAAAGCTCGCCTCTTATTATAAATTTGGGAACTTTTAGAATATGAATATCTGTACTCCGGGAGTAAATAATATCACGTACATTTTGATATTTGTTCAAGAGAGCTAATGTTCCATCACTTTGTTAGTACACCAAAAATTTCTTTCTTTCTGTGCTCTAGAGGTAATGGACACTAAGTCGCATTTTTGTATTTGTCGAGGGAGTCAATTTTCCATACGTTTGAACTATTAAAATTCGTTTATTAGATACTTAATTATTTACTTGGAGTACAGGTACGTAAGATAGAACGTCACGTATGTTTTGCTATTGAAAAGTCAAGGATTTTAAAATGATTCGTTTATGTGAAATTTTCATTTCACTAATTTCTTATGTTATTCACAGTTTTTGTTTTTAAGTGGTTTATTTATTTATTTTATAATTTTGATAAGTTTGAATTTATAATTATACTGTTATTGTTACAAATATTAACTTTTGTTTTTGTATTTCAGGTAAGTTCTACTGTCCACAATTTAAATGTAATAATGATCAGGCCTTATGTAAGTATTTAAGTTTAGTTTTAAAAGCGTGTCAAATATCGTATGAATATTTGTTAATAAATATAAATAAATTAAGACAACCGGTTTAGAATTGATTTCGTTTTGAAAAACAAAAATTTGATATAAGATACACATATAATAAAATTAAGCCCAGTTTCTCTCTGTTCACAGTATAAAACTAAGACTTTTCGTGTTTTCAAGAACTTTTATGGGGTATAGGTTGGGTACCAAAAAATGATAACTTATCATCTTCTTAAATATTTATCACAAACTCGTTTGGCGGATTTGTCGCTAAAAATATGAAAAAACTATAAATTATAAAGAGATAGTGGTGGCTGTCATAAATAAACTAAAATAGGGGAAACTACTTATTATTGTTTCAAAACAACTACGTAGGTCTTCTTTGTCAGGGCTAGCATAAAACTATAGAATACTGTAAGAGTTACAAACCATTAAGATAAGAAAATAATTAACAGAGTAAATAAAAAGTATTAAGGACATTCAGATATAAAAACAATTAGTTAAAATATAGTTAAGTAAAAAATTAGAAGCATGTATGCAGATAAGGTTAATTTAGTATTCCCTTATATGCGTTTATTGCTACTAATTTATTTACACTTTTTATTTATGCTACTAGTATTCTTATTTTTTTATGTTAATGGCTTGCAGCTTTTGCAGTATTCTATAGTTGTATCTTATTCTTTCTAGCTCTGATGAAAACCTTTGAATAATATAAGTATAAAATGTAAGCTTTATAAAAAGTTTATTAGATTGCAACCAATGCGTGGCTTCTCTACAAGTGTTCTCATATCATTTTTACAGTTGTAAATTTCATGAATATATAAAATAAAATAAATGCTTATTTCCCCGTATTTAATTATTATATGACCACTATCCTGTTTATCACATAGATAAAAATCAATTTCCAAAAAAACACAAGAAAAAAAATTAACTCAGCCTTGCCTTTATTACAAGAGATCGAATATTCGTGTAAATTCTGCCAAATCAAGAGAACAAAAATCGAGTTATGGACGAGACTTTCTGCTAGTTATATTTTGCATGAAATTATATGGATGGATTTACTCCACGAACTCTCACATTTTGATTTTCTGCACGAAATTGTATTTTTAAGTTATAGTGTTAAATCATAGTTTAATTTACAATTATGAGGAATCGAATATATAATTATATCACGAAACTAACAATTAATGTACTGTTAAATGATTAAGTGTTCAATTATTTATTTCTCAGCACATTTCTACATTTTTACACGTTTATTATTGTCATTTTTGACTAAAACTTTGGTATGAGAAAAAATGTTCTTAGGTATTTGTGATCTATGGTTCCATGTACTAACAATTCACCGATATGATACATACATACCGCTTATTCTCAATAGAGTTTCCGAAAAGAAAATCTCTGAAACATTTATCTATACTGACGAACTAGATAAACAATGGCAACATTTTTTTTCTGAATGTCCCTCTTGTCATCTGTACTAACCAGTTTCTACTGTTGTCTCTATTAAATTGCTACACTAATACGGTAATAAAACTGTACCATAATACGATAATAAATTGTCCCTCTAAATTGGTAATAACTAGGTAGGGAACCCGAATATATACTGCATTGTTTATTAAGCTAATTTTAATACAATTACAAAATTAGTAGAGAGTGTAGAAGAAGGTGTTCTCTACAACAAAAGTACGAAAAAATGTGAACTAATCGGTGCAAAGTTACAAGTTCAATTACAATAAATTAATCAAGTTATTTTAGAACAATAATGAAAATCTCGAATAAGGTACCTCCCATTAAATGTGAACATTATTATAGGAAAAAAACCAAAAAATTTAAAAAGTAAATAACAAGGAAGGGAAAATGGGAAAACATTTTATAAAAATGTATCGCGATGTGTTAAAAAAAAATTATGATTATATAATTTTGTAAAAATACAACCATGTTATACACGGAGAAAATTATCAAGTGGATGTTGAATCCAACAATATCCAACTCATATAATCAATCTCCAGTAACAAATGTAGGTTGACTTTGTACACTTCAGTGAACATCAATTTGATTGTTTCTAATGTGGTTCATACGGCTTTTTTTATTATTTGATTAGCATAGATTTTTATAATAGTTTATTTAATAATCTATGAATAGGGCTAGTTACCTCGGGATGTACTCACTATTGTCCAAGTAAGGTAAGGCCTATGCAAGGCAGGAATAAAGGAAAAAATGATCAATTTATTAATTTCTTTTCGCACTTATTTAAATGTATTACTTATTATTTTTTGCATAAAAAAAAAACATAATATATCACATTTTAACTAAAACTATTAGTGTATATTTATTGAATATAT
Organism: Nezara viridula; assembly: GCA_928085145.1. Lineage (NCBI taxonomy): Eukaryota > Metazoa > Arthropoda > Insecta > Hemiptera > Pentatomidae > Nezara > Nezara viridula. Next base: position 85,993,291 of record OV725077.1, on the reverse strand, counting down.
TTTTTTATACAAATTAATATGTTAATAAAAATTATTACACTATACTAGTTTCGCACTAATATTTTTATTATTGCATATTTTGAGGCTTTGATTGCATGTTATGTATAGGTTGTTACTGCACGAAATCAGGTTCTAGTTAAAACAAGAGTTAGTAGATACTAATTAAGAAAACAATAATGAAGTTCGACATTAAAACGAAACAGTTAACAGTCATAAATCCATTAAGAAAAGAATCAGAACATAAATCAGTATAATGAAGTGTCCTATTAATGTAGTCAAATTTCTTTACTTTTTTTTGCTTCGTCTCCGTCCACCATTATGGTAGCAATGCTTCACTCAATTACACGTCGCAGTAAATTGAGTTCGTCTTGTCCCTTATTAGGCATAGTCAAGTCGAGGTTTGATCCTTATCGAGATTTAGAACCGTTTTCCAATAAAGAGGAAAATAAAAAAAATATTTATATGTATTTTTAAAAACTCTTAAAAGATAATTCAAGCTAAGAATTATGTAAATGCGAGATATATAAGCAAATTAAATAAAAATATAACAAACCGGAATTGAGCAACAAATGTTTGGCGCAGATCAAATTGCGTATTGTATCATGAAACAGTTCCTATCTAATAATGTCAATAGAAACATTTAATCTTGATTTGAACATACGTCATTTGTCATAAGATGGATTTCATCTTGAGTTTGAAATGAATGAATGAATTCGCAAAACATTTGTTAAAACTATATTGCAACAGGGCATTAACAGTGAAAACAAAAACCTTGTCACTGTACGCGCTTTTATTTATTACCTTCTCTCATAATGTATTATCTTGTATAAATTTTCAAGTTATGTAACAGGAAAATCAGAAAAACATACTCCAGTTTTCGAATAACAACCTTTATAAATTAATTTAAATTATGTAAAAGGAACGCGGCGACTCTAACCTTTGTTGTTGAACATGCAACCTCAAACTGCAACTAAATAAATAATATACTCTTGTATAAAGTCGAAAAGTTTGAACCTGCTTACATTAGTAGATCCTAGTGTATTCCAATCTGAATGAGTCTTTTTTTTTATTAGATGAACTGTCCATTTAAGGCTTTATTAATCATCATATCCAAGCAGTAACCATAAACGTCAATAAACTTTTCACTTGATATCTGTACAGCTGAACTTAAAGAAGATCTCGTTTCAGATCACACTAAAGAGAAGCGCAGGGAAAAACTTTTAAGCTGACCTTAGAGATTACGGTATTTTTTGCCGGACAGGCAGCCATATGTTGCTCATCAGGTTGTGCAGAAAACAAGCAGATACAATGAGGAGAAGAGCTAACAACATCTTTAACGATTAAACACTTAAATTTTTTTTAAATAGATAAAAATATATGGTGTCCGTTAAAATTTTTGTTGTGGATATAAAGCTATCAAACTGAGACATCGTCAGCTTTTCTGAGTTTTTCTGTAAACTCAACTTTTTTTTGCTGGGACTTTCCTCACATACGTCGGATGTTATTAAATTAATCAGATTCTCTTAGTCATATAACTGTCATGGGGGTGAAATAGGCGAGGGTGATTATCTTATTAAACCAGGATGGATAGTGGGGTACGGCTAGAAATAAAATAAAAATCCTGAATATGGTGAATATTTACCCAGCAAAGTGAGCCGGAATCACGGGTGTTTTTGAGCCTTTATATTCCTACATAGAGGTATTATAGTTAAACCTGATTTCCGATAGTACCAACCTCGGTAATCCGAAAGTAAGTTTAATCCGAACCGAAATAAGGATAATTGATTTGGAGTAAACAAAATAAGAATTTCACATTAAAACTTAAGTTCTTACAGATAGCTAATTAAAAAAAGAGTTGACTTATCTCGATAAAATATTATATTTTTCTTAATCTCTACAAATAGTGTGCTGTATTGATAAGGAATGACACTTTTATGTAATATAAATTTATTATAAGGAATAATTAGGCTTAATCCGAAATAGTTTTGGTCTCAAATGTTTTAGTTAATCAATATTCCGCTGTATTGAATATGTGGATAAAATGAAACTGCAAAAAAAAAAAAAAAACTATGAAAACGAATTATGTAGAATAAAACGAAAATAAAAGTTGCTAATCATTTTGTTTAAAAATATTGTAAAATTCTGATATTAAAATTAATAAATTTTTAGTTCGCTTCATTTGATTTTGACAAAAGTTTACATTTTGAAGTTTATGACATTGGTGGTAGTTGCTGTTCCTTTATAGCTAAATTCAAAATATGACATAGATAAAACATCTTAGATTTTTTTCAACATTTTTGCATCCAGTATCTAATTTTTTGTAAATTTTATTTTATTATTATTATCGGTATTTACATAACCCTTAAGGCATTGTCTTACTTGTCCGTAGTTGATATATTTATGTGATCTTATCTTACTGTGTTCTGATGACGGGTGCGGATCGAGAAATACTAGAGAGCAAAAAAAAATCTTTATAAGAATATATTATATAATAATTAGTTAGGACAAGGAAGACCAGAGTTTTACGTTTTACGTGGAATTCTAACCACAATCTTATCAGATAATTATTAGTAACATTATTCAACTGTTTCTCCTTGTCATTGGAATTCTATGGTATTCACCCGTTTATGGTGAATGACCTTCAAATTATAAATTACTACTGGTTTCGTTTTATAAAAAATCTTGTATTATTTAATATTGAAATGTGGATCATATTATGTAAATGAAATAAATCCAAAAATAAAATTTTCTAATTCTTTAGGGTAGTGTACATTCTCTTTTAACTCCCTCAATGCACAGGCGGATCTAAGGGGAGAAGGAGGGAGAGAGCTTTCGGGCTGAAGGCTCCCCCAGAAATGGTAAAATGTAATCCTGTTTTATGGAAAAAATTATCTTTTAAAAGATTCTTCGTGTAATTAATTACATTTAATAGGACTTCAAGTATCACTTAAACACTATTTCATATAGGTAGTTAGTTTATTTTTTTTTCATAGTAATTATCGTTATATATGATATAAAATATATATACGCCATATATATGAAAAAAAAGTATAGCGCTTCCCCCCGCCAAAAATTAAATCCTTGTTCCACTAGTGCTTCAATGCCTGATGTTTGAATTGTTGGTGAAACTTTGACTGGTTAGTTATTATAAGTAAATAAGAGAGTTTTTTTTTAAACTATTTTTTCAAGATATTTACAACTGTATTACAGAATAAATGCATCAAGTAAATGTGTACACAAGAATATAATCACTTGAAAACGATTGTTGATAAACAACCTACAGGTAGCACTTTAATAATATGTCTACATAAGCAGATCACGGGGCCATCTTCTTTTCAGACACCACGGAGGATTATCAGGAATCGAATAGGAAGCAATGTTACAAACGTGAGGATTCGGATGGTTATGAAGTTTATTATGAAAGGATAGGTATCTGGATTGGGCAACGTCGGAAACATATGGAGCATTAAGGTCATTATGGATTTTTTTTATTTGTAACAAAGTAAGGGGCATTGAGGATTTCGGACTGTAAGGATTGGATACGAGAGGAATTTGATGTTCTTTGTCACAATACAGAAAGAAAACCAACATCGAATCTTTTTTAAAAAACCAACATAAAATAACGCATCTCAAATTTTCTCAAACGTAGACCAGAATGACTTTTTTGTATAAAACAAATCCTTTCATTAACGTCGTATAACTTTTTTACAAACAATGTTCATTGTTCTTTTTAATTTATTGATATTTACAACTGTACTAAATAAATACAACTAGTAAATATGAGCAAATCAAGACTAATGACACGAATAGACTTCTGCAGACACTACCCAACGATATCACTCCCTAATAAATACTTCTATGTTAGAATATCACGAGGCCATCTTCTTTTCAGATGCTTAGGAAGATTATTAGAAATTGAGGAAAAAGCAAAGTTGGCAACAACTGGATTCGGATTGGACTGGAGTTTGTAATGGAAGGATATATATATCTTGCTCGGGCTAAATTAGCGACATATGGAACATTAAGGTATTTACGAACGGTTTCATTTATGGTAAAATATGCGTCATATAGGATTTTACGAAGGATTTTGGATTGCAAGGATTGGTTACAATAGGAATTCGACGGTTTGGTGGAGCCCCATAGCTCAGCTCCGTAAGTCCAAATAGGTCTTAGTATAGTCATGTATATTAGTCTTTTGTAATTAATTGGAAGTTTAGAGCGTTTGTCTAGTAAGTATTGGAGTAAGCGGAAACGTCGAGCAGTTTCTTGTCGTTCCAGTCTTGGATTCCAAGTGAGACGTTTGTCCAGGTGGAGTCCAAGATATCGTATTTGTTCAACAGGGATAAGTGAGGTGTTATTTAAAGGATACTGTAGGACAGGAAGTCATTGGTTTACGAATAAGAGAGTTAAAGCTTTGTTGTTGTAATTTATCATTGGTGTGTATTTTTTTTTTTTCTGTTATATTACTTGAAAATTGAGTAACAGATTTTTTTTGTAAAATTTAATGTTTTAATAACATTTGGACAATTATTAGGATATTTGATTGCGGAAAAAAAAAGTTATAAATATTTTGGAAATTATAACTATTCATTGGAATGTAAGAAGAATATTTATACAACTAACGTAAATGACTATGATGCAATCGAGACATAATAAAGGGATATTATATTCGTGATTAGAAAAAGAAAACCGAAAATACATCTCTCTTTCCTATCGACAAAATTATAGCTTAATAATATTCCAATCGGTATATTTATGAGCTGCGGGATGAAATTAACATATTTTGTGATTTATATGGTCATATCGAAGAGCGGTGTAGTGTATAGGCAAAATGTCAGGTGAAGGGCCTGACGTCATCAGCTGTAATAGCTATGTATGATACAATTATCTCATTCGCCCTTGATATTTAGAAGCTCGTTGTGTTGTGGGGTACCGTAAGGTGGGATATTGCGAGAGGACCTGGCACAACCTTATCCGCCCATTTCACTTTCCTTGTTTATGTTTGCTGTTTACTAATACAGTTTGAATATAATAGAAGCCTGAGCAAAGATTATTGACTCTCTCAAATAACAGTAACAAATTAATCAGCAATAAATGAACACATAGCTCAAACAGAGACATGCAGTAATTAGGATATAAATGGAAAAAGCTTCCAACACACAGAAAAACAGTTTACTTGCTAACTTTTCGCCGATTCAGGTAAGAAGGAGAAAAAATACATTTATTAGTGACGTCTCACCATATCATCCTAATACATTCTGAAGGAAACGGGATCATATGCAAAAACAGAAAATGGTGGTTGTATAAAAAAGCTGATTAAAAAGGTTGAGAAGAAAATTATGCACACCGAAAATCGCTATAGTAATAATGTAAAAACATAAAAATCTGTTAAATAAATTAAATAATGTTAACAAGCGAGTAAATGAATACAAAAGGAAATGTTCCATGATAAGTAACATCCATACCCCAGAAAGGCTGAGGTTATGCAATCGCAGGTTAACAATCCACCCGTACGATACAGATTCATGCCTTTGTGATTTGAGTTTTCCCATTTATAATATAAACATATTATTATATTATAACATTAAGTTTTCTCTCCTTTTGAGATATTTGATTACTTATAGTAATATTACTTGTGGAGTGTGTATCCACTGGATTTTGTTGAGAGTGGAGGTTATGTACAGGGTGTTAAGGAAGGGTTTCATGGCCCAAAAAAAAGTTTTGAGATGGGATTTTGAAATTTTGAGGAGAGCACATGGAACAGACATAAAAACATGAAACGACAGAAACATCACGTGTAATTGTATATGATCAGGCGGATCTACGGGGGTTGGGGGGCTTTCGGGCTGAAGTCCTCCCCAAAATGGTAAAATTTAACCATGTTTTACTGAAAAGCATATTAAAAACTATTTCTTAAAGTATTCTTGTTCGTTTATTTACATTCAATAGGACTTCAAGAACCACCTAAACACCATTTCATATAGGTAGTTAATTTCTATCTTATTTTTTTCTAATTAATTATTAGAAATTAATTAAATCCCTCCAAAAATTAAATCCTGGATCCGCTAATGATCTACGATTTTCTTTTGGATTGCTTTTAATGAGAGAACTTCTTTTAATGAAAAAATGTCTTGAAAGGAAAATTTCAGGCCCCATTAACTTTGGAGAGGAAGGAGAGATGAGTATCCCTCGTTATACATACCTTTTTCTTTTGTATTTATTATTTTTTTTATTTTCTTATGGGTTTCTTATATTTATATACTAATATTACATTTTTGAGTTTTGAATATACTTATTTTTATCGTCTACTTCGTTTATGCAACTTTCAGTTTCCTTCAATATATATTTGGATTGTTTATTGAAATATATATAGTAAATGTTGTTAGTTATTTTCTTTTCTTTCTTTTTTTTCGCATATATGTGATATTAATGTTTTCTGTCCTAGTGATGTCCTGAATTGGCTAGTTGTTGGCAGGTTAATCTTTCGCTTGTATGTTAGAGATTAGTGGCTTTATGGTTTGGATTTTTCCATATCCTAACTAATCAGTGTTTCGTTAATTTAGACATAAGACTGAATAACGATAAATACACAACAGTGACATCACATCTTACATCGATCTTTTATGACGAAGCAAAGATGATGCACCACTCCACGACAATTCAACAGATTCTAGGTTTATGTTGAGTATATTAGTTTTTGTTGAAATGATTTAACATTGCATGGAATATTTCATAAAGATAGTACAACATTCCAGTTCGATATTTTTACTTCTCAACGCTTTGGATGTTATGCTTTGTTTTATTTAAAAAATGCACAACACTTATGCAATAAATTATATTGACAACCTTTTTCAACCTGCCTGTATGTTTAAAAACTAAAATTATTCGTAAGATGAAACAAAACTATTTTTTTTAATAAATAATATGATCTAGATTTTATGTACAGTTTTTAATGTAAAGTTTTAAATACCTATTTTTATTTTTTAGTATATACGATGTCAAGAATGATAAGAAAAGCTCAAAATCGCACTTTTACAATTGCACCTAATAAAATTGTACTTTACAGGCTTAGAAAACGTCCAAAACGCCGTGCTCTTCTTTACCCTAGTATATGTTTAATGTTTGTTATGAGTTTTGTATCAGCGGACTAGTAATTTATTATTCATGTTGTATAATAGCTTAGTACAAAAATAACTATGATGTGTAGTGTGTTGGGAACACCGCGTCATATAAGCACCTCTTCGCGTCATATATCATAAAGACGACACCGATTTTTGAATCAATGACAGTTATAGAGTTATAACTCTTAATATTTATTTAATAAATAATATTTATTTATTTAAGTCTGATAAATATTTATCTGTATAATCATAATTATTTTAAGGGTTGTTTTTATTATTTATCGAATTTTATGTTTTAGCAATGAATTTAATTGAATTATAAAACGGCAATTATTACTTCAATATGTAACACTTATTATGAGAAGCACGAGAATCTTATCGTCGATCTATTTAGATTACGAATGAATGAATTTAATATGAAAATATGCCGAATCGAAGAGGGATTCTAAAAAAAAAAAAAAAAAAAAAAAAAAAAAAAAAAAAAAAAAAAAAAAAAAAAAAAAAAAAAAAAAAAAAAAAAAAAAAAAAAAAAAAAAACGCCGCATCGTATTCATCTTACACATGTCTTTAACCATATCCGATTCATACATAATACATACTTTCCAACTCCATTTCAAATATACTCTTTCCTTTCAAATCTCTTACTTTTATTGATTTCCCTCCTAACTTTTTATTTCAAATCAACTGCATTTGAAATATTCCTTTATTAACTTCAAGTCATTGAGGTATTTTAGTCCGATTTTAACGTTTCCGTCGATTTTAACGTAAAAAAAAAATATATTTGTACCACTACAACCCATGAAGGATCTTGGGTTCATTACTATTCTAGGGAAAGCACTGTTTCTTGGTCTACGGTTGTGCAAGGAGGTGATTTGGACGAGATCACACTCAACCGCCAGGTTTTCCTCTTAATTAATTTTTTTAATTATGGGTACCCACTTTATATAGACTGGGTGTGCCCCAGAAGGGTCTACCTACCCAGGGTCATCTCAAAGCCAATGAAACAGAATAAATAATTTTTCTGCCATGATTCGGAATTCGAACCTCCTGGGACCTTTAGCATTGCAAGCTCAGTACCCTACCACTAACTGTACCTAACAGCAACGAAATTGAGAGGTACTTCTCAGCTTTGATAACTTAATGATTGGTATAGAGTTGTGATCAACCAAGTTAATGATATTAGAAAGAACATATAAGAGAGATAGCTACAGAGAATATTTAGAATACATAACATCAAGAATAAAAACAAATATTTAATAAAATTCTTTCGTGATAATAACGAAACGAAATAAACATTTTATACAAATGTTGATGAAAGATTCTCTGTGAGTCAATAGTATAGTCTCTAAAATACTATAGAACTGATACTTTTCGAACTTTTTTTTTTTTTCAAAACCGAGCCTGTTTTAACCGGAATTAGTTTCTTTTGTTTTTTTATTTAATTTAATTTTTAATATATAAATGAAACCAATATTCTCAATATTGACTTGAACTTGAACTTGATTCTGCCGCATCCAGTAATCGGATGAACATCTTGAAGGAGACAAACTGCGGGTAACATGATACATCTATCTTCACCGTTCGCGATAAAAAATATGACTAAACTATGAAGCATTGATACGATGAAAGGTGATTAGTTTAATGTTGGGCTTCCTAGTAGGAAGTAGGAGGCAGCCAACAGATGAATCGTTGTGAGGCGGAAAGGAATAGTACAGAAGTGATTCTAATTATCTTCCTAAACTAACTAAAGGTTATAAAATATTATTTCGTGAAATGAAAAACTGTAAAAAGGTTATAAGTGAATATGCATCTATTTTATTATCAAAGATCATCATAGATAGTACAATGATGATTAGGAGGTTTATTTTCCATATTCTTCTGAGAGGATCCAGGCCAATACCAAATGGTGACAATTTGGATGAATTATTTGACACATAAGAATAAGAAGAAATAGAACATCCCAAGGGGATGTAGATGTTATATAGAAGGTTCTTCATAAATGTAATACTCGCCAGTGCCTATGGTGTATCTTTTTTTTTTTTTTTTTTGTGATATTACTGCTTTAACCAGTTTGTCTAATTGAAGTGGAACAAAAATGAGCCTACTTATTCAGTCAGAGTCCGATCCCAGTTTCCATTATGAGTTTCCAGTTTCCAGAGTGCCATTATGAATCTATCGGATACATAAGTAAAAGTACTTGCAGAAGAATTTCCACAAGGAAAAGAGCAAAGAATGTGCGATCTTTGTGAAAAGAATAAAGAAAGATATATTGGGAGACCAATCTTGTAAAAAATAAATAAATAAATTTAATAAATAAAAAATAAATAAAAAATCACACAGGAGTATATATGGAGAGCATCAAAATTTAATGTTTATATTATGTACCAGTTTAAGATTTTTTACTGTTCAGAAAATTACTTAAATAATAGATGATGTTATTTATAGAATATATATTATGATGTTACTTACCCCCAAAACCTATAAAATAGCATAAAATAAAAGAGATTATTGCCGGGTCAGATTGAGATAGCGTTACTGCTATTGTTTCACTCTCAAGTGTTACCTGTCTGTTAACGTCCTCTACTAAAATATACTAAAACTAAAACTTCGTTAATTCATCTTATTGTAAGCAACGACTTTTTTATCTACGAAAATTTTCAGGAATTGGGCGTTTTCTTATTAAATTAAGTAATTTAATTAGGTACATAGAACTTATGAATAAACATTTGCTTTCTACTTAAATCGTAAATAATTTGATCAATAAATCGAGGAAAAATATGGTGTGCAAAAATATTGGTTCTTTTAGCCTACATAAACTCGATAAAAGTTAAACTAGTTGGGAGTGAAGGTTGCACCAAAAGGTCCAATATTTTTTTAGGCCACCTTTTCTTCTCGATCTTTTGATCATATTATTTTATGATTTCAGTGAAAAGCAAATGCGTGTTCATGATTTTTATCTTATTAAATATACAAAGTTTACCGATCTCGAGATTGAAAGCGTCCCTTTTCCGTTACGATAATTTTCGTAAATAGAAATTTTATGAGTTAAGATAAGATGGAACCATTCACAGAGCTTTAGATGTATGTCAATAATTTAAAGAAAAGGAGTCTGTACTGCGGAATATAGTCTAACGTGGATGATAAAAATAATAAAATTTATAATGGGCCCATATTTCAAAATCACTGACTTTCTTTCAACATTGGCCCAAATCGAAAGAGCCGTTTTTGTCTAGTCTCATATAATCACCTTCTTCTTCTTCCAGATCAGAAAGATTTTCGAGTTATATAATAAGCCAATATTGCTAAAAATGCAGACGTGAATGACTTCGGCAACATCATTTCTACAAAAAAGTACTTATCGCTCTTATATATTTTTGATATCTATTATGTATTTAGTTAAATATCTAATTTTAAGAAACAACTAAATAAAAAAAAATAAGTCAAATGTACATATAAATCCATTATTTATTTTCTCAGATGTTTAAAACCACATAACCACTAAATGTTGTTTTACTTTCCATTTGATAAGTATTGTATTTCTAAACCTTAGTACTACAGTTATTTTTAAAGATGAACGTGTTATACAATTTTTCCTTATATATATGATGACAGTAATTTTGTTTGATGTTACTTACCGTATCAACGATCTTGAAGCTAAATACGCCATTATGGACAATAGATAATTGATTAAAACCATTTTTATTTTATGTTTTGTTGCTATCATATTTGATTGTTTCTGATATCAAAACACCTGGTGATATTATCAAAAATTTCGACAAACAAATTCTTCAATACTTGAATCATGTCAGAATTATGATTGATTGCCTAACCAACGGTAAATTCTTTCGCAATAGTACTATGCTATGATGAAAAACTATTTGTTCATTATCAGTAAATTATTTATTTACTTCAGCGGTGAAAACTAGAATTAATTTAAAATTCTTATAAAATTATTTATTGATTTTATTTGTGTGATAATATAATTCGATTTTTTTTTTTTTTTTTTTTTTTTTACGATTTTGCGAATCTGTAGATTTTTATTTTGATATTTGTGAATCTTTTTCATATTTTCGTACCTTCCCTGTTTTATTTTTCAAATCCCATTTCTCTTCTTTTTTTTTTGTTGTCTTATTATTCTTGGAAATAATCTACTTTTGAGTTATGTAGAAAGTCATCGAGGTAAAGTGCGTTTTAAAACCTTTAGATCTCGGTTTTGACTGTTTCAAAAATTCCGAGTATGTTTTACTTTAACTTACCTGTATATGCAATGTATAGTACGGGAAAGTATTATTAGTCCAATAAATATGATGGTCCAGATATTATTTTTATGTTTTTTATACAGGGTGTTTTGTAATTGCACGGCACTATTTTAGGTATGTGTTCACTAGCACAAATATATCTCAAACTCATTTATTAAACAGATATCAAAAGTTAAAGATTTATTATTTATTATTACTATTTATTTATTATTATTACAACATTTAGAGTATCTGTTCAAAGAGGCCTCCGTTTTGTTGAATGCAACATTCAGCACGATGAATCCATGCTTCTATGGTTCTTCGTATAGCATCAGGATTAGTGTTGCCCAAAATGGGTCTTGGTCTTGCACTTTGCAACAACAAGACCAAGGCAGCCTAACTGTTGCAAGACCAAGACCAGGACTAGTAAAAAGAATAGATTTTTAAAATAAAAATTAAGGCAAAATAGTTGCTAATACTTGACAATCTTAGTTATTATATGTTAATAATTGGTATAACCAATATACTTTTGCATTTAACTTCTCTGATTTTTCATTCGGGCTTAGCTAGGTTTACCTTATCTGAAAAATTACAGTAATATCTCTATAGTAATAAGATAAAAAGTAACTGCAAGACTGTAGCGAGACTCTTGCGCAAGACCATGACCGTGACCAAGACTGAGTTTGCAAGACCAAGACTCGTATCGGTCTCGCATTTGGGCAACACTAATCAGGATGGTGCTTGATAGTTACTGCGGCTTCCACGATCCGCCCATGTCACACTAAAACTCACAGAACTAGACAAACAGATGAGCAACTACTGTCATTGCTCATTTCTTTATCAGGTGATTAAAACCTGTTATTAAACACGTTAAACTTTGTACACTCAGTCTTAATGTAGTAAATAAATAATAAATCTTTAACCTTTGATATCTGTTTAATAAATGAGTTTGAGATATATGTTAATATGAACTTTTTTGTTTATTTTGTGTTAGTGAACACATACCTAAAATAGTGCCGTGTAATTACGAAACACCCTGTATATACATATATACAGGTTGTTTTCTAGGTAGAATTATTCTATGTAATTGGTTATTGTTGCATCCAGATGTTTTTTTTTCTGTATTTTTTTTCGAAATTAACTTTAATTGAGCTAGAGAGTTGAAAATTTGTGTGTGAATTGCGTTTATGTGAAAATGGCTTTCTTTGGAGAGGGGGAGGGAGAAGGGTTTCTAGCTTTTGTGCCACCCACATTGTTTAATAAATTAAATTAAGATGAAAATTATAAAATGTTCAAAAACAAAACATGAGAAAGAAATTCATCAGATCAATCAATTTTTAATTCTTCAATTTTCCCAGGCAGGCAAAATGTTTTTTTGTTTTTTTACGTATTTATTGATAGATATTACAATCTGTCACAATTAAGGACATGTACAATAGTGTTTAAAAAGCACATTCACAATAAATAAAAATTAATAATACAGAAAAATAATAATATAATACTAAAAGTAAATGTATATAAACTAAACAGAAAGAAACTAAGCTAATGAAAATAAATACAAATCCATAAATAATTACGAACCAAGCATTTCTTCCCACTCGTGAAATCAAAGGCAGGACTCTAGGAGATCCCAACGCCCCTCACTCAGCTGCAATGCTGATATTAAAGACCAGCAGAAGCTGAGCAGAGGCGCTATAATGCAGATACAAAGTAATTAAACAATATATAAACTACTTTTTCGAACAGTTTTACGAATCTAAATTAGAGAAAAAAACAACTTTAGTGAGTGACTGCTGTTATTTTTAAATTGCTATTTTATTTATCTATTTTTACATCATTTTTTATTAATATTGCATTTCCACTACTAGTGGCTAGCTTTCTACTAGTAGCATTTCCGATATCTGAAAGTTTTGAGTTCTTTCCAATAACGATTTTTTCCAATTTCGATTGGTATTATTTTTGTTATGCGCACTTCGTAAAATCGACTTATCGTCTCGTTACTCAATAGTGACGTCGAAACACCGTGAACAATTGTTCACATCCCACAGCTCTTCGTTAATTGCTACCATGATCAAATTGCCAGAATTAGAACGAGGACGAAAACATGCAAACTTCCTTCGGCTTGGGGTTGGATAATTGATAGTATTTATTGAACAGAATACTTACGGCATCATTGTTTCTTTTGTTATATATTTGTTGAAATTTATAACTGCAACAAAACTATAAAATGTAAATGTGAATATAGACTATTGTCGTTTTCAAATAAACTTCTTATTGACAACGCTATAATTATTAATTTATGACATGTCTGGTTGAGAGAAAGATCTCCTTATTTGGAAGGTTCAAGAATTTATTGGCATGATAAGTTACGAACTAGTGGGCTTGTCGGAGTATGAATTTTATGACTAAAATGGGCTGGCCAGAGCCGAATCTGCTACCTATAAAATATTAATGGTTTATTTTATATGTGACAGAAGTTTAGATTGTGATGATTGGAGTACTAAATAATTCGATTTTTTGTGTAGTCCCTAAGTTTAACTTCGCTCGTTTAAACTGGTCAGGTAATGGTAGAGTATACCAGATTTCGTTAATTAATTAGAATTTTTTGAAGTAATTTTTGGGATAATCAAAATTTCGTAGTTCTTTCTTGTTATTTAAATGAGGATTTTGTGAGTCTTAGTGAAATTGTAGGTAGCTTCTTGTGTACAATTGGTACCGGTAGTATAAGAGGAATATTTGTAAAGTGTAAAACGAGAGTTAGGCAATTTTAAAAATAGTATTGACAATTATTAAACCGTTTGAACATATGCATAAAGGAATGATATTGTATTCGGTTATATGACTAAACAGAAAATATATATGCAAATAGTACGGTACAAAGAGAAAACTCCAAAGATGGTGAAAGAAAGATCTTCCTTAACTGACCAGGGTAGCTAAATCAGTGCTGCCGAATACGACCCTTCCAAAGCTCAAAAAAAAAAAAAAAAAAATGCAATTTGGCAACATTTTTGTTTTTCTCAGATAACAAAGTAAACCGCTCAAGACTTTGTTGGCAGGTTTACTTTATTATTATAGGATAACAAAAATTTCGATTTTTTTATAGTAAATTGACTTTTTTTCTTGAACTAATATTCCATGAATAGTCAGAAAGTAGTTTTTTAAATCATCATTACAATGATCTAAACATCATAAAAAATAAACGTATATATTATATTAAACAATTATCGTATATATTATGTATATTAAACAATTAAATACTTCATTCAAGATGGAGACTATCAGGTTTTTATAAAAATAATATTTTTTTACCTATTATATAATATATTAATTTTCCTTAAAAATAAATTTTGCTATTACGCCTTAAATAAATTAAATATACGAAATATTTTCTACTTACTACTTTTTATACTCTACATACTTACTACTCTACCTACTTTCTACTTACTTAGGTTGTCACTCTGAAGTTAGTCAACATTAGTCTTCTGATCGTCAAAACAAAAAATATAATGTAAAAAAAATAAAAATATCTTCAATAAATTATTAACTCGTAAAAATAACACTGTTAATTATTTATGTATTTTTATGTATTAATTATTTCAGAACCCTAAATAATGACTACTGATTTAGTATCAATTTAATCAATTTTGCTATATGCTATATTGCTATATGCTAGGTAGTTAATATTTTCACTAAGCTACAGCAAATAATTAGGTACGAAATACCCGCGAATCATCCGTGCATATTTTGTGTCGCCGTCATGTTAAAGTAACGAACGTGAGCTTGTTTAACGTTGCACATTCGTCACTTTAACATGGTGCGGCGAAATGTTAATTATTTCATCATATTTCTATAAATGGCGTTCTAAAACATAAATAAGTTTTCGAATCATATTTTGGATAAAGAAAAAATTTCAATGTGCCATCTGTTTGATGCCTATTCTTAACGATTGATTCGAAGAACTTGTCGAGATAAATTCTTCAATATCCGTTTCTTCGATGACTTCTTGGAGACCTGCCGAGCATTTCCTGTGCAAGATACTTTCCAGTCATTTATTTGAAGTAACACTTATCAGATCTGTATAGTGTAAGTACCAACGGAATATGATAAATATTCACTCGTTGTATTAATAACGAACCATAGCTGCAATTACAAAGAACTTAATAAAGAAGATGAATAATAACATCTCGTTATTCAAGAATTTGTATCTACGAATTTAAGTAAAATTAGGTCAATGTTTTGAAAACAGTAATTGAAGAATCACAAAATAAACACATATACGCCCAGCTATAGGGAGAATATAGCTTATTTTTTCTTAAGTTAGTCGAAAAACAATATAACGGGCACAACCGTTTGGAAAAAAACGCCTTCAATAATAAAACATAAAATATCCGGTATCTTAGCTTTCTCTACAACCCAAGACTGACGTGGAATCCACATACTAGGTTTAAAATACAAAAACTTAACAGACGATACGGCCCGTTATACAGACTACTAAATAGAAAAATCTCAACTTTCAATTGACAACAAATGTCTGATATACAAGACAATAATGAAACCTATTTGGACCTACAAACTTAAAGTTTGGGGGACAGCTAAATTTTCTAACATCAAACGCATCCAATCCTTTCATTCCAAAATCCTCCGCACAATAGTTGATGCTATGTTTTACGTAACCAACAAAACCATACATCATGACCTTAATATTCCATTTGTCCTAGATCTTATTCCTGAAAATGTTTTCAAATTCCATCAGAACCTTACAAATCATCCAAATCCACTTGCACAATCCCTATTTAGTTCCACTGTACCTATAATCCTTCTCGAAGGTTGAAGCGGCAGTGGTCCAGAGATCTTCTATAGTATATATATATATCTTGGAGTTCTAGCAACGGGTAGATTCTCTATTCAAGACATAAGTGTATGTGGCTAAAGCGCTCTCATTGAATCTGCTCTGACTTTAGCACCAGTGAAGCGGGAGAGAGAGTAGCGCAGGGATCTGTTGGAGTCCTGCTTTCCCCTTACTTGCTTTATAGTTGGAGGGACCTAGCTTGGGGTTCCCTACCTGATTGTATATAGGTATAACTGAGTTTTTATGTTTTTAATTTACTTATCTTTATTTTATTCTATTTTTTATTGTACATAGTTGTTTGATTATTATTTTACTTTTGTTAATTTTATGTTTTCTGTACATATGGTGTGAATATTTATAGTAATTCCATTTAAAGTAAATGGAAAATAAAATTTTTTAAAAAATGGAAACCCGTACCTCGTAAACTATTTTATTTATTGAGCCTGTTTCGGTCTTAAATTGTGGAATATTTAATTTAATTTAAAAATGTAGAGTAATGTTTTTGTCGAAAACGTGCTACTTCATTGATAAAATAAATAAAAACCGAAAAAAGTACGAAATTATAGAAGTTTTTGTGATATTCAAAAGTGATCCGGGGGGACTCCGAGGTTTAAAACTTGGATTTTGCATCTCAGTTATATCCCATACAAGCAAATAAAATGAAACCTTTTATTCCCGTTCAATATAACATGCGATGCAGAACGTTACTGGGCTAAAATGCTATGTTTACTAGCTGAAACGATAAGCCAAATTCCTCCAAACATTCTAAACATGGCCTGTCTGAGCATACCATGTATAGATTTTATTTATCGAGATCTGATTCGTACTTATTATGAAATAATGTTATACTGTTTTGTATTTTTATAGACAAGACAATAGAAATGTGTTAATCATTAGTAACGATAATCTAATCAAAGGTGTTTTTTGTCAGTTCGTTCATCTTCGATTATTCTTCATTAGATGGTTCATCAATTGTTATCGAGTCATTATTTTGAAGATGATTTTCTCCTGTTTTGCCGAAAAATAAGCTGATCCCTTAGAAAATTCAGGAAAATCAAATTGGCTAGTAATTTAGACCAGATTTTCATAAACAATGATTTGCTATAGGTTTCATATTTTTAACCTTTGAATCTTATTGTTTTTCATTTTTTTCTTAATTTGGAAGCTGTTTTACCTGTTCCACACACGATTTAAATATCATTGATTAAAAAAAAAAAAAAAAATGTTTGTAAGGACAAATTTTATATATAAGCTGTACCTGGAGACCTATTCCATATTTTAATCAATATATAATTTCAAAATAAATAATTTCATTTTATTTTGTTCTAAAAGTAGCAGTATAGACGCATGGCTATCCCAAGAGATACCTTATGCAAACCAGTTGGTAACATTCCCAATGTTCCACATCGTCTGGTGCATTTAAATTCCATTTAATCCGGATTTTGGAATCAGTTGGCATACTAATAAGTTTTTGAAGGCTTTGCATTCTTTCGTGAGCTAAGGTCCTCGAAATTACATTAAAGCTAACTACAAGATAATTTTATTTAGAAAAAAAACATTTTTCGAATTTATTATTGCGTTCTAAAATACTTGGTTGGGGCCTCTTTACATCTTCTCATGTCAAAAATCTCCATAAGGTCTTCATTACATTAATAATTGCATATTTGGTCCACAAATTTAGCAATTTCCGTACTTACATAAATCCACTGGTTCGTGTGTTGAGGAAATAGGGCTTTTTACAACTATGATACAGCCAACTGTCCTAGATAGATGGATGCCTTACTTGGCTGCTAATGTTTAAGAAAGCATTAGGCCTTAAGTATTTTGTGAATGATATTTCTTGTTGAATGCTGGGCTCGGATAAGCATATGACAAGTGGAGAAGAGGAATTGTGATAGAACATGTTAAATATAATTGAAGTGACTTAAGTTGTAGAAATTGATAACGAACGAATCAGATGAAGGGTCTAACCCCAACTTTACTAGGGGTCGATCGAAATATAGATGGTGGATTGTGTGGTCTAATGATTTAGGTTTCGTTGGAAATCAATGAAAGCAGAGACTTGGACAAAGACCTGTATAATTATTTTCGTAGTTTTATTTTTTTACGGTTTATATTGAGTTTTACGGGCACATGAGTAGATTGGTAAAGGATGTATTGAACAAACGAATCTTTAACAGATTGATAAAGCTAAAAAACATCAAAGAACAACCAAAGCAGATTAAAGAAGAAGAAAAGAGGCAGGGAATCAAAGAAGATGGCTACCAAGACAAAGAGAAGTTTATAAAGATAGTAGATCAAAAAAAGGTTCTTGTGGTGGAGAGAAAAAGGAAGGAAGGAAAAGGGGACCAGAGGAGAAAGGAAAAACGATGGTGGATGAGATGAGGAAAGAGTGGGTAAAAAGGAATGCCAAGAAATTTTTTATTTTTGTTATGCATTTCTTTTTTGGGGGGTCCTCCCCTTCCTCGTCTTTAAGACTATACGAGTTTTCACGGGCTAAGGGGTGTGGGTGGGGAATTAAAAGACTCCTCCGGCACAGAGACGCGAATTCGTGACTATTTTCTATCATTGTCTCATATAACAGGTTGCCGGGCAATGACGGTGCTGTGCACACTCGTTAGTCCGTTCGGCCACCCCTCCAACTAAAGCCAAGAAATTGTATACGCTTGGTCCTTATTTAAATATATATGTGTTATACCTTAGTGGGGCAGAGTAGCCTAGTGGTCTAACGCGAGTGCAAAACAAAGCGCGTTGATCCGGCAACTTGATAACTGATTTGTAGCTATAATGAAACAACTAAGAGTTCGCGTACCAGTGCCCAAGGGATTTTTTACTCTGACATTAATCCCCACCCCTCACCATTTTCCCGGTAAAACTCTTTATAGCCTAAAAGGCGAGGTAGGGGAGAACAAAAAAATAAAATAAAAAAGGCATCCATTAGTTCTGGAGTTCATATTTTAACTTCTATAAATTTTTATTAAACTTAATTATGAGGTCTTAACATAGTAAGTCAAAGCTCCGCTCGTCGGGTGATAATTCATTGCTTTGCATTTAAAATTTATTTTATTTTTAGGGCTTAGAAGAAAGTATTAATTTTACGGATGAAAAAGGGATTTTAACTTTTAAGTACCTGTTACCTGTATATCTACCATGATACTTGTTGCGGCGTCCTTAAAAGGTCAAGAACATAGGACCAAACATCTCGTCCCAACACTTCTTTTTTGTCATGATAATATCAGGTTGAGCTGGTAGAAGAGTTGACTCAGGTGATTGGTATTTTACACCTACTGGCTCCTACACGTAGGGCACGCTGATTGGTCCAAGTGCGATTTGTAATGGCTAAGCGGCCGGCAGCGTTATCCTATAAGGAGCCCTCACAGCTCAGCCATACTAATCAATCTTAAAAATTTGCATAGTGGATCAATTAGTGTTCGGAATAGCGGTACTTTTTTTTTCTTTCTTTTTTAAACACCCAAACAAATTTGTCTTTAAGAATCCAATTGAAATCCGTTTTTGTTATTTGCTTTTTTTCTATTCCAATCAATATTTATAGGTTAGTAAACAAATGGACGTAAACCATTTAAATGAATACAGACAAACACGGACCGTTGGAGTACGAATTGAATCTGCTATATGTGATATATTATGGCTCTGGCCTCCATCATCTTTTTTTTTTTTTTTTTCTGTCCTGATAATGCCTGCGTAGATGAAACGTTACTACTTGGTTATTTACTAGCATTTAAACGTCTTTAGAGGATTTATTTTTAGAATATTCTAGCAGTATACTAATCATTGTAATTATACAAATTAATATCAAATAAATTAAAATTCTTATATAAATACGTATTCTTCTAATCGATGTAAGAAGAAGAAATAAGAAGAAAAGAAAATAATGTTTAACATTAAGGGACTTAAGCAAAGCCCGTGTTAAATAAACATAACTGAATCTATTCGTTTTCATGATTCTAAAGGAAAAAAAAAAATTTACAAAAACAATTTTTTTGGAGACTTCTTTTCTGGAATATAAAACTGAAAAAAAAAAGAGTCCGTAAAACTATCTTGAGTGAAGGATTAAGTAAAATGCGTCCAATTAAACGAAATACAATTACTTTAATATAAAATTATTCGAAATTTTGATAACCTCGATGTCCTTCATATCAAATCTTATACACAAAACCATATTAACAGTTAAATCTTCGACGACGAATATAGTTTATTTCAATATTTCACTCGGTTTCATCTGTGAAATCTCTTTCTTTTTCTCTGTTACCCGGTCAAATGAAAAAATCCCCTTTGATATTGTAACATTTTCAAAAATAGTTTTCGGATATAATAATAAGTAAATAAGTAAAACATACATAAATACATATCACAGAATAAATAAATAAACCAACCTTAAAATAAATAAAAAATAACAAGGATAATAATAAGATAATAAACACACACACACATATATACATATATGTTATCTTATTATTACCATTACTTCTATTAACCATTAGATCTATAATTACCTCGTTATGCGCGTATATCCTTGTATTTCAGCTTATACTTGGTTTCACTCTGTCTCGTTAATAATCTTTCATTTTGCTAATAATTCTCCAAGTTTTATGACACGTTTGTTTTTTTTAAACAAATATATATTAGTTGTTTGGATTTTTAAATTAAAAGCTATCTATAAGTTTGTTTCAGGCTGTACTGTAGTTATAATATTATTATTGAATATAAGCGATTTTGTAAACAGCTTGATGATGGAATAAATTATGTAATTAGAGTTACTGCGTCAGATTTACATTAACCGACTACATTGCTTATACATAAAAGTCTTCGATATCTTACATAACAATAATATTTTTAAAAAATGAATCGCAAAGTCTATTTATTATCAGTACTTAATCATCATATGCAGACGTGGTCGCCCGAAGATCCAGCCCCTACACCACCGCCGCAGACATCATGAGATAATTGATAAGCGGCCGCTTTAACTAATCAGTGTGCAGTATAACTATTGAGTCGTGGGAAAGGATATTCGTCACCGAGCGCTATCTAAATGCATGCACACCAGAGTCCAAAGCCCTTTCAGAATCTAGCGTCCATTGTTAGTAGGGGGATTTTCACCGTATGTGGTATACTGAATTGAACAAAATACAAATAAATAAATCCATTCTGATTATTTTCAGTGTTAAACAGAACAATTTAGCATACATATAATAACAGTAATAATAACAATGTTTACCTTAACTTTAACATAGTAAAATTTATTATTTTATATAATTTTTGCAATTTATAAGGATAAAGAGATTTAACAAAATATGTTATCCTTGAATTTAGAAATCCTGGAGATTAGACATTTTAAGGAATGATGTAAGGTTTTTCTAAAGCACTTAATAATCGAAGTGATTGTGCTTGAAATTAATTATCATCTTCAACTACTCCTCTCATGTTCGAAAACATATGATACCATTTTGTTATAAAGTCCAAGTGCAAAATTGTTAAAACCATTTTGGAAAGCCATGTCCTAGAACAGAGATAAATAATTCATTATTCCGTTTCTTCAGAGCGTTGGACAGTCTGCCTTCTTTCCATTAACTGTAAGAATTCAATTTTTATATCTGAGCACTAAAAAATATCATGCTATTATATATTTATATATATATATATATATATATAATCCTTAATGACGAAGAACACAATTTATATATTAAATACAAACATACATTTTGAAAAGTTCATTTTTGTGATTTTTGGTTCGGCTTGATGTTAATAAGTCTAATTTGTAACTATAATACAATTACCAGATCTTTTAAAAGGTTCTGTCTTTACACCTAAATTAAAAAATAATAAGAAATGACCATTTTCGATGTTTCAAATTAAAATTAATCAATTTTTTTTCCAACTAAATTAGTTTCAGAGCCATCGAAATTCGGCACCCACAGACAATGAAGTTACCGTCCTAAAAAAAATTATTTTTTAAGCTGTTTTATACAGTTGCTTTATTGATAGACTAAAATTGATTATTTTAAAACGTTTTAATTTTTAAAAATTTCTAAATAAATGTGACCAGCGTCTCTCAAGATCGACCGAGGCCCATCCTAAGGCCCAACTCAGTACTGATTAGCTTTTTATTTTTAGTTTCTTATATTCAAATTTATTTATTTGTATTTTATCAAATGAATATATTTTTATCCTGATTTAGCTTACTGTTCTTGTTTTTAAAAATTCAAATCGTTCATTTTTACTATTTTTATTATGTTTTTTGTATTTTTGAAAAAAGTTCAGGTTTGCGTAAAAATTTTTCAAGATCGGGAATTCGGATTTAAAACTTTCATTTAACTCATAATTTATTTCATTTCCAATTTATTTATTTTAAGCCGCTTTCCACAAATTTTTAATTTCGTCAACTTAATGACTACAACATCTTATTACGAAGTTTCGGCTCGTCGAGCCATTTTAAGTCTAAAAGAAAATTTTCATCATATCTATTAATTCAATCATATCTAAAAAATTTTACATATTTCAAAATATAAAGATTTTTTCGACATAATTACCCATCATGTACCTGTCCATTTAACTTATGCAAATTACATTTGTCTACTCATAATAAAATGTATCACTCTTGTCATGTCCACCTTTAACTATTTTATCACGTCATTATTACAACAATCTCTTGTTATTAAAAGATTCATGTATGTTAATATTACCTTATCATGTATGAACCCACATGATACATAATTTATTTCTGTACCCCGTAGGTAAAGGACACAATGCCCATTTTTTAATCAAATAATTTAGTAATTAAGAAACAAATTTTAATAGCTCAAAGTTATGGAATATTTGCTCCCCTTAAAAATCACAAAACATATTTATATCTCGATTATTACATTGGATGGTGTTACAGAAATGGTGCCTCTGATCGAGGAGCAGTGAATCGAACTTAAACTCTCCTGGGGAACATTACAGGCTTTATAGAATGACTAACTGATTCATGACGACTTAGGGAGAAAATAGATGGTTTAGCGCAGGTCTGGCCATTTCACCATTTTATACAAAAATAATTGAACCTTCTTAACAATTAATTATCTTTATTGGGTCATGGATAGTGTTGTCCAAATGAGAGACCGAGGCGAGTCTTGGTCTTGCAAACTCAGTCCTGGTCATGGTTTTGGTCTTGCACAAGAGTCTCGCAAAAGTCTTGCAGTTACTTATTGGCTTATTACTATAGAGATATTACTGTAATTTTTTAGATAGGAGAAACATAACTAAGCCCGAATGAAAAATTAGAGGAGTTAAATGCAAAAGTATATTGGTTACTGCAATTATTTACATATAGTAACTAAGATTGTCAAGTATTAGTAACTATTTAGCCTTAATTTTTATATAAAAAAATTTTGACCAGTCTGGGTCTTGTTTTTGCAACAGTTAGGCGGCCTTGGTCTTGGTCTTGCAACACTAGTTATGGTGTAACAGAATTTTAATTTTTCATTTTTTTTCTATTCTTTATCTATTATTTATCAAAGTTTTTTTCATTGTCAGTACGCCATGTCTCCCTTTAAATTTCACCAAAACCAATGAATGATTGATCCATGATTTTGATTACCTTCACCACTATTTTCGATAAATTTACAAAAAAAAAAAAGCTATTAAAAAAGGATATCTGGACAAGACAAAACGTCAATTTTCGCATAATTAAAAAAGGACTCAATTTATGGTGGACAATATACGTTAAAATCATACGATTATTAGCAAAGATATGTTATTGGGCTTATGCTAGTACTCATTTAATTAATTCATATTTTTTCATTTTTGTAGTTATAAATTATCTCCCTCTGGAATAATTGTAGTACATATAAATATTTATTTTCATTTTTTGCCAATATTATACATATTCTTTCGATATCCCGTTTCTACATTTCTGAGAACCCTATTTTGCTCTATTTGTTGATGATCCAGCTATTCTGGTATTTAGTAGAGAAGTAATGACCTCAAGAACTTTGAAAACACATGGAAGACGCAGCTTATTGGGCAAAATAGATGAATGAAGGGGAACTCTATAACTTTTGTTCTCGGTATTTTTTTAAAAATGATTTCCTGCCTTGTGTATAGGATATTCACCTCCCTACTGGAATAAATGATGGGATTGCCTCAGTGGAAGGAAAACAAAAGAAACTCGACTAGAGGTTAAGTGCTTCTTTCTGGACTATTTCAAATACACTTAACATCATCCCTTAATAATAAAGTGCCCATTTACGAAATGCTTATAAAGGCATTTTGTTCATCTAGGACAAAGCTAAAAATCCAAACACGTAAAAATTCAATTTTCATGTTTACGTTACTGACATAAATAAAAAATATTAACATTTCCATCAGAATTTGTCTAATTGTCCGTGGTACAGACCCCTTTTTATCAAATTATTAACATCCGGCTGTAACTTTATCTTATCGTAACCTACCAATATTTTATTTAAGAAAATTCTGGGAATTGGGACGTTTTCAATCTGAACGTCGGAAAATTTTGTCTATTTAATTAGGTATATAGACATAAAACTCGTAAATACCCATTTGCTTTCAAGTTGAATCGTAAGATAACTTGAGCACAAATGTGGCCTTTAGAAATATTGAGCCGATTGGTCTATATAACTTAGTTATTTTGACACTTTGGGGTTGTAGGTAGATATTTTTGACGGCCACCTTTTTTCTTGCCGTTGTGCTCACTTTATCTTACGATTCAAGTGGAAACCATACATCCCACCGCGACGATAGCCAAGAAATTATCTAATTTAACCTCTACCAATGTGTATAGATTTGGTTATTCCAAATTTCAAGCTTGCCAAATTTATATATTTTCTTAAATTTCAAAAATATGTAATGTTCTCTTATTACTGAAAAATATAGTGGAAACCACTTTTTATATATACAATGGAGCTTTACACTAAACGTATCAAAATATATTCAGACATAACAAAATATATGATAGTTAATAGTAGAAAGATCAGTGATATAAGTACTGCGTTAGTATAATAGGAAATACATTGTTTATTTTGAGCAGTGCCGGACTTTGACTTTCGGCCCATCCCGGACAATGACGTCACATCTCCTCCCCTAAAATAATTAAATTTATTTCTTAAGCAGTTTTCTATTATATAATATTTGAATTTTTCATCCAATATTTCTGTAATACAGTTGTTTTATTAATAGGTATAAAATTGATTGTTTTAAGACGTTTTGTGGTATTTTTTTCAGAATATTAAGCAACTACTTTTAAAACCAGGTGAAACCGAAAGGTAACTGAGAGGATAGTGTTCTTGAATTCCTAATTGCAAATCCTACTAATTTCTGTTAAAGTAAAATATAAGATATCGTTGGAAAAATAACAAGTTTAACAGACCTGATTATGTACTCCAGACAAAATAAAACCCCGTACTCCGCGAAACCTCCATTCTCAGCTAATTATATACTCATTATGTGATCTACTTATTCGGAAATTATACTACACATTCCGTGTTTCGTTTGTGTTCCGTATCCAATGCGTAATACAATTGTCCAAATACTCTGATTAATAGGTTACTAACCTAGCTCTAAGAAATTCCTGACAGCATCCTAGAATCAAAAGAAATAACTTCCTCTAGGAAAGTCCTTTTTACGCCTAGAGTTGACATCTTCTCCTTCTAGACTAATAATAACTATTACCTCACCTTGATTATCTTCTTACCCCTCCTACAACGTAAGTATGATGGTAGCGTACTATCCTCAGAGCTTCAGTCTTCTACCCAATGTTTGACGATGATGTCGGGGTACAGCGCATTGAGGTAATAAGACGTATAGTAATTTTAATTTTTTTTTTTGAGATGAAGGCTTAAATTAATACGAAAAATAACAGTTACTCGCCGTTTTATTTTAGTATTAAAAATAATTGTAACAGTAAATTAATTAGTTATTAACTTCTATTTTTTTTAAGGTTCGCCTACATTTTTCTAATAATTATTTTTCGATTACAAACGTTACACAAATAACAAACTTATGGGATAGCTCATAGCCTTCAAAATTCCTAGGTCCATAGATTCATTGAAGTCACAATGCTCAATCCTTATTTACTTCTTAAAATAAGGGTATTCAAACATAAATGTTTATAATTAAGGATCAAAACCGTACATAAAATTTTCTATAATTTGAAAGAAAACAATAAATTACAGTAATATAAAAAATATTGTTTAAATTAAAATTTTGAATTAGGCTGTACCAAGGCCAGTAAATTTGGAAATGAGATCTTAAATCCTAACACATTTTTAAAATAATTATTAATACATACAATTACATATTGATTATTAATTCAATTTCAAAAAATAAATAAGTTACTTGAATAAGTATATTAACTTTTACCCTGCGATTTTGACATTTTGGTCAAATATGTTCTGATTAAATGTATATGCAAAAGAAACATTCGCGTTTATAAGACATTTTAACATTGAAAATTTGTATGTTATAACGAAAAAATGATTTATTGAAACAATTAACGCTAGATAAAATTTACTTTAAATGCAGATAGAGTATGTATTCGTTAAAACCAATTGAAGGGGCTAATCGACCATAACTTCTGTTTTCATAAAATCATGATTTTTGTTTTGATCACCCCCTAACTCAACTACAGTAACCCTACTTCGAAAAAATCTTCCTTGTTTATTAAGCTTTAAGTTTATATTAATTTACTTAAGATTGAGATTTATCTTTAGTTATGTAAAAAAAAAAATGTGTTTTTGGAAAAAAAATATATAATTTATGACCCGAGAGTATTGTTGTAAATTAATGACGAACATACATTTATATTATTTTTAAAGTAAAAAATAATGCTTTCGTAAAAATCAATTCTTCGTAACTCGTATTGCACATGTGTTTTTACAGAGATCTCTATCATGAGAATCGATCCTAAATACATATCAGGTCATAGAAAAAGTAAATTAAAGCTTTTTAATAAATTATCGTTGACATTTTCGCTAAATTTAGGCTGACAAAATATCGAATCACATTAATTTTAATTTTTACATAACTGGAGTTTTATCTCAGCTCGTTCCATTACAAATCTCAGATAATTTAATTTGAGCTTATTAATCAAGGAAATTTTTTTTAAAGTGAAGTAACTACAGTCGAGTTGAAGTGTGATAAAAAAATTTAAAAAATGGGGAATAATCAATGAATTCATGAAAACAGAATTTTGCATCGGTTAGTCGCTTAAAAGGCTATACGGTTTTAACAAAGAAAAACTTAAATTTTTACCGGTCCATTGCAAAGCAATTGTTAGTTGTCTGAATATTTAACGGTTCCAATTCAACAAAAAAGGTGACTAAAAAAGTTTAATTTTCCGCTTTTCTACAGATCATTGGACCATTGATTATTTTGTTTAGCTATCGAGGTCTGCTTTCCCACCTTTCTATTTACCTATGAGACATCCTATGTTCATTTTTTTTTTTCTCTTCAAATCTTCATCTTCTCCTGTTTTTATTTTTTATCAAATATGTTTTTTTGATGTTTAGATATTTAAATATCATCTCTTTAAATATTTTTCTTTGCATATGGGTGGGACACCCAGTATTTTAAAATTTAAAAAATATCTATCTGAAGTAAATAGAAACCGAAAATTTTTCCTAATTTCAGATATGGTAGGATCGTACAGCATTTTGATCTACCAGTTAGTATGGTTTTAATAATTTTTGTGATGGTTTTTAAGAAATAAAAAAACATTTTTTCTGCAGCTATAAAATAAGTTTATTACTTAATAAGTTTATCAGGTGTATTCCGAATGTGATCAGATTGTATAACATAAATTCCGCTAATTTATTTATTTGTTCTGTAAAATTATTGTGACTAGCATAATTTACAGTATTACTAAAATTTATATTATTATTTATTGAGTCATATTACATTTTTTCACAACATTATCAATAGTAATAAAGAAGTTCATTCGCACCATATGTACAATAAAAATAAAAAATAAGATGTTTGGGGTAATCAGTCAAAAATACAAAGTAAAAATAGATAAATGATATTTAATTTTTATTTTTGCCGACGTTTCGGCTCAACGTTCAGGCTTTTATCAGGGCTAAGGAAAGACGAGATAACAAGAAGAGGAAAGACGAGGTATGAGAAACTATTAACATTAAAAAGAAAATAATAATATGTAGGTGAAAGGTAATGTCAAGTTTATTCTACCTTCATGTTATTAGACTATATATTTCACCTACATATTATTATTTTCTTTGCACCGTTAATAGCTTTCCATACTTATCATTATCTGGTATCTCCTTAGCTCTGATGAAGGCCGAACTTTGGGCCGAAACTTCGACAAAAATAAAAA
This sequence comes from Nezara viridula, assembly GCA_928085145.1. NCBI lineage: Eukaryota > Metazoa > Arthropoda > Insecta > Hemiptera > Pentatomidae > Nezara > Nezara viridula. The sequence goes on along the minus strand of OV725077.1, from coordinate 85,964,737 downwards.
TAATTTATTTAATTTTGCTTTGTATTTTGTTTGAACTCCCCAACCGATTCCTGTTCAATTTTTACTACAGTCAACCATCAATCAGTCAGTGTTAAATATAAAAATGAATTGACTGGAATAATAAATACTTAAGATGTATATTTTTTTAAATATAAAATCATTAAAAATATACGAAGTGCTCCCGAAACGAAGAGGGCATTTACCCGACGTAGGACGTAGTGTGCCTACGCTGCTTCCACTCCACCTCGTCCAGAATAACCATGACATCAGGGTCTTCAGGTCTCGGCGTAATACCTTCCCATTACCAAGTCCTATCTCGTAGGACTTTCTAAGTCGTAAAGTCATGCCGTGTACGGCTAATGGCCCTCTCAAACGGCACCTACCTTTTATTGCTCTCCCGTCTCAGCGATAGTCCGCCTCAAGCAAATCTAGCAAGTTAATATTATTCCTAGGAACCGTTATACGGGAGAGCTCGGATAACTTGCGAATGATTACGGATGACTTCGTTCAGATCAATGAAGTCGTGGACCTACGGTTGTTGCGATATCGGGCAAGTTCCGATATTCTTTTTCGATATCGGTCTATGTCGAATAAACAATTATCGATATCGCCAATATCAAAATATATTTATATTGAACGGAAATATTTGTGAAATCACTTATTAAATTATCAATCAAAAATCAAAACTAATACAAAATAATTAAAGTGAAACAATGATGTTATGATTGAATAATTATTGATAATCTATTTAAAAGTTGTCCCATGTAAAGCATCCGAAACTTACCAAATAAACGCTTTGTATGTTCAGAGAACTTTTGGTCATATCTTCCTCTTGATAGTTGGAATGAATATTTACAGATTCTGTTGAAAATTTTAGGGGAGAGTCGGAATGAGAAAAATTAATACATCCACCACACCTTTTATTTATCACTACCCAATTTAACCTGATTATTCAATATTTTTCTCTGACCTACTGGCAGGAATGGTTGTTAGCGGTTTAACGCATGATGTGTCTTTCATACTGAGCTGTATCATCAACCACAATCAGGATATTATTAAAAGAATCGGTAGGTTAAGCGGTTTTATAATGTTCCAGGTATTAGTTCATATGTAATTTTGAACGACAAATAATCCTGTATTTTAATCGTTGGTCAGATTGCAATTTCAGCAATTTTTAAAAAATTATATGATGCTCTATATTGTTTTTTATTTGTATTCAAATTTAAATATAAGTGTAAGAAAAAGTACTAAAATAACAATTCTGGTAAAAAAAGATAATAATAATAATTATCTATGATTCACAAATACCAAATATATTAGTAAAAAAAATTAAATTTCATATTTTTAATTCTGCAGTATTTCCTTAACAGTTTAAAATTGTATAATCCCGCTTTGTTTTAAATAGCTTCGCTAATAAAATAATAAATAAGGTTTCTTTGAAGTAAATATTAGATGACAAATCGTTGAAAAAGTTTGCCTTAAATTTATAAAATTAAATAAAATAAAATTTTCTCTGTATGTGAGACACTTATTACTATTACCGAGTATAGTACAAGAACAATTAGGATTGTATTTGAAAGGATTGCCATTAATTCACAGCACGGAATTCGTTATACGACAGAGTTTTCGAAGTATATCCAAAGCGAAAATTTAATGTTTAATGAGGCCTGTAATATATTTCATATATTTATGATTGGTTGTTTGAGAACACAATCCTTGGGAATACATCGGTAGAATCAGTTCTTAAAGTATAGTCTGGTCTAGCAAAAACGCATGCCTAACCGAAAAAATATATATATTGGATCATGTAGGTATCAATGTTCACTTTATAAGACTAAGGCTGCCTAACTGTTGCAATACCAAGACTCGTCGAAATAAAAAAATAATTGTTTTTGTAAATAAAAATTAAGGCAAAATAGTTACGAATAATTGGCAATTTTAGTACTATATGAAAAGAATTGGTATAACCGATATACTTTTGAATTTAACTCTTCCAATTTTTCATTTGGGCTTAGTTAGATTTCCCCCATCTGAAAAATTATAGTAATATATCTATATTAATAACCTAATAGGTAACTGCAAGACTCTTGCGCAAGACCAAGACCAAGACTGAGTGCGCAAGACCAAGACTCGTCTTACCACTACCACGTACATTGCAATATTGTTATTGATCATTTTTTAATACTTAAATACATTGTTTTGTATTTGTTATTTGTTAATTTTTTTTTATTGAAAACGTACTTTAAAAAAATTAAAATTAAAAGGATCGATATCAGTAAAAATGTAAAGAATTTTTTTATTCCGAAAATTTGGAAAATGTTTAAATATGGAGATTTAATCTATAATTCATAGAATTAACCAATTTTCTAATAGCTTTATGTCAATATTCCACGATGAGGTTACGTTATTGCTAACAATAATTCAAACATACTAATTATTTCTCACCATCTCAAACATAATCAATTACAAGAGATAAGGAAAGTACTTTTTTTCCTCCGATGACATCAGTTTCGATTGCAGGCGCCACTAGGGCACTTCTGGAAGTACTAATGTATTACTAAACAAATAGAATGAAGTTCTTGTCCAATAAAATAAATAAATAATTATTTTTTTAAAGAACTATGAAGTAAAACATTTTTTTTTTAAGATCACCAAAATAGCTAAATATAAAATGAACAAGTAGTAGAAGACCTGATCCCATTCGAAACCTCCCTGTCTTTCTAAACCAGGTGACAGGAATTCCTCCCATATAATAAGTCCAATTACGGCTGATCTGATTAAAATGCCAAAATATTATTTTCTTCAGAAGTATTTAAATTTTTAAACCATGCATCCACAAGATCATTGGGATTGTGGTTCTGAAGATGGGAGTAAATATCCCGAAACGTAAACTTGTAAAAATGTAACTTTGATAATACAAGAAATATATTCAACTGCTGCTAATTGGAATTAATTATTGCCAAATAACTAATTATTTTCTTCAGAAGTATTTAAATTTTTAAACCATGCATCCACAAGATCATTGGGATTGTGGTTCTGAAGATGGGAGTAAATATCCCGAAACGTAAACTTGTAAAAATGTAACTTTGATAATACAAGAAATATATTCAACTGCTGCTAATTGGAATTAATTATTGCCAAATAACTAAGAAATATTTATTTTATTCATGAATATATTTTGTGGTTTTTCAGAGGTTCGTTCTATGAATTCTTGACAAACTGAAGCATATCAATGTTTAGTTTTAAATCCTTGTAAATCCGTTTTACTAAAATCTATACAACTAATGTTCTCCCATTTCTTATAATAATTATAATGTGAAACGTTGTGTACTAAAAATTGTTAGGGTTTCTAACACACTACGGTCAAAAACGTTGTCTTTCATTTTAAATATTCGTTTTTAAAAAACAAGAAAAAAATAAGATTTAAAAAAAAAGCTTGTTTATGCTTCAAAACTTTTATTTTTATTAATGGTGCAATGATTGGGGAGGAGTCTCTCCAGCAAGTTGGCCTGTCTTTCCATTTTGGCGCAGCGATCAATTATAAAACAAAATATATAATTGAAGCCAAATGTTTTTGAAAAAGTAGCATACCCTATAATATTATTAGTACGATTGAAACTGAATGTATTCACAACTTCAACGAAGACTGGGGGGAGAGAATCACCAAACTCCAAAAAGGGTTAAATAACCTGATATCTCAATGTAATAGTAATTCTATTGAATTATCTTTATATTGTGGTGTCATAATGATCGAGGGAGGGTGGCCGTGCTGGATAACAACTCTGCAAAGCACAACGCATTGGATGGCAACTCGGATATAAGAAAATGTGATGAAAAAATGCCGAGTTTGCGTCTCGGTGCTAAGTGGGGCTTTTTACTTTGACATTAATCCCCCGCCCTAAATCTCTGGCCCGGGAAATCCCCGTTTGGCCTAAACCTCGAGGAAGGTGAGGACAAAAAAAAAAGTGTCATAAAGATCTTATATTTCATAAATATAGGGCATTCTTACACCAATATTTTATTTCTTTTACTACATGGTTACTTTTCCTGACGGCGTGTCGGCTAGCTAAAATCTCTCCATGACGTAGGGGAGAGCCAAGATCAAAATTGACAATTTATGCTATCTTAGCTAAAGGAATGAAAAAAACAATATTGATTATGGATTGACGAGAGATTATAGAATTAGATTTGAAAATGGTCCAAGTACTGGCCCAACCGTCGCCACATAAAGTAATAGTGTTGGAGAAGCTATAAAACATTGATGTACAATTACTAATGGTAATAATTCTTAGCCACACTTTCAAATTGTGAATTTCCCTAAAAACATCATTTTCAATATTTTCTAAGCGAGGAACGTCTGCATAATTTATAATCTTCATTGTGGTAGCGTTGTATGTACCGATATACTTTTTTAATTACTTTTATTATTTTATCTATTTATTTCATAATTACAATTTTTAATACATGACTGTATAATTTCATAAAAACAAACAAATGCTAGTGTTTGAGAAGTGCACTTCTATGAAGTGTTCTAAGAAGTCGATGGTATTTATTTACCAAAACTATCAAAGAAAATCTCACCCATCAAGAAGGTATTTAATCTGGATGATCAACACTAAAGTGGCAATGATATAATTTTTATAGTTTGAAGTAATAAAAATATTTTTATTTTTAATACTTATTTTAAAATCGTTTAAGATTTTATTTATTTTCAAGAATGGAAGCTTCTCAACAACTGAGATACATTTTATTCCTTACACAATGCGAAATTCAACAATAAACTTGATGAAAGTTGGAATGATTAAACATTTTCTAAAATGAAAACAATTTAAATTTTGTTAAATAATTGTGTTTTTTGAAGGAACAAAAACAACTTCTTTTTCACCTTTGTTTTGTTTTTTGAAATGTCACTAATTTTATTGTTCTCCAACGCTACTCCATTGAGATGCGCCTCATAGGCATAACACTCACACTTATTCATGATAGCGCTTACTGCAGCAGAGACACTGTAGCGGTGTCCTCTATGTCATTAGGTGTTCATGGGTTAACCGTGTGTGTTCAATCCGTAGTCTTGCTAGAATGATCTTTTCTCTTCTTCTTTTTTTTCGGAAATCCGGTCGATTTGGGACTACAGAGGGTTCAACCATTCTCAATTTTTTTTTTTTTTTTTTTTTTTTTTTTTTACGTTCCTTCCCTTCTTCGTCTTTGAGGCTACACGGAGTTTTTCCGGGCCAGATGGTGTGGGCGGGGATTTAAAAGCCTCCCCCGGCACCGGGATGCGAACAAAACTCTACTTATTATCTCTTAAAATATGCAAGATACGCTGCCGTTTCTTAAGACTCAGTCTATTTTCTTTGTAAAAGCTTCCCTTACTGGAATTTCTTCCTGGATTGCCTTTTTTTGCCATGGTATCGGTTATTTCTATTTAGTTGACGATTTAAATATGTTAAAAACATATATAATTGCTGTATATTTTGTTAATAACATATAAATTCATTATTTGATGGCATATTTAACAATGATGATTTTAGAATGCACTATGCAAATAAATAAAAAGACTACTTCAAAATGTAGGTTACACTGTATTTCACACTCTGTCCATCGATTCAAATCAAAGGGCACCTCTTAACATAATTCTCCCATTCACGCCATGGTCTCCTCCTCGAACGTTTCAGAGCAAATAAATCTTCGATACGGAACCCAATAATTTTACATGAAAAATTCAACCGTCGGGATTATATTACTTTAATTATGTTCATAGCATAATCCACAATCTTTGCTGTGTATTCAGCATTCTCTAAGCTCAGTGGATTCATATTTATTCGGACCATAGGCGGAACTACGAGGGGGAGGGGCTTTCGGGCTGAAGCCCTCGGGCTGAAGTCCCCCTCCCCAAAATGGTAAAATATAACCATGTTTAATGAATTCAATTATAATTATTACATTACATTTCATAAGACTTGAAAATCACTTAAACACCTTTTCGTATAGTTAATTTCTTTCTTTCTTCCGAAGTAATTATCCTAATGTATACATACAAAAAAAAAAAATCTATCGGGTTGAAGCCTCCTCTTCTTCAAAATTAAATCCTGGATCCGTTAGTGGTTCGGGCTAAATATTCCAGGCAATACTTCATTTTGAGGTCCTTTAAGTGTTGTTTTCCCTGTATTGTCCCGTTCGAATATACGTGAGAAAGGATTAGGTAAAGACTTAACCTTCAACATAAAAAAATAAAACAACATTTTAAGCTCTTTCTTGTATTGATAGTTGCTCAGTTAAGTACGAGAAATAAAAAAAAATATGAAAATTAAAAAAGAAGTAAATGTAGAAATAATATTTCTAGACGTACTAAGTAGACTATTAAAATTTGGCAAAATCCAAAAGATATGTATAGCGGAAGATAGAAATATATATAAATATTCTGTTGATAAATATTATGTTTTCTGTAATCCTAAGATACAAATCAATCATTGTTTCGGACTTTCTATCTATTAATGATATTTTTTATGCGAGTTTAAGAATGGTAAGGTAAAACGCGAAAAAATAGATTCTACCATCAAAGATAATTAAAATCTTCGCAACAAAGACATTAAAGTTTTCAATTTCCATGTTAAGGAACAATGATTATGGCTAGGCGTAAATATTTAATGTAATCGCAAACAGACAATTATGATCTCTCGTTAAGCCAACGAGGTAATTAAATACAAATCAGAAATGTTCGTTGGATAATAGGTCCACAAGAGTCAGACCCTCCCACGCGAATTCCTCACCCTCCATTCCGGGTCGAAATTCACTAATTTTTTTGTGAACCTTTTCTTGGGAAAACTTATTTAAATGTGAATAATTTTCCTTGTTACCCTGTAAAAAAATATTAAAAAAAAAAACATTTATAATATATACAGTCATAATTGGGTATAAATTACCCTATTAAACTTTGATCTGACTGATAGTCATTTGTATAACACTCTAAAAACTATACAATAGATTTATGGTAACTGAAATATGTGATGAATACTTTTGATTTAAATCTATTTGCTGAATATCTAACAAAAACTTCGTTGGCGCAAATGCAAACTATCGAACAATCCTGCACTCTAGCGATGATAATTGTGATTAAATATTTTTTAAGAGCCAATACAAAATCTACAAACATTCATAAAAGCAAACATTAGTGTGAGAAATAAAAACATGCTCGTTGTTTGGGCTGAATTGATATTTATAGAGTGGTAATTTTCAGATTCGATAGTTAGCATTCATATCGACGGTATAACTTCTATACACATAATTTCTTATCCCTTATTCTTATAGATAATTAAAAAAAATATCTACATTGACTTCATCAAATTGATTTCTGAAATCTCCATGGTATGGTATTCCAAATGCTAAAAACAGTGGTTATTATTTGATATTTTCTTTCCGAATATTTACTCCTTTCCTGCTCTCTAACACGATGTCACATCAAAATACACTTTTGATTCATAGCTATTATCTTTATTCTCATAAATTATGAGAGAAAAAAATGAATGAGATAATTTAGAAGAATTTAAAAAAAAAACTCATTCAATATTACTGAATTTAAATTTGACTTGTATTTTAAATTGAATTTAAATTTTAAATTATTAAATTGAATTTTTTTAGATAAAATTATTGGAATTTCAATATAAGTATTTTCAAGATTATTCTCTATAGTTTTATTCTTTTGTTTGTTAAAGACTTAGTTCTTTATTAGTAATTAACTTCAAGTTGATCTGACTGACTCTTTTTCTCAAATTTTAGTAATAATAATAAGTGATAATGACCAATATAATACTGAAAAATCGTTACCAGCTAACTAAGTTGTTTATTTTGTTTCATATTTAAATAATATAAACTTTGTAATTTTGTAATATACATTTTTTTAAATATTATTAAAATGTTTTTGTGTTAAACATTATAGCATTATAAAAAAAAACAAGACAAATTAGCTGGTACTAATTTTTTAGTTATATTGAGCTACCCCTTTGATGGTGGCCTTAGGCTGAAACGATGGAATCAAAATAAAGTAAAAATTTAGACGATAGCTTGAAGTTTATTGCTAATTATTTGCTCTGTTTTTATTGTTGAACAAAATTTATAATTTTTGTATCAAATAATTCAAGATTCTACTGTAAAAATGAAAATTGTCAGATCAGATTTTTAATATTAATTAGTTATAAACGTTATTAAAATAAATACAATTTAATCAATCGAAACATAAATTAAAGTAAACATTTTAAATATAAATTGACGGAATTAAATATATTTTTTTCTACGTTGTAGAATTTAAATATAGAACAGTGAGTACTTGAACACTATTGCAAAAATATTAAACTCTTAAAATATCAAATTTACCTTGAATGTCATATTTAAATCTTGAAGTTATCTGAGAGGGACTCTTTGGCTTATCTTGCTATTTTTAGAGACCAAGTTGGATGCTTCAACTTCAGGACTCTTGAGCTAGATTCTGGTTCGATTCCGGCCTGCGAATTTGAACATTAATTACGCAATAAGATATCATTACGAATTCTTTATTTTTCACTGTACATATGAAGGAATACCTATATTTAACTTCCTAATGCGTGAAAAATAATAATAAGGGCGTTAATATAATAATAAGTATATGTGGAAATTTGTTTAATTGTTATAGAAAGAAAAAGTTAAAAGAAGTAACGCCAAAACTGTACAACCAGGTAAAATACATAGGACAAATAATAATTAAAATGATGAATGAATTTCTTGAAATCTCCTATTTCCAATTTTTATGAGGAGATTAGTAATATGCAGTAAAATATATTTATGAGTTTATTTTTAAAATTGTTGAAATTTCGTGTTCAGTTTTGTTTCTAATTTCAATCAAACTATTATTATTTTCAAGTTTTTGGCGAGTTTCTTCCTTTTTAATTTTATTTCTCTACATTTTTTTTTTAAATTACACAAAATACCAATTATATACTTTTGTATTTTATTAAGCAATCAAATAAAAAAGAAAACTGATAAATCTCATCGTTAAACAATATTTTGAAAAAAAACAAAAACAATTACCTTAACTATTTTTCTAATATTCAAATGATTTTTTTTTCAGGGGACCAATTATTTTTTACTTTTTTTATTTTCTTCACCTGTGTATTTTTAGAAGACTTAACTGTTTTTTAAAATGTCTTATTTATTTACATAATACCGGTGATTTAATAAAATAACATTATTAATTCAATTTAAAATATATTATTTCATTATAGCTTGAATAAAAAATAATAATAATTATTGAATAGGAAAAAAATAATGCTATTTTTATTGGCAATTTTTAATTTATTCCTTATATTAGGTATTTTGTTTTAAAATTTTGAATACTAAAATAAATTTCAATAATTAATGAATTATTCATTAATTCTGTAATTTTTCATGATTTCGTTACTCTTTTCATCACAACTTTAATAAAATTAAAGCATAAATGTCTTTAGAAACGTACTTTAAAATACCAAGAATATAGATTTTTCTTTAAATCTGAAAAATCACAATCAATTAATATTCTTGAAAATCCAAACGGAGGTGTTAAGACAGAATTTTTTTTTATCGGATGAACCACTTTTATAATTAACCTAAAGTAAAATGTAAATATGATTTTATTTTTGAAAAAATAATTATCGAATCCTAAAATATCTTAATAATTATTTTTATCAGCGCAATGAACTGTTTAATGGACATTTCGGTAGTATTAATGGTTTAGATTAAAATATTTTTTTTCCTTTTAGCACATATTCAAGTAGTGAAATTGCCTCTCTTTTTTTTTTTTTTTTTTTTTTTTTATCAGTAGTTTTATTAGCATCATAAAATTACAAAGATCCGAATTGTGATAATTAATTTAAAATTAATAATAAGGTGATACTGACAACTTTTCTGCAAAACCTGCAGCCATAATTCTTATTATGTAATTCCAAAATAAAAAATATAAAAATAAATTTTTTTGGTTGGCTCAATTGTTTTTTTCTTATTCAAGAAATCCACTGCAGTTTTCATGTTTTTAATCTTTCCGTGAGTATTTATTTTTCAATATTAGTAATATGACTTAATATTCTTATGATTTCATAATGGTAAATTACACTGTAGAATGTAACAATTTATGTTTATTAATTAATAAATATTTATCCGTATTTTTAAGCATATGGTAATTATTCAAAACGTTGTCAGATATAATTTAATAACTGTATTAGTTAATAATTTAAATTTCTAAAGTGTATACATAAATTTATAATAAATATTCCCTATTTGTACGGTGAACGTTTCGCTTTTTTAACAAACAAAGTACTTGAATAATATTTATCGAATACATTAAAGATTGTATTGAAACTCGCTAAGATAAGAAAACTCTCTTCGTTGCTGATAGTTAGGTTTTTAAATATCGATAAGATTCTAAATAGAGAACAGAGTGCAGAGAAGAAGCTTTTTTAATTTCTTGTCCAAACCTGACGCTTAGAAATAGTTCGTGTCATATTTGTCTTTTTATTATATTTTATATCCAACTTCGACTATATGTCTCAATATATCTGCTGCATTAATTACGATAAATGTGAAGGATACCTTTGAAAAGAAATGATCTATTATTTATTTTATCAGGACACATTATATGCTGTTTTTTAATGAGATTTTTGGTCTAGACTGGTCTTAACAAAAGTTTTTAACCCCTAAATTATATCATTTTAACCCCTAATGTTTCTAGAACATGTTGACTAAAACTGTTTTATTCAGCATTCATAAATGTTTAGCTACACTGATTTTTTGGTGATAAGTATGATGAGAAAAATAATTTAGGAGACGGCCGGAGTAGGTAGGTTTGGTGTACCAATTGGTGGATAAGGAATTATCATTATTTCTGCAAATGAGGAGGTCAAGAAATGGGAGGGAATTATTTGATTCTATTTCAAGTAAATAAACTTTATTCTGGACCAAGGCCCCTTAAGAATACAGTTATGAAAAAAAAATTATATATATATATAGCCAAAAACTACATTAATAAAAATTAAACATTATATACAATATATTCTGTGACAATTTATATGTATAAACAACAGAAAGTAAAAAGACTTTGAGAAAAACATAATTGTGATGAAAAAGAAAAACAGAAATCAGGAGAACTAAAAAACAAGCGTTATAAACATTATAAGTTGATTCCTAAAATTAAAACTTAAACAATTTAAACAACCATTCACTTCAATCTAATTCGATTCGTAAAATTTATTTCATGGTTGTAGAGAGTCCGTTTGGAATGTAAGAAGGAATTGGGAAAGAAGGTATTTAAATGAGGACAAGGAAGAACCCTAGCGGATATCAGATGGCAAGGAATTCAAGAACGAATCGGGCAAGAAAGGAATGTTCGAATGTTTTAATTCTATGGGAAGAAGTATGACGTCAGGAACACGGGATCTTGGTACTATCTCAATTCTTTCTATCTGAACCATTAGTTTTTCAACCCACCAAAACTCTCAGCAATATAAAGGTTGTCTATTTCGAAATTCTTTCCTATGATTTTTGGTTACTTAAATTTAGATTGTAGGTAAGTTAGTTTTTTTTTAACAAAACTAATTTTCAAACATTCTAATTTATTGAATTTAAATTCATCTTTATTTGATAAAGAAATTACCAACTGTGTAAACATTTTTCTCCTACATTGATATCTGCAAAATCATCGTTTCGTAATCGACTGCCCCACTTGCAATGGGATAGTTGATCTACCCCTTTCGACACAGATGGACGACTTCAGTGTTGAGGTTATTCACTCACACTCATTCCAGATACAAACCGGTGTCGGTTCAAAAATTCATAGCTCATTTAAATAATGAATATCTGACGCCCACATAAATCAGTAACTGGCGGACAGTGAATATTATTTCGAATTACCTGTAAAATTAGATTTAAAATTTAATGTTATGAAAATATTTGAAGTAAATTTAACGTGATATCTAGTTTAAATTTATCTACAATAATTAATGTAAAAAATAAAAATCATATTGTTGGCGGCGGTCTTATAATTAACAAATCCAAATTCTGAGAAATTTGCATAGTCTCAAATGTCTTTGTCTTTGACAGCTGTTCTGTTCGGCCTCCCTTTTTAAATTACTCGAAATTTATGAAAATAAAACACATGTTTAAATCTTTGTGAGTTCTATGTTTTTTTTTTTATTTTAGCCCTGTTTGATTGAAATATAAACTATAAATATTTCCTCAAAGTTTACTGCCTAGATACAGAAGGCTCAACAAGGTTTATTGACATCTTGGCGTTCAATGCGACGGAAAAGGATGATATTTGAAACCAACGATCAGAATCAGAACTTCAAGGTACAGGCTGAAAAAGAGGAATTTTACAGGAAATGCATGCCTTACCTGAAGAAATTCGGTGAGGGAGAATACTTAGTTAAAGGGCTATGGTTCGGAAGCAGGGGAAACATCTCTCTTAATACAAGTAATTTCTTGCAGAGGCTCCGTGTTGGAAGGGAGCAGATGTAGACTATGACAGAAACAATTATTTTAGACTCGTTAGAAATCCTCCATCACCAGATATATTGATCTAGGCCTTCATTTATTTGATTCTATAAACCGTTCTAGGTGTGGGTAGGGTGGTCGAATGGGCTAACGTGTGTGCACAGCACTGTGAGTTGCCAGGCAACCAATAACCAAGATTTGAGATTGAAGTGTACGAGTTCGCGTCCCGATGCCGAAGGGGATTTTAAATTCCCCGCCCTCATCCTTTGGCCCGGGAAAATCCCGTATAGCCTAAAAGGTGAGGTAGGGAAGAACAGAAAAAGAAAAAAAAAACCGTTCTTAGCATGTCTGACTTGTATTCCAATGACCTGACCTAACTTTCCCTTATATTTTTATACAGTATTATCTTTTGATTGATGAGTATGCTGTATTATTTTGCAACTCAACACAGTTGATAATCCATGCAATGTTGTTGTATTTCTCTCTTACTTTTAATTTTAAAATGTTAATATTTAAACAGACACATTGTATTTTTGAAATAATGTTTTCCTCAGGACAATGAACTCCATTAAGAATTTTGATAATATTAATGGTTTTAGAGAGCTATCTGTGGTTACCAGCTCCAGCTGATTAATGGTTATAGCTCGTGATAAAACTTGTCAGCAGCTTTTACCTAAACCTGATCTATACGTATTATATCCATTTTCATGATATGTAATTACTGTATTACATATTAAAAAATGGATAGTTAATGAATAAAATGGATTATGAGTAAAATTTTCTAATCAATCAGTAAATAATATTAAAGACTATTTTTATTGATTTTTTATTTATAATTTTCTATTTAGAACTAATATAGAATTATAAATGATAAATAATTAGAATTATATGTCCTACTTAGAATACATTTATGAAATAAGATAAGAATATATTTAAAAAATAATCAATAAAACTTCTGAAACAAATCTATTCAAGATCTTGAGTTCAGTACTTACTTACACCAGGAGGTAATTTGGTCAAAATCTGAATACAATCGCCAGCTTCTATTGTATATAATATCTATATATTGTGTGTACTGCGGGCTCGGAAAGGACTAAGTGCCCAATTTGCAACAGGAAACAGCAAAGGTTGAAACTTTTGAAAACCTTTTTTGAGAAGTTTTTAATAGTTTCTTTATAACTTTTATTTATTTAAATTCCAAAAAGTTCGTTAATTGAAAAATAAACACTAAGTGGGCTTAGATTAGAGTTATAATCTATGAATTACTCGATTCTAATACAGATTTGGTTCAAGTTATTTAGGATTAAAACATTTTTAGATCGTTTTATTTGCGAAATCAAAATAAATTTTTAAGAAATAAAAGTTCTGTAAAACCTTTACTTGAAAATACGCAAGATAAAAAGTTGCAGTTCCGAAATAACTGGAGAAAAAAAAATTATAAATTAAAGTTAAAATTTCATTTCAAGCAGCACATGTTTCCTAACATTAAACTCAAAACACTTTTAGATACAAAACCTCTATAATTAAAAAATGAGCTGAAGTATTCTTTTCTTTTGTTTTGTTAGGAAGCTGTTAAATGTTCTTTGTTTTTAGCAATAAAAACTTTACAAATATATAACAAATAGTTTATTTGCGATAGTTCATTCCAATTTTCCAAGTGACGTTTAGGTAAATTATTTCCATCTTTCATAAGCCATCAATAGCTAAAACCTCGTGTGCACTTTTGTCATAATTTAAAGTTTTTGTAATATATATATATAAAAATAAAAATAATATCTGGAGCATTATATTTATTGGACTGATAATAGGGTGTATGCTAGTTGGGGATGTTATTCTATTCAATTACAAATTAAACATCCCCAGGTAGCTACCAGGCACTCATTTATTAGTGCCATAAATGTGATACTCCAGATATTATTTATATATATATATATATATATATATATATATATATATATATATATATATAGCATATACATTATACACCAATAGCATTATACACCCTTAATTTCAATAATTTTGAAAGGGAGAAGAAAGCTTAATAATAATTAATTATTACTTACTAATTACTAATTACTAACTTATTTAAGTTATATTATTATGTATTGTGATTGTATGTGAATACCATTTGGGTATGTAAATTACCGTTGAGTCTATAATTAATAACAAGAAATGTTTAGATGTAAATGAAGAAAGAAAATATAAATAATAGTAATAATGGAATGAAAATAAATGAATAAAATAGAATTAAAATTATCATTAAAAAACAAAAAGTAATGAAAATAAATATCTTAGATGCAGGCAATAATGTTTGATAAAGTTCAATAAGGTGCAATACATCGAAAGCTCATTACTATAGATGAAATAAAATCATAGATGGGCATAATCATAATCACCGATTACGATTGCAGTAATTTTGATTAGGCGATTACTCGATTACAATCGTAATGAAGTTACGGATTGCGATTGTAATCATTTAATCATGTAATCGTGCCACATTTTTGTTATATTAAATCAAGTATAAAATTGGCGTGGTCATTAAGTTTTGTTTTCAGTTGTTATTATGTAATCATTGATTCCGATTTTGTCCATCTCTGAGTAAAATAAATATTCATAACAAAACTGTCGTATGGTTTAAAACATTATAATTAATTAATTACAACTATTAAACTGTCTAATACTGTTTATTTTATTTTAGAAAAATAACAAATAATTCTTTGTTATTTATATTTTAAGTTTATTAAAAAATATTTCTTAACTTGATGTATTGTATTGCAACCAATAACGTCATTTACAGTTAAATTATTAACTTTCTTTTTTTTCTGTTGGTATCACAGAGCTTGTAGATCTTTTGCCGCCTCAAGAAGGCTCCATCCCTCCATGCCAGTCTTGGGCTACTTCTTTCCAGTTGTCTGCACGCATCTCTATGCATCTTCGTTGATCCTATCTAACCATCTGCTTTGGCCTTCGACGTGATCTTTTCCCTTCATTGAGGATTTCATTGTTACGTAGAGGCTTCTAGATGTATTGCTATGAGCTACACGCCCCTCCCATCTTAACCTCCGTGCCTTCATATTATGGGATTTTGATTGACCAATCTATGTAGCAGTAATTTATTGGTCTTTCTTCTCCAAGTGTTAGTACTCAGATCCCAGATAGCACCGGTTATCGAGCGGAGGATTTTTCTCTCAAATCTTTCGATACTTTCTACTAGGGTGCTGGTTAGTGTCAAAGTCTCACAGTCATATATTAGAACTTTCAATATAATAGCATTATACCCCTGTAATTCAATACTTTTGAAAGGGAGAAGAAAGCTTAATAATTATTAATTATTACTTACTAATTAATAATTACTAACTTATTTAAGTTATATTATTATGTATTGTGATTGTATGTGAATACCATTTGGGTATGTAAATTACCGTTGAGTCTATAATTAATAACAAGAAATGTTTACAATGAAAAAACATGTTACTTTATTACTTTATTTATACTTTTTATTTTCTATTGTTGACTAAAATAATATTTAAATGTATAATAATTTGAAAACTAATTTTTTTGTTTATGTTGTTACAGGTAAGTGTCATTCAACCTAATGCAGATATTTTTTCTGTCCATTCCTTGAATTCTTTGCTAGGTAGGTGTGTGAAGTCCATTTTAGCAAACCGAAGGTAAACTAACGATTTATTTCATTGTTCCAAATTTTACTATCGATTCTTATTTATTTTTATTTGTCCTGATGTGTTTTTCAAACCACAAATTCTAATAAAACTAGTATAAATGCATTTTTTCTACTTCCGTCCAGGAATTATTTGGAGTATATTATCGATACACATTCACATGATTATTTTGTAATTAGTAATAATCCGTGGTACAGACTCTTTACGGGCTATTTTTATTAAATGATTAACACTCACCTAAGACTTCGCAAATGATTTCATCTAATAGCAACTTGCGCCATCGAAAACGTTTTAGGGGGCATATTTTGGCGGTTTTTAAGTTTTTGAGGGCAGCACATTTCGGCAAGGTTATGAATTTTTAGAATAAAAAGTTCTATACTGAGAGATAATGAGAAAACATATAACAGACCACAACAAATGTACATGGTTACGATTTTTCTAAATCTACCTTCCCATGCTCTGTTATAAAAAAAAAAAGATGAGCAATAAAATATCTTGGAAGTGGG
This sequence comes from Nezara viridula, assembly GCA_928085145.1. NCBI lineage: Eukaryota > Metazoa > Arthropoda > Insecta > Hemiptera > Pentatomidae > Nezara > Nezara viridula. The sequence continues at coordinate 85,948,059 of OV725077.1, read as the reverse complement.
GAGAATTAAGTTCTTTAGGTTTACCGGTCTTTGGGGAGATGGTCACCCCTAGGTCTGTTTCTAGGACTATAACTTTAATTAAAATTATTCAATATTGCTTCAGATTTTTCAAGGACCCACTGAAAAAAATAATTATCAAATCAAGAACTAGGAGAAATGAATTATATCAAGTTTAATCTCATAAATTTTCTATTGGTTACATTAAAGAACAGTGCATAGTGAATTGGTGGTGGTATTTTACTATCATAATTAATCAAGAATAAATAATATTATATATGTAATGTTAATAATTAATAAGAAATGAATTATTTTTAGGGTACTACAGGAAGATCCGAAAACAAAGCATTAAGTCTCACCAATACCAGGAAGGTATTGCGATCGGGTCGAATTTCCGACATGTGGTTTTCGACGGATCTATACGTTTCAGAGCCCCTTGAGTCCTAAAAACACATTTTCATCCATTAGTCTATCTGTATGTCTGTTCCAAGAATATTTCGAGAACTAGTGGACCGATAACTGCTACTACTAATTATCTTATTTATTTGAAAGGTAACGAAATTCCCTACAAAATTATATAAAAATCGTTCATTTCGGACAACTATTAACGAAGTTAAAGCTATTCAATTTTCGTATATAAGAATACGGGTCTAAGCGGTAAATGAGAGAAAAAAAAGAAAAGTAATTGAAAGTAAGAAAATGTTACACGCATCACAGAAGTTTTCTCTCGACTTATGACAGAAATTATTGTTTGACGAAATTGGGCTAAGATAAAAAAGTTTTTGATTAACAATATTAGACAGTGTACATTGCTTTTGTTTATCTAAGATATCGTACTTAAATCTTTTCTTTGATCGATTTTGAGGAAAATAAATCTAATTCAATTTTTTTTTTTTTTTTTTGGCTTCTTAATAGACATATTTAAAGATATAAAAACTTTTCTGAAATAGGTAGGAAAGTCGTATGAGTGGACATACAAGATTTGTTTTATTTCAATTATATAAAATTTTCACTTACAACATCTTTGAGGTTAATCATCGATTAAATTGTCTTGAAGGGACATATTTTATCTATTCGATTAGTTTTATTTTAACAATTTGTGTAAGTGCTGTCTTTGGTCCGCATTATGGGATATATATATATATATATATATATATATATATATATATATATATATATATATATATATATATATAACATTAGTTTTTGCTTGGATTTTATGGGTTTTAATTTTGATTTTTGCTCTTTTCGGTTAGAAAGTGCTAAAATTTTCAGTGCCAATTTTATAATAAAAAATTACTATATACACATCATATTCTTCAGATCAGTTTTCGCTCTCATTAGTTTATAAATTAAAATATAAAGTATCGGTTAAGATCTGAACAAATAAAGAGCTTTCAAAATATATACGAAAATGCTAATTCAAAGGAACATAATCTCGATCAGATTGGAAATATCGTATCGCAAAGTTATTTATATCGATTGCATAGATGAATTGCATAAGAATTAGGTGGGTGGAGTGTGGTTCCGAGGCTACTACTCAAGGAATGAAATAGTAATTAATGGCCATGTTTACCATTTAATGTTCAGTCAGCGAAAAATGAATTATAGAAAAAAAAAAAAAAAAAAAAAACGAGCGCGAACAGTTTTTCTCATGACCTCAGCGGATCAAAACAGATGTTGAATTGTGTACGAGCAATAGACAATTGTTAGATTCCATTTCGGTCACGACTTGTTCAATTCATTCCCCTTCTGTAATATTACCGTTTCACTTTCTAATTTATTATTGGAAAAAATAAATAGAGTGTTGTAAATGAAAAGAAAAAAAATCCTCTGAAGTTATATTGTGTTTTCATGATAAGTATTGACCAATAATTTACTTGAAGTAAAGGAAATACGATTTCATTCTTTAATGAGAATAAAAGAGATCGGAGTTTTTTTTTTTTTTTTAAAGTAATATTATAATTATCGTATCATTGTTTATTATATTTTTTATTTTTGTTTGTTTGTTGGAGTTTTAAGGGGTAACGCATTAGGGTCATCAACGACTGATAATTAGTTTTGTTTATTTCAGGATTAAATTTTTAAGAGATTTTAATAATTTGTTTTGAACAAATTGTTTGATTTCAAGGAACCTAACACTAACTTTATTTTGCCTTCATCATTCCTCAAAATGTTTACTATTAGAGGTGTAAGTCCTCAACTAGTTAGACTCGATACGTAAAAATAACACTCCTGTAAAATGTGGCTGACTATAAGTGCATTGGCATTGTGGTGGTGGCTATTTGCTAATACGTACGATGTGAATGGGTAAAAATGGTGTGGTCTATCCTCAGTCTGGTTAAGACAACCTCTTCTCTGCATCTTTAATGATTTGATGTCGATCACGGTTTTATCGTTTTGTTTTTTTAATATATTTTAATTTGGTTGGCGGACTCTCATTCCACATATATTGTTATTGATTGTTATTTATAGAAGTTAATTCTTTTTTTGAGGGGAAAAGTTATATCTTGTCGCGATAGAATGGCAGCACCCCGTTAGAATGCCAGTGGAAGGGTGAGAGCTTGTTTTGCTGCCACATCCGCGAGCTCATTTCCAACGATATTTTATATGCAATCTATATTGTATTTTTTACGTTTGTTTTTGCAGAAGTTATACATCTCTATTTTAGTGTCTGTTTTATCTATTCCCTCTGGACACAAGTAGTTAAGTCGAAAAATGGTCCTCACAAATTCCGCAAATTGAGCCTCCTAAACACCGTGAAGAACTTAAGTAAATTTACACTTCTCGTCTAGACCACTAAAATGTTTAGTACTAGTAGTGTAGAGTTACCAACTATTCGCAGAAGTAGTGAGGACCATTTTTCAAGATATCTATTTATGGCCTGAGACCACAAATATATTTATCTGTGTGTAAAATAATGATATTTAAATATGTACGTAAAAACAAACAAAAATGTCATGAAAATGATTATTAACAGTTAAGGAATGGAATTTAGATATCATAAATTTAACATTCTCTTTTAAGGTTCATGGGATCATTTTGCATGGAATTTTTTTAATTGCTTCGGTTCGCGAATTAAGACACTGCAAGCTGCATGCGGAATAAGGAAATGCAGTAACTCAAGATAGGTAGAGTTAAAGAAGAATAAATAATTCAGTGAGGCAAAGAACTTATTCTGTGTGTGTGACTGTGAGTGCGTATTTTTTTTTTTTCGGTGAGCAAATATATCGTAGTGGTTTACGCAGTTGTCAAAATTCGACCATTATTAAAATTTTGAGAAAAACATTAATGAATTTACATGTTTCCAATACTTTTTTTTTACTCTTACATATTATGTCCCGTAAGTAGAAGAATTTTTTTATAGGAGTTATAGCAGACCTCAAGAGCTATAAAAAAAAATCATACAAATAATGGGCCAATTTTCAGCAGAAAAGTAGCAAATCTAAGTTTTGTATTTTTTTTTTAAGTGAGTCTTGATTCATTGAATCAAGAGCAATAAGTAAAGAAATATTTAATTTTTAGTAATTAATAATTGCTTCATTGTAAACAAGATGAAATTAACTTTAAATTAACATAGAGTTTATCATTGTCAAAACCATTTACGAGGACTTTTGAGCGGCTAAATTAAGATAGTTCTGTTTTTAGAAAAATCATAAATTTTTCGCGATTTTTTTTATTATCATCTAACTATACTACAGTTTCCCCACTATCAAAAAAAAACTTGTCCGTTTAGTAAGATTTAAGTTAGTTTTACTTAAGTTAAATTTTGAGATTCAGCTTATGTTTTAAAAAAAAATAATAATACTTTTTATCCCCTCAAAAAAGTACCCTCGTACACCTTGTATATTCGTACTTGCGCTTTTACATGTACTTAAGATACCAAATAGTGACCATTTCTGTACTTTTTGAGTTATTCGCAAAGAAAGTTCTAAATCCATCGTTATTTTTTTCTAAAAAAAATATATGAAAATTTGTTCCTTAGGTCAACTCAAATCGTTTCATTTCAACATTGTGCTCATACAATGGCTGTATGCCAAGTATACATTTTCCTGAATAAAACTATTCTAAAAAATATAAACGGAAAATAAGTTTTAAAAAATTATATAAAATATCTTGTCGAATATCATTCTTTCCAATTTCAATGATACGAGTATTTATTTTATATCTGTGGTATCTCTGCACAGTGTATTCAGTGCAAAAATCATATTTAAGGTTTGGAATTTTCAGAAGTGCAAGTTAATTTTTTGAGTTTCTAAACATGATTCATAAAGAAGTATTCATATCTGTAATAGCCGCACAACTTCGCCGATTAGGCACGAAGAAAGAAAAAAAACATATCTTTCTAGTGGTGCTAATAAAAATTTACTAAATTGAACTTAATGCATTTTTCACAGGTGCCACAGATATAATTATGTAGGTTGATGATGGGATCCTAATCTGATTAACATGGAAACCATTTCAATTTTTATTTGAATTGGTTTTCTCATCCGTTCACTACATCATTCATAACTCTTCAGGATTTTCCCCATAATTCAATGTTACTATAACCGTTGAAAAGCTGAATTATTGCTCTTATAAACCAACTTTTAACACCTTCAAAAACTACCTATATGTAAAGAAAATCCCGTTGTAGTCGTTTTGGCGCTGAAGACTATATCGAAAACGTTTTTAGGCTGCCATTTCGAAACGAAAAGACGAATGATCGTGAAATGTATACAATAAAAACAACGTTGCATCAGGCTTAAGGAGATGAGCGCTTCTGAACAAACTGAGATTTAAATTTTTATTTATACACACCGTTTCCAAATTTTTTCATTGATAAAACTAAAGCTCACCAATAGCTACTAGATAAAAAAAGGAATTCGGTTAAGAAGCAGAAAAATTAGGAAAAAAGATACTGAAATATTTTGTCTTTGCCTATAAATAGAAGAATTATAAATTTTTTTATAATTTTTAACAGCCTATAAAACTTAATTATAAAATCTTACTATTTTACCTCTGCAAATTAAGTGTCCTATAATACCCATAATTCATATACCCTATAATAATATAATAAGGTTCTTATATAAACAAAGGGCCCTCGACCCCCTAGAAAATGTTGGCCCTTCCGTAGTACCATGCTATTATTTATTAATTATTAGTACCATGAGCTCGATATTGTTAATCAACGTAACGAATTGCATCAGACACGATATTTTAATGTTTTGTACCTACATATTGTCATCGACAGGAATAGAACGTAACCTCAAATGCATAATCAGTTCGACACCTTTTATCGGTATATTCTCAAGTCATCCATTTCTATGAATATTCGATCAGCCCAAAATGCGAAGTTTCATTGCTTTGATATCGCTTCTGTTTGCATTGTGAGTCCATAATATGATGTCAACTAGCACACGATAGTATTACGAATCATCTAAAAATAACAAATCAAAAAAAGTGTTTTGGACTTTTATATCTTCCTAATCTACGTGTGCCCTGTCACGAATCCTTTCAAGGAAATCGGCCCCTAACAAAACTGGGCAATCGAAAAAAAGAAAAAATTACTTCTGAAGATATCCGACTTCAAAACCTTGAAAAACATGTGTAATATTTATAAAAATAAAAATTTAAGTAACCTTTTGCAATGTGATTTTATGAAGTCTTACCAACTATAAAAAAAATATATAAATAAAAACTTACGTTTTGGCTTCTTGAGACGTTCTAAAGAACTGTTTGTACCCATTTAAAAAAAAAATTCATCATGTTCTACAAAATAAACATTTTGATCTTTTATAAAATCAATTATTGTGATAATTTTTTTTTTAATTTATTAAAGTCAAACTTGTTCGAACAATAGTCGATGCTCCCTTCTACAATTTTTACCTTTCGCAAATGTATATATTGGAGTTTTGGCCAAGGCCAGATTCTCCACTCAAGTCAAGAGAGTCTGCTAATCTAGTACCATATGTCATTCTACAGAGAATTAAAGTTAGATGTGTATTTTCTCTATACTTATACGGATATAAGTATCACAAAAAATATAATGCAGGGGCATATATAATTGAGGTGATTGCATCCTGGCGAAGGAAGGAAATGGGCGTGTGAAGCTGTCCGGGTAGATAATGAACGAATAGCTAAAAAGGTAATTAACGGATAAATTGACGGATAAGCATCTTAGAGGTCAACCGAAACGTAGCCGGGAGTTGTCTTAGGTTTTGAGGATTTAGGTTTCGATGGAGTTATGCACGGCTGTCTTTAGTTCCGAAAATCTCTTATAAAAATTCAGGGCCAAAGACAAAGCCATTTTAATCATTTATTTATTTTTAAATAAGCTATCATTAGAAAATTTGCTTCTATATGATGCAAAAGAATTCAATTAGTATTAGTAAATTTTTACCTTGATTATTTCAAAATAATAATTTGTGGATTTCATCCGTTTATGGTGTGATAATAAAAAAATAAAATACAAATATTCTTTTTTTTTTTTAAGTAATATTTATAGACTTTAAATATAATATTTTCTCTGGTTCTTATTCATATCGCTACAGTTAGTGCAAATGATCGTGTGTAAAAGTTGAGATTTTTTAAAAATAGCATAAAAACTGATTATTTCCTAATAAATTATTAGTATAATTTCATATTTTATTTCCTTATGCCATTTTCTATAGCCGGCTAGAAATAGAATTAACATAGAAAATTAACTTATAATTGTTACCCACGACATTATGCACAAAAAGTAGCAATTATTTTATTTTTTCTCTCACAATGCCTAAATTGGGAAGGCGTTGACTAATTATTGATTATCTGCTATTCCAGAGGATTTAGATTTTGTTTTTACCTTCCAATAATAGGGAAATCCAATAATATAAATAAGAAACATATTTTCTATGAGATGCATGTTATTTAACCTAAATTAAGAAAAAATAAATGCATCGATAAAATTAAGGCAGGGACTGTATATTTATATTACCAAATCGGTTAGTTCAGAGAATTTCATTAATTTTTATAAAATTATATTGGTTTATCTTCATCTGCAACGTGAACTATACGGTGATTCAACTTACTCAAAACCAGTAAAAATTGAATCCAATTTTATACCAAGACTCAAATTTTACCGAAAGGACTAAACTTTACTTTATTTGTTCCCGGAAATACAAACGCATAAATAATTTGTAGCGAATCAATCCAGAGGAAATATAATTAAAAATAAATAAAAACATTTTTTTTTTTATACCAGCTAACGTTTCAGGTAAAATTCAGTAAGCTACTTAAGCAAATGCATTACTACATGAATATTACCACTGAGTTTCATATAAGCCTTTCATTAACACCACAGGAGAATAAAGCCTTAGACCAAAAGTCAGGTAGATTGACAGAATTTTAAAAAAGTGCAGCAGACTCGAAAACCGTTACCCATTGAATGTGGAGGAGGCTGGTTTGACTTGAACAAAATTTCCATAGCCAAAAGAAAAAATATATAGATAGCGAGAAGAATTGAGTCATCAGGAGTTAGTGATTCTCACTAATATATAGAGATAACTCACTTTTCGAAGTCACATTCGAAAAATTTTGTATTTTTGCGATGGATTCAAAGATTAATTTTTAAAAAAGTGACGTAATATCCGGGTAATTAATTATCAAACAATGGCTAATTTCTAGTCCCACTCGAAGAAAATTCTTTTCAAGGTTCATGTTGGTCGCAATACTTCCTTGCTAAATATTTCTTTCATTATGACGACCATTATGAATTAATCATATTCATTTTTTCCTAATGTTACGTTTTCTCAGAAGTCTCTTTGTTGCGCATTCTCACAGTTATAATAAATTCAAATATTTTTAATTATGCTGAATCGACTCATGATTATTACAACCACTTGTGTTAGAAACCTATTGGTATATCATCTCAGGCGGATCTACGAGGAGGAGGTGGCTTTCGGGTTGAAACCCTCCTCCCAAAATGACAAAATGCAATCCTGTTTTATGGAAGAAAATATTAAAAATAATCTCTTAAAGTATTATTGTTCGGGTAATTATATTTAATAGGACTTCAAGTATCACTTAAACACCGCTTCATTTTGGCAGTTAGTTTCTTTTCTTTTTTTCCAAAGTAATTATCGTCATATATATGAAAATAATAACCTGTCGGACCAAAGATCCTTTCCAAAATTAAATCCTGGATCTGCTAGTGTACACCATGACTAGCTAACTTTATTAAAAGAAGATTAAAAATAAATGTCTCTATCACTCCTTTCACACTTTTTATATATATACAACTGTTGTCAGCAAAACTTACTACAATTAAGTGTTGAACATTTTTCATTTATTATTTTCTCATGATCTAGGATTTGTTTTAATAAACATAATTTCCTATATGCACTTTTTGTTTTGAAAAATTAAAAATAATGAGTTTTCAGATATTTTTAGAGTAAAGTGGTTATTATCATGAAAAAACAAGAATTAAAAGTTTTTCAACGGTTCATTTTAGACGTTTTCAGTGAAAATATTTGTACTTTTGGGTGACAGGATTAAAAATGAAATCATTTTGAATTGAAATCATTGATAATAGAAAAATCGCGAATAATTTTAACTTTCCTACCTATACTAGATAAGGAAAGTATTGCAATCGGGTCAAATTTCCGACATACGGTTTTCGATGGATCTATACGTTTCAGAGCCTCCTGAGCCCGAACTACTGAACCGATTTTGTTGCTTGTTCCCTACAAAGCCATATAAAAATCGTTCATTTTGGACAACTATTAACGAAGTTACAGCTATTCAATTTCCAATGTAAGATTACAGTTTCATATCCTGGTGTCAGAAAGGGGTGAATGAGAGAATAAAGATGACTAAGTGAAAGTAAGAAAATCTGTTGCCCGCATCACACAACCTTGACTATTTCCTATACTTTCAACATAAATTATTGTTTGTCAATACTAAGCTATGCCAAAAAGTCTTTGATCAGCAATATTAGGAAGTATTGAAATTTTTACACTGATCTATCTTAAGCCGGTTTACATTGCTTTAGTTTATTAAATGAATCGTACTCAAATCTTATGTTTGATCTATTTTCAGGAAAATGTATCAAGTTCAATTCTTTTTTTGTTTCTTCATGACCATGTGTAAAGATATAAAAACTTTTTGAAATAGGTAGAAAAGTCGTGTGAATGGACACACCAGATTTTTTTTTTTAAACAATATTTAGCTTATTTTAGTGGCTCAAAAGTCCTCTTTAAATTATTGTTATAATTGCAAACTCTATTTTAATTATAATTAAATTTTGTCTAGTTTACAATGAAGAAATTGTTAATGAATTAATTTAAATATTTCTTTAGTTATCGGTTCCTATTTAACCAAAAACGTTACTTAATTAAAAAAAACACTAAACTTAAATTCCCAACTTTTCTGTCGCAAATCGGCCCATTGTTTAAATAAGCTTTTTTGTATATTAAGGCCTGCCATCACTCTTATAAATATTCCATCTACTCACGGGACACCCTGTACATAAATTCATGGTCAACGAGGTATTTGTTAAAAGTCTATCATTTTCAAAGTACCGAGTGTAGACTATAATAAATGTAAAAGACTATTGTTACATTTATTCATTTCTACCTCAAAATATTGCTTGCACAGAAGGAATAAGCTAACACCAAATGTCAGAAATCACTAAATAGCTATTTTTGTGAGCGACTGATTGAAATGACTCAGACTGCGTGACGAGTGAAGGGATTTGCATAGGCAAACATGAGAAAATTATTAGTAACACACTGGTGATTATATATTCAATTGGAAGTGGTTTATTATTTATTCAGGGTTTGTCATAAAATGTTTTCTCGCAAAGTTCAAAGCGTTTGTGCAAATCCGGTTGCGATTACACGAGCAAATCAAACATTGTTCCCTTAAAAAATGAATGTAGATAAACTAGTATTCGTACTTTTGTATAAATTAATTTGTTTCACACTCCCAATCTATCTCGACCTGTTATTGACGTTTCATTCGTATCCATCAAGTTCCTGCAGCTGGTTCGTCTCCTCTTTGGTATTTTTCCCGGTGAGTCACGAGTATTTATGAAAGCATTGAATGAATAGACATGACAGTAAAATCAGAACACTGGTTACTGCTTTACGTGTTCTTTATCTGTACAAAGAATTATTAGTAACGTTATCGAATCATTTTTTATCCATTTAACGGAATCTACATTTCACATGTATACATGCTCTTCTCTTATATCATTATTAGAAATTGGTTATTCAATTTAATATCAAAATGTATAAATTAATTATGAGATTACCATCATATTCCTACAAATTATAAATAATTTACTAGTGAAATTCAGCTAGAAATATCAAATGTTTAATTTGTTTTGTAATGTATTCACTAATGGTTTTTTTTTTTTTTTTTTTTTTTTTTTTTTTTATAAGGCTAGCCGATTCACATGGTTTCACCAGTAGTAAAATCGGAATAAATCTGTTTGTTTCGTTCACAGTATCCATAAAAAGCGCCCATCATCCTTCCCTTGGAATCTGAAAAAAAAACTATCTTGAATAAAGTAAAAAAATAGCGGCCACATTGACTATTATTATTATTTTAATTGAAAAGTTAACTGTATTAAACAATTAATTTTTCTTGTACTTTGTACCCAAAATTAACGAATAATCTTATATATTATTTCTCAAATGAATATCCCTTTTTCGGCTCTCAGGAGTGATGGATTTTGGCGAATGAGGTATCAAAAGATAATATCATGCAGAATCGATATTTTGAAAGCTTACTAAATTTCCTAGAATCGGACTTAAATTCGGAAATTGGACGATTTGGTGCTGAGTTATAGCGTTTTGAACATTTAGTATTTCTTGTACTATAACGATTCTGTTTCATAAGGGAATTTAAGATTTTTGGAATTGGCCCTTATTTTCCGGAGTACAGTATGTAATTCAACAATTTGTAATTATTTTTATTCAATTTCAAAACATTTTATACTTTTTATTTAATTAAATTATTAATATTATTTTTATTTTTATAAATGTGTCTTCCTCAAAACACTTCTTGGAATGTTTGTCAATGTGCTTCAATTACTTTAGCATTTTCTTTTAGATCTTTATTTTTGAAGTTTATCATTTTAGAATTACACTTTCTATTTTTATTAATAATGAAGTAACATACATCCTGATTTTGACTAATCCAATTAAGTAATACATTAAAGGCATTTTGACTGCCATTTTATAGCAAAATACTAGACGAAACCAAAAAAAACTAAAATACCAATTTCATTTCATATATATATATATATATATATATATATATATATAGTGTACATAGAAATGACACACACACATTTTTGTGTATGGAATTCATCTGTTTCGCAAGTGATCCTCCCTCCCCAGAAAATTTTTGAAAACTATTTTTTTTCTTTTTTGTCGAACACAGTGTCTTCTAAAATTTTTAACTATCATAAGTAAAGCGTTATCAAAATTTCTACATGTTTTTCTTTCTTCATCTTAAAACGCCTGTATCCTATCCTAGACTCTAAACAAATTATCCCAGATCACCAATTTGGATTCCGCACATCCCACTCCACTATACAGCAATGCCATCGTGTGGTAGATGTAGTCTCCTCTGCATTGGAGCGCGGAATATACTGCACGGGAGTCTTTCTCGACGTTGAACAGGCGTTTGATAGAGTCTGGTATTCCGGACTGATGTACAAACTCCGTAAATTCCTACCACCTACATACTTCCTCATTATCCGTTCCTACCTTACTGACAGATTCTTCAAAGTCAATCATAACAATGCTTGTTCATCTCTTTTTTCTCAGTTTGCTGGTGTTCCTCAAGGTAGTATCCTATCCTATATACAGTTTATACAGCTGACATCCCAACCCATTCCAACACTGTCATCACCACATATGCCGATGACACATGTATCCTATCACATGTATTGTTTTCGAGGGAAAACGATTCTTGAGAATATTTTAATGTGTTCAAACGTTTTTCCCTGCGCACTATTTATAGTCTCGTCGAGTAATATTCGCTAATATATAAATGCTAGATTGTTATCCCGATTGATTTACGTTTATAGTTACTGTACCATGAAAATCAGTAATCTCATAACATTTTTTACTATTGCTAAAATTTCAAGGGACTATGAAGATGATGTAGTTAAAATTCGGTAAAGATTGCTTCCGTAATTTTGACGGTTATCGATTATAAAAAAAAAACTACTTTATATAATATTATGAAAAATAAATTCAAATCTATTTTTTTTTCTTTGCTGCTTTCATTAAAGTTATTAATGTAAGTAATTATTTAGAGGTGGGTAAGTAGTCAACTGATCAATTATAAGGATGAAGCCAAATTGTCAGGAATTTCAGTTGTTGCAGAGTCGAAACGTCGGCTAACCCAATAAAATATCGACTAAAATTCCTGACAATTTCTCTCCACCCTATTAATATAATATTCTTTTGTTTCGTTGGCATTTTTAGCAACATTTAAACACGGTCCAACAACATTGCAAAAATTATAATTTTTTTATTAATTTTATTCTTGTAAAAAGTCTTTGCATCTCATTAAATTCCTCTATTCACATTTACTAGGTGTGTTTTTATTTCATAAATAAAAATAACAAATAAAATAAAGTCCTCATTGAAGCAAGATAAAATAAATTTTGTGTCCTCGGCTTGTCCATAAACCTATAAATGGCCCTATATATAAGACCGTTGTGGACTCCTGATCTGGAGTGACCGTTAGTCAAGAAACAGTACCTCCTGACCTGTAAGGTAACCGAGAGGTTCCGTAGAGGTCAGATTCAGCGGGTAGGTTTTCATCCTATTTGTTTTGTTTTGCTTTTTCTGTTTAAGAAATTTTGTTAGTCAAATTATCAAAATAAACAAATATTAGAACATTCGAGGACTATTACAGACATGTTATGGTTCTGGGGGGTGAGCAGGTCTACTAGAATAGCAATGCCTCTATCAATAGAACGGAAGGCGATGGGACAAAAGAATCGCCAATTCAACTCGTTTGGCTTCCAAATGGATTCTGTATGATTGTAACCTTTTAGAAATGTGGATTATATAATAGCTTTAGCTGTTCTATGGATTTTTAAACTTTGACTAAAATAGAAATTAACTTTCTGTTCCTGATGAATACAAAAGTAATGGTTAGCCAATCCGTTAGAGGTGGGTATTGCATCAGCTAATAATGATGAAATTCGAATGCTTTGAGCCCAGCTAATATTTTGGTAGTATTCTCGAGAATATACACGAAAACAACCGCCAGGTAGCATGAAAAGGATCGGAATGTTCGGTATTTCGGGTATGATTAAGAGTACAAAAACCATTTAGTCATTCCTGCAAAGCCTTTTTTTTTTTTTTTTTTTAGAAAATTTAAAGGTAAGGTTAGTCAGTTAATGGTCCCGGAAAATAATGAATCATTGCAAAATATCTTCGCTATCGTAGAATAAATTTGCGGATTTATTTACTTCAGATTGAAACCATCCAAAATCTGTTATAAGAAAAATTAGTGCTATCGATGAAGGCTTACCATTGTAAAACTTTTTGATTATCAAAGATATTTCTCAATTATCAAAGATATTATAACGAAAAAGTTTTCAAATTTGATTATAGCATAAAGTTTCATTTATCGCTGCATTTAAAACCAAAATTAATCGGCACTTGTTGCAGAAAACGCGTACCGCCAAGTTTTGGTGAAATTGAGTTTTGGTTTTTGTATTAAATTTCCATTTAAGAGAACAATGTCGGTGGCATTAGTTAAGGTAATTGTCATATTGTTTTTTTAAATACAAACCAAGCTTGATCTATATTAATGTTTTCCTCTGTGGCAAAATGACGAGGAATCAAAAGGAAAGTAAATATTTGAACCAAATCAAAATTTGTTTATAAATATATTCATAGGATTAGTTATTAACAAAGACTTGAGAATCGCATCTCTTGAGTTGATCGACCGACCCTGGGAGTCGGGAGACACTCAAGCGCGACAACCTGAGATAGGGCTTGTGGTTAAATTGAGGGGAAAATCTGAATGATAAACGTGGTTTCAATCGAATCACCCTCTTGCACAATTGTTGACCAAGAAATAGTGTACAAATGACAAATAATATAAAGGATTGAAGGCTTCATTGTATTGGTACCCGATTCTATTATTCATTATCCGTTTATTTAAGCTGACATAGATTTTTCATTCCTTCAGATTTCATTAAATTAAAAATATTTCCATGACCATCTGACGCTTTTTTCACCACCGCAGCAATAGTTGATAATTTTTTTTATGATTAATGGATGCGAAACAAGTCTTAAATAAAATTGTGGCAGAAGATGTAATTTCTCAATTGAAACTTTAAAGTATTTTTTCCGATTTACTTTTAGATAGACTTAAGATTTTTTAATTTTATACTATAACTACTCATCATACAAAAATAATAAATATAATAAAAATGTTGTAAATAAATAATGGTAAAAAAGTTGAGAGTGGACGCACGTATCTTTTTTCAACACAAACATGATCATAAAAGTTCTATGTATGACGTACTCCTATAACGCGCTTTCAGAATTAGGATTGGCAGTTGGACTGATGACTTTCCCTGAGCGTGTATTTATAGTCAGTCCATCTGTTGGCCTGATAGGCCAACTCTGACGTAAAGCTGCAATTCAGTCTACAATTACAGCATCAGTTGTGATGGGGACAGTACCGAATGTGGTGTCGTGTACATTGTTTTGACATTCACGTCTTGAAAACTTTGTCCGTCTGAGGTTGTTCCACATTTGATCGGTTCTATTCATCTGAAAATAAATATTGAAATGTTTGTTAACGCTCTGGTGAATCTCAAGCGCGTTTGAAATGTCTGCCTTTTCCTTAAAGAATTCTATACAAAGATGACCAACGCCTTACCAGAATAGAATTATTAAGTAAATCAGCAACTGCAAACTGGTCAGGTAAGGACATTTAACCGCATTTGAAATGTGGACCCCTTATTTAAAATTAAAATATAATAATAATAAACATTTAACCCATGAAAATACTAAGTTGTTCTTATTTTGTTTATATTTTTCTCTCCTTTATAATATCTATTCAAGTGTACAAGAATGTACAGGCATATTTGTTTTATGCCTTTTTCTACTGTTGCCGAAATGCGAGCTCAATACTAGTCTTGATCTTGGTCTTCGTAAAAGTCTTAGTTATCTATTAGCTTATTGTTATATATTAAACATGTTACTTTATACCTTAGAAAAACGCTACAGAAACATTTAGATGTTATATTGACATAAACATAGTAAAGTCCAACTAAATTAATAAGATGAACTTGACCATACATGAAAGGCATTTTCAAGATCGGTAGCGACAACTATAAATCTCACCAATTATTTAAATAAAAAATCTGGTGTGTCCACTCATATTTTTCTATTTTAAATATGTTCATTAAAAAAAAAAAAACACAATTGATTCAATCTAATGTTTCAGATAACAGATCAGAAAAATCACGAAAGTACGACTTATTTGATGCACTAAAGCAATGTAAACGGGCAAATGAACAATTAATTAAATCAGTTTATAAAAATCAATATATTGTAACGTTGTTAAAACTGGTCCGAGTCAGACTTTTTTTTTTTATAATTTGTCGGAAATTTAATAAACAATTAAAAACTGTTACCGTTACATACTTAAGAGATATTAATGTCATTTTTCAAAATGAGAAATCTAATTAGTGATTCTACAAATTCGTTATATAGGGTAACTAGAATTGTCAATTATTGACAACTATTTTTCCTTAATTTTAATTTACATAAACGCTTTACGAAATTGCCAGACCAAGACTGATTTTAGACAACATTGCCTGTTTCTCTTACATATCTAATGAGAAAGGGTTTTCATGAGTCAGTTTACATATTTCAAAATTAATTTTGATGAATATATAGTCATGATGAAGGAATAGTCATTATTGGGATCACTTTTTATGTTTTTCTTTTGGCCTAATAAAAATTAAGAATTGGGGACGGGAGAAAAGTATCTAGCTACAATGATTAATTGAAACAGCATATTAATTTCATTATATTAATTCAGTACATTTTTTTTTAAATCTGCTCTCAATTTCCTTTGTCGACTACTTAATTAATTACATTGTATAGAACTAATTAATTTGAATTTCTGGAAGTCAGCCATTTAACGATTTGAAATGTTTTAATACACCTTAATCGGATATTCTCCGAAAAAATGAAGCGAAATAAAAATTATGAAACATTGTTAACAAAAATGAAGGAAATATTCAACATAAAAACAAAAATACTGTTCAGTAAAATCAGCTGTTAGATGTATTTATACTGAGGAGTAACGAGAAGAATAGATCAGTTTCATACTACAGTCTTGTGTGTTATTTCAACTCTCTTTCTTTTTTATTCCTGTTCTTTAACGTGAACTTAAGTTATATATACCTTTGGTTTACGAAATTCGCCTTTTCGTAAGTGCGCCCCCCCCCCTTCTTAAAATATTCCTCTATCCGCTACTGCTTCCAACTATTGGATAATCTTTATATATTTTTAATGATAATAAGATATTTGCAGATATAGATCCATAAATAGTCTTATAACAAAAGTATGTCAGCTCTGTAAAATAGTTCTATTTATTTATTGTTATAATTAATTTAAATAACACAAATAATAGAAGTTGAACTTAAGCTGCTGAGTTAATGGTATTTTTTATAATACCAAAAATGCACTTTTCTCGATAGCTGCATAAGAATCGGGCAGTGACCTACAGAGTAGAGTTCACATTTTGGTACCCGTCTAGTTACAGGGACAATGAAAAATTGGTTTAAGATTCTAGTATTATGGATAATTTATATAATGTGCATGTTATCATGAGAGGAGATTGAAAAGAACATAGGTGAGAAATCTACTCTAATCTATTTATACTTTTCAATCTCCTCTTACGTTATCAGTTCATTGTTTCTATAAATGGCTTGGAACTCGTCTACAATTTTTTATGAAGATATGTGTCCGTATGAGTTCACTGTTGGCATAAGTCGTTTAGTAGTGATGTCTTCAATTTAAAAAAAAAAAGTGTTTTCCCTATTTCCTGTTAAAATATGAAAATCATAAGCATAACGTCTCTCTGTCTAATGTTAAGTTTATATTTAAGTTTAATATATTCTGAAACAAAGACTTTATTTATCTACATTTTTCCACTTTAAACCTTGATAGCTATGATATTGATTTAATCCACTTTATTCTCACCTTGGCTACATTTTTTTTCTTCTAATGTCGACCTAAGTATTCATCGAGTCTAATAACTAGACATTCTATCAACATTATGTCATCTGATAAATCAAACCTGATAATTTATTCGATTAAATTACAATATCCTAGCATCAACTCCAACATTTTTAGATTCATTTTTTTTCTTCTTTTTTCAGAATTATTTATAAGATGAATAAAAAATGTTTCAATCTAATTCAAGTTTTAATAAAGTCATACTATCTGAAATACATAATAATTATGGAAATAAAATCAAGAATGCACGTACAGTTACTTTTTGATATGAAAATATATTCTATTATTTCCCACTGAATAATAATTTGAATAAATTAACATCTATGCAACTAGAATTATTTATTTTTAAACAACAGAAGGTATGTGCATTGATATATATATATATATATATATATATATATATATATAGAGAGAGAGAGAGAGAGAGAGAGAGAGATTTTAAATCGACGGTTAAGAATTTTAAAATTTGTTCATTAATTTTTGAAAATTTATAAATAAAATTCAAGGACTGTTGATTTGATAATATTTTAAGATTTCATTTAGATTATTTCAATTAAAAAGTTTTGTTGATACGTTTGGTATCAACATCGAAATGCACACATATAAAGTATACCTTTATTACTAAACTATAATTCCCATTCATAGTTCACTATCTCTTTGTTAGATTCAGTATAAATAAGCACTCTAAAATGTTTCAGAGTACTACTTTTTGTCTTGAACTTTTATATATGGTATAGATAAGAACCAAGTTATAATGGTAGATGTGGTACCACGAACCATCATATCCAATTACATATATATGTTTACGTAAAAACTATATTTAACTTGTATTTACTGTAAATGCGTACTGAAATTTATGTATCCAGGATCCATAATAAAGAAATGAAATTCTTGCCATTTCTCTATTGAAAAATCAATCATTACTCATCTATTTTAAAGAATCGAAAAATTAGTCTTTTAAAAATAATTTATTCGATTTCTTCTAACTTTATGAATGAGAACGTGACCTCTTAGAATGATGATAGAACGATACCTTAAGACTTTCGAAAATAAAACGTTTGATTGATTGAAAATTGAACGTTGTACTATGTTTTATCCAAAGAAGGATGAGAACCGTGGAACTCAGTCACACAATGTCAATATGAGGTACTTCCGTATTGGTAATAGCTTCGTGAAGAATGAAATGGGTGCTTAAAGTCATTTAATCTGTCAAAGTAAGTTAACGTAGTAGATGAAGTTGACGGGGTTCTTTGTAGAGAAAGGTAAAATGTTGTTGGTATTATCGGCATCTAACCTTCAGGTTTTTTAGAGCTTATTATTATTATTTATTTGCTTTTTAAATTTTCAATATAAAATATTTTCCTGGAATGAGGAAGAGCGAAGTCCAAGTTAAATTTTGTTTATAAAGCTATTGTATATTGAAGAAGCTTTTAACAATCCTCGCAATGTTCAGTAGCAAAGATTTCGGATCTTCCTTTATAATGGCTATTGAGAGGCCCAACTTCAGTAGCTTCCACAGTACTGCTATCAGCCGATACTGCTCGCGATCACTAAAGCCCTCATAGTTACTTTATTCAGTTTATATTTATTAATATTATTATTGTTTGGGGCTTAAGAATGATCAGAACGTATTTTCGTGATAGAGGTTTCTTTATTTTTTCTTTTCTTTTGTATATATTTTGTTAATTGATAATAATATTGACTAGTTTAAGAACGGTGACTAAAAAGGTTCAATTGAGGAGCATTGTTGGAGTAGAGGGCGGATGTTTCCCATCTGTTAGGACCACCTCAGCGCCAGTAACCAACTACCATTGGTTCCAACATCATTTCTAAAAATAGTGCGACAAGTGTATAATTCGACTTAGCCTACCTTCCTACAATTGCTAACCAGCGGGATATTCCAATTTAGCGCAAATTGAGTCACGCGACCTGATACGTCTATTGTGTACGGTTTTTTTTTTCGTATTCAGTAATATGCCATATTACCCTGTAACATAGGAAATGGTTATAGCGAGGTAAGACTATATTCGCACTATATATATTTATAGAAAAAATAAAATAAACCGAATCAAAATAACAATTGACTGATGATACAATAGATACAAATTACATACAATAGATAATAAATTAAAGTAAAATAATTTAAAGTTGAGTAAATTAAAGAAAAAAAAAATCGCAGACATACCTTTATACACTATAAGGCGAGAGAACTCTTAAGGTTTTTCTACAACTATAAAGAGAAAAGCTGGACTCAAGGGGATCCCTGCGCTATTCTCTCAACCGGGCCACTGGTGTCGAAGCCAGTGGTGATTGAGTGAGTGATTGAGAGCGTTTTATGATTACGATTGAGTGAGTAGTTTTCTACAATTTTATTAATCTTTCAGTTTTTTTTACAATTACAAATCGATTTACAATAATATACAATAATTCTATTCTACTGAGCCACTCCATCCCCTAGATACGTATACAAAGTAATACGTAAAAAGAGAGAGGACGGAAGTAAAATTAAATGTGAGGAAATCAACATAAACACAATAATAGATTTACAGAAGGTTAATTCAAATATTTCAGTGTGGTGTATGAATTTGATAAGAAAATGTTGCCTTGAAAAACTCTAACGAAAAGATATCCTCCAAGGAATGTGGAGTACTTAATTGTAAAACATAATATACGCAGCCTATAATTAAAAAAAGAATCCCTAAAATAGAACCAACTCCTGGTGAGCTCAAAAAAAAAAAATTAAAAAAATCTTAGAGTAGCAAAAAACACACTCCAACTTTTTTATTTCGGGAACGTCTTTAAATAGCAAGCAAACCTGTGGGTCAAGGCGTAAAAAAATTGATTTTGGTCACTTTTTCCATCTTCACAGTTTAATACTTTTCGTTTAATAAAATTTCGTATTTCATAAGTTTAGGATTTATATCTACTATACATACAACATGAGTTAGTATTTAAACAAATAAATTAGATATATACATATATATATATATATATATATATATATATATATATATATATATATATATATATATATATATATATATATATATATATTATATTTGTATTATACCCATGCCTGTATAATACACATAATTATACAAGGACACAAGGAGGAGGATATATATATATATATATATATATATCTGTGTGTGTGTGTGTGTGTGCTTGTATAATTATTTATATTATACAGACATGGGTATATTTATTCCATGTATGTATTCTATGTACAATATCCACACTTTTTTTTTTCAATTAACTTTTTCTGAACTTGCCCTATAAGTATTTTTTCATTGATAGGCTCGACGGTTTTTAAGATATTTTTTGCCACTCTTTTATAGAGTTGAAATTCATAATCTGAAACATGTTAATTTATCAATAAAATTTGGTTTTCTTAGTTTCTTCTTGGTTTTTCTTAGTAGTTCGACAATAAATGACAAAAATTGTAAATAAAATTATAATAAATTAAAATTTAATTATTTTTTTTAAACTTCAGTAAACCATTAAATTCGGTAGCGTATATTTTGAGGTGTATTTTAATTTCTTAAATTCTATGAAATGGGAGGTGCTGCTACTGATCGTCAATGTCGGTTAAAGAAGCAGTCGGCATATTTTACAGAATACGTTTAGACGCATAGACTTTATATTCCGATGGTTTGGAATTATTTAGATTGTCTAGCAATCTATATTAGGACGCACAGTTTATTAAATACAAATACAAATCGACTTAATAAATGTTTAAGTATGCAGAGTTATAATAATTACAAAATATAGAACTAAAGTTTCAAGAACAATTATTGTTTTTAATCGACATTCTCCTTTGACTAAATACCCTTATTTTAAATTACTAATATTGTTGTATTTTATGATATTTTTACCAGATAATCGTCTGAAAAAAATTATTAAAGCAAACAAATTGAATTGGTTTGAGCTAAGTTGAGAATTGCGGCTTTATTTTTATTATTATTTCATTTTATTATTTATTTATTTTTTCAAGTTTGGTAGATTTCCAGACAGTTTGGATTGAGAGAAAAGCTGATTGTGGAGAGGATAGTGGAAGTTTTTATCTTCTCCAATAATTTTAAAACCCAAACAGTTATAATATTTGAGAACCGATTTCTAACTGTAAAATTAATATAAAACGTTTTACTGCAAGTTTTAAACAAATACTAAATAAGTTATCTTTTATGTCAAGAAAATAAAATTTTAATGATGAGTTATTTTCGTTTTCAGTACACACTAAACAAAATTGTAGAGAAATTTTAAATTTTTTAATCATTGTTCAAATTGTCAGATAAACAGCTTTTTTATGGATTAAATCTTGAAAGATGCATATTTGTTGCGGAATGAAAGATGTATTTGTTGCATATTTTTATTTTAAACTTCACCACTTAAATATCATTTTATTTGTTTTTTCCCATCAGAGTATTTACCGTTATAAAAAAAAATACTCGCTCCTCCCAAATTAAATCGAGAATTCGTCACTGATCCTCGGTGCTGCCATTTGATTTATCCTCAACCAAAGTTCACAGGCTCTTAAAGCAGATAAAAAAAACCTGTACCACTATAACCTATATAACTATATAATTTTTCATTTTTATCTTATGACCAGCTACGATCTTTTTTTTTTTTTTTTTTTGGTGTTAAGATTTTCTATAAAATCCTACTTTTTCTACGAAATAGTTACTTCACTCATAGATATGACGGTAGGGGCAGGCAGCGGTCGGATGCTGTCCTTGCCGGTTTGAGGCTGTGTAAACATTGGCCTCAGCTTCTGTAATATCTCTGAGCTCCTTAGCCTGGCAGCCCACCGCTATTAATAATCTTTTATCGTTCTTGAGCTCACGTTCAAAGCTGGTATAAATAAACAATTCTTATTCCCCTGGTTCTTTTTTTTCTCTTCACTAGAATTGGATCATATTGAAATCTGTACAATACAGTCTTTCAATAGACGATGAGACTTAACGTACTTAGCAGGTATATGGATTTAAAGGGGTAACGACAATGATTTCATAAATAATTATTACACAGATTTTTTTTTTCGAGAATAAGATTTGACTAAGTACATTTTAAAGGATGTTTACCTATTTATATTTTAATATAAATATTATTTCCATTCAATTGTTGGAGAAACATCATGCCATTTCTTGAGACGTTGAACTAATATTTATAGACCTGGAGAAGGCGGATGATAGTGTCCCTCGAAGACTATTATGGCAAGCCCTGCGAAATGCAAACATTGATATAGGTCTAATAGATATAATAAAGGAAATGTACAAAGGAAACTCCTGCCAGGTCAAAATTGGATCATACCTTGCACAGCCTTTCCTAACAAGCAAAGGGTTGCTCCAGAGGTGTTTTGGCTCTTCACTGTTCAAAATTTATCTGGAAATCTGTTTGAAAGCATGGAGAATAAAATGCGAACCCATGGGGATTCAGTTGAAAGAAAAGATATTTCTTTATAACTTATCCTTCGCAGATGACCAGGTCATCATTGCACAGGATGCAGAAGATGCTGGATATATGTTAAGAAAATTAAATGAGGAATATCGGCAGTGGGGACTAGTCATTAATGCAGAGAAAACGGAATACATGACATTCAATAATGAGGATATAGAACTGAATCCAGGAGAGGTTCTAAAAAGAATTAAACATTTTAAATATCTTGGTTCCATAATTGAAATAGATGGGGCATGTGATATGGAAATTTCAGATGGCAAAAAGACCATATCAATGCTCAACTCGGCATTATAGAACCGGAACATTATTCCCAAAA
Source organism: Nezara viridula (assembly GCA_928085145.1). NCBI lineage: Eukaryota > Metazoa > Arthropoda > Insecta > Hemiptera > Pentatomidae > Nezara > Nezara viridula. The sequence continues at coordinate 85,925,025 of OV725077.1, read as the reverse complement.
CAAAAAAAAAAATAGCATACAATAGCATAGTACTGATTATTATGACATATGGATCAGAAACTTGGACCATAAAAAGCAACCTCAGGAATAAACTTCTGGTCACCGAAATGGACTACTGGAGAGGCACTACTGGACTACTTGGGGCAGGAATATCCAGAATGGATAAAGTCAGACATACGACCATCAGAGGAAAGATGGAGGCTAAAAGTACCATTCTGGAAGATATTGAGATAAAACGCCTGAACTGGTATGGACATTTGAAATGAATGCCAGAAGGAAGACTATCCAGAGAAACACACTTATGGAATGAAGAAGACGAGGAAGACCTGGGATAACGAAGTGGAGGAATCCATGATGGGTCATGATCTACGGAATAATGAATCTTAGATAAGATATTATGGAAAGAAACCTTCCTAAGTTTAGGTTAAGGAAACCCACTATTAGTGAAAACTCCTAACAAAAAAAAAAAAAAAAAACTCCATTCAATAAATCCATGGGCTATTGATTTGTTAATAAAAAGTTTTGAATCCTATTAAATACGAGATTAGTGAAATTGTAAATATCTTCATTCATTATTAGATAGTACACAGAACGTATGTAATTCCTATCCTGCCTTTTAGGTTCAAAATTAAGCCCGGTTTTTTATTATTATACTATATTTTATGATTTGTTTCTCTTGGAAAGTTCATTTCCCAACTGAGGTATCAGTAATAGAATAACATATGTATATATCTTTTTTTTTATCACAAGCTTTGGAACTTAATTATTCTATCTAGTAAGAGTTCTTAATGTGGTCCACGGGAGTTAAATTATGTCTCAATGTGGTCCGCGGCCTAAGAGGTTTGGAGACTCCTGCAATTAACGGCAGATAATAATAATATTAATAATAATAATAATATTTTATTTATTCTGGGACGAGTCCCTTTAGAATAATACAGGAAGATAGAAATATGGGCTAATACTTCATAGTATTCTGTTATCAATCCTGTTAGTAATAAATCATATTGTTCTTGCCATAATATTGGTATGATGGTTGACTGTAGTGAATAATTGAAGATTGGTTGGGATGCTCAGTCAATATTTAACAAATTAAAAATAAATAAATGATTTATATTTTTATATTTGCCGACGTTTTGGCCCAAAGTTCAGGCCTTCATCAAGGCTAAGAAAATAACAGATAACTATAAGCAAAACTATTAACTAATGAAGAAACAAATAAATAAATAATACTAATAATAAAAATAATGTAAAGGCCATATGAAAAAAATTATTAGCCCTGACGAAGGCCCGAACTTTATGGCGAAACGTCGGCAAATATAAAAATAAATATCATTTGTTTAACCAAGTTCTCTACAATTATTCTCCTTTCCCTCAATCACGTTAATAGTGTTTTTGAAAAGGATAATAATGTTCTTTCTTATGATTTACTTTCTCAATTCTCCATTAAGTAATTTTAATGTGACAATTTACCTTTATGTATTTTTGGTAACAAAAAATGTCAAATTTTTACTTAATAATATAAACATGATTGTATTATGTGTAAGAACAATGTATGCCAATGTACAATAGTTCAGTCAGTTCAGTTTATATATATTGTGATTTTGAATGTCAGAGAACTTTATAAAGAAATAAGTTCTTTCGGTTTTTCAGGGTAAAATGAAACTCAATGTGTTATAGACATAAAATTTATTTTAATCTACAATATATTGACCATTATTTAATATGGCTTTTCCCATCTTTCCACTAACTGCGTAATGTCATGTTCATAGAATGTCTGGAGTTTAGTGTTTAAAAACTGATCCAAATGGTTTTTTATGTCCTCTTCCTTTTGGAATTTCTTTCCATTCATGGATTTTTTTAGAGACCGGAATAAGTAATAGTCACTTAGAGCTAGATCTGGTAAATAGGGAGGGTGGGGCAAAAGGTCGAATTTATTGCGAGTGACCAATGAGGTTTGGGGCCAAGTGTTGTCTTGGCGGAACACAACACCCTACCGATCATTCATAACCCTTCAGGATATTCTCCAAATTCTACGTTACTGTATTCGTTGGAGAGCTGAATTATTCCTCTTCAAATCCGTATGAATATTTTTTTTTCATTTAATTTCTACATAAGGAATAAATAAACAAAAACTCCTTATAGGTTTTTATTCTTTATCTCCATTTGTAGTATTTTACGAAGGACCTATTGATGTCATTTTATTTAGTTTATGTGACTATGAATTCCTGATACATTTCTTGAGATAGCTAAAGTCGTATTGAAGTTATTTAATTTTTTGTGATTTTCGAAAAAAGAAATCATGTGAGGGACCCAAACATTAAGCCTGGAAACGTAGCCGAGGCTGTGAAAATGTTTTTCTACGCTTGTGTGCGACACATTTAGAGCCATACCAATGCCTCTCACTCATTGTGTTGGATTTTGATCAAAAATGGCTTTAACATTGCTCATTTCAATTTCATGTGGGCGACTTTACCATTGAGCATCATTGATGTCAAAATTTCCTGACTGAAATTTGGCGAAACAATTTTGGCAGATGCGTTTATGCATCATCCTCATAAACACTGCAAATTTTTTTATGAAATTCTGCAGCACGCTTACTTTTTTTAAAATAATACAACAAAATATGCTGGTAATTAATGATATTTTCTTCCATATTCACAGTGCAATAGGAAACACAATACTAAGATAGTTTCAACTTGATATAACAGATATAGTTGTTGACATATTACAAACACGATAAACAATACACTTTAGGGTTTAATTCATCAGATAAAAAGTGTATCATAGTGGGAAAAAAATAAACAGAAAAACCGAAAGGGCTTATTTGCCAACCCGATACTTATAAATATATTAAATAGTAATAAATGATATAACAGCAGTTAATTCGGATCAGTTTAATAAAACTTGCTCCATTTCTATTACTTATGGTTCTTATTCCCTCCAGTTATATATTCAAACAATAACTGTATTATTTGGCTATTAGTCATCTCATGGACTATTCTATAATCGGTCTCTTTGAAACCTGACTAACGAAAGGATTGTTAATTATTTAAACGATTCGTCGGAAATCAGATTTATTTCTTGATGACGGTAACGAGAGAGCTGATTGGGCAAAAAGAATAATAGCTTCTGATTGGTGACAGTTTGGCGTGGGAGGAGCCAATTTGAGAATTGTCCTCTGTCGGAGAAGTAGAAGAGCCACAGAGGGAATTCGTTCGCATTAAGATTTGTTGCTTACTCACAACTGCCTTTTAATGAATGGCCTTAATGGAGATTAGTGTTTGAGGACTGTCTTCTTAACTGGATTATTTCCGTTGGAATCCTTATAATGCCATGTCTTACTGACAAGGCTACTTTTCCTCATAACATTTACTGTCTTCTGCTTGAGAGTAATTGGAAGATTCCGACTCAACGATTCAAGTCTCTCAAACAGTAGTAGTGACCGAGGAACAATTAGAACAGATAAAGTTAGATTTGCACCATGTCTTTATAGAAATTGTTAAAATCTGTTATCAATCATAACATTGATAACAAAATAGTACAAATTAAGAGTTTAATCGCTGTTGTTGTTTATAAAGTTAGCAATAGCCCGAACCAGTATGTGTTAGAAGCTCAATGGTTACTTTTAAAATATTATAGGATTTATCAACGTTTTTATGTTGTGCATTTCCTTCAAAGTTTATCAAAGGATCATTTAAAGTATACAAATCTTAATAACATGAAGCGTTTTCTCTTTCATTCCTTTAATAAACTTAAAACGTTTTCATTATAGAAACCCAATGATATTGATGAGCAATATTAGTTAGATGACAACTTTAGAAAAATCTCTGTTTTACTAGCTATTTACAGCTCAAGAATCTTGGAAATATGATTTCTTCAGATTATACAATAGTTTCAGAACTTTCAGCAGTAGGGGTGACAAAAGATATGAATACATTCCTCCCCGCCTTTTTTTTACATCTCCTCAATTTGGGTCTTTTCCTATATACTATGATTTAAAAATCTTACACACATTCATTTTACTCATATACTTTATTTGTGACCACTTAAACTATCAAATTTATGTTTCAGGTAAGTTTATTGACTGTCTTTAGTTGTGCATTAGTAAGTACTAATTAAATGCTGCTTTATCAATAAGTGCTATACATCCATGTATATTCTCAATTCTTCACTGTCCCAAAAACGGGGGGCAGTTAGTAAATTTGCTGACGAAAGTAAATTGATGGTATGTCAAGCATGAGGAACGAGAGGACTTTAAATATGTATATATTCACTGCAAATTTCTGTATATGCCATTATTGCAAAAAGGAAAAATAATTAAATATATGTAATCCTATATATCACTAGATTTGATGAAATGTTGAATAGGTTTCCTAAAAAATCTCTTCGAATAAATTAACTCGTCAGCCGTTACCCCATGTATTTTAGAAGTGGATTGGAATGTCCGTGATTTAAAATTTGTAAATGGAGATAAAGAGTAAGTGTATGGACGATTGGTGTAAATCGATATGTATATTTTTCCTATTAGCGTTCAAGGAACGATTTTCAAATTTTGGATTGCTAATAACGTAGTGTTTTTTGCTGAACCGTAATTCTGGCTGTTCTGCTTTACCATTTCTCTCATTTTCAGTATTAATAGCTTGGAAAAAATACAGTATATTAACTTGTTTGTTTGGTCCTTTCAAGGTAGGACATGTTCCTAAAATTAGAGCTAATCCATTTATGGATTTTTGATGCTACTTGTCCATAATATCTTACCAAGAGTAGTTTCAATTAATAATAATAAATAAACATAATATTTAAATGAGATTTCTAGCAGAGAAGACTCCAATAATCCGTGATGGAGTTTGGAGATCAGCTCATCAAGGCATTCATTAGTCACAAGTTATTTCGGTCTGACTTTATTTGATTCTTGTTGATTCCTAACCCAATCTTGGTTATCGATTGACGCAAAACCAAACGTAAAAGACTCGTGATTCAAATGCTCAAGTCTTACCGTGATGTCCTTTGTTTCTTATAACGAGGCCTTGAAATAAGATAATTGGAATTTTATTTGCTCCTTGAAAAAAAATAAAGAAGTGATAACTCCTCTGTACAGCTCTCATGAGTGGCTCGTCCTATTCTCTGATGTAATGAATACGTCCGCGCGGCTATCTAGAACGTAAAATCTCGAAATCATGTCTTTAATATGACCTTATTTGTTTGTAAATAAAACAATGACTCACCCTATCACCTTATAGACTGCGTTGAAATCAAAAAGCAAAAGTAATCATAGTTCAAGTACGGACCAGACGAAATTCTTTATTATTCTTCATGAGTTATTATTGACCAGTAAGGCTCAAGTAGATTTTTTTCAGGAACCTATTTAACGTTTCATCAATCTATTGATGTATAGGATTACATATATTTAATTATTTTTCCTTCTTGCAATGATGGCCTTTACAGAAATTTGCAGTGTAAATAAGTCCTCTCGTTCCAACATCCCAAAATCGAAAGATATTCTCAGTTCGTCTAGGTCAGGCAAAAATAATAGTGGATGTGTGTGTTGATAGATAGATAGATATAGATATAGATAGATAAATAAATAAATAGATAGATAGAGAGAAAGAGAGAGAGATTTTTTTTTTAATTCTTTGTTGAGAAATATTACAATCTGTTATATGTAAGTACAATAGTTATAGTGATAGTAGAGTAGCTCATTCACACTCTATGTACAATAAATAAACAGCAAAATAATAATAATGAAAGTAAATGTATATAAACTAAATGAAACTATACTAAACAAAAAAAAACTAAACCAATTAAAATAAGTACTTAAATACACATATGATTCTTTACAAAATTCATTCATTAAATTAAAAATATTTACAAACTTCATTCATTCAAGATCTTTTCGTGAAAGAAAAGGCAGGACTCTAGGAAATCCCAGTGCCTCTCCTTTAGCTGTATTACTGACAGATATTTTTTTAAATATGTCTGTTGACCAATGATTTTTTTTTCAACCTTTTGACCACATGTGGTTGCAAAAATGGTGTTTAGGCAACAATATTTGTGACTACGTAGGTTTGGTTGCAGGTTTAACCTAATAAGATAATTATAAAATGGTATGATGATTTTTTTTTTTTGCTAAAAACACAAGCATTTTGAGGTGACAGAATATCAAATTATACATTTTTTTTGCGTAACTGAATACTACATATACTACAACCTTCCTCAACTAATTTAATGTGGACTTGAAGGTTATTAAACAATGAAGTTTGCCTAAAAGTGGGGTAACTTTAATCGAGTTGGGAGGTGATGAAAAAATTATCAACGATTTTATGGAAAACAGAACTTATATTACTTTGATTTCTTAAAAATCTACTTCAAATGTTTTTGACAAAGACAAACTCTACTTTCATTTATAGTAAATTTCGTCTAGTTTACTTTGAAATTGTTATTGTTTTTGTATTAATTAGATTAGTTAATTATTTTTTTAGTTATCCCTTGGTATTCAACATAAACATGACGCTTAAAAACATACACAAAATCAGAATTTTCCTGCGGGAAATCGGATCCTTGTTTATATAAAGTATCCCTTAAGGTCTGCTGTCATTCCCTGAATTATGTAATTATTTTATTTTTGACTTGCGATTGGATCCTTGACTATTCTCAATGTAAGGATCCAGCACAATCGAAATGCTACCATGGTCCTTCTCCAGTTAGCATGGTTCATTATCCCTGGAATAATGTGTGACATTTCATCATACAATGACACACCACTTCTAGTGAACTTTTGGACACGTGTGAACAATGCCTATAAATAATTTTTTTTTTTTTCTGGAGATCTTTGCTCTATGAGTAACTGTCAAAACACAGGCGTTTTTATCATATTGCCGCTGTTTTCTCTTAAGGAATATAAATATAGCTGATTGACATGAGTGTACACAAAAATAATTATTAGAATTTCCTCTTTTATAATAGGATGTAAAATGTATATTTTCCGTTAGAATCATCTCTTTTCTTAAAAATAAACTAATTAGCCATATTGTTGAAGGAAATATTGTATGCATAATTATGATGCCATAATAAAATCGAGGACTTCTCTATACCTAACCTTAATGCTAACTTTTTTTTTTTATCGAATAACTCCATTCCTCGCTATTTCTGGCTTTCGAAGGAGGGGTTCTTCTAAGGGCTGATTTTTATATAACCTATTCTAACCAGAGTAGGAAGGTTGATATACATTCTGTGGGGTCGGCATGAAATAAATTTCAACCCTCTCAGATCGAATTCGAACTAGCGTCGGTAGAATTGAGTCTTCGCAACGCTCCAACACGCTTGATCATTTTCGACTTCTCATGTATAACAGCATATTTTTCTTCTTTTTTTTTGTATTCTTCCCTTCTTCACCTTTTACGCTATATGAACTATTTCCCGATCCAGAGGAGGGGACCATCAAAGGAGAGTTAAAAATCATTGCGGGCACCAGATTGATATTATGGAGAATATCAGGAAACGTCTCGCAAAAACGATGTAGTAGTGCGAATGATAAACGAAATTTTATCACAAGTTGCAGGATATACAAAATTATGCGGTTGAGATCTCTTACTCGGTGGAGAAATGCAAATAGAAGATATATGAATGTTTTTTGTTTTTTATGCAAAACATCAGGATGCTTTTGTTAGAAATTTGAAAATAGTCCACCTAATTTTGGTATACCAGCTAAAGATATGAAAGAGTCTGGGGATTCCAAAAATATTTTTTTTAAATTGTTAAAATTTACTTTTTTCCCCATGTTTTTTTAGAGAACTTGTTTATTGAGAGATATTACATTCTGTCTCAATCAAGGACATTTATAATGAAAATCAGAGAGCACATTCACGCCATATTTACAGAATACATTAATTATATAATAGCAATGTAATATACATAAGTGAGAACGACTCGGCTGTTACCTCCTGTCCGCCTAACGGCAGACCAAAACCCATTTTACAAATTATACAATTATATTTAATTGCACTACTCGTTGCTCAAATTGTATAACATTAATTTGCAAGTATCCTGTAGTTCAGAATGTATTATTTTTTATCAACATAAAATGAACAGAACGAAATAACAGTTCGGACAAATTTTTAATTTGTTTAAAACTACACCGCTCCTTATTGCCAATTTATATTAATTTATAATTATAATTATTCTTAAGTTCAAATTGTATCCATGATAAGGTAGAAATAATCGTGGGAATAAGAAAAATTTATCTTCGACACGGTCCGTCTCGCTTTGTATGTGTAAAAGAAAATATGACACAGTCACTAACACATATAATAGAGATAAATAAAATAGCATAAAGAAAAAAAAATTAAAATAAATTGTATTTAAAAAGTAAAATAAACATTTCAAACTCAGGCATACTTATATACATTATTTACAAGCAGCCAGGGAAACTCTGAGCCAGTCTTGTCTCTCGATGTCCGAACCCCACTTGTGCTCTAGGACTTCATCTCTCTCAATCACTTCACCGATATGCTTGCTTCAATAACGCAGAAATATCTACATTTTAGACTTCCTCAAATAATATTTGAATAACTGCAACTAAAAAATGACACGTAATGAACGAATTGATTTTTAAATTGTATGTCACAGATTTCATTTTATTATTTAAAAAAAGAAGATAATCATTTTTGGTAATAAATAAAATAAAATAAATAATCACATTATTTCATATTTAGAAATATTCGTTGCCAATTTAAAAATATATACAGCTATTCATAATATCTAAAAAAATATATCTCATTTAAAATAATCAATCAGTTTAAATTATTTGACTCTGTAAAGTTATGATTCATCCGTATTTTTAATTTAGAAATACGAAATTTTTGAATAATATTTTTTATTTTCCAACCTTAGTTATCATTGGTTAAACATGTCCATAAACAACTTCAATTAAACGAATTGGGTTCATTATCATTCTAATATATTTTTTGACAAGCCGTTTAAGTTTTGGATGAACTACAAAGGATATTGGACGATTTTAAAAAGTTTCAGAGGTTTTAGTCCTATTTTTTTTTTTAAGGACGAGGTATTAGGAAAAGTATAAAAGAGTATTCTAAAAAGAAGTAAAAATAAATAATTTTTATTTTAGCTCAAAATAAGCTCTAGCATGAAAGGCCTTTAACAAATCATGGTAAATAGAACATTCTTCTCATGTTCATGTTACATTTATTCTATTCACAAACCAAAATAACTATTCCTTTTTCTCAACAACCGTCTCTTATAAGATCATTCTAAAATTTCTAATTGAAAAATCACAAGTTTTTTTATAAACTATTTTAATTATTAGATCTCCCTCTTGGAAGCTGTGATAATAATAATAACAATACAATAAAAATCAATTTATCCGCTTTGGAGGAATTTGTTATATAAATAGTTGGTAGAAACAAACAATCTTACTTATTCACCAATTTTTGGCTTACAAACAAGGTAAATAAATTCAACAGCAAAATAAAAAGCTAAACTAAATGTACATAAACAAAAAAAGTGAAACCTAAAATAATCAAAATAACAACTTAAATACAAACTTATTTTAATACAATATTTACAAAATTCATTCACTCAATAAAACTCCGAGCTAAACCTTGCCCCCCTCTTGTGGAAGAAAATATATGTCTCTAGGAAATCCTAGCACTTCTCACTCAGCCGCACTAATATCCTTAGTATGATGAAAAATAGTATTTTGGAGATTATTTATTGTTAATTTCGTATAATTCATTAAAATACTACCTTATCTTCTTGTATCTTGTGATTAATTAAGATATCCGAAAACTAGACAAAAGTTTTAAAAATATAATTTAATTGATTTAAATCATGCCTTTTTTTCAGTTTTCTTTTGTAATTTCTGGTTAGCCTATTCTCGGATATTGTTTAAATAATCGAAAACTTAGCGTATAATTAAAAATATGTTTGGGGTTTTTCATGCCCCGTGGACATACAGGGATATAACCAACTTATAAAATCTCATTGGAAAAATCAATTCTAACCTATCACATTCCTTTATTTAATTCTAAGGTTATAGTTGCATATCTCTCAGTATATAATAGAATCTTTATTCTGTTTATGATGCTATAAAATAATTCTATGTAGTACAGTCAAATATTTCTATAATATAATTGACGGGGATATCATAGTATATATATTTTTAATAAATTTTCCTCTTCATTAACGATTTAATTTGTACTAATTTGAAAATGTCCTTTATTTTATTTGCTAATGATTATTTCCTTTTGCTTTGGTAATTTTTTTTTAAATTTTATATGTTCAAAAATATTGTATACTTTTTATTATCTCATTTTTATCAATATTTGATTTAATGATTAACTACATTTTTGTTTATTTTATGATTTTTTCTCTTCCAAATTTCACTTTTTCTATTCTTTCTTTTTATTATATCAGAAGAGTTATGTCTATTATGTTAGTAGTTCGGCTTAGTAGTTATTTCATCCAAGAGTCTATACAAATACTGCTTTGCATAGATGCTTCAGTTAAGTAGCTAAGTAGGTCGGGTAGTCACTTGCTTAAAAGAGTAGTGATCCGAAATCGAGTGTGCTGCAGCTGATTGTACCTGCGTTTTCTTGATAGAGAAGCCTATCTAAAAACTATTTTTGGAAAATACCTTAACATATACTCATTTCATTAACTGATTAAATATTTTCGAATTCATGTTGTTATCATATTGATGATGAACAATGAATCATTAACGATTGATAAGAAGCAACAGTAATACACGTAACAGATTCGCTAATTGCGCAGATTCACAATTGTTTTAACATGGGATGGTAAAAACAAATTGACGATTTGTTTTAAATGTATGTGTCATTTTTCAGCGAGGTTAAAATAAATACACACTCATGTAAATTCAAACTAACTTGTTATTTAACAATATTTCTTTTCTCTTTTCAAATCATTGTTTTTTATTTTTCCAGTCTATAAAATGACTGATTGTGATATTAAAATAGCACTATGCGTGCGTGTTCTTTATGTGAATTGTATAGAGAAAATTTGAGGTGGCCACAGATTACGGAACAACGATAGGCAAACCCGCAGAACCGATTTGAGTGGCTTAATAGCAGATTTTGGAACACACTTTATTTTATATTATAGTTGGAATTGACCACTTTATTTCATTGAATGAAATATTTGTGGTTTGATATAACCTTAAGAAGTATTTTAATAGAGATTTGTATTTTAGGAATTTCAACTTAGCTCTTAATTTACTCCTGCAAATTATCAAGTGACAATAAATTGTCCGCACACACCAAGATGGGAAAAGACAGTACACTGAAATAATTCAACAACACTTGATGTATTTTATTCTTACTTTTATTTATTTATTTTTTAGATCATCCGTTTGGTCGTAAGAAACATTCGAGCTAATTTAAATTTGACACCCTTTACATTTAATTCAAAAATAAAATTCCTTATCTGTCATTATTTCCATTTATTTATTTTTTCCTTTCGTCAGCCAAAGACTCTCACTGAAGTCCCTCTTGTTATATTTTAATAGAATGGAGATATGGATTTACAATATTATTATTTATTTATTTATTTTTAAAAATCTATATTAGATTATTCCATTAATTTGCACAATGATTAAATGGCTATCTATCATTTAAAGTATTTTTGAATAATTTTATTAGATACGTAATACGAACCATTGGAAAATTAGTCCATGGGTTATTTAATTATAATGTTACACTATAATGGTACATTATATATTGGTAGTCCTTGGGAAACTACTCGAACATATTCAAATGCTAGCAAATATATCCGGTTAATTATAGAGAACAGTAGGGAGAGAGTAAAAAAGACAATCGAATTTCTTCTCAAATAATGGCTCCATTGAGCTACAACCCTTTTGTCTCTACAATAATGGAAGCTAATTTATGCCTCACCTCTCAGCGATAACAAAGCAGAATGGAAATTGTTTTCTTTCCTCTGCATTCGGTTCCTTCGTCTTGAGGAAATACCAAGAGGGAATGCCTGGCAGCAGATCAAGGTCTGGCATTTCAAATCCAGATCCGAAATATGTTATCACGTCTTTAGGAATTGATGAGTGCGTGCCATAGGGTTTTATCAAATTTATTGTTCGTTCCGGAAATGATATGATGTGTGACAGTGATTAGGTGTCACCATCCTACGGTCTCGCAATATTACATCATATTGAGGTAAATGACTGTTGCATGTAATTAATGCTAGGTTGTAATGATAATAATAATAAATAATAAGGTTGTTATAATATTTATATACCCTGTAGGAGCAATCTCTTTGCAACTTTGAAATTCTGTTGGCGGATTTCGCTAAAACCTTTCTAATAAGAATCTCAAGGATCGATTAGTATGATCCTACACCCCAGAAAAACTCAGGTTTTTTAATCATTGAAAAAAAAATCCAAATAGACTGGTAGGAAAGACGTTAATTATTAAGAGTTTTTGTTATTGTTTTTTAATCATAATATATTTTTTAAATAAATAGTTATACTATAACAAGTTTGTTTTCTTGATGAACATCATTCAATAGCGTTAGTTTTAATAAATAAAATTTTTTTTTTACATTTTTTTAAAACTTATTTATTGAAAAATATTACAATCTGTCTCAAGGACAAACAAACTCAAGGACTATTAAATAATATTTTTTGATAAGTCATGACCTGTTTTAATACATTACAATTTGGAGAAATAAAGAACTGCTACAATCTTCATTTTCTTATACAAAACTTTAAGATTTTCAATAGTTTTTAATTCGCACACTAAAATTATTACGAACCTATTGTCTATACCTCTACACCTTATGGACTTTCATTAGTTTCGTATTGGTATGGATGTAATATTTCTTGACCAATGGTTTTACAAGAAAAGTGATGTGATCAGCATTTACGCTCAACTGCCAGTTTTCCCCCCAACAATAACTAATATTACCCACTTTAAAAATAGTACTCCCAACCCAGAAGTTGATCCACTTATTAATTATTAAAATTTATTAGAATGTTCGAATAAAGAGATTTGTTAAGTAATAATAATTGTGGAGGGCCATTTTGGAATTCTGTGCACGAGTTTACGTTTTTATTTATCTCTTTAAAACTAAAATAAAATAAATTTGATATAAATTTGAATGAATTTGTGAAAAAATTGAAATGAAAAATAGTTGATGGCTAATAAATATATATATATATATATATATATATATATATATATATATATATATATTTAATCGGAGGTATTCATATCCCTAAGGTCAATGCCGCATGGCACCAAGATTTAGTGGTCTCTCTTAAAGATCTTCAAGGTCTTGTAAATACCAAGAAATTTTATTGCTGTCCTCTTCTTAAAAACAGTGCATGCAAAAGTGAAATTTAAAAGTAATATAAAAATAATAAGTGATCTGTTCCAGGTTTTCCATTTTTCTATGGTTTTAAATTTGATAGATAGATAGAAAAATAATTTTATTATGGGATACAGTCCCTTGAGAATAACAAAATAGAACAAAGTTAAAAGATCACATCTGGCCAAAATAAAATCAATCGAAAAAAAGAAATAATGTAAAAAAAATATAAGGTAAACATTCTATATACAAAAAAAACGAAACTATATACAAAACAATTAATACTATGACAAGGCACTTAAAGCTATTTGCACTGATAGACTCGTATACACTTTTGAGAAAATAATAAAGAATTAAAAAATAAAAATGTTACAAATTCTCTATTAAAATCAGCTCGAGTGGTTAGCAACTATCTGACTGTTCTTGGGATAGGAATAGGAATAGGAGGGTTTTGAATTTGGATATGGATGGGGAATGTTGAATTTTGATAGGGAGGGAATTCCAGAAATTGACAGAGCGAACAATAAAGGAATTTTTGAATGAGGCAGATCTGTGAGAAGGCATGTAAAGGTTAGAAGGTCGAGATCTTGTGGACAGGGAATGGACTGAGGATTTGAACTGGAGAAGCTTGTAGGCGTAAGAAGGACGATGGCTGTTGATGATTTGGTAGAGGAACGTACCTAGGAAATATTGTCTTCGGAAGGAGGGGAAAAGCCACTTTAACTCAGCTTAGTGGTGAGGAAACATGGGAGTATCTTGGAGCCCCGATCACAAATCTTACGCAGCTGTTCATTTGCTTGTGTTCACATGTTCATTGTGTTCACAATTTGCTCAGAATTGTGTCCAGAAAGAACCTGTCCCTAAAAATTTATAATCTAGTTGATATGTGTCCACGTCAAAAATTTTGATGGCACAACTTGCATTATTGCTGGGCATCTCGGTTTTAAATGAAATGACAATGAACATTTTTAGAAGAATTATGGGAATTAGGTGTTATGGGAATAAAAATGTTCACACATGTACATAAATTCTGTATATGTCGCATATAGCTGCGAAACGTGGACTCTAACCTGTATCCTTGAATGACGAATTAATAATTCGGGAGGATAATCGTCCGCAGTAAAACCGGAGGGATCTCTGGTCTGAATAACAGCGCATGAAGGAGAAAGAGCAATAAACGACGACTTGAAAAATACTGCAGTTCTAAGCAACTCATGAGGAAGCCTCTACATGTCAATGAATACCGCTTTTGGCGATGAAATAGTTGGCATGAAATCGCTTGTTAGGTCAAAAATGAGATGAATAGATATAATCTTTTTTTTTTTTTTTTTATTTATTTATCAGACATATAATATTCTGTCACAGGGACAATAACTATATTGATAAATGAACACATTCACACCGTATATACAAAAAAGAAAATTAACAAAAGTAAAATAATAACTAAATAATAATAAATAAAAACTATATATAATAAAAAAATAAAATAACCTAAATATAAGTATACTAAAAACATAAAAATACAGTCATACCTGTAGATATAATCTAGAAAGATAATGTAGGGGTGCATGCATTGAACTGTTTGCAGTGCCAAATAAAGGCTGCTTGCTATAAGTGAAAAATTTGTGAAATTAAACAAAAAAAAAAAAATATATATATATATATATATTTTTTTTAATCAAGTGAGGGAACTCCGAAGCAGGCTTGTTCCTCCAACTAAGGAGGAAAAAACTGGACTTCTGGAGAACCCTGCGCTACTCTCTCAACCACAACACTGGTACTAAAGCCAGCGGAGATTGATCGAGAGCATTTTAGTCACATAAAATTTTGTCGGAGATAAACATAAAACATTTATGATAGTCAGTTTTATAAGGTGGATCAAGAAACTTTTTTTAGCCTCATAATTTCAATAACTACCATGACATGTCTTTTATTTTTAACGAAAAGTTCTAAAATCGATTATACTCGTATGACTGTAAGTGCTCTAGAAAAAGTAATGATGTAGCATAATTGAATGCTAATGCGACATATTTAAAATGTATCTGTAAACATCACAGATCATTATCGATAGTTATCTGAATCGATGAAGTGTTTCTAAGACGTCGGTGATAGAGGACAAGGGAGGATGACTGTTGGTCTAATAATATTCTATTGTCGATGTGGCCAACAGGATACAATAGCAACCGTAACTAACATGCATTATTAAATAAATAAAGACGTGAGTGAGAAAACGAAATTTAAAAAAAATTAGAACCGAAGTCAATGCTGTCAGATATTTTTTTAGAGTTTTCTTTAGACGATGCCTCAGAATACCCTCAGGGAACAAATCGTTCAATATATATAATAACAAAAGAAAAGAAAAAATAAATAACGGCATAGTTTTCTGCGCATTGGAATGATCATTATGAAAAAATATCTTTTGAGCATAGTAAAATTTATTTTTTAAAACTCCATATTATAAGTATAAATCAGGAGAAAACTATCCTTGCTTGGTATCCCAGTCAGAGGTATGAGATCTTGTGAGAATCACGAAAATCAATCTTATAAAGAACTCTCTAATTTCCTCAATTGTAGTATAATTTAAAATATTTGTATTTTTTTTTTTGTTATCAACAAGTATCTGAGGATAAAAAAAGAAAAAAATAATTAGTTATTTTTTTAACAGTCTACGAGTACTATCGTGATAATGAATCATACTTTTTGAAAAAGCGACCTTTGATTTACCTTCAATAAGTTTTTGTTGTTTTTTTCATTAAAAACCAACAAGCTATATATGAGTAACAATTAGTAAGTTGATTTAATATCACTCATATATCGTACCATATACTTATGATGTGATATTTAATATTTCCACTTAATTTTGAAAGTGCATTTGTACTTAATATTATAATTTTTTTTTTCTTAAAATCTTCATCCGAACTTGTCATGAACGTTACAATAAGCAGATGTGTTTATATTGTTTGTAAAATGGCATTTTTAAAAATATGGAAGAATATTACCCAGCAACACGAATTTCTGTTGTTTTTTTTTATTTCCTTAATTCAGGAAAGCAGATCTCTCATCTAGCTCCTTTTCAGTTGCGTCATGAAAGGTATGTCAACCGTGCCCATGTCTTTTATAAGTCTGTTGTTTTCATCGTGTAGTTAAATATAGAATCGAGAATAAAGATTACGTATATGTCGGTCAATAGTTGGTTGTTCATTCAAGTCTTCATGTATAGTTTTGTTATTTACGTATCAATGAGCTTCCGGTATTAGTCTTAAAATTTCGGAATGAAAGAATTGTAGTTTTTGTAAATGCATCTTGCATTTAGCTGAACAATAAATGTATAAGACGTAGTATGCCCGTGTGGTTTTAAGGTTGTTATGTGACTGTATTTAGTTTCTGTCTGATTTTCAGGTTTGATAATTAAGGAATTACAGTAATTTGAGTTATTTGTTTTAGGTTTTTTTTTTTTTTTCATTTAACGTGTTAGTCCCAGGTCATTTTCTATCTAATGTCAGTCCAAGGTAACGTACTGTGTACGTTAGATTTTGTTTCCGCTGATAAAAATTGATGGACAGTTGTCTCGTCTATCTGCAAACATAATATAGTGTGACATAATCTCATTTTCTAAAGTAGGTATCATTTTCGTAAATGCAATAAATTAAGTGAAGCTAGTCTTGGGTCTTGATTTATGGTTAAAGTTATTGTATTGTATTCCAATATTGGGATCAATATTGGTCGGAGGTCGGTAGAGATGTTATGCCATCCGGGTAGATATATAGTATAGATACATATGTATATACGTAAATATATTGTCAGCCAGTAAACATTATATACTACAGTAGACATGGTAAGACTGTTCGAACTGGAGAAATTGAGCTCTGTCTGATAGAGACAAATTCGTCGAAGAGAAAGAATTGAGGGATAAGGAGTATGTATAAGGTATAATATCTTGAGTTTGAAAGAAATAATCTGGTCCCAGACATTATCGAATACCTGAGTGACACTCTGAAATTCACCAGTTGCGTATTTTTTGGCTCCAGTAGTACTAAAATAACGTAGTCAGTAACTATATGTTATTGTTGTGTTTTCAATTTGAGGTGTATATAGGTTTTAATATTTTTTAAATTTCTATAACTAAATAAAATCATGATTAGTTTTCAGTCGACCCAAAGTAAATAAAAATAATTAAGAATATGTAAAAATTCAAAGAAAGGAGCAGTTGTTTTAAAATTTTGTAGGAACTTAAAAACAATTGTATCAACAAAACAATATACAAGTATCAAGTAGGTTAACTGGATAAGTGACATTTTCGAATTTTTAAAAATTTGAATTCAAATTGTCTATGTTAATATTAAGGCCTATGTACCAAATAACAGTGGTAACGATAATCCCCCCCCCCAAGGGATAAACCTCGATGCGCATAAAACCTCCTCCACCCTTTCCAAAATATTTCATTGCTCTCCTCTTCCTAAAAAATGTGCAAACCAAAGTACAATTTAAAAAATCGTAGGTTTGAAACTTTTCGCTTCGACAATATAAAAATTCAAAACCACGTCAAAATGTGCCCCCTTCAAAAATTTTGATGGAGCAACTTTCACCATGAAAATCCCTTCTGGACAGCAGTGCCAAATATTGTATTTGCATGAATGGAAAGGAAGGATATTAATAATATATAACTTTACCTCTTTATTATTAACAATGATTTCATTTTTCAACCTTTATTCACTTGACGCTTTAATTTTTTTAATCAGTCAGTCGAGAGGTCTGCAGCAAGTTCAATAAATATATTAAAGCAATTAGAGTCAAACGCTTCCATTACCTGAATGATTGGAGGTTTTCATGTGACGATTATGCTATGTCAGCCTACTGAAGGAAACTATGACCAGCTTTTCGAAATATGATGAAATATTATACAACAATGGAATTTTAGAAACAAAAGTTTCTTCCCTCAAGGCATGCTGGTTCTAAATATCTATAAGATGTGATCTTGACCGTTAGATGTCCAGATTGTTAGTACAATAAAATAATTTAAAATATAAGTTTTCCTTTTTTTAAGTTGTTTGAATTTTTGCTTCCTCATTACCGAAGCATTGTATTCGTGTGAGAGGTTAAAAAAAAATTTGTGCTCAGAATCGAAAATTTTCACTCGCGTTTTATGTTTCAGACATCAAGAATCAAATTTGGTTCGGTGTCTGTCTGTATGTCTGATATCAAACATGTATATGTTGAGGGATTACTGAATTTCCGAAAACGGGTTCTCCCAGAGATTTTATTCTCATTAAAAACAATTTAGATCTTGTAATAAAAATATTTTGTGGCTAATTAAAACGGCGAGGAAGCTATACTGACCTTACTTGGCAGACGTTTTTTACGATGTCACTTGTTTTTTAAATACTATTTTTAATCTTGTTAAATTACATACATATACATATGTATTTTTTTCACTGCAGACGATGTTCTAAGTTTATTTTGAAATATTCCAATAATAAAATCCCGGATTTTATTTATTTATTTTTTTGTTGTCCCATTTATTAATCTATTTCAATTTTTTTCAAATTCAGTCTTTCATTTTCTAATTAATACTGTTGTCAGACCTTCTATTCCAAGAGCATTGTGATTCTCCAGTCTTGGGATTGCATGTATAAGCTTTCCCTCATATTTGTAAATATTTTTCTAGAAAAAATAATGTGATATTTTTTTTTTCATAGCCCTTCATTTATTTATCTTTTTTATCTTTTTCAACGCGTCTTGGAATTCTCCTTTTACTGCATATTTTCATTTTAAAGAGTCTTATTACTTCGGTCAATGTCATCGATTTCTACATAATTAGGCGACTGAACTCACCTTTTTTTTGGTTTTGTACTAAAAATCTAACAAATTTAATTTTCAAACACGTTTTGCCAGCGGTGGTCCAGAAGGTTCTAGTTGATTGAATAAAGCATTAGTTACATTTTTAACTGATTTGAAAAAAATGGCATTTATTTCATTTATGAAATCCTTAACTTCAGGTATTTTTAATTTCTCGGGGTTTTTGTCGCTTTATCTTCCTGCATGGCTGTTCCTTGGATAATAAATATTTTATGACACTAGTTATCTTAAATCTTAGTTTAGTTCATCATTTTTACGTGTTTATGAAAGCTCCGATTTCAATTTACAATTACAATTTAAATCAAAATTTATATTACCTTGAGTTACCAAGCTCAAAACAATATTCTAAGAATGTAGATAATTTGAATCTTTAAATTCATAAGCTAAGTTAGATCTTATTTTTTATTATTATTATTATTAGTTTCGGAAGAATTGTGTACACAAATTTAAGAATATGTTAAGGTTGTTATGTTAAGAAATAAAATAATTGAACTGATAATTGATAATTGACCATTCTTCAAACTATGTTTATAGACATATACAATAGACAACTGAATACATTAACATACGAGATGAATTCAAGCACGTATGCTCCGCCACGAACCTTTCTTTTATAAATGAAAGTTCCAAGTAGTAAACCATTCATTCCCTTAGTATACCATTCATCTGCAATTAATGAATTTCTATTTTTTTTTTAAAAGATGAAATATGTATGAAAGATCTTTCAGCTTGTTAGGAAAAATATATTACTACTATATTTTCTTATACTACTATATATTAAATTAAAATTTTCTTGTTTAACGTGCTTGAATAAATATTATTAAAGAAGGAAAACCTAGAAAATTTTGTATACCAAGAGTTAAAACTAGTTGTTTATAACTATTTGGCTACAGACACTTCAGGAAGAATTCAACGAAATATTTAAGTTTTCTCAACTAAAATATATAATTTTTTGACAGGGGGTACTTCAAAATACCACAATGCCATTTTTATTATTTTTTAAATATTTATATTCAATTAAATTATTTTGTTAATAATTATATAAAATTATCTTCTATTTTTTTAGTTTAAGACATAGTGGATTAAGATGATCTTTAATCATATGATAATTAAATACGTTTTAAAGATTACCAATCATCATCATTTTTATAAACTTTTCGCTGTCAAAGACGAATGAAAATAATATATTAAATAAATTTTTACTTATATATAAGTCGGGTTTATGACTGGGAGTGAAGATCGTTATTGAGTTATAAGAGCTATTCTCCTGTCTCATTGCTTTAGTCAAATTATAATGTATAATAATTATAATGAAATAATGAATAATTTTTCTGTAGCTCTTTAAATCAGTTAACAAGGAAGTCACACGAAGGAAAGTGTTTGTTTTGGTTTCTGATTAACTTATAATTAATACTTTTATAATATTTTGTAATGAAGAAAATTCATACCTCTTAATTCTGTGAAAAACAAATGATAAAATAATGCCTTGACTTTAAATACGAATAAGGGTAGCATTTAAAAATATCAAGTTAACTTGGAAAATAAACTTTAAAAAAAAATCAATAATTCAGAACATAGAAGACATACATCGCCTGAGATATTTTAAAATAAAACGAAAAATTTTAGTTGAACTGATATTCTCGACTCCTAGCGGTCAAAGTTCATGGGGTCAGTATACATTTATGATCGAAACCTCCATCCCCAAACTTCCCTTATATTCTAAACCTCCTTATTTTTTCCTCAAGAAGCCTGTTCCATTTTCTAATTTTCCAAGAATAACCTGATTATAATGGATATCAAGGAGAAGTAAATCATGTTGAGAATTCAGATGAATCTTTATTCTATAGTTGATGTGAGATGTTTCTTTATTTATGATACCTGAATTGGAAAAGACAGGTTAGTTGGTAGTATTGAGAGATTTATGGTTTTAATTTAATAATATCCTAGTACATAATCGCTAAAAATGTAACGTATCTCAATTCCCTAAATAAATTTGTTGATGTGACAATTAGACCATTCAGTCCGAATAAGTCGTGATTGAATTACCACAAGTTTACAGCAACTCTTTTTTAATTATTTTCTAGCTCTTGCTTGATAAATTTACTTGTATTTCTTAAAAAATTACCTTCCATTGTTTGTGCAAACTAGCACTATCTCTAATACCTTTAGCATGAAAAGTGAATCAAATATAGTTTTCGATGCATATCTATATATTTATCGTTTGTTGAGCCGTATAAATAAATATTAATAATGGTATAAATATTTAATATACTTTCTTTTTCTTTTTATTTTTTTTATTTTATTGGATAACCCACTATTTCTGGCATACGAAGGGGGTTGTTCTAGAGGTAAAACCAAACCTATTCTAACCAGAGTGGGAGGGCCGAGTTTCATTCCGTGGATCCGCCACACAATAAAAGTCAACCACTCCCGGGCCGGATTCGAACCGACGTCGCTAGGCACGAGGATGCGAGACCGGACAACGCACCATCACACTCGCCCACCACGAATTCAATATTTAATATACCATCTGAGAACACATATTTGTGTCTATATAGTATGTGTATATATATAAATCAAATAATTTAAAAAGATAACAGCTGATAATTGTTAGCGATATAACAGGTAACAAGTCTGGAGAACCTCTTGAACAAGGTTTGCTACTCCAAAACGTCGATAATAATAAGTTACTCAAAGTGTAACTTTCCATCAATTTTATCGCTATAAGTAGAATAAGATAAATGATTTGTTTTTAAAAATATTTATCGGAGGCAATTGATTTTCAAACAGTAAATATCTGAGCCAAATGTAATATTCAGCGTGACAAGATAATCGAATCCAAAAAGTAAGAAACCAATTAAGGCCAACAGTTACAATCGTAAAGATAAGATAGTATTAGCAATGCATTATCCGATATTAGGCTTAATATTAATCCGCTTTAAAGTCACTTGAATGTATATGACCTTAAGAGAAGAATAACAATAACTAAGAACCTTCTGTAAAAGCTAAGGAAAATAAACTGATACTAAAGAATGTAGCTATGTATAGTCATTTACAAATCATATACAATATAAATGAACATATTTCATTGATAGTTCTTGTTGAAACAGAGGAATAGAAATAAATAAATTAATATGCTGTATAAAGAATTGAGTAGGGTATAGGAGGCCCTGATGCAAGAAAGAACTCCAAAGGGACGTTCCACATCTACGTGCAGTCCTCAAGATCCACAAAGGTATTCTCTAAAGACTAAACTAAACAAATTTAGGGTAGAATTAAGGAGGTTAATTGATCACGGTAATTTGGTAAGAGCCAAATATTACCTATAGATAATAAAAATTGAATTTAGACTGGTTCAGGCCTGACGTGGAGTGGACTGTATGAATTGGGTATTTTGATAATCACTGAGATTAAATATGTATTTAAAGCAAACTTATTACATTTAAAGGAATAAATACAAAAAATAAAAATATATGTACCATAATTAATTTAAATAAAAATATGAATGAAAGGGAACAATGAGGGTAGAGTCTTATAGCTTTGTGAAATGCATTTTTACTTGAGACAGAATTATGAATCTGATGATTTGATTTTTAATGAAATTTACCTGCAGGCGCATTTCCCTTTGAAATTTAGTGTTGCGGATGCTTCAGATGCCCTAGGTCTTTTATCTTCCCCATCCTTCTTCCACCTAGTTGAATTGTGCTTAGCCCATTTTCGTTTATTTCATAAGTGATCTTGAAAGTTGGTACTGTTTTATCTCTGTATACTGAGACCTAACTTTGCAGTAAAAATAATATTCAAAATGAAATAAAACTGTGGTGAGGCCAAGGTAATCTGTCTCCTATCTGTTTTCCTTTTTGAGACTCTGGGATTAATCTCAGATAAATATAACAGAGATAAATATCATTTAACTTTCTATTTAGTAAATATAATGCTATAAATACAATAATTAAAAAATTATTTAGTTATCCCTATAGTCAATAAAATATATAGAAAACAAAAATATATAGTTGATACACACATATATATATATATAAAAGAGTACATCAAACCTCATGAGTATTTTTCTTAAAAGAAAATGAGAACCAAAATAAGCTTAAGGATAATCAGTACTACTAATCTTCGTAATTCAAACCGTTGAACTATGAAATCGAAGTTAGTAACCTTAATAACCGCTCGACAGAAAACCGCGAACGATTTTAATTGCATTCCGGAAAAAATTCATAATCTGTTCCCACGACTCCCCATTTCCAGATATTCCCACCGTCCGTCATCACTGGATATAAGACTGATTTAACACCTGTTCCCACCGATAGAGTGCTGTTGAGGAGTCGAGACTGGCGTGATGTCACGCACAATTAGTGACGTCATGGTTTATTATTGATGACGACAGACTGCGTGACAACTCTTCACGCTCTTATCACACGGTGAGGTCGCCGATAAGGGTACGATCGTGATAAACACCAACACACCTCCAGCAGTTTACAAACCGCTCAGTCTCGACTTCTGGACAACATCGAATGGAATGTTTGCTACGTGGCTTCAAGTCGTCACCGCAAGGTACTTTGTAATGTTCCTTTTCAAAACTATAACGTATAAATCATAACAATATATTTAATAATAATTATAACTCTACACAAATATTAATAATCATCACAAATATCAATAATATTATCTTTTATTAATAATTACTGGAAATCAACTTAATGCAATAAAAAATATTTTTTTAAAAATTTACATCAAAACAGGCCTTTATTTCTTGATTTTTCGTATGCTGAAATATAATAGAAAATTTAGACATGAGCTAACAATTAACAATTTATTATTTGATGGATTTTACACTCTGCGATATGCTGAAAAATAACATCTACCTTTGCAGATATACTTATCAAGTTCAAACTAGATACCTATCATAAAATCATACATTGCTGATCACTATTCCCCTGTAAATTCTAGTGGTATTCACGTAATTTGTGATAAATTCTTAGTGTGTTATATCAGTAAGCACCACCACTCATGAGTGATTGACCCTTGTTTGCTATCTTGCTAAAGTTTTTAGCTTTACCTACAGTAAGTTGGAAACAAACTTCACTTGTAATTAATTACATGGGCTTCACTTGTCGATTTCAATTTTTAAGGACTTATTATTTTTTTATTTTAACACTGTTTAATACATGAAGTGAGACAGTTATACATTTATAAGGAAACTTGAAAAAAAAAAAATGTTATTCACTTCAGATATCATCGCATTTTCTGTAATTATGTAAACAGATTATTATTTTCTTATGTCCAACATTTTCTAGATTCCTTTCACATCTTTTCTTATATTTAATTCCACTTAAAATAAACGTAGTGAACACAAGAAAACTACAGTGATCCTTATAGTAGCCCACCCCGTATATTCACGAAATTAACACTGACTTTAACATATCCCAAGACATTTTAAAATGATTGTGTCAGCGGCCTTACTTAATACACTTATATTAGATAGGTTTCTCGACTTTAACATATTTAGGAGTTTTACAATATTTAGAATTGCTTCCTTGAATACCCCTCCTATTCTTAACTACTTTTTTTCTTTTATTTATTTTTTTTTATTTTAATGAAATTTACAACTGTATTACATGAGAAATAAAACAAGTAAATGTGACATTGGTAACATGACATTTACAACATGAAGAGAAACTACCCATTGGTAGGACTCAAATTAAAGTTCTATATTAGAAGGTCCCGAGGCCATCTTCTTTTCAGACGCCTCGGAGGGCTATAAGGGATTGAGGAGGAAGCAAGATTTGAAACGAGATGGTTCGGATGGTTCTACAGTTTGTTATGGAAGGATAGGTATCTGGATTGGGCCAAATCGGAAACATATGGAACATTAAAGTCTTTATGGATGATTTTATTTGTGACAAAGTAAGAAGCGTTGAGAATTTTACGAAGGATTTTGGATTATAAGGATTTGATAAGAGAGGAATTCGATGGTTTAGTGGGGCCCCAAAGCTCAATTCCGTAAGTCCAATAGGTCTTATTATTATCATATATATGAGTCGTTTGTAATTGATTGAAAGCTTAGAGCGTTTTTCTAGTAAAGCTGCAGTAGTCGAAAACGTCGGGCGGTTTCTTGTCGTATTCTCAACTACTTAAGTTAGAACAAAAGATTTTTTTTTAAAATTATTTTGCGGTTCTTGTAATAATATTTTCTACTAACATGTATGACGGTGATTCTCAATGTTAATTATTTCCAACGCTTTGAGTCTCTCAAACATCAAGTAATTAATTAAACATTTCGTTTCGTTTCAGCAGTAATTGAGAGCACTAAAACACATAATTACAGATCAGAGATAACATAATTCATGTCAACAGCCTAAAAAAAAGACTGACCAAATAGTTATATATATCATTATACTAAAACATGTCACATAGATGTTCTATGTTTATTTGCTTAGTTTTGTTTAGGTTGTTGTTAACATTTTAAAGATTTTAATTTTTTTTCAGTTATGTTAATAATAATATTTATTTCTGAATCAGATAGGTTCTTCGAATTTTCTTCGTCCACATGAATAAAATATAGTTATTTATACAGAATATGTTATAAAAATGGTTTAGGAAGAAGGAATTTATAGTCACTAGGCTAAAGTAAACTGTGAAATCATCCCTCAATAAATAGGAATTATCTTCAAAGACTTGCCCACACTTTTCCACTTCTATTATTTCTTGAAGATCCTCTTACACTTATCCACTGATTTCTCTCTTTGTAAGATCTAATCTATTTCTTGATGTCTTATGGATCACGCTGTTAAGAACATAATAGGAAGCTATCTTCCATCTCTTTCATTTCAATCTTAAACCAAGTATGTTTACCTTTCCGGATGTCACCCTGTTCATTAGTTTTTCATTCATCTCTTTTATCAATATTATGGTTTTTAACTACATATAAAAACATAGTTCTGTGTTTCAGTCTATTTTAATTTAGAGTATTATATTGTATTAATATTATTATATGTACTTTTTTTTGACATTACAGATCATATAGATCTTTGTCACCTTATCAAGTTCGCTCCATCTCTGCCAGTCTCGGGCTATTTCTTTCCAGTTATCAGCACGTAGCTCTTTTGTATCTTGGTTGATTCTATCCATCCACCTGCGTTTTGGCTTTCCATGTTATTTTAGGAATAGTTATCCCATTGTAATGAGATTTTTTGGGATTTAAATGCCTATGAAAGGGAGAAGAAAGTTCTTTTTGCGCTAGTTACACGCTGGTCTATTTCTGACAGTTGCTCGTTCATTTTGTGGATACGAGGTATTTGAATCTCTCTACTCTTGGGAATGATTTTCCTTCTACGCAGAATTGGGATGGAATCTTCGGTGATAATAAATATATTTTGTTTTGTCTTTATTTATTTCTAGGCCGATTTATTCTACCTCTCTTATCAGAATATTAGCGAGTTTCTCAATGTACTCTTGTTTACTTCCTAGGGCAGCTATATCATCCGCGTATCCAAGAATTTTATGATTCATTCCGACGTGAACCCCTCCATTTTTCTATGCTGTTGTTCTTATTACCATCTCCAGGGCTAAGTTGAACAAAATTGGTGATAGTCGATCTCCCTGATGTAAGACCCTTCGAACATTGAAGGTTTCAGATACCTCTGCTTGTATTAGAACTCTACATTTGAAGACGCTTTTGTCAATCTCACCAACTTACCGGAAACTCCCAGATCAGTTATGATTTTCCAAAGACAGTTGCTGTCTACAGAACCATAGACTGCTTTGAAACCGATAGAAAGGGCATGGACGTTCTGAGCTACTCCCCATCGTTTTGGAGTATTTGTTTTAGGATGAAGATCTGGTCTAGCTTGCTCCTTCCTTTTCTGAATCCAGCTTGGTGGACGCCAATTATATTTCGTTTATTACATTATCAATTGCGAATTTATTTTAAGTGTTAATCATGTTCATATTCAAAATATGTGTGTGTGTGTGTGTGTGTGTGTGTGTGTGTTTATGGTATGTAGCTGTATTCGATTGTTATTATCTTTCTGAGCTGAGAAATTCAGAGATCGCTTAGTAATTCAGTCTAATTGACTGTAATTTCAACCTGAAATCGTTATTATACATCCAGTACAATTCGATCATTAAACGGTTTAGCCGAGCGTAAAGTAATTTATGAAAATAACCCTTCTTAAATCTCTCGTCTAGAAATAAACTCTCTATTACTATAATTTAAACAAGTTGGCGGATAAATCTTCAAATTAGTTGTACACCGATTAACTAGAATGGGTGTAGATAAGAATACCTTCTTCGCTAATTTGCGGATAGTCAGGTAACTGATACAAACTGACTATAATGAAATAGCGATATGAACAGAAAAAATCTCGGAGAAATGTGGAATTTTGATTTTATTTCTCAAGAAAACAAGCCTTAAGGCTCTCAAATACCAGTGAGGAATTTACCAGTTCGCCAGTAAATAGTTATGAGACAGTAATAAAATATATAATAATATTATGGTATAACTTTATTTAATATTAATCCATGACTCAACATAGATATCGTCAAACTATCTCTGTTATCTTCTGTACTAATAAAAGATTTAAGATTAATGTCGTGTCCGGAGCATTATATTAATGGAACACGACATTATCATGAACCGCGTAGCTGTTGTTAGCACCAATCGGATTAAAAGAAATGAAAATAAATTACTTTTGGACATTTTAAATCGATAGCACCATCATAAATTTCGTTTATTTATGAACCATAAAAATCAATGGAGATAATATTTCATTTAAAGTTTCTTTCTTTTATTAAAATACTTTG
Organism: Nezara viridula; assembly: GCA_928085145.1. NCBI lineage: Eukaryota > Metazoa > Arthropoda > Insecta > Hemiptera > Pentatomidae > Nezara > Nezara viridula. The sequence goes on along the minus strand of OV725077.1, from coordinate 85,896,999 downwards.
ATGTTTTTTAAAACCATTATGTAATCATTATTACTTATTCTTTAATTTCTCAATTGCCTAAATTAGAGTTAGTCACTTCCTTATTCACCAAATTGGATTTAACAAATTATCTAATTTAGTGTAGTAAATTGTATTGATTGTCTTTACAAATTTAAAACAAAATTTAAATCTACGCTAACAATAGTGATTTGGCATATTTTTCAAATAACTGAAGTGATAAATAAATATTTAAAAAATTCCAATAATTTTTTTTTACTTTTCTGTATTTGTCATAATGACTTTATTTTCACAAACATATTCTATCGTAAAAAATAATCAACTTAATGGAAATTATGTTAAACTTCAATAATTTCGTGTTCCCTAAGATATTTTTCCTATCATTGCTCGGTAAACGAGTGAAGTTAGACCGCGATATATGAATTTCTTAATTGTTTACTTATAATCCTGATAGATATTAATCAACAAATTGTGTCATCGAAATTCCGGAGGCTCGACGTTGTAAACAATTTCAGTCGATATACCACTATAATTTAAAGTAAATATTTAAATAGATGTGTCATATGTAGATCGATAATTTTTTTTAAGGAACTGAAGTAAATGATTGTTACATTTATATATTACAAATATATTTTAAAATGAAATTCAATGAAATAATCTCGTCTGATGAGTACAGTAGAACCAAAATTCTTTTGTATTGGCAACAGTGAAACGATAATTCTATACAATCGTTAAATATTAAAGTTGTGCCATTAATAATTATTGTTTATTTATATTCATTTATTTCTTGATAACTTGTTATTCATTACCGATTCGACCACAAATTTGTCATCTGTGATACAACACTCATTACTTATTTATTATTCTTTTATTGATTCATTTCTTTTTATTGCTTTATATGATTGATTACTAAAGTATTAAGATTCTAAAAAAATACGGGTAAAACAAAATTCCTCATATTAATTAGGAACGACACTGAAATTTATGCTGAGTATATATTCAATTCTATTATTCAAGGGTGTAAATAATTTTTCAAAAAATCAACCATATCATTATATAATCTTTTCAATCCAAAGTGTGACTAACTCCAACATAAACATTTTTGATTCTTAATTTTAGGGCTATTTCTTTTGGAAAAATGTATACCTTCACAGTTATATTTTTCAACACCGCAACCACATACTCTGTAATCAACTTATTGTATGAACAAATATTATAAATTTTCCAACTAGAAATATCACTAAAATGACTTTACTCGAAAATGTTGAACTTAGAACTAGCCATTCTGTCATATAGTTTAGTATCTAAATCAATCTAGATCCGGTCCTAACAATGAAAGCGTGTATTTGGAACTTAAACTTCGAGTTAATTGAAAGTGCTACTCACTTTTACTCTGCAAATTTGTGTATGAACCCGTCTATACCCTAAAATAGGAGTGCCCAACCTAGAGCTCGCGGGCACCAGTGTGCCAGCTTATGTCTTACGTAATACCTGCGATCGCCTTCAGAACAAGACAAACGAGTTTACTATTAGTTTCTTAAGTATACTTTTATTTTTAAAAGGCGGTTATAGTAATGTCGGTGAAGGAGGATCATCCTCAAGTGAGCTCTGACTTTAAATCAAAATTTGAAAAAAAAAAAATCGGTCCTTTAGTTTCGGAGAAAATGCGCGGACGGCGAACGGACAAAAAAAAATTTAATTCTAATTTCAAAATGTCTAAATCTATTAAAGAAAATTATATAAAATTAATAACATTCATTGAAATTGTATTCCCGCATTTTCTGTAAAACTATGTTTCATTAGCTTTAGAAATAATAAAAATGTCTGTTACTATACGGATATATTTCTTTGATTTATATCCTTTACATTCTATTTATAAATAGTAACACACGTGCAATTCACATTGAATAAAAATACAATGCCCGTTACCTTAAACGGAACCTATCCTATAAATTTGGGCGCTGGTGAAAGAATGTTGGTAACCCTTGTCCTAAAAGAATCAGGTGAATTCCAATAATAATAAATATAATATATAAATAATAAATATACCAACCTAGAGTTGATATATTTTTTCTGCAATTGTTTAACGTCCCGGGTGATACATAACTATATGATATATAGATAATTTTTAAATTGAATTTATAAAAAAAAACTCCAGGAGTAGCGTGAAGAATAAATTATATACTTATTTTTTTAGATCCATCACTTAAAAATGTTTGAAGATAAGATTATGAAATTGTTTTAAAAGTACCTACACTGTAATCTGATATAGTACATTAAATCGAAACAAATAAATTTGAAATATAAATTCTATCTCGTCATGCTTCGATTTTTAAACGATATAAGGTATAAATTTTTATTCTGTTTTTTATTTCTTTTAAAAGTTATTTTTAATTAATATGCATGTTAAATACATACAATAATCCTAGCAGTGACATGTTTGGAACAATACACTCGTCAACTAACGTTTAAACATTCCAAATGTATGAATATTTTTAAATATCCTAACTCTCTAGTTAAATTGAAATTCAGATCCTCTTTTCTGTATAATCAACTTTATAAATAAATGAATTAATATTTATATATTTGCACATACAATACACATGTATAAATTTATAATTGAATATTACACAAAGACGTATTTTATCAACAGATTTTTAAAAAATTAATAAAACAGAATAAAAATAACAAAAGGAGCATAAAATAGAATTATAATACAATTGCTAAAATCTAAAATGTCATATATCCTTCAAATACCAGCAAATATAACATGAAATAAAAATCAAAACCTCATAAATGCGGATTCAAAGATTCCACATTCGTAAAAGTACCTATAGACCAGAAACAGCACATTGCTCCAAGAAATCCCCAACACACTGATAGTGAAGAGATTTATTTAATTTTGTTAATATATGTTGTGATTTCTTAGATCGATGTATTGTTTTCGATCGATTGGTGTTTTTAGTTTGATGTGTTGTCTTTAATTTGAATTTATTCGACCTTGTCTTTTTCAATCCTGAAGATGCCCTAATTGCCGAAATATTACTGATTAGTACCTTACTGGTATTTGAAATATTTGAAGCATTGATTTTTATTTATTAATTTATTAATGCCTTTTTTTTTTCTTTTTTGCAGGTGAGTGCTGTTAGAACCTTCAATTCAGCCTGATGTATATTATCTTTAGTTAGTTCTGAAACATTCAAAATGATAAGTAAAATACATGTTTAGTTTTTAACTAGTTAATTTTTATTCTAATTAGAGCTTCTTTTGCATGAAGTTGTTTAAAATATCTATTTTATAAGTTTAACGATCAGTCTTCATCTACATTTTTCATATTTATCTTCCCCGGAATCCAAGCCTGTATGCTGCGTATTGTAAGAAAAAAAAATACTTAAACACCTTAGGTGAGTGTTAAGATATTTCAAATTCTACAACTTCCTCAAATACATTAAAGTATAAATATGATAATTTGAAATTAATAACACTTTTTTTGAAATTCGATTGCTTTATTCTAATTGGTACCAGATGGTGTATAAGTTTATTTTTGAAGTAACGTTCTTCAGTTGCGCTGTATCCGAAATGAAGTATCTATTTTGAAATTGCTGCAGTAATTAATAATAATAGACGGAGGTTCAATGCCGATATTAGCAAAGAGTGTTGCTTATATTTCGTCATGGAACTGTTCCAAATTGACAAGATTAATGTTATCCTCCGCCTACGCCTCGATTTACCCTTTGAACGTCTGCTGTTCGGCGTTAATTAGGTTTTTAATGAATTTGTCCACTGTAATACACTGGAAGCTCTAACATTGCCCAATTGGTCGTGCATTTTTTCTTTTGGGCGAATATTTGACACAAGATTCTATTTTTGAAAATTGTTATTTGTTTATTCTCGTTTCGGGTCTGTAAATAATTGCAAAAAATAGATTTATAAATGTGTACTCTTAGGTCGTAGGCCAATAGGCAAGAACTGAGTAATTTTATGAAAGAGAAGTGATTATATAGATGAATGATAACTTTCAATGGTGATTTACTTTTCCTTTGAAACGACTATCTTTTAGATATAGTAGACCGCAGATGCCGGAACTTATCAAGGCAGAATCAAAAGTATTTCCCCATGTATTTATGTCATCTTCATAATTTACCAGATATTTCTTTTTTCCGTGTTAACTCGAAGACTTAATTTTTATAGTGTAAAAGTTTCCTATGTCTATTGCTAAGTATCCATCATATTATTATTTAAAAATACCATATCAAGGCCGTAAAAATTGCTCGAATTATCTTCAGGAAAATTTAGATATTAGGATTAAAAGAAATAAACCTTCAGCTGGTCACTTTAAACCTTGAAGTACTATTTCGCTGCTACTACCCCGTGCGTCGACTGCTATCAGTTAATCACTGCTTTAATGGAATAGAAAAGACCCTAGTTTGTTGGCACTGCTCGGCAGTAGGTATGACATCATATCATATCTTGACTATTCCTTTTTTCCGTCGAAAATTTTCGAACCTGAGTTTTCAACGAAAATACATGTTTATGGTCTCCTGATTCGAAATAACCAAGTACCGCAAAATGGTCTGTGTACGTGTATGTACGTGCGTGCGTGCCCTTGTGTGTGTTTTTAACAGTCAAACTCGAAAACGAATCGCTAACCCAAAATGCCACTTTACTTCAACGTTCATACACATTTTTACACTTTTCTCAACAGCTCTAACGATTTTGATTAAACTCTGTGCACCATTGTATAATTAAGAGGTATTTAATATCATTTAGTTCTTATATCCATTGAATCACTTTACGAGCTTAAATCTAAAGTATCCTCTAAAGTACCTTTAATTTGGTTTATTTTCAATAATTAACTATCTCTAATTTTTATTAGTTGTGAAAAAAGGCAAAATTTAACTTTTGGAAGAGTTTGATAATTGAATAATGGATAAAAAAAGATCCAGGTCGAAAATGGATCTTTGGATATAATAGTCAGAAGGTATTGGTAGATATAATATATCGTTGGAAAGCGGAGAATTATAGAAGAAAAAACAACATCTAATAAACAAAGTTGTAGGAGGTAACAGAGAGAGACGAAAAAAAAAATTCTGAAAACTAACATTATTTAACGTAAATCGTATATTTTCATATACGATTGAAAAAAAACATTTACAATCCACGGAATCAACATAATGACATTGTTTAAGATACTATCTCATTGTAATTGTGTGAAAGAAGAATTGAAATATAAATATTTCATAGATGTATTATAGGCTTAAATATATTTACTATAGTTTAATAACTCTAGATCCAACATTATATTTAAACAATTAGGTATATATCACCGGTTTATTCCGAAAAATCATCATGTGAACTTATACAAAATTAAATTAGTGAATAATTTCCCCTTTGTGATATCCCAACATTTGACCTATCCATGATAGGCAATACAAATATTGTAATTCCATTTTAGTAAACTTTGCAATGGAAAATATTTTAATATATAATAGTCATACAATCCATAATCAACCATTAATAAGATAAAAAGGATATTTCTTATTTTAATGGTATTAATGATTTGTTAGCTGTAAGCTTTAGCTCGGTTAAAAATGCACTTCATACATTTTATAATTGCCTAACATTGCCAGGAAACAAACAGGCAATATAATGATTATATTCACTTAGTTTTTAACTCTAACGATTGTTTTTTGAGATTGGAGTTAAAAATTCTTTTCATATCACTAAGATAATGCGATGTACCAAATTATTCACTAATATTCACACAGAACTCACGTAATCTTAAGATTCGTCGGTAATTATTTGTCAGCGGACTCAATGAATTTTAACTCAGAATGGAAGCGAAATCAGAAGTATTGTACATTTTCCATATATTCCGGTTGTTTTGATAATCTATAATATACTCTATAATAGATCTCTATAATCTTAAATGTATATTATAGCAATTTAGGATAGCAATTATTATATTCTTAACAAGCCGATTGCTTGAGAGTAATTTTAGTGTTTGCAAAACTCAGACAGAAATGAAAAATCACCCTCTGTTCGAAAATAGATTTCAATTCTATTTTGGCCCTGACTAAACACCAAATTTCCTTTACTAGGTTTAATTCTACATAACTTAGTATTGATTATTTTTCTAAGGATTCAAGGAAGTATTTGTATGTTTGTGGTATTTTCGTATATAAATTAAAGGCTTCAACCTGTTGGGTCATTATCGATGGAATTTTCTGAATCGATATTAAATTAATAGAAGACAACTCTAAATGATTTATTAAATATACACTATACGATTTATTCAGCTTTTCAATACTTATCTGGAAGGCGGGTTTTGCACTATTTGCCGATTCTGCTACGGCACTACTAATCGGTGGGCACATATGGAGAAAATATAATATAATAATTGAGATAAGATGATATTTTTCGATTTTTTCTTTGGAATGACGCTACCTACCTATAATATTATTTTTTAGTTGGCTGTTGGTTAAAAAAATTCATAGCCATATTTCTTGTGTGCGGAAGAAAAAAATCATAAGCTCTTATACAATACGTAAAATTGTAGTATTGTTTAGCGGGTACCTATATAGTCGAATGAATTCCATCGATCAACATTTTCAGAATTCACGGAATAGTAATGCCATATCTTTTAAAATGCAATAATAAATGTATCTGTGTTATAAAATATATTTCGGCGCATCGATATAATTTTTAATCTGTGATAGGTAGTGTGAAAGGATAATATTAATCGAATTTGCTTGGAAGGCACTTATCATATTAGAAAAAAACAGAGAAATCGATGATCTCATGGGGCATGAGAACACATTAAATTTAAGAAAGATAAATAGATATATAGAAAATAACTTTATACAGGGACAAAGTCCCTTGAGAATAACAAAATAGATCAAAATTAAAAGATTACATCTGCCCTTAATGAAAACAATAGAAAAAAGTTAAGAAAATATTATACAAAACAAATAAAATTATATACAAAACACTTAAACTATGAAAAGACACTTAAAACTATTTACAATGATAAAACAGTATAAATATACACTTTTAAGAAAACAATAAAGAAAAAAGAAAAATATATCAAATTGTTCCTTAAATAAGCTCTGTGTTTCTGTTGAGATAGAAGAAAGTTGAACCTGATTATATAAAGTGCGTGTATATATAATAAATATAATGTATAAATGTATCATCAGCATTTCTTAACGTAGCGATAGGCGAGAATTTAATGGTGTATAAAAAATAATAGTTATAAACAAACAATAGATGCGTTCAGTGGCATCAACAGCAGGAAAATATTATCCCTAGAAGAAAATTACTATCCCTAGCAATGAACAGCATTAATATTTGATAATATATGGCACAAAATAAATGTATAATGTCGAATGGTCAGTAACTATCTGACTGTTTTTGGGATAGGAACTGCAATAGGAGGGTTTTGAATGTGGATATGGAGGGAGAATATGATAGGGAGGGAATACCAGAAATTGACAGAGTGAGCAATAAAGGAGTTCTGGAATAAGGCAGATCTGTAAGAAGGCATGTAAAGTTTAGAAGGTCGAGATCTGGTGAAAAGGGAATGGACTGAGGACTTGAATTGGAGAAGGTTGTAGGCGTAAGAAGGACGATGATTGAAAGATGTTTTGGCTTGGCCATATAGAGAAGCAATCACATGAACAGATGATTTGGAAAATGATCAGAGAAGAAGAGTTTCAGAGTTGTAAAAGAAGAGAGCATTCTAAGGCAGGCCGGAGGAGGAAAGTACTAGATAGAGATGAGTAGGGAAAGATTGTACGGGGGCCAACAAAGTTCATCCTTAACTACAGCGCCAGAAAACAAGAATGAGTGATTGTGGTTGATTGAATTTCTTAAAATTCTGCTCATCAGCATTCATTCCTTTTATTTTCGGATCATATCGAAACTGTGCATATTATTCTAACATCTTCAATTCCTTCACCACCTTAAGAAATCGAACGTCAGTGTTTGTGCGGCAAACAATGATGATAACAATCAGGTGACGCAATCAATCAAATCGTGGCTAAATTCTGAGGTACTAATATGTTTTTATTAAAAAGAGTTTTTAATGTTTTTATTTAAAAGAGTTTAAGTATTCTAGTCGGTATCTAAACCTCTTGTGAAGCTTTATGAATTTTATATTTCTATCATTAAAAGCTACGAAATACTTTACCCGACCATAGAAGCTAAATTTGAGTCTCTGTTGTAAAAGTTGTTAAATTTCAACGATTAAAACACATTTAGTTTAGTGTTAGTAAATAACTTAGGATGCCTTAAAAACGGCGTTTCCTTTGATGTTCTTTTCAAATTGATACTTGATTTATTAATATTAAGAATATTGGCAAACCTTTACAGGAAACGAAAATTATACCTTGACCAGGAAGAATGAATATCGTAATAGGTTGCCATGTCAAATAATCAAAATATATAAAAAATAAATATGGTGAGTCCTGGAAGACACTTGGGAAGGAGTAGCTGATCAAAATTTACTTTTGGCGAGAAGGATTGCGTTTTTTTTTTTTTGTATATATATTTTATACAAAATAATGTTTACGTAGTACTTGAAGGCCAACATAAAAAAAAAATTGCTTATAGGAACAATTATAGTTTAACGAATATTTTTTATTTACATGTTTTCCTTCACACATGGTTAGAATTTTAATTTTACTTATTATTTTTTATTTTCCAAATAAAATCCATCCGTTATAATTTTAAAATAGTACATATTTTGATTATTAATACACCTTAGATCAATCACTAAACAAATATGGATCAATAAAAAAAAATAAAATGATTCTTTTATATTTAGGGGAGGAGGACTTCAGCCAGAATGCCCCCCTCCTCCCTCTCCCAGTGGATCCGCCAGAGGTGGGAGGGTGAACAGAAAGAACACAGTTGGGCTACAGTCGGATCTATTCACAAACATAACAATACTGTTTTTGGCAATTTCTAAAGCTTCAAAATCATAGAGATGTCAGTAACCGTCTTATAGGTAGAATTTCTTCCGGATGGGGAAGGGAAGTGATTCTATCATTTTTGGATTGAAATATAAATTTAATACCTTAGGTAGGCCAATTAAATAATTTAATTATAATTTTTAGATAATAATTTCTATTCGGTTACTGAGCGTTCGACCTACAATATCTCCACTAGATCAGGAAAATGGATGAAACGGAACGATAAATCACAAATTAATTATCCATGTAATTATCGAAATATTAATATTTTAAATGAATTCTTGAAATTTAATTTATTTTGCAATTAACATTTCTATAGCTTCTTCCTTCATCTGAGGAATTTTCAGATACCTCAGATTGAAGAAAATCGCCCATGCTTCTATACCCATAATCTTTTTGCTTTAAATGGTACATAAGATGATATAACGGAATGAATATTAAACAAATTAAATTATAACTGGTGAAACTAGTACAACCTTCAAAAATTTGAGTAGTGTGAACAATAAGAGGTAAGACAGCGATAAGGAAACGTTGAGTACACTGAGTACGGTACACTCAGGGATATGGAAAAATATTTAATCAGTTTATCAGTGCCTGGGTTGAGTCAGTGTCGTTCTAGCTGTGGTGCTGGCAACAGCTGTACTGTTAGAGTGCTCTATATATTATTAGAATATATCTATTGTAGTAGTATGGCTCTTTTCGAAGTCTCCGGCAGTTCGCCCATTTTACTTGGTTTTTGGAAATGGAAATCGCAATGGAATCTATATACAGCTGTATTTTTAATAAGATCTGACGTTTCAAAAAAATCTAGTTTACTTTCCGATACCAAATCTGGCTCCTGAACTCAGCTGAATGTATACTGGACTTTTCGCTATTTCTTATAGATCTATTTTTTTCGTCGACGCCATGCCTCCATACACGTAAGTCAATATTTTTTTTTTAATTTGTCATAGATAATATTAACTATAAATTTTACTACCGAAAAAAAAAAATTAAAAATTTGATGTGGCTATTTCAATAAAAGAATTTATTGCACTTTGATGTAAATACGGCACTAACTTTATTATTATTGTTATTATTATGGTTTAATTTTCAAAAAAGGTTTCCACATATGTCCATGATTTTTTGTTGTGTATTCGTAACTTTTTTTATATGTTTTACTTTTGTTTTAATTCTAAATAGATTTCCTTTGTCACTATAGTCAATTCGATTTATTATTGAACATAATTCTTGGCTCTAATTTTCATGTATTATTAACTATAACAACTAAAGGGACGTTATTTAAAGAAATCCTAATTTTAAATAAATATGCTAATATTTTCTTTTTGTTATTTCAATTGCTGTTTTTTAACTAGGATAATTTTTATCAACGAAACTAAATAGAACTGTGGTTTAAAGATAACCAAGACCTTGTACATTTAGCTAACAATAAGTGTGGAAAGTTTTCTGTAAATAGCTCGATAATAAGTGTATTAAATAAAACGATAATAAAATAAAAATCGATTTCTTTTTGGTGACGTCAATATAATTTTGACAGTTATTTGATCTATAATAAATTTGTTTTTAAAAAATTCTAGATTAAAGTTTATTATTTGATAAATCAGGCTGTTTAATTAGATTCGTTTATCAATCTTAATGATTTTATTATTTATTTTTAAGGATATTTTGTTATACATGTATATATATATATAGGTAGTGGATGGACAGAAAAATGTGATAATTAAATTAAATTAAAATATAATAAAAATAATTTCAAAAATATTTCAACCTATAATATTCATTTGTCTATAGCAAACAATAAAATCTTAACAGTTATAGCTTATATTAATAGAATACACGTCAGCTATTATCGCATAAATTAATAACTCAGCTCAGCTCTTTAAAATACAAAACATATATTTATGGATTTTTAATTTAACTATCAATTAATTTTTCAAATCGTTATAAAACAAGCGACAAGTTGTGAATTCGTACTATGTTATACTCAAATCCCAAATTTGTATTTAAAAAATACTTACAATATGCTATATAATGTGCAATAAAAAGTTAAAAATTCAATAAGAGTTCCTAAAATATATAGCAAAAAATATGCAAACAGCAAACTAAATTTCAATAAGATAGTTAATAAATTTTTAAAAAACCAGTATGTCTACAAAAATATTTAAAAAAATATTAAAAGAAATTGGATGAAGGATTAATAATTTCATAAAAATTGCTTCAATTTTTCTTCAATAATAATATTCTCATATAATTATAATATAATGTTCATAATATTTATTCTCTTTTTTTCTCAAATCTCTTACAATTACCGGTTGGTTGTTTTCACAAAACACTTGTTTTGCACAATTGCTGCAACAAAAATAACGACTGTTTTATGAGTTTCAAAAACTATTACAAATTTGATATTGTAACAGCCGATCCAAGATTTCAATTTGGAAGGACGTAATGCATTTATGAGTACAAGAGGCGCCGGCGCTTGGGAAGTATTGAGGGATGCGAAGGTTAGGACGCCATACATAAAGAAGTTTCACAGTCATTGATTTAGTAACTCTAATAATACAATTATTACCTGTACGTTTTTTGGGGTGAGGGAAGGAAGGGGGAAGAGAGCAAAGACATTGTGACCCCCCATAAAATATTAGACGGAGGATTGTCCCTATCTCCTTCCTTTATGTTAACGTTCTTTGGCACTTACTTTTACCATTTAAAATTGATAATATCATAGCTTAAAAATAAAGTAATAAACACACCTAAATCGAAAACGAGTGTAATCTTTAAATGATAATAAGAGGAGATGAAAATTTGGGAAATCGCTATTCTTCTTACTGAAGTTGAGGTTATTTTGTTGATTTGTTAATTGTATATGAAACTGAGATTGTAATCTGAAATTTAATCTTTCAGATAAGATAAAAATTTTATTTCTATTTATTATTACTTGCTTTACGCAAATCATTAAAATATAGGCATTTATCATCAAATGTGTAAAAATATGCAATTTAAAATTTGACTTATTGCATCCAAGTACGTAGATTCGTAAAGATTTTTAAAAACTTCATGCAAAAAAATGTGCAATTTGCATTAAAATCTGGGTACTGTTTATTTTCATGACTCAGGGTTTCTTACTATTCCACAATTTATTACCAGGCGATGATTGTATAATTCGTATTAAACTTAACATCGGTAATCGTAATTAATGATGATTGTTATATATTACATAGTGGAAAATATTTTAATAGGAGGTACAATCAAATAATTATGCGAGGACGGTGAGAATTTTTTTGGAGAGAATTATTAAGGTTAGAGTGTTTACAGATATATTACCCAGGCAGGGAGATGGCATTTATCGGAATAGACCTGATATCATTATCTATAATAGAAAACAATCCCAGATAAAAAAACATTCCATTTCATTCATGTTTCTGGCACATCTATAATATTATATTATTCTTGGTACTATTTAATCGTATCAACATATCTTTTTTTTTTTAATCTTTGTAGAGCTATGGAAAAAAAAAACTCTTTATTCTGATTTAGATGAATATAATCATTCAAAATGTTGAATATATATCTGTCACACTTCTGAAAAGGGAGTTTAGTATAATTTCGTCAAGCTTCATTGTGTATTTCAAACCCTTTTTTTTTCTCTTTTTCATTGAATGACATGGATCAAATGTACTCTTTGTAATAACTATATCATTTTACTCATTATAAACAAAGAAAGGGCGGAAAAAATAGGTTTAAAAACATCAAAACCCAAAATGCCTGAAGTGGCGAAACTTTAGAATTGACGTTGATTTCAGAATATTTTTGAAACTTTATAGTATATTAAAGTAATTATAGAAAAATTAATTTTTTAACCTGATTCGTTATGCCAAATAAAAGTTTCTATAATTAATTGCATTATTGTTAGAATTGTATAGTTCAAATAAATCTTATTTTCTTTTAAGAACTTCATGTAAAACTCGGGAACGAAAACTTATTTTTTCTGAAGAGTACCTACGTTCTAAGTTGACTTATTAGCAAGTTTCACATTACGTAAACTGTTACGATCTTTTTAACAACTGTGAAATTTGCAATGCTAATTATTTATTTTTAAAATTGCAGTGAAGGAAAAATAATTTTGTTTAAAACTTTTCAAGGTTCTAAGTTTCTTTTATTTAAAAAAATATATATATTTTTAATACTATCTTTTTTTCCTCTTCTTAGAAAAATAAAATATTAATATCAATGGTTCGTTCGGTATGTTGAGAGTTCTAGAAGATTCTTGTCCCGCACGTCTTATTGGGGGTAGTGCTGGTTATTAATATTTATATGTTTATATTAATAACAGAGGAAAAAAAAACATCGTGGGAACACAAATTAATAATTCTCTATTAATGATAAAATATAATTTAATATTTTGTAAATAATTCCAGAATTGATAAAAAGCGTTGAAAGTATATCTTTGAATATTTTTGATCTGTTCTTGACACCATCCATATCACTTAAACAAATCGTCCCTGGAAAATGTCACTTTTTTTTAAATGATTTTAATCTATGACATTCAAGAACCATTAGAGTTGCGTAACTTAAAGATACATCATCTTTGACTCATAATCATGTGAAAACAGCGATGGTATTTTTTTGTAACATAAATTCCTTGGAATTATGACTTGGTACTTAAAAAGACACTTTATTAAGATACACTTTAACGAAAATCGTTTACCAGTACAAGGAAAAATTAACGTTACCAATACATTAAACCACTAACTCCTAAGTCCGATTGAACCCACAATTGAAGTTACTTCATAAGTAACTTATTATAATTGTAAATATTGATAACTGTTATTAATTACTACCAAAAGTGTGAAGTATGACTCAGTTGCTATACGATAAATACATGTATAACTAAGGGAGAGGAAAAATTATAAACTGGGTTGCAAAGAAACTTGAGAGGAATAAATAGTTGTCTAAAAGAATTACAATTACAAACAAATGACCACTAATACCTATTAACATAATTATTTCAATGTTTTGATTACTTTATATCGAATAAATGTTTTTAACTTTTTTTATTAAATTTCGATATTTAAATTTTCAGCTCGCTTCTTTGGATAAAAAGACATTAAATCCAGTCTCATTTTTCTAAACTTACTATTTCAATATACGATACTATTTAAGAATGTGTAAATTTCGTCAAAATTTTGACAATTTTTTTTCCCGTTTTTAATTTTTTTTTTACTTTCTCTCCAAACAAATTTAGAACTTGTTATGTAAATTTAGTTGGTGCTAAATAAAATAAATTCATTATACGAATCCAAATTTTCCTATATCCCTCTCCCATTAAATTCGGAAACTAATCATGAAATGTTCAAAAATAAAACATGACAAGAAATAAGTAGATTTTTTTTGTTGTTAAAATATCTGTTTTAAGCTTGTAATTATGTTCATGTTACATTTATCTATTTTCATTATAACGACTACTCTCAATCAGTATTCAGTTACTTTAGTAAAATTATTCTCAGTACCAAGCGGTGTGCTTGACGTCCATTAAGGGGCTTTACTGTCCTATATAAAATGAACTTGTCTAATACAAGTGTAACGGAACATTCAATGTTTGAAAGAAACTTATTGTTATTATTATAGCAATGGGACCCCCCTCAAACTTCAAGATTTTCGAAAAGAGACTGAATGTCTTGTGAAAACACCTCTAAAAAAATAAATAAGATTCTTTATCTCACTGCTTGTTTATGTTACAAAATTTTGGTTATACAAGGCAATCATAAAGATAATATCTTATAAACTGTGAAATTTCCATACGCGTTATATATCTATCTTGTGTTGATAAAGGGCGTACACCTCGCCACTACCGGTGATAAGATGTGGCCCTATCTCTCAGATAAAACCTGTGCATATTTACATTAATTTGGTTTGAGAGGTTGCATACAAGTTAGATATAAAAATCAAGTTAGATATCGTATGTCCTATTATATTTATTTCTCTCATTCGTATAATAAAAGTACCATTTTAACCAGTTTGTATATGATGAATCACAGAGACTGCTGCTGTATGCCATAGCTGTGTTTTAAAATGGAGTGTTCATAAAAAAAACCTCTAGTGAGCGCATCACACAATCATCACAAATTTTACTTACCACTCTACTTTGGTATAAATTATTTTCTGTAAAAATTAGGCAAATACAAAAAAATTCATTTTTATTGAACCTAACCATAAAGAACACATTTGTGAATTTCAATCATATTTATCAAGGAAAAAACTCATTAAAACACATATCTTCTATCTCTGAACCCTATAGACAATCTTAAATTTGATAGTACATATATCCATTCTATCAATGAATAAGTAATTGTTCTGTTTAATAATAATTATAAATCTTTATCACTTTATAAGAGGTTTTAAACTTACATTTTTTTTTTCATTGAAAAAATTTACAGAAATAGAGCTAAGAGTTTTTCATTATCTACCATCAACTAATAAAAAATATAAATATATTTTAAAATATAATTTAAAAATGAAGGAATTAAAATATGCATCAATCGTAGAAAAACTTATAAGTTCTAATAATGGTTTTAAGATCTAAAAATGGTCGAAAGGATAAATGTACAGAACTGTAACTGATTTTTATTTATAACCTTCAGATTTTTATAGTTTATGTAAATTAAACCGAATTAATATACATACCGAAATTATTGACGTTTGAAGTTACAAGTTATTTAGTGTAAAAGTAAAAAACCAGAAGTTTGAACTAAGCACCAGTCTTGTCTTGAACGATTTTAGACGGCCTTGTCCTACAGGAAAACGCGTCGGTGACCTCTGCAATATTTAGATAGCAAGGCGCTAAGGTTTAATAGGAAGTAATACCAACATCCACCTTCTATAGTTTATAAAACATAAATAAAAAAATAAAATGTTTCTTCTTTGGTAATGTTATATATCGAGATTTACGTTGCAAAAACCTGTAAATCCAAGAACTAAAAATTTCTGAAAAGATTCCAAATTTCATATGTTCATTTTCTGTTAAATTTTTATTTCGTTCTTAAAACAAAAATGTGATGTTTTGAGAAGCGGACTTTGTCCATAAATGACAAGGAAATCTCACAATAAAATATTTCTTACAGTATTTTAAAGCGTGGCTGTCTATATCTAATAAACTACTTTTGACATTTTCTGAACAACTTTTCATGTTTTTGATATTCTTCATTTTTTATTGAAAATGGCCCCATTCGTTTATTAAATAAAATCTAGATTACTGATGTTCGTGGAAATTTGTTTATTGGATTGTAGAAAAACTTAATGTTGGATATTTAAGTTAATCACATCTGTTCCATGTATAACGTTTGTCACTAAACATTGCTTCCTTCATACTGAATCCATGAAAATTGTTCATTCAATGTTTAAACTTATTTTATATGAACGATCGGGTGGGTGTACTATTTATTCTGTTTGAGTGTTTTTTTTTTAATTGAGAGAAGATATAAATTCTTTAGGATTAATATAAGATTATTAAAAAAAATTTAACGCCGCTGATTAATGTTATCAGGAATCGTAAAACCATCCTCGATATAACAGCTGCAGTTCTTTTTTTTTTCTTTTTTTTAAACTTAATTAATCCAGGATATCAATTCTAAAATATAAAAAAGAAATATATGTATATATCTATTTTATCTTGTCATTAACGATGGAACATTCCCTTTAGACGCGGTACTGATATCACTCTGTAAAACTTTAAGAATAACTTTTATGGTATCCTCTCGTTAACTTTACACAATGGGCCGTTATTTATTTAACGGCATTTATTCCGCCCTTAAACAATAGGATTTATTGTGGCCATAAATTATATTTACTACCATCTTTACGAT
Source organism: Nezara viridula (assembly GCA_928085145.1). Taxonomy (NCBI): domain Eukaryota; kingdom Metazoa; phylum Arthropoda; class Insecta; order Hemiptera; family Pentatomidae; genus Nezara; species Nezara viridula. Next base: position 85,880,168 of record OV725077.1, on the reverse strand, counting down.
TTGACGTTAGCTGAAAGAAACCTCAGATTATAATAGAAATTTTCTTTCTTGCACCACCTTAGTTATTAAGCTTGTACTTAATTATTACTTTAAGTTTAAGTTGTATTTATCAGGCATGGCAAGATCCTGTAATCCAACAAATGCTTTGTGAACCATGCTCCTCATTGAGTTAGGCGATAAACTTGGCTGTTCAGCGTGAATGCTAACAGCATCGTCTCCTAATAAGACCTTTGCTCAAGAAACAGTACTCCCTTAACAAACAAAAAATCCAAACCCTTTACTATCATTTTAAATTTTAAGTAGTGTATGATTATTTATTTACTTAAACATTACTCAGAAAGAACACACCTTGAAATATTTTGTCCTTCAACAGATCTCATTCAAATTGAGCCATTATAAAATTGCATCCTTATATGCTCTTCAAATATATTAAAAACTATTACCAGCTTTTATATATTCTAAAAACAACACCAAAACAATTCGGAAAAATAAATTGAACCCCATTTGCAGTGTTACTGAAAACATATTTTGTAGAATTATTTCAAAATAACCTTTGCACTGTCTAGATACTTTAAAAACTAGTTTATCAAAGTCATAAACACTTCCAAAAATAATCAGTCAAAATTAAAAATGAATTGTTTCTTCGATTAAAGAATTAAAATGGACGTGGTTCCAAAGGTAAAAACGTATAATCTGAAGATTACATGAAAATATGATGGCATACCTATAAATAACTTCATAAAACGCTAAATCCATCATAGCACATCTCAATAAATCATTTCCGTTAGATTTAATTTGAATAAGTCAAATTGATATCAGTTCATCTTTTTTTCATCAGATCTAATAAGCCATTCGTCGGTTATTTGAAATCGAAGAGATTTACTAAGATCTGTCTGATTAAAGGATTGGGTTTCAAGGATCTTTAAAATATCAGCTGTGACCGAAAATTAAAAAAAATATATTATCACATAATTGTTATATTTCCTATCCCTAATTAATTTTACATCATATTAATCAGTTACTTTCTATTGTAAAATCGTTTAATAGAAAAAAATTAAATATGTTATAATTGAAGAATAATTAATTTACTGTTGTTCACTGTTTTAAAATAAAAGAAATAGAATAAATGCATTAAACAAATCTTAATAGAATATTGGAGGACGGTATGACCGAGCACGTTGGGGAGGTGGTCCCAGAGTGTCCGGTCCTGGATGTTGGTTCGATTCTCACCTGAGTCGGTTAAATTTCATTTCTCAGCGGCCCTCGGAGATAAATCTTGACATTCCTTCTATGGTAAGTACCCGGCGGCAACCTTGAGGTAGCCGTCAGGGGTTGGAAAAAAGGACCACGATAGGATCCAATTGCCGGACTAGTTCCTCCCCCACTAGTAGCAGTACAACTACAAGTAGTATAATATTGAGTCATTGTTACTAACAAATTCTGAAAGTACATTTTCTTCTGAATTTCGATCAATAACTTTCCTTCTGTTTTTGGTAAAGAAATGCAGCACAAACTTCATAGCGAAGATTTTATTGGCAGTTATTTGATCCATAAGGAACATAATTTTCAAACGTTTTTCTATCTTTCGAATTGCGTTGAGGTGGTCTGCGATGGTCGATTTGGTAACCGAGAGTTTTTCTGAAAGTTCTAGCAATAGTTGTTCTGAGATTTTCTTTGACCAAAACTCGCAGAACAATAACATCAAGGATCCTTAAACGATCATATTTGTCTTCGACGCTGAAGTCTCACTGTTGAAATTTTTCAAAGCATCGTTGAATGGTGCACTCATTCCAACTGCCTTCGTCCAACACTTCATTAATACTTCTGGCTGCAAAACAAAATTATAAATAACAAATTTGTGCTTTGAAATCTTAGTAAAGGCTGAATTATTTGTGACCAGTGAAATGCCAAATCTTGACGCCCAAACAAAAGAGCGATCTCTCAAACGCTAATATGATGTTATATAAAGGGTTAATAAAATTAAACCATGACATCCTTTATTACTTTCCGGACAACACAATATAACCGTCTATGGCCTAATGAAAATAAATAAATGTAAACAATTTAGTTGAATATTTTTTTTTCTTTTTTTGTCGTGAATTATAAAAGTTTATATTAATTATTGAAAATAATTAACCAACAGATTTTGTCCTAACTAAGACATGATTTTTACAAAGATCAATGAGGTTTGTTAAGCGTTTTTCTCCATAAGTTTTTACTGCTTTTTCTTTGGGGAGGTTCTGCTTATTTTTTGGGATTATTTGAGAAGGTTAATTAATAATTGATATTACGAATTGCTTTCCTTTTAGCTAATTATCTTGTTATTACGTTTATCATAACAGCTGAAGGTAATATCGCTTCTCGCCCTACCGCCCACATATCATATATTACGCACATCGACTTGGACTGTTTGTACTGTAACCACTTTCCTCCAGTTAATGGTGCCGCGTAGATGTGTGACAGACTACAAAGCGGGTGTTGTGAAGCCACAAGAATCCCAATGACTTCCGGGCTAAGGGGAAGAGATCAAAGAGTCTGTCCCGATCTAGTTAGCAGTCTGCCGGGGTTAGTCAACTTCCCCTCGATTCTGTCATTTATCAACCGAAGGCTTCTGATAAGAACGATAAGGAATTGATTTAATGCAGCAATGCTGAATAGATGTCGCTACTTTCCCATCTACATAAAGATAACTGAAATATTAAAAAGAGAAAAAAAATTTAAGCTATATAATAACTCTATAGATTTTTCTAATAAATGACAGCTCCAATCACCCGAACTACATATTCGTAACCGTAGTAAAAAAAAAAAAAGTTTTGTTAATGGAACGTTTTATTAGAGAAAAAAAGTATTTATAAAATTTATATATTAAAAATTATTGATTGCGTTCAGTATTTAACAAGATGGCAATAATTTAGTAAAAATAGCATTTCAATTTTTTAACTTTGGTTATTGTGATACAAGGCTTTTCTACATCATGCGTGAATCAAAACATACGACCATCTCCTGTATGACTGCACTAGACTGGACAAATACAGATACAAATTGGTCTCTGCTGTCATGGTGAACGGAGACCAATGGCCGCCTTCAAAGAAGGATCTGATTGAAAAATATTTCTCGGAATTTGATGCATTTGTGGAAAGAATTGATTTCTCTGAGCTTAATGATCCAACAGCTGCCTAACCACCCCTCAACATTTTCTACATTAGTTGTTTTATCAAATCGTACATACTCACTCTGTAGCCCTCAATTTTTGTCCTAAATCTTTATCCTTTGTTTTTGTCCTACCATATCACATTTCTGCTGTAAATATTCTACTTTTCACTATCTAATCTCTAATGTATCACTGTTGTTTATTATTTCAGTTATTGTATGTTATATTTAATTATTTACTTAGATTACTATAGTTTGTTATATACATTTATTTATTTTATTTTCTAATTATTCAAAGAATTGTAATATATCAATACTATGTTACTTAAACTAACTATGTATCTCAATACGCGTTATGTCTCAAGATGGTACACGTAGAAATATATGCACCCATTACAGGGTTACTGTAATGTGGAAAAAAAAGGACATAAAAAAAAAAAAGATATTATTATTATTGATTGGAATAAATATTGTTACAAAGATCTATTGATAACAAAGCTTAGTATGACGACATCGCATTAATTTTGAAAAAAATAATTCTAAGAAAATTAAGTCGCAATCAATAAATATTTGTTCAAAAGTGTGTATAATGTAAGAATGTTAACTACAGCAAAATAACAGATTTAACTTATTTGAGATATATTACTTAAAAAATAAATAAAAAAATGGCAAAGTCTACGTTACAAATTATTTCATTAACACAAAACGGAATATGCTTACTATAAAAAATATTAATTGTTGTTTGATTCCATTGCAGTTTTTTTTTTAATATATATAGTATTAACTATTTAATATAATTCTTGTTATATTAATAAATACTTTAAAATACTTATAACGCTTGATTAGTTTTCTACTGCTATATAAGTTTAAATAGACTCCTGCTATCTATGATTAAAGGCTAAAGATCGAAAAAAAAATAATGAAAAAAATATTGATACAAATCGACAATAAAAACTGAAATTTACGGATCCAATCTCCTGTATTTTAGATCTTTGAAACGTTCGCTTCCTTCAAGGCTGGATATCAGCTCAAAATAAACTTCTAACTAAATATTTAGATAGTGATAACGTTTTAGTGAGCTAGCCAACTCGTCGTACCAAACTGTTAACAATGGAAATGTGTTTTGAGGCTGTTTTACCAAACGAAGGGAGGGGGGAATACGTTATGTATATAAAAAAATCTCTGAACAGAGGACATGTCTGATTTTTGTCCCCTTATGTAACGTATCTGTAAAATATTGTTGAATGTACATATATTCCAAATATTGTGGCTATAAAAGGTATAATAAAACGTTTAAATTATGTAGCGATTAATTATTTCACTAATATACAACGGGAATTTAGCGTTTATATTTTTATAAAACACTGAGAAATTAAAACTGAAAATTATAAGAAACGAATTTCATTAATTTAAATTAAAATGACTATTTATAAGATTAAACCTAATGTTAGTCCAAGAGGTTTGACTCTGGTTCTAGAAAACATCGTTTGATTGTTATTGGAATTTAATGTTACGGTTCTTCAAGCTTTTTTATTATAACCCTTCGATAAAACATTATATAAATCGTATTTGAATGGATGGCGAAAAATAATAGGAGTTATCTTGTTAAACTGAGAAGTCTAGGACAACGACGAGACTTGTAGCTATTGTTTCAGTATCGTTTCATGGCTGCGATTTTCTCAGGTTATCTTTATGACTCCCATCTCATTGTTATTTTTCCCACTGCATCTTGCTATGAGAAAGTTCTCTGGCTCAGAGTGGGTCGAAGTAGCCAGGTCAGAAATATTAGCGCAGGTGCTATCAGTCACTGGGTTTATAAATATCAAAATAAAAACCAGGCCGTTTTAAAACTGACGATTTTCGTTTTGGCTCTCCATAACTTAAATATGTTATAGAAGTAACTTCATACTCTAAAAATCTTTTTAAAATACATGTATCTTTCATAAAGAAATAATTTCACATTATTAAGGAAAGCTAAACTGAGCAAAAACTCAGAACCACTTGTACCACATGTTGTGCAGTCTTGGAATGATGAATTTACTTAGATTAATTTTTTTTTTTAATCTTGCTATACTAATGATTCCTCAAATGAACCTGACACGTTATTTTTTCACTGGCACACGATAGGCTTCATAACTTGTCGGAAACAACATGTTATCTTTTCACTGAACATGAATTTAACCGTACCCCGCGACTAAGGGGGGAGGGAGGGAGGTGCCAGGAATCAGGTACAGAAATATAAACAATATATACTATTTTTGAAAAAAAAAAAGTGCTATTTCTGTGTGCATTCCACTTCCTGATTAATTTCTTTTCAACTTCTGCAATTATTATTTTTAACCTTCTTTACTGTAATAAAAAAAATAAATAATAAAAAATATAGGTTAATAAGTATAACTCGCATACATAATTTGGGTAGGATTTTTCGATATTTATTTAGCGAATACAATGTCATTTTTTTTTATTTTGACATTCCAACATTATTCAATCGAGATGTAATACTTCCAAGTCCGAATTGACATACTCTCAGAGCAATGTACTCAGGGTACCATAAAGTATCAATTAACAGAACGTGCCTCGATCAGCAAACAAACAATTTACCTTTTATATCAATCACGTTTGTTTACCCTTTGTCAATTATTAATATCCGTGCAATATCGTATTTACCAAATAACTGTGAAGAAAATGTGAATTATATTTACTTATAATTTTTTTTTTTTATTCAAAGCAAAAGAATTTTTCATTCTCATGTTTCTGTTTTGCTAAAAATATATATATTGATTTCTGTTTTCTATACTGTCGAATTTCTTTTTTAAATTTTCTACAGGAGGTGCAGCAATTAATAAATAGCTATATTTTGACGATATTTCGAGACTTTATTGTTTTTATATTTATATCCTACAAAGAAAGAAATAGGTCTTTAGAACGTTCTACAGAAAATAATCATAATACACAAAAATTTCAAATGATGGTATAAATCCATCGCGATTAGATGACAAACTCATTCAACACTCTTGATACTCACATTTTTTTCCTTGAACTTCCCAAATCGCTTACAGAATATTCACAATATAAATATGTAGTAATATTCTATTTTGTATTTATATTTTAATTTACTTATTGTATTTTTCATCTAATAAAGTTGTATAATATATATATATATATATATATATATATATATATATATAATGTTATATTTAATATAATTTATAAATACTATATTTATACCTATTTTAGTAAACATTTTGTATATAATGCCTGCCGGAGGGTTATAAAGAAAATGTTAGTTTCAACGAACTCAACACATCTTGTTTAACGCCAAGATGAAGATTCGGAACAAAAAAGTGTGGTATGCTGAACAGAAAAGTGTATAGTAAAAGATTACATTAGGTACCGTAAAATGGAGTAATTTGGGACTGGGTGGGTAACTTGGGGACAGCGGGTAAAATTTAGTTTGTGGTGATACCGTGGTGGATAAACTGTGTTGGTTCAGTCAGCATGGACAGCGCATGTACAGTCAACTACCTTGCGTCACACTACTCTTGAGGCACAAGCGAAATTTTCATTGAAACAAGAATTCTGAAAAAAAAACAATGGAAATAAATGTAACCTAACTCCACAACCAGTGTGGTGAGTTCTCAAACTGCCGCAAGGTACAAGCCTCAACAAAGCGTGTTTTTGCAGGCTGAACCTACACAGTGCATCCACTACGGAATCACCACAAACCAAATTTTACCCGCTGTCCCAAGTTACCCCATATTATGTGGTACAAATGTTTCTCATAATCATAATAACGGTCCCTGTGATGTTAAAGCACTTATTTTAGAGAACGTTTTAGAAATGACTCAACTGATTTTTAAAATTCCCCTACACTTAATTCATTTTAATTTTGTTCTCTCTCTGCACAAACACAGACAGACATATTCAAGAAACTCCCTCTTGGTCTCTTGGTTCAAGGTTGCATAATTAAATAAAATATTAGACAATACAAAAAAAAATTTAAATTTTACAAATAAAAGAGTCATAGAATTACACAAATTCTCAAACTTTTTCATGCACAATCACATTTGTTACCATTACTTTTTTTTTTTTTTGTATTTATGCCTCTAATCTACAACGTACTATTTATAAACGAAAACTGGTTCTCCCTGCTGTATCTTTTCCAACCATCTTCCATATCTTCAATGACAATTTTTTCGTTGGTATCAATACGGCCTGTAGAAACAAGGAAGTTCGAATGGCTAAAAAGAGAATAGAAAATCAGAAAACTCTGAGTCACTCCTACTAAGAGAATTACATTGCAAAAAGAAGATACCTCAAAAAGGAAACCTCTGCAAATAGCTATGAGCCATAGTAAAGCTATCATTTTCGATTTGGACACAAATTACGTTCCCGATCCTTAACTGGCCTGTCTAATACGTCCTTCCCGCACACTCTCTATTTTTTCTAAACTCTATTGGGTAAACACCAGTTCAGTTTTTTATCAATTCCATCTACGCAAGAAGAGCCTTTTCATTATATTATTCTTCAAAATATAATTAAAAATTAAACATGTTTACTCTATATCCAGTCAATGACTTATGCAAAATTCTTAATAGTAAATTCGTGTTAAGTAACCTTTAATGTTTTTTTTTCAACTCATATATGTTACACAATAATTTATTTTGTATTTGTATTTTTAATAAAAACACCAGTTAAATACTAATAAAAAAAACTCCAAACTATCTTTAACATTTCAAAAGTCTGATAGGAAGTTATTAAACTGTCCAGTTGTGGTGGTTTATTCTACAGGTATGAATGTATATTAGTGGATCTCGTATCGCACTGGCGTTTCGCCATGTTGTTTCGCATATTAAAAAAGACGTTTTTATATACCCTATTTTTTTAAAGTTGTTTAGCTCAGTAGGTCGCACCTGTTGTTTTTTTTTTTTTTAGATTGTGTGCGTGTTTAATTCAGGAAGTTGATAGACCTTTCGTTGGGAAGCGACATTCTTGATAATTTAAACGAGACGGAAATCATTATCGTTTTTTGGGGGGGACACGGAGTTTGATGAAAACATGTGAATGAAAAAGAAAATTTGAAATAAAAATATCTTTGGATAAGATAAGTTATATTAAATAATTATGAATAAAGTTATTTAGTTTTTAAGTCGTATATGATTATTTCTTATTTAAATTAATTAATTTTAAACGTATTTTTAAAATCTCTATAGATTTAGTCGAACTCAATCTAACGATCGAACATCTAACGATTACTCTTAAAAAATAATATTTTTGTTATATAATTTAAATTTGATTTTTAGATATTGCGGGAAATATATATATATATATATATATATATATATATATATATATATTATATATATATATATATATATATATATATATATATATATATATTTTTATTTTTTTTTAATGAGAAATATTACATTATATCTCAAATAAGGACATTCATAATAGATATCAGAGTATCATTCATATCATCTGGTATATGTAATATCTCGGATGTGAACATATGTTCTTTATTCCAATTGGCATAAGTTTGATTATTTAGTGATATTCGAGACAGTGATAATTTTTTATTTTATTTTATTATTTATATCTAAAATTTACAAAACAGCATGCTCTCTGAATATAAGAAAATATAAGCATGTTCTCGTTTTAAATATTCTTAAACTGTATCAATTAGCATGTTTTTAATTTTACAACTTCGATGTCTACACCGGAATATAAGAAATCACCTTGATATCACACGGAATTATTCTAAAAATTAACTAATCTCAAAAGTTTTTTGAAAATACTTCCAATATCACAGAACAGGCGGACTAAACCAGTCAAGTGTCATCTGAGGACGTTTGCGCAAAACGCGTGGGAGTAACGGATCTCACATGAAAATGTTTTGACAGCGGTCCAACTCCCGCCTAGAGCGACCGAAAAGTTTCGGAATGAAAAAACTTGAATCTCAGTCCGGCTTTCTAATGATTGTTAATGATCTGAATCCTGATATTTTAGATTTTCGTCAAGATATAATTTTTGGACAACTCCGACATGAATAGGCCATATTTATAATTTCAGGATAGTACAACGTAAGAACACATTCAATCCAAAAACAGCAGATCTCACATCGACAGTCTAAAATAGACATTGGAGTCCTGGCAATGGCCAGCTTCTCCACTCATGTCTTGAGCGTCTGTGGCTCTAGTGCCCTCTTTCAGTCTCCACTGGCTTCTAATACTAGTGATGCGGTTGGAAAAGTGGCACTGGGATCTTCCGGAGTCTTGCTTTGCCTTTCACGTGTGGGGGGAAAAGCCTGGTTCGGAGATTCTTGGGAGAATGTATATATTGTTTATAGTTATGATTGTGGTTAGAAGTTTTTATTTTATTTTATTTGTTTATTATTTTTTTTTCTTTTTATTTACCTTCTTCATCAGTATTATTTATTTACTTCTTATATTTATATTTATTTCTCTATTATTTGTATATATTGTATGAATGAGAACTTTTAGCCCTAATGCTTATAGCCCTCCAGCAGTGATTTTATTATTATTCAATAAATAGATTTAAAAATAAAAAAATAGACAAACCAAGTAAGAGATAGCACGTTCCAACACATCAATTATTGTTATTGTTGTAGAGCGATGTAATATCTCAATTAGGTTCGTATTTTTACAATGTTCATGGCAGATGTGCTATTTCTGTACTCTTTTACGTGATATTATCATTTCAGACGATCTGGTGTAAGGTTCAGCTAGTGTTAATTTCGTAAATGTGCTGATGAGGTTATTATTAGGTTTTCATCTTCTGTTCAATACGGTTGTTTTAAGTGGATGGGAATGTTAGAAATGATGCGGAAGGTATCCGAAAAATGTTTGACAAAAGTATATACTAATCTGTTTACAGAGTTAAGGAAAACCTGATGGAAGTTTGAAGTGAATAATATTTATTTTTTTTCAAATTTCCTTATACGTTTATGTTTGTCACACTTCATGCCTTAAACGGTTTTCGAATTAAAGAAATAAATCCTTAAACAAACCAAAGTCAACAAATGAAGCCCAAGTTGCCATAAGTGGAGGTTTGGTGTCAACATATTACAGCTGATAACATTTTAGCAGATTAGCGCGAATAATCGTCGCTCAAGATCAGTTTAGCATCTTAACGAATTAATCATTTACCGCAAGTTCCGAGAGTACCCCTACCGTCTCTTTAATTATCTTTCGGTTGACCGGGTAACAGAAATGTGTGGTTAAACTAGTGGATTAGCATTATGACTAGTGTAATAACGTTTATTTATCATGTGTGGAAGATTTTATTTTTGATACGTCCATGTCTTTGTGTCTTTTGTGATTTGAAATGTACTTCGGCTCACAATTTTTCTAGGAATTTTGGATTATGCCGTTTGTACTTTTTTTTATATATAAATGAGTACTGTGGAACCATAAAGAATAATCCTGTATTTGAAATTATGACTTAGTATAGTGGTGTAGATAACACGCTTGTTAAAGGTGATTGAGAATCTCTAGTCCGGAAGATGTGGCAGTTGATTGAAAACCGAAACTAGGATTTCTCTCAGGAGTAACTAGATTCATTTTGAAGGGGGCGGGCTGAAGCCGAAAGTTTTTTTTTTTTTTTTGTATCTATATATCACGATAACTACTCCAGAAGAAAGGAAGAAACTAAATACCTAAATGAAATGGTGTTTAAGTGATTTTTAAGTCCTATTAAATGTAATAAGACGAACAATAATACTTTTAGAGATAATGTGTTTCAATAAACATTGTTATGTTTTATCCTTATGGCGAGGCTTCAGTCCAAGAAATTATATGTTACCGAATTGAAAACTTTCTATTTCCAGTACAGTGTCTGTTACTGGTACACTTACCTGTAAGTTTAATTGCGCTCTTGCGCAATCGTCTTAATCATCATAAACTAGGTTTTTTAAAACATTACTAAATTATAAAGGATAAATATCTTACCTAAGTGTATATATAGCAATTTTGTAATTTCCTAGGGTAACGACTATCATTTAAGTAGATAATAAAAGAGATAATGAGCATTTCATCAATGGAATAAGAAGCAGCATCTATAAAAAATAATCATAAGAAAAAATACTGATAAATAACTTGTTCCATTCATTTTATATCGACATTCGAAAAATGTACAAATGCTGATAATTTATCAGATAATGGAAATTACATCATTGCTAAGAATAAGGATACTATTGACGCAGATGAGGCTGAATTGAAATCTCTTTAATAATTAATTCGTTCCGAAACAAGATTACATTGTGTGCATTTAAGGCGACTGGCAAGATGATTAGTTTTAATTTTTTTTTTTTATAGTTTTAAACCGTTTACTGGAATTTTGTTAAATTTTATTAATTTCTTTGTTAGAGTCTAGTTCACACCTGTTAAGTCTAATGCCTTTAAATAAATCAGGATTTCTTACACACCCTGTAATATTATTGAATATATTACTACTTCAACATAGTCCTTCGTACTAGAATATTATTGAATGATTCCAATACAGGAACTAGAAATTCACAAATAGTAATAAATAACCACCAAATATTTCGCAATTAGTGAACACACCGTCAAGCAAATAATATTTTATTAATAATATTGATTAATTTAATAATTAACTGATTTAAGTTTTGAAAAATTGAACAATTTACAGGATTTGGTGATGATAGAATGTTAGAAAACATGTTTTTTTTATTAAAATTGAAAAAAAGTATGTTTTCCCCTTAAAATATATTTTTCTTTGGATGAAAGGGGGGTGGAAATCGGTGTTAGTGGTGCGCAAGCCTTACAATTTTTGTTATGAAAAAATCTCCAAAAAAAAATTGTCCAACTGAAGGTTTAGTCATTTTGAGAAGATATACTGGAAGGTAGTCAAAATAACCAAAACTATTTTGTTTTAATTTAATGAATGCTGTAGTTTCAGCAAACTTTGTATCTCTTATTTAGGGCAATAGAAATGAGATATAGTAAAAATAAAAACTACTAAAAGTAAAGATATAATATACAAAATATATATATACCTTAATTAATAAATCTATCATTGCTGTAAAAAGCCTTCAGGTAAGACAAGAATCGGGGTTAAACATTAATATACATTAAACATTTAATACCAATATCGGTTTATTTTTGGCCACCACATATGCATACAATCTTTTTACTTATCAATCATAATTATACAAACTAATTAATTTATATTTTTTTTTTAATTGACAGTTTCCAGTTTTATACACTGACAAATTCCTTTATTTCTCGGTGTTAGTGACAGTTAAAAATAATTTATTCTTTCCTTCTCCCAAAAAAAAAAAAAAAAATCGTTACTTTTGTTATTATATAGGATTAACGGAAAAGTAATACAGGATTTCAGATCTTTAGTCAGATCCCCTCTTTTTATGAAATGTTTTCGTTAGATTATTCTTATTCATGAGCGTCACCACTAAATAATCTGCTTAAAACAATATTTTTAAGATTATAGCTTTCGTTATTGGCCAATAATTCAGTATTTATTTATACGCCAAAGTGTTTGAATTTCTTTTCGAGTATTTAAATTCAGAAATGTTAATGAAGTCTGGAGCGAATGATGTTAGCGTACATCGTACAGCATCGGATCAAAACATGTGAGTTAAATTTCAATCATGTGTCTTCATTAGTTGAAGTTAGAATAGTGTATATGGTGATCTTTGTATAAATAGTCTGAAAGTGATAAAGATCGCAGTATAAAGGAAGAATCGCTACACAGTAAAACATTATCGGTAATTACGGATTCTAATAGAAAATATGCTGAATAAAACATTTCCTATGACCAAGGGATTGTAGATTAAACCTTCATCGAGTTAAAAACACAATCATCTAATTTCTTGCGAAAGATGAAAATTTCTAAAAATAAATATACCTCTGCTATCCAAACACTCGCAGACAAATCCACAATTATAACTCTTGATAGTATTTCTATTTCAATAAACAAACCTTTGGTGTAATAAATATTTAGTACATACATAAATTTCCATACGACGCAGAAAATAAACACTTTACACATTTATAGAATAATATCATAAGTATTGAACCAATCGGAAAATAACAATTATAAACCGTGAGAAGAAATTGCTTTTTATAATCAAGTTAATCTGGATATTAGAATATTGAAAGTTATTCTTTAATTTTGTACATTTTAAATTTCAGTTAATGCTATCATTTGACTCGATGGTCGTCTGATTGAGATATCAATAAACTTGGAATCCTATAATTTCTAGAATTTGTTTTGTAAAAATAAGAGAATATGAAAAATAGAAAATAACGAGGGGAAAAACGCAATTTTGTGAAACTACGAAAAATATTTAATTGTTGGTGACCAACGCCGTTAATTAAAATTATATATTATTGTATCTTCTGGTAGTGAATAATAGAAATAAAATATAATTTAAAAAAAACGTAAATGTACGTTAAGGTTAGTGTTGTTTACGGTTATTGAACTTTAGTTATTCAGTTAGCAAGTTAAGAAAAAAAAAGAAAAGAAAAATAAGAAAGCAGAAGGAAAAATAGAAAAGAGGTGGGGAGTGCTGTGTGAGAGGGATTCAGAGATTTTTAAAGATTCTTTCTTCAGAGAGAAACCATATGATTTTGTTCAAGATTTTTTCATCATTCCCAAAGCAGCCGATGTATTTGCTGGTATTTATGTATACCAGAGTTCCTTAAATCACAGTTAATAACCCAATGTCGATCTGTTGCTGATTTATGCTTAGTCAGGACTACATTACAAGTGAAATCTTATCCATGTATGATTAGTAACATAAATACCTAATAGAGAATAGACAGCTAGATATACAATAAACAACACACCTCACATCAACAGATCAAACCAAACTCTATAATAATTAATCTCTTATTCATATTCGATAACTGCTAGTAGTAAATATAATACTATATTATTATATATTTGGCTATTATATATATGAAATGGATTTCAGATTGTAGCAACAATAACTAATAGGGATAACTGTGTATTAACCAAAAGCAAAGATGACATAATAATCGTTTCGAGCAAGTTGAATAACACATTATAAAAATGATCAAAATGACCACAGGAATTTTACTTATAAGGAAACTCTTGTTTCCGCTGACTGCAGGAAAATATAAAAAGATCAATCTTTTCTTTGAACGACTCTCTAAGAAATATATTTCTTCAGGATCGTGAAAATGCCTACTCATAGGCCAATCCTGCATAATTTTCTACTAAATTATCTATATTGAGCTCGTGATGTTAAGGAAAAGGGTTTCAACTGGACATTCGGCCACTAGCGGATCCAGGATTTATTTTTGGGGGACTTAAGCCCGAAAGTTTTTTTTTTCATAAAATAACTATAATTACTTTAGAAAAAAAGAAGGGAACTAACTACCTATATGAAATGGTGTTTAAGTGATTCCTAAAGCCCTTTTAAATGTAATTACACGAACAATAATACTTTAAGAGATACTATTTTAATATTTTTTTCGATAAAACATGGTTATATTTTACCATTTTGGGGGAGAGGGAGGGGCATCAGCCCGAAAGCCCCTCCCCTCCCCCCGTAGATCCGCCCGTGCATTCGACTAAATGCAATCCATCTTTTATCCCTATTTAAGTTAGTGTTTGTCATCAGCTTTGCTGCTCCTCTCGTATCATTCGTAACGATCTGTGAATTGAATATTTTTGTTTTTATGAATCTTTACTTTTTAGAGCTCCGTTATTCCGAAAAAGACGGTTTCAAATATTTTGACATGCACCGTTGCATGGGACAAAATCTAATTGTCAGGAGCCGCGATGTATAGGTATAGTGGAAGGGACCCAACTGCTGCGCCAAGTTTAAACATTCACTGTTTTCAATTTCACTTAAAATATACTAATTTGTTTAAGTAGATATGTGAATGTCCCTCTCAGGTCGGATAGGGTTATTCGCGTAGTTTTTAATTTTAACTTTTTCAGTTTTCAATTATTGACAATTTATATTCATCACCAACGGTCACGAATTTACACATGGTGCAACGAAAACAACAAATTTGAAAATACCTAAAGTATAATAATAAAAATTATTTTTTTTTTTTTTATTTAGAGCTCAAAGTGTTTAAAAACACCCACGGTATCTCATTGAATAATTAGTCACCAAATTTAGTAGCCGCTCTTTAAAAAATCGTAAAGTAGCTAAAAGAGGTCAACCCTAACACAAAAACCTCCTTGTAGTTTCAACATAATCGGATAAAAATAATATTATTATTATTAGTAGTAGTAAATAATAATAAATCATTTTATTTATGATTAAATTAACCTAGTTGATCATATAATAACAATAAAATTAACTCACTATATTAATTAACGATATAGTTATTTTTTATGTATATATTAGATAACTGCAGGCAATAGTTTTTTTTTATTTATTTTTTGTTTTGTTTTTAGAGGTGAGGAGAGATAGTTAATTTAAACAATAAAAATCTTCATAAAATATAACTTTCATTGCTCTGATTTAAATTTATGAAATATTAAATAAATACTTCGCAAATCAAATATCCAAATGTATCTTGGGCCTCGATTTGAACCGCAATTGATTTGAAACGATTTGAAGTGCAAAACATTTTGGTTTTGGGTTATTTCATTTATACCTAAATAGTTTTAATAATCAATAAGACATCACTTGCTGGTATTTACTGATCACTAGGATAAAACTTATATCAATATTATGTAAATTTATTATTATTTTTTTAAATGTATTATGACTACTAAAAAGTTGAGATTTGTCAGTGAAAAACAAACAAATAGCTCTAGGCACTACAAGCAAACATCAAAATAATTGGACAATACACATGAACATTAAAGTGTTGAAGCCGATATCAGTTGTTACTGAATTGTCAGAAAATAGTACAGTCAGATATACTGAGCAATATAAATACCTCGTTTATCTAATGTTATAAATTACGATCCGATTTAGGGATTTGTAGATTTCTTTAAACAACTAATATACACATATTAGTATAAAAGTATAAGGTAAACATGAAGATATCATAGGCAATGAACTTACAGGTGAACTGGCAATTTGAACAATAGTTTTTTTTTTGTTATAAAGAGGAAAACTGTCAGTACTGCTTTAGGAATACAAAAATAGTGATGCTCTAAGGAATAAATTTCTTGTATTATCCCTTGTACGTGCTTACCATAGTAACAGTGTACACGTTATAATTTAAAAAGAGAATATATTGCGGATGTAGTATTTAGCTTATATATCTTACATAAACAAATATGGACCAGTGAAAAAAATATATATTTTTCCAATTCAGGGGCGGGGGCTTCAGTCCGAAGGTATCCTTTTTTTTTAGAACTCCAAAAACTTGATAAACTGTTTTATTGGTACCTTGTGAAGTTCTTGGAGTTTTGGAGAATATTTTCAGTTGGCCGAATATGCATACTTCACTGTTTTTATTGAATATTTCAATTAAAAAAATAATAAGAGATTTAGCCGATGTCGCGAGTTTTCCCTTACTCGTCCCACTGTGCGGGGCGCCGCTCTGGAAGGGCACCCGTTGGGGGCGCCAGCCGATCTTCAGGGGCGCTTGCCAATTGTCAGAAATTAATAAAAAATACATAACATATTAAAATAATTAAATGTATCCTACCAATAAAGCAGCTGTATTAAAAAAAAAAATGTATGAAATAAAATTCAAATATTACATAATTTAAAAAAGCTTAAGAAATAAATTCAATATTTTTATTCGTCATCGCCCAGGGGCACCGAATGTCTAAGGCCAGTACTGGAAATATAGTCAGTTGTTTAGACACTTATTATTCTAATAGTTTCAAGTTACAATGGGTCACCCATTCCTGAATTAATATAATAACCATTAAGAAAGGAGACAAATACAGAGGTCACTTCCTTAGTCTCTAAAGGAAACCATGACTTCCTGGACAACTTCCAGCCGGCTTGGACAAGGCCGTATCAATAATATGAGAGGATCATGCCCATGTTCGTTTCTTCCCAATCTATAAAACATAAATAGAATCGTCCAAAGCTCATTCAGAGATCTGCAAGGCAGGACAGGAAACGGAACAGTTTGAGTACAACAAATACGAGTTCTATTTAAATTTAGCGTCCTTGTCCTTTTGACGATAGTTCCGATCCCAAACGACCTTTCTTCTCCCGAGCCGGACGAGGACTGGCGGAAGGGGGGCTCTCGAGAGGGGGGAACGGTCTCGCTGGCACAGTTCGCGGCTTCCGCCACCACGGCCTCCTAGTGTACCGCATTCAGCTCTTTAAAATATAATTCTTATCAAGTTTACGCAAATCATCTCTATTTAATTCAGTGATCATCGAATTGTTCTTAATTTCGATCATTATTATGTATATCATATATCTATTTTTAAACTAATTACGTCGCTATCCAATGTAAGTACCTGATGTAAATAATATTTTTATCATACCTAATAGAAATATATGTTGCACAGTCACGTCATTTACTATAATTAAATTATTTATTTCCGAAGTTAACCCTCATCGTCATTGAACAATTTTCAGGAACCGCAAAAACACTATATTTTCTATTCGAATTGTAACATGAGAACCAATATTTTTTAACAAATAAATTAATAATTCCGTTATTTGGAGAACATAATTCTGAAAAGCAATGATTATTTCAATAGTAATTAAAAACATTGAAACGTGAATAAGGCCGCTTTTGGAAAGAATTAAACTTCAAGGTCCGTTTTTAACAACAAAAAAGGGGTTGATTGGGCTTCGCTTTGAAAAGAAAAAATTGATTTTGATTCGGGGAGGAGAGAGGGGAGTTATATAAATCGTACTATGAAAAATTAACTTTTTGTTTACGGTAAAATTTGTTTATTTTCGATGTTTATTTGAATAAAACGTTTAAAACAGCTTTTGATAATAAATAGCTTCATTCTTGAATGACTGTTTATCTCGATTTCAAAAAAAAACTATTTGGGCTCACTTTGGCGATACAATTTTACTACATTATTAGACACCCGATAATATCGATTCAACAAAGATTATAATTATTGCAACTCTTATATGACATTTAATACTAATAATCCTTAGAGAAATTCAAAACCGAAAATCAAATCATAAAAGTTCATTTTATTTTATTTTCAATATTATTAGAATATACCAACTTATATTTTAATAAAAAAAAAATGGAGGGAAACACAATTTAAAATAAAATAATTTATAGCGAATAGTGCATTTAAAAAAAAATCTTAGAGTAAGATCTGGTTGGTATAAATCGCCATGGTTTGTTGGTACGGTTTAATAACATGTTCGTTTGTCTTTTCACTGTCTCAGAAACGAATTCAGGATTTAATTTTGTATGACAGGAACAATATATTTGTTACTAGTAGATATGATTTTCATGGTTTCTTGACTCCAGCTCCAGCTTATATTTAGTATCTGAAGTAGATTTAAACCGAGAACACATTAACTTTTTAAAACTTATAACTTACAGAGAACTTATTATTTGTTTGTATATTTGCCTAAGATCACTCATAGAAACAAATATAGAATAATAAAAAAATATTTTTTTGTCTATTTTGAGCATGGAGGAGAGTCTTCAACCCAAAAATCCCGCCATTCTCGAACTTTAATTTACACCAAGTCTGTTTGTTTTTCCAACTAAATTAGAGTTCCAACTAAATTAGATTTGAACGATTTCAACAATCGATTTACAATGCCTAAGAACTGTTTAAATTTTTAATCAAATCCTTGGTATTAAGGCATGACCTCTGTTTATTTCAAAAAGTTACTAAGTGGTTCACATTCTTGATGGAGCTAAACTTCAAAGTGCATCATAATTACCTAATCCAAATATCGTTGTCTTAAACATCAAAATAACGCAAACGCTATTAAATGTCAAAATAATTACATTAAGTGCACAATGTTCTGATTTTCATAAAAGTAAAATTCATCATAATTAAAAATTCACAAATTCACTTAGAGAGAAGGAAATTTTCTAAAATGTTACTTAATGGCTATTCGTAGTAAACCAACGGTATTGTTGTTATGATTTGTACAATGTATGATAATTCTAAACCTTGATAAAAAGAACCTGATATAAATTTACGATCAAAAGTCGATTGAATGTATAATTGTTTAGAAAAACTCAAGAACGGCGCCAAATACGAAACCAATAATTACTTAGTTTTGATGATAAAACACTTCATTCCACTGCATAATTTAAGTTTTCTAGATTTTTTTTTTTTATTTCCTTGATTTAAGATCAACATGAAACGTTATAGTTAACTACTGAATTAA
Organism: Nezara viridula; assembly: GCA_928085145.1. Classification (NCBI taxonomy): domain Eukaryota; kingdom Metazoa; phylum Arthropoda; class Insecta; order Hemiptera; family Pentatomidae; genus Nezara; species Nezara viridula. Next base: position 85,860,718 of record OV725077.1, on the reverse strand, counting down.
TGAATTAAACATTTTACAATTAAAAAAAAAAAAAAAAAATTATAAAAATAACAAATTAGCTGTACTAGGTTGTGTTGGCTCTTAGGCCTACTTACAAGGACAAACCTATGAGAGCCAACTTGGTTTGGCAAGAAAAAACTTACTAAGCCTAAAATCATATTCATAAATCAGCTGAATTACAGAATGATTTAATCAAACACATTTCAAATATAAAGTATAAGTTAACATCCTTCTCATATGCCTCATTTTCTCTTCATACATTCCATTTTCACCTTTACAAGGAAAGGAGTGGGAGGGGAAGAGGCTTTTGAGTGAAAAGGTGCGCTCATGACTTATTTGCCCAGGGATTCCAAGTTTTTAGGCTGACACTAATATCTGGTTAGGAACCAACTATATAAAAATTATTTTTCTATGTTAATTTTTGACACTAATTATGTAATAACATATGATTTATTTCTAGGGAGGTGCTTACAGCATGGATCAGAAGGCACAGTGCTACAATCAAACACATTCCATCAGAAAATGTACATTCGCTCCTTAGTGATATGCATCTGTGCCCAACTCAGGCCCCAGGTATTTTGTTTATATTTAGTTCATGGACTGATAAATGTACGAGCTCATTCAATTTTAAAAGTAAATTTAGAAATACATATGATAGCAATAATTTTATATATGTTTATATATATAAACATATTAACTATACTTTATATTTATGTGTGTATATATATATATATATATATATATATATATATATATATATATATATATTATATATATATATATATATATATATATATATATATATAATGTGTTTGCCATAAATTATAGACTGTAAATGTTGTTTATCTATTGAAATTTGATTATTTACCTAATAACATATATTAATTTTGAGAACTATAGACATTTCATTATTTAAGCCTTGGAATTGTAGGGAAATAGAGATGTTTTCTCAAAGATTATTAAAAAATAAAATTCACTTACATTTCATAATAACCTTTATTTGTATATACAATACAAAAACATATTTTATATATACACATTTATACATAAAATCTTTACATTTTGATTTTTATCCAATATTCTGATAAGTACTAAATCAACATTTTAGTTGAGGTTTTGAGTTGGATTTTTTTCTAACTCTCTTGCAACCATACTGAGTAATGAACCTGTCCCATCTGTTTCCACTCTTTCCTCTCCAATGCTACTTTCTTCCAGGTTGCTCCTTCCCAGGTCTTCTTCATTTGTGTCCCAGTCTGTCGGTGGACATCCTGTCTTCTCGTGTTGTCTTGGATACCAATCCATAAATAGCCTGATCCATGTTATATTATTCTTCCTAATTACATGTCTGGTCCAGGTCCACTTCCTGATGTCCACTTTTTTTTTCAATATCTCAAAGGTCACTCTGAGGATAACAGTCAGTCCTTGACTGTTACCCTCAACTTGTGACAAGTCTTCTGGTGTATTACCCATTTTTCATATCCGTTGGTCTTGACAGGAAGTACTGTGCTCATCCAGAGTTTCCTATTTTCATATCTTTATCAAACCAGCCTTTTTTTTAAATTTCTCTTTCCCCAAAGCCCAAATTACTGGCTTTTATAATATCATTCCTAATTGCATCGTCCACTCATATTTTTACAATATTTTTTCTATCCTGCTCTAGTGACTAATCCAATTTTGGATCTCCGGTGCAAATATATTTACCTATAAACAAAGTTACAAATGATATATATATATACATATATACATAAAAATAAAATTTTAATGATAGTTTAATTGTTTTTCTTCAGTTCAATTATTTTTCTGTTGATTGAATATTATTTTATTTTATTTTATTTCTACAATTTATCATTTATTATTTATTACATGTTTTTTTTTCATTTTAACTATATAAATATAAATGTATCATGTTCATTTTATGTTACTTCAATGTCACCTAACATTGTCACTTGAAACCGTTGCAAAGTTAATGTGATATTTTCCTTATAAAATGAAATTTCCTTAATCATGGCTTGTCTAATGCTTCCACTATCTTCTTTAGATTCTATATTTTATTTTTTATTTTTAAATATCCTCATGTCTTATATTACATGGAATATTGTCAATTAAACTGGAAAAATGGTAGTCAAATGATTTGATAATTTAAGCAAAAATAAGCAGAAAAAAATAATAGTGATTTTCTAGAGCTCACTAATCAAAAATTAAATTAAAGAATCTTGTATGGAATACAAGACAAAATAGGAAGCAATATGAATTCTAGTTCAGATAAACATAATACAGTTTATATGGTCAATTTTAGCCTATCAAAATGAAAATATTATCAGAATGCTAATCTCTTGATCCTTCTAGCAATATACTTCATGAAGTCACTTTATATTTAACATTATTAACATATGTTTACTTAACCTTTAAAAAGTAATGAAATAAATTATGAAGTATAATTCATGTTCTGTTTAAATTTTACCTATGCAATAACTTCCTTAAAATATTGTTGGAATTTTTACTTATACATTTTTATTATTTAATATTTTTCAATATTATCTGGGTAATTGTAAACTTGCTTTTTCTAATAATGAATAATGAGTTTCAAGAATCAGTGATTTTACTTTTGTAAATTTCCTATTCAATTATTATTATTTTCAATAAATTGTATTTAACATTTTTCCCATTTTTCTTGTTGTTGTATTTATTCAATAAATAATTATTTAGTAAGAGTCAACTTTATTTTGAAGTTATACTTTGCAAGTATTCAATTTTTCCAAGCCATTATCTGCCTTATTTGTGTGTTGTTTTGGTTGTATTGATCTTGTTCTGTATTGATTAGTTGGTGCGATGCTTGAGTGCGCTAAAGAGGTAGGAGAGAGGGGTAACCACCTCAACTATGGGGGCATTTATACAAAAGAATTGTTTTCTCAACCCAAACGATCCCGTGGGTAAGTTAAATTTAATAATTTATGTTATTTTGATATTTGCTTTAAATATCATTTGATTATTATTTCACGTTATTGTAATAGTTTTTACAAGTTGTTATTGTTAGCTGTTGTAATTCTTATTTAGAAAAATAGATGAATAGAAGTACTTTTTAATCATGAGAGACGGACAAAGACTGAAACCTTTTAAAACTCTACACACATGGTTAAATAAAGACTGTTTACTATTACATCACGGATATAAATAATCACCAGTTTAGCCAACTGGCTTGTAACTTTTTAAATAATTACAATCAAAAATAAAATCTAAGTCTTTATGGAATTTATGTATAATTTTTTTAATTAATTAAAAACAAATTCTATGTTTACTTTAACAATTTAATATAAATTGTTGATTAATAGAAAAAAAATTAAATTAAATTAATAAGATTATAAAGGATATAAACCATTAATTCCAAATCATAAAATTTCTTTAATATTCCATTCAACAAATAGTTATATGTTTTATATTCTATATAGCAAATAATTGACACTATATGTCCATACATTTATAACTATTGCCATCTATAAATTATTACTAATTATAATAAAATTATTAATAAATACAAATTAAATTTATCTATATTGTTTAAGAATTCTGGGTTGAATAAAGATTTAAAATTTAGTAGTATTTCCGTGATTACTCTTGGTCACTTTAATTTGTAACTAATATTGGTGAAATAATGACTTGAAAATTTAAAAGTTTTAGAAAATTACAAAGTTTCATTGTTTTGAAAAAAGGATTTTTTATTTTATTAATTAATTAAACCTTCAAATTTCTATTGAAATTATTTGTTAGAACTATTGCTCAATTTTCTTCATTTGAAATCTGTAATAATTAATTATTGCTATAAAAATGTTACTCACTCCTTCTTCAGAGATGTGAATCATCATTATTCTCATGAGAAATTGATTTGTATGATTACATTTTAAATTTCACTAAAAACAAAATGTAATGAGAAACTTTTTCAGATAAATATATATGAGGGTATTTTATTTTAAAAAACTAAATGGATAGCTGATTAATCTAAATAAATTGTTTTTGTTATAGGAATTCACGGCATATAAGTAAAAACTTTGACAGAAATGGTCAAGAAAAAAAGAGGAGGTCAAGGAAAATGTACAGTAAGTTATAAAAATAATAATGCTTTGGATATATACTGGCTAGAAAAATATATAAGTTCTAAATGATTCTTTCCTTTTTTCAGAGCGGAATGTTGGGCGTGATGTTTTCCTGGGTGGCTCCTGTAACCCAACAACCTGGCGTAAAGATGAAGCAATCCCCCTCTTAGAATCCCTTGGGATCTCATACTTCAATCCTGTTAGTTTTTTTGAAGAAATACAGACTTTGTTTATTTTTTTTTTTAAGTTGAAACATTTTCAAGCAATTGAAGCAATCATATCTGCTTTTAGCAAGTCAGTGAATGGACAGCCGATTTAGTTGCTATTGAACATAATGCCAAGGAATCAGCTTCTGTATTATTCTACGTATTAGACCGACGCACTCGAAATGTCGTTGGAATAATTGAAGCAGCCAATTTTGCCGGAACTCAAAGGAACCTTGTTCTTGTCACTGATCCCTATAAAGAGGGTGAGCCAGTTGCTGGAGAAAACATTTCACATGTGTATGTCTGTTTTTATTAAGTCAAAATTTAGTATTGTTTTAGGAACAAATTATTACAAATCCTTCCCAAAGATCCAAAACTCAATTGTATTAATTTATATTTAATTGTTACAATGAAATGATTTATATTAAAATAAATTATACTCTCACAATATAATATAATATAATGAATATAATCTCACAATATTCATCAGTCAACTTCATCTGTATAGTTGAACTCAAACAAATTTGGTTTGTGTAAATTTTGAGATAAAAGAAAAATTAGGTATTGTTTATTTCACATTTCAAACATACTATTAACGTACTCATTCAAACATGCTATTAACTATACTACAGCATATATCAACAAAGCACCCTTAGCACTATCTACATATTTTCTCTCATCTGATCTTAGATGGCAGAAGATAGATTTAGATCTATATTCCACAGGTCTCATAAACCAATTTTCTAGCATAAGTACAAAGGTTTTTTTAAAAATCAGTAGAAATATTAAAAACATAATTTACTTGTGTGTTAAGTGGGTTTACTTGTGTTATCTTTGGAACAGCTAAAGAATGTTTATAAAGTTTTAAATGCTGTAACTTATTACAATATAGCTTTTTTATTTCCACACTCTGATCATTGTTTACTTGTATCATTTCTAACATTTTTGAGTCTTAAAAGATAATAGAAACACAATCATATTTGAATAGACAGTTATTAGTAAACATTTATTATTTATTTACCATACCATTAATAATATGTTAAGTTTATACCTGAGAATCCAATATAACACAATATTATCAAATCATGAAATGGCTAAACATTATTGGATCCACAATTCGCTAATAAAATCAAATTAAATTTATCAACATACAGAAATATATTTATTTATTTTATTTATTTATTTTATAGAGAATATGAGGAACTGTGTAGCGGCTTGTCTACTTTACATGATTTAGTTGCAAGCCAAGGCATAATAGTTCATAGCAATATCGCAGATGGAATTAAATGGGCTGCTAAGGTATGTCTTCTCCCCTAAGAATAATATTTTCATTCACAATTATTACCTTTACATTAAAATATATATATATTTTTTTTTTTTTTATATCAAGATCTTGGGAAATCATACAAAGTCTCGGAATAAAGAATCCTTTAAAGAATCATTAAAATTTTTAAATGGCACAAAACATGAGGAAGTTCTGAGGTATATATTTAATTTATTTATAATAGATAAATTAACAAATATATATATGTATATACAGATTTTAATATAATAATTTCTTTTTAAGGAAAAATAAAGAAATCATGAACAACTCAGAAAAAACTGATGTGAGTACTGATTATTACCCTTAATTACAAACAATCTTTTTTTAATTTATTTAATTTGTTAATTTAAAAATGTTTTTGCAGGTTCATTTCCCTTATTATCTATCAACAAATAAAACATTAACAGATCTGAATGGACTTCCTGCAAAAGGTATGTTTTGCTATAATTAAATGATATTTATTTTAGATCTGATATATCTAGATTACCTGTGACACTTGAAATGTCAGATTTATAAATGAAATAATTAAAATATTAAGTGATCACAAACAAAATAAGTTAGAATAGTCTATAGAAGATTAAAGTTTGGTCCAATTCTTCTCAATGATTAATTATTACCCATTTCAAGATTGACCATGCTGAACTTCCAAAGCTTACAAATTTATATTCTTGGGTAGTCACCAACCCAAGGAATAATATAATTCTGAAAAAATTAAAATCCCCATTATTACAATCAGATGCATTACAAAAGTAAAAAAAACTTTTTTTAATAAAAATTCCTATAACTAGAGTAAATCATTAGTTATGGTCACCTCACCTGTTGTTAAGCGCATTCTTTCACGATTTTCAAATAAATCAGCTAATGCTCAACTACTTTGTAATGGCACCTCACCAGTTATATGCAAGCTTTCACTATTTTCAGAAAAATAAGCTCGGGTTCAACTTCTTTGTGATGGGCCCTCAGGCGTAGTATTCCTCTGAAGTATTTATGATTCACTTATTAGTGATTCCCAATCCTCCAACTCTATCCTCAGGTTTATAAAATATTTCTTCAAAATTGAGCTGTGAAATGTCTACACAAGGGTGTAGAATGAGTGATTTTACTAGAGAAAATTCATTTGTGCAATTTTTTAATCAATTTTGGCTTTTAAGGTTTTTATCTTTCCGTTTTAATATATGCTTGTATTCATACCCCTTTGTTTTGAATTTTGTCATTGAAATTCGAATCTTAACTCAGTCCATGTTTCTTAGAATATACTTTATAAACTATGTTAGTATTTTAATTTGTTAATATGATAAAAAGAAGACAATTATTTAATTTTTTTGTATCATGTCTATAACTAGATTTTACTAAGGCCATAACCCATAATACTTCATGCCTATAACTGGTAATGTAGCCTTTTGATAAAAATTTATTTTCGAAAAAAATACTGTACATTTAGCTCTAAAACATTTAATAGAACAAGGGATTATGATTTTCACTTTCACTCAGTAAGGGAAAGTATTGCAATCGTGAAAATTTTGAATCTAAATTTTGAGATTCCCTAAGTCCAAATAACCAAGTCCCTCAAAATGTTCTGTGTGTCTGTATGTCTGTGTGTATGTAAACAGTTTAACTCAAAAAGGAAAAGTCTTACAAAACTGGTATTACCTATTTAAGATAGGTATATGCCTTAGATGTGACAGCAACTTTTTTCTTAAAATTAGCTAACCGGAAGTGCCATTTTATATTAATGATGAAACAAATTTTTACAATTTTCTCAAAAATAGCTGCAACGATTTTGATTAAACTTGGTGTATCATTGTGTAATTAAATGGTCTTTAATATCATTTAGGTCTTATTCTTATTCATGTCCCATTACAATGTTCATATACATCTTCCTCTACAGTACCTTTGGTATGGTTTATTTTAAAAAAAATAATTGTCTTTTATTGACAATTACTATAAAAAATGGCTAAATGTGAAGTTTGAAAGAATATGATAGTTGGAAACTGGAGAAAATAAGAAAAATGCTTATCCAGGTTGAAAATGAATCTCGGGAAATAACAGTCAGAAGTTAAACGTATAATATATCGTTGGAAAGCAGAGAATTTTAGAAAAAATAATATCAAATAGATAAAGTTGTAAAACGTAATGGAGAGTGGCGGAAAAATATAAATAATAATTTCAAAAAACTAACAGTATTTAACGTAAATCATATTTTTCCAAGAAAATTAAATGAAATATTCTTACTAAATGTAAACTTTTAAATTTTTTTCTAAGTTTGAAAAAAAAAGTATTTAAAATCCACTGAATCAAACCAATACCATTGTTTTAAATAATACTTCATTGAACTTGTGTGAAAGAATTATTGAAATATAACAATATTTAATGGATATGCTTATAACCTTAAATACATTTAATGTAGTTTAATAACTCAAGATATGATATTATATTTAAATAATTAGGTAACAACGTCCATTTATTACAAAAAATCGTCATGTGACTTTTTAAAAAATTGAATTAGTGAATAATTTGATGAATTTTTCCTATGTGAAATCCAAACAATATCCTCTTAAAATTAGTGTGACTCTTTTGACCTATCTATGGCAAGCAATGGAAATCTCATACTTTCATTTTAGTAAACTTTACAATGGAAAATAACAGTTGATTAACTAATAATCTCACAATCCATAATCATCTATAGGTTAAATATTCAGATATACTTTCAAATCTCTCTAGGCATATATTAGCCTTTCGCCTGACAGAATGACTAAACCCAATTTCTACATTCTTTATTATTAATTTTAGGGAAGTTTCTAGTGAAAAATTTATACCTTTATTCACAGTACTGTATTTCAACACTGCTACCACTTATTCTGGAACCAACTTACTGTCTGTATATATATAAATTTTCCAACTAGAAGTATCACTAAAATGACTACTCAAAATTTTTTAAATTAGAGTTAGTCATTCTGTCAACAGAAAGGCTCAGAGACTGAAGTTGTTTGGTTTATAAAAGAAGATAGAGTAATTAGATTTTTGTTGCCTACCATTGATAGATAAATAAATAGACTATTTTATAATTTTAATGATCTTAATGATTTGTTATCTGTAAGCTTTAAGGTTTGGCTCCTTTTAAAATGCACTTCAAAAATTTTATAATAGCCCAACATTGCCAGAAAACAATTTCTATGCAAAGTAGAGCGAAACAGCGTAAGTGAAAGTTGTGTGTTGCACGCACCTGATTTTTAAATACGTAATAAAAAATTCTTTCTGGCAAACTATTTTGGTGATTTTCCCATTTGCATCAATCAACTTCCTTAGCTATAATTATAACCCATAATTTACATTATTAGTAAATATTTTTTGGTTTGTTTTTATCATCTTATTTATTGTTTTAGCTGATCCCAATGATGGCATTAAAATCAACTTTCAGCAACTTAAATTGATGATGCGAGGACAGAATGCAACTTCAGATAGTAAGTATACAATATAATTTCTCTGCTACAGTAACTTTTATTTGTAATAAAATAATTTATGGAAAAATTTTCTATGATAATTAATGGAAAATTTGTATTCCATTGACCTTTTTTCTACTTATCTATTGTCTATTATTATTTATTCTTAATTTTGTTAGTCAAACACTTATAAATAGAAAAAAATTATATGTTACCATCGACATACTTCTTATTTAGCTATTTCATTTTATGTTTTCAGTCAATCGGATGTACTGCAATAGTTCCCTTAATGGCACCTCTTGTCGATATGATATTTATATTGGTGGTTCATGTTTTGATTACGAATGGAAAGAAACCTTTGCTCTTCCTATCCTCAGGTAAATATTTATTTTGATTAAATATTAATTTATATTCTGCTTTAATCTTAGTAAAATAATTGGAGAGTTAATTTTTAAAAATAACTTATCAGTAAAAACTGATAATTCTGAGAAATAAAATACTATCTAACTGATACTCCTCTGTTTTATGACTAAATTACTTGATTTTCCATATAATAGTCATATACATAAAGTCCTTTATTAAGATGCTTATAGGGTTTTTACCAGGTGATGGCATGATTATGAGAAAAAAATAATAAAAAACTAAAAGTATTGAAAACTAGATGTTAAAAATAATCAGTTATATGTTTTTTTTTCAGAAAATGCATGAATTTAAGTTTTATTACTTGCAGATATTCATCACTTATAAATTTTACAGTTAAAGCTAAAATAAATTGTTCACTAAAATTATTGATACCATACTTGCCTAGTTAAGGATTTCATTTACTTTTTTTCTCTTTGTTAAATAGATATTAAAATTAAAGGAAAACCTAATTATGACATTACAGACATAGCATCTCACTTAAACATATGTATTTGTAGGCAAAGCCGTTTGAAATACACTTTTGCCGAGCGTGGTTCTCTGAAGAGCAGTCGTGCAAATCAGCATGAAATAAAGTCAATGGAGGACAGCAAAGTTTTACTCTTTATCATCACATCGAGAACAAGGGGCTTGGAAACAATGGTGCTGGTATGTATATATATTTTTTTCTATTACCTTCCATGCAGTCTTTTATCCACTATTGTAGTATTTATTGTTGTGTAGAGGATTCCTAATTGATTATTTCAAGCAGTATGCCTCACTTACCTTAACTTCTTCCACTTAATATCTTCAGATATAGACCGTCCAAAATACTATAAGCAGTTCTTTGTTGATCCATCTCCTCCTTGTGTTAGTATTCTGATTTTAGATCACTCCAGTTACCATGCACAGGAATTTCCTCTGAAATCACTAAATTCTTCTTTCTGGGGTACATGTCAGAGTTCAGATTTCGGAACGATATATTAACACTGGCAATAACAAATATGGAGTAAAACAGCAATGTACACTCTGAAATTTCCACGCATTTCAATATGAGATTTCCAGACATTATTCAGGTTTTTAGAACTCTTGAAAGAGTGAGGAAAGTTTAATTTGCTCTTTATATATGTCTACTATTTCAGGTAGTTGTTCATTTATTAAGGGAATTGTGGATACGAGGTATTTGAATATTCCTACTCTTGGCAAAAATTTTCCATCAATGTAGATCCTGTTGCTGCGATAGGTTTTTCACCTTACCATCAAATTGTCAGCTTAGTAGAAAAAGTCACTAAGTACATTTTTGACAGATCTTAATTTTTAAGCACATTTTTGTTAATTTCAACCTTATTTATGAGTACATAAACACAGTAAATCCTTAAGAATAAGAAAAACCCTTTTATATATCATAAAAATTTTTATACTAAGTACATTTTGTAATATAGTTGAAGGGGCATATATCAAAGTACTTAATGATATTATTTTATAAGGTGTTACTAAATGAAATTTTGCTATATACTGAAAATATATTAGTATGTGTTATTTTATATATATTTGTGTATATCAGCAGCTTCAATGCAAAAGCCAAGGCCAATAAGAGTAAAAACTAAAATTATTTATATGACAGAATTAACTGCCTATTTTTTATATTGTTTACAAGATTTTCTGTTCAGTTTTATTGCATGCTTAAATGAAGATTTGATGTTTTAAATAACGTTTTTGGTTTGTATTTCCGAATAAACTCAAGACCAAGATAGACCAGATAAGCTCAAAACCTCACTTTCTGATAAAATTGTACATACAGAATTTTGCAGTGTGACTGTGGATACAGTAAATAGATATATTACATAAAAATAAGAAAATACTTAAATTATTTTATTTGAATTTGAATAGGAGTCAGTTCAAGAAATTTCAATGTCAATTTAAAGCATTTTTCATATAAGTTAAAATTTAATGATTTTTTTTGTATATATATTCACAAATTTATTCATTCATTTTTGTTTCAGGCTTCTTACTATATCGGCTGTGGTAAGAATGTGGTACTTTGTATACAGAATCTTACGGAAAATTCAGTAATCGAAAATGAAACGGTAAATACATAAAATTTTAAACAATAGTTTTTAGTTGAGTATTATTACATTAATATATTAAGTCAACTCTATTTAAACTCCATTTAGTCCAATTAAGGACTAAACAACCTACATGTTGTCCTAACATAATGAACAACATTATTGAAATGGTGACAACTGCTTAAACGTTCCCAATGTATTAAGAAAAGTAAAAAATGGTGGAACAAATAAAGCCTAAACACTTTATTATGAATCTAATTTCACCTTAAACTAAAATATACTTTATTAAATTTCAGTTTAAGACATCAGACTTTTCAATTAAAACCTCTTAGAGGTATTAGAGAAGCTCTTTGTTACAACTTTATATACTAAACTGAAACCTTAGGTAGGAAATCTGAAGTTTCTAGGCCACATGTGCCCTCAATGAGCTAATTGCAGCCTCCAAACGTTTTTGCTCAATATTTATTAATCTATCGATTCATTTTTATTTTACAAATTAGTTACAAAAATTTGCAAATAAATAGCATTAAATTTAATTTATTTATGTGGGTATGTGTATTTAGTGATAAATAAAAATGGCAACAATAATGTATAAAAAATTGCTAACTGTTGAGGCCTCCATTAGCACTTTCTAACCCTAATGCGGTCTCCAATTATAAAAAGATTCCCTACCTATGGAATATACCAATAGTTAGTAAATAAACATGGACTCAATACAAACAATTTCATTTCAAAGTACAAGAAGATTAAACCAGAAACCTAATCTCATGTCTTTTAAAAATGTACCCGTTGCAAGAAGAGTTATCACTCTATATTGTTTTTTCTCATTCTTGACATGACATTATCATATAGAATATTGTGCAAAGCTATCTTAATTTAAAGAAAGGAAATTGTATTTTTGTGAATAAACGTTTAATTTTATAAATTTTAACCTATATTGCATGAAAATTCAGCTTTCTGTACATCAATAACATTAAAAGATTTGATAATCATTCTATTTCCCATCTCACATTTCTCATAGTGTATGATATACTCTATCTTCTATTTGATAGTGTATGAAAGATATTCCTTATCACAGCAGGAGTACTAAGATTAACACCATGATTAATGTCTGAATATTTCTTGCATAAACATAGTTTGATTTTGGTATTATTCCTTACATAAAATAAGGTTGTATAAAAGTTAAATATCATGACTATATCTGTGGAGAACACATGTGCACAAAAATAACTGTAGTTCCTTTTCTAAATCTCATTGATAAATTAATATGATAGAAATGGTTAGAGGCTAGAGTTCTTAGACTGATTAAAAGGGCAGAACAGTTAATATGAGCACTTGAGAAACAATTCTATTATACCTAATAATACCTAAATGTTTTATTAAACCTTTTAGACACAATCTTATTCTGTATATTTTTTCTTTTATAGCTGTCAAAGGTTGCTGTAAATGACTATAACAGGGGTCGGGTTTATTTAAGAGATCTTGCATCTCGTTCTGGTGTTCCAGTCTACGAGAACGTCGCCGATGCCGTCCAAGCAGCAGTAGCGAAATGTAACAATTCATTTAATGCCTTCAGGTAGCTCGCCTCCTAATACTTGTGTGCATTCTGAATCAGATCATTATAAATATATTTTTAATTAATGAATAACTAAATTTAATTTATATTATTTAAAATAAACAGCTAAATAATTTATGGAAGTATAAAATCTTAAAACAATGTTCATTATTATAACTTTCAAGTTTAAACTAGTTTTTTAGAAATTTTTTAAAAGGAAAACTGTAACTTATAATCCTAATTTAGTAATGTAGCAATTAAGTGCCTGAATTCTCTAAGGAAATATTACTAGTATTGAAGAATAATCTCATTAGTGTTTTTATAGTTGATTAGATTTTTTTTCATTTTTTTATCGATGTAACTCAGCCAAGTAGACTAGGAAAAGCAAACATCACATTTTTCTGTACGTATTTTTCATCTTGTTTAGAAAGATTTTATTTTAATCTAAAAAACAAATAATTTTAAATGTTTTAAAACAAAATAATTTGTTTAAAATTTTAAGTACTAACAATTTTTTAAACAGAAAAAACAATTAAACAGTTTTTTAAACAAAATAATTAAGTAAAATTATAACTCAAATGATTTAATAACAATATTAACATGAATTTTGTCTTTATTATTTTAGTAATACAAAAACTGTAGTCACTATGCTTATTATAAAACAAAGTAGGTTTGGGGCACTGTAACTTTTCTAATTGTTTGAAGGTTTTTGATAAATATTTTTAAAAAATACATTAATATTTCTGAATATTGAACTTATAGGTTTCTTGAGGAAAAAATTATAATTTTTTACCATATGTAATTTACACTAAAAACATATTTCAATTAAATTTTAAAATTTCATGGATTATTTACAGAAATAAATTTCAAAATATGTTCCTCAGTTTGGAATGCAAGTATACATATATTTAAATAAAAAAAAATTTTTTGAATAAATATTCAGACAATATTTTTAAACGAAATATCAAGATTCCTGAATCAAAGTCTAAATGTAGAAGTCCAATGTATAAGTGATAAACTGTAAATTGATTTTGTTATGGGGAAAATTTTATCACTTTGAATAATTTTATTCAAATAAGGCAATGAATAATAATTTTAAATTGCCAATATAATATATTTTTTTATGATATCAATACAGGTTAAACTGTAAGTGTACAGATGAAAGCTCTCTGTGTATAAGAATGATTTTAACTTATCTTTTAAAGCAAAAAAATGTTTTATATTAAAGATGGAGTTGTCATTATGTTAAACATCACATGAATTATGCATTTAAAGTTTCATATTTCGGATTATCACTAATTTTTATTTAACAAACGACTTATGTTTTTATACAAAAATTTAAAAAAAAATGTTAATAAGAAGTTATGTGTAATATTTAACAACATTGTTTAATAAATGAAATATTAATGAAATAAATGTGATATATTTGTTTCTATTCTAGTTTATATTTTAGCTAGGCAGTTGTTGCCCACAGCTAATCTTGATACTAATTGTGTTATCAAACATTTTATTTTTTTATTATATTGTATATGTATATTTCTATCACGTTCAAACTAATTTTGTAATTAATATTTTTTTGTTCTCGTAATTTATGTAATGTCTTTACTAAAATATTTGTGTTACTTTTATACGACAATTTGAATAGTTCTAATGGCATGAGCTTATGTGAAAAGTAGAGAAAATGGTGTAGATTTTTTAATCAGTGGTGAATATAATTTGGAAAAGGTTTCAAGCTAGAATATTAAAAGAGTGATATGGAATTGAATTGAAAGACCAGATAAGTACCTGATACATTTGTTTTAGATTTGTGTTTTATGAATTGTTTTTGAGGTACAGAAATCTAGGGGTGAAACGACTTACTTTTGTCAGATTTATTATTTTCTTTTTTAATTGTTTAATAAAACATATAAAAGGGAAACTCACTCCATCCTAACATATATTTTTTTCATTTATTTTTAAGATTTTAAATAATACTCATAGTTTTATAATATGTATTGGTAATTCATAGCCTTTAAGTCAGTATTTATATCAAATAAGAATTTTACATTCAAACTAAAGTTACTAACATATGTACTTAACTGTTAATGCATTTAATTAATGTTTAGTACCGATCATTTCATTTTTACCACGTAATGCCTGTCGAGTTCTTTGTAGCAAATATATCTGATTTTTAAAATATATTCATCTAATGAAAATAATGTACAAAATAGAGAATATTTTTTTATTAGTAAAAAAGAAAAATTTTTTTTATTATCCTTTTCCTTCAGTGCTTCAGTGGGTTAATATTGGTTAATACGATGAAAGATGAAAAAATCAATATATATATATATATATATGTATATAATATATATATATATATATATATATATAATATATATATATATATATATATATATATATATATATATATATATAAATATATATATATATATAAGTATATTTACACAAAGTAGCATACTTACACAAAGAGGAGCTTAATATATGTGCTGGTGGACTGTGCTGAGACTGTCGGTGTGTCCCTGGCCTGAGGTATCGAAGCTCTATTTCTAAACTTTGAAGAGGATCCCATTGTTAACTTATAAAAAAAAAAAAAAACCGGGATCGAAATGTCGAATAAACATAGAAGCAATGAACATTTAGTAGTTTATTGAATAATTAATAAGTGACCTTATTCCCAATAAAATAATTATGTTTAAATATATATATATATTATAATTTATTTGCTTATTGATAAAGTAGGTATATTAAAATGTGCTTATACCATCTTTTTTTATAAAATTAGCCCATTACAATGCAAATCAATAGAAAATAATACTACCAGATTATATATCATGTTCTATAGTTATAATGAAGATAGAACAATATCAATTACAAGTTGGTTGTGTGAATAATTCACAAAGCACATTGGTCAGTGAACAAATGACAAAATAATAAAGAAATCAAATCATTCAACATTTCACAAGATGGAGAAATCATTTCATATTTTTCAGTAATTGTAATCGACCAAGAAAAGGAAACTTCATGTATTAAACCAAAATTATTGTGAACTACAATAACCTTTATCTTAGCTAATAATGGTCCTAATTCAATGTTTTTTTAAGGGAATTAAATAATCTTTCAAATAATCATGTATAAAATCAACAAACATTTATACTTTTTGAATTATTCGCAAATAAAATTTCTTTTCCTTCATATTTTTTCTTTCTCTACAATGTTTTTTTCCACCTGAAGATCTTCATATTGAGGCTTCAATCATTAGATTTGATGAAGATATGGCATACTAACAAAAAATCACGTTAGAGTAATAATATCGACACACTGCAAAAGCTGGTAAGTATAATTTAATTAGAATATGAGGTATTGAGCTTTCCCGAATAATCTTGGCCTCGGTAATATTCATAAAAACAAACTAAATATGTCATTTAAAACATGACATCTTTTAATTATGCATGCAATAAAAATTGAAAAAAAATCTACTTCATAAAATAAGAAACATGCAGTTTATATAATCTTATGAATAATTTTATGTTTTGCAGTGTGGCTGTTTATATGAGGGGTGCAGATACGAAGGGCAAATTCGACACTCGACACAAAAAAATGTCTTTAGTCCTACTGTAGTGACAATTAACATAAACTGAAGGATAAAATTTATATGAGAAGGATTTGATAGGGGGGTGCGGTCAAATAAATACTAAATTAAACAAATAGTATTATTTGATTTTTGCCACATATTTAATTATTAGTTATTTGTTAATTATTAGTTATTAGTTGTTTAATTTAATATTAATTGGACCGCACTCCCCAATGAACTCCTTCTCATATTATATCAACGTTCAACCATCTCTACATCATGATAAAATTTATAGTAATTTAATCATCATCTCATTTAATGAGTGACAGTTAATTGAAGTTTTACTGTACTACGACTCGTTGAGTTCGCCCCATGTGTAGAAAACTTTAACTGGGATTTTCTCAATATTCAGGTTTCTTGAGTATGGCCTTCATATCCGCAATGCCTCATATATTGTAAAAATCTGGTGTGGTGCGCGCATCACTCAACTTTCACTTACCACTCTGCTTTGAGTAAAAATGGTTCTTTACATCATTTGATGTTTTAGGGTCAAAACATTTAAGTCATTAGTGCCCCAATAAGAAAATAATCTACTATTTAAATATTTAGGTGGTAGGAACTGAAAGTAATAATAATAGATGGTACAACATATCATTTAAAACAATTAATTACTATGTGTTTTTCTAGTCTCATCAATTAAATTTATACGTTTTTTGCCACTAACCATTTTCTTTTATGGCTGTATATCTTAGTTATTTTCAGAAGAAGTTAGTTGTGGTATCAATGTATAAAATTCTATATTACATCATAGTCTTTTTATTGATCAATGAATTAGTGTATGTTGAGAGCTGTATCAATAAGAAGTACTATTATGTAATATGATATTTTATATATTGACCGCGCCCCTGACTAACTTCTTCCAAAATTAGAATCTACAGTCAACCATCTCCACATAAATCATTTATTTAATTGTAATAAATAATTATGTTCCACAAATTTAGTCTGACAAGAGTGTCAGATATCCATTTATATTACATCATAAATATATATTTTTGTTTAAACACTGTTATATGCAAATTTTAATTTTTGTATTTCCAGCACTGGTATGAATTTTATGAAAACTGTAAAATTAAATAATATTATTTGAAGTTTACCAAGCTTGAGGACATCCTCGGATTCCTTCTCAGTTCTAAGCTCCACATTGCCACACTATCACCCCGAGCATACCGAATCCCTCATACCATCTCTTTTTTTCTTTTGTCCACAGTTTATATTTGACCATTTTTATTCATTATGTATAGTGTGAAATAGTTAATTTTTAAAACAAACAAAATTAAAAGTACTTTAGAAGAAGAAATTTTGAAAAATCGACATTTGCCCCCTGTCAGTCACATTTACCACCTGTCAGCCCTGTCAGAGAACATCAATGAGGATAAAATCTACCTTATATTAAAAACACGTAATTGTATATTAGAATAGCGAATTTAATCAGAAGTATTAGAACGATTTTTGCGATTTAAATGTGTTAAATCGGTGATATTAAGTACCATTTCCGGATTGCCGATTTTGACAAAAAAGGTTGCTGTAACATTCAAGGCGTATACAAACCTTAAAAACGCAATTTCAGTTTCGTTTTTGAGCTATATTGTTTTTACAGCGACAGGTCATTGGTTATTTGGACTCAAGGGACCTCAAAACTAGAGATGGGTAAAAAGTACTCTGAGCAGAAAGTTCAAATTACAAATCATTTTACTTAACTACTCGCGCGGTTAGAGTATGGAGTACTTTAATCACTACTCGACTTGATTAAAGAGTACAAAAACTACTCAGCTGTTCTCCTGGGTACTTTCCATTTTCACATTTACTCAGAACTATTTTACTTTTAAAGTAATCGAGTACTTCATTCGACAAATTACAGGACATTTCTTCAATATTTAAGTCCATTCTTATGTTATGGGGTTATAGTTTTTAAAAATACTAACAATATTGTCGCAAATCAATAAAGTATCGACGTATTAAAATAATTCAGATATATTGCATATTTGGATCCACTGTTATGTTGTTGGGGGCGATATTTATGAAAATACCCTCGGATTTGAGAATGCGCAACCGCGTATCAAGTTTTTGTAACTTTTGGGATTTATATCATATTTGGATCCACTGTTATGATATCGGGGGCGCTTATTACGCAAATACTGTCGGATTTGAGAATTCACAACCGAGCATGAAAGTTTTTGTAACTTTTCAGATTAAATCAATGTTAGGGTCGACTATGAAGTGTCGGAGGCGCTTTTTATGAAAATATTATCGGTTTTAAGAAATATTTTCCGGACGATAGGATGAGGGTGGGGAGTTAACGCTAAGTTGAGCTAAGTCACCGAGGCGTGAACTCGCAATTATTTTACCGTTTATAACTTCGCTTATCTGGTTGCCGGTCAACGCGGGGTGCTGTGCACACTCACGTTAGCTCGCTTGGCCACCCCGCACCTGATATTAGTGGATTCTAACAACGATTAAATCCGGAAAGTTTCAAAACTTGTTGCGCGGTTGCGCATTCTTAAATCAGACAGTATATTCATAAAAATTGCCCTCAACAACATAATAGTGGACCCTAATATTGATTAAGTGGGTCTTACATTTCTGTCCTATCCAACCTCTCAAAGCCGTTAGAACGCCTTGTCAAAAATCAACTCTTTCACTTCCTAGAGTAACGTTTCCTTATCAACCCATTCCAATCTAGCTTTCGATCTAGCTATTCAACTCAATCCGCTCTCCTTAAAATAACCTATGACCTCCAACAGTCCATTGGACTCTAAAATCTTACTATTCTCATCCGTCTAGATTTTTCAAAACGTTTGATCATAACATCCTCCTTACTAAATTGCACAATTTTTCTCTATCCAACAGTGCCATGCGTTGGTTCAAACCCTTCCTTTCAAATCGGTCCCAGTATGTAGTCGTCCCTAGTCAACCTCTATCTAAGACCCTCCTTGTGGTGTCCCTCAAGGTTTCTTTCTATCACCTAATCTCTTTGCTTTTTACATTAATGACCTTCCTCTCCAGATCTATCACTCCCAATACCATATCTATGCAGATAAAATCCAAATATACCTGTCCTTCCCGCCCTTCGGACCTGTTACCAGCCACAGAATAACTTTGAGAAGACTTGGACAGGATTTGTGACTGGGCGAGAGCTAAGAAGTTGAAGTAGAATGCGGGAAAGACAAAGGCGATCTTAATAGGCTCAAAACACCTCCTTAAAACTATTCCTAATATGTATATAAATTAATAGATCGTTCTTCATTATTTTTACTTCATGTTTATTTTTTATTATTAACTGATTAAAGTAAGAAAGTAACATAATTTTTTATATATTTTTTTTATTATGACTATTTAATTACTCTGTATTTTGTTTATGTTTCTCTGAGGCTCCTTTGTCCACATTTCTGTCTTTCTGTATTATTCTTAAGGGACTGGTCCCAGAATAAATAAAGTATTCTTCTTCTTATTATTATTATTACTACATAACCCCAATATGGACGCAATTATTTAAGCACTTAAAAGAATGTATGTATATTCATAATAATGATGTAGTAATTGAAAAATAAAAAGTACTCAGAGGAATTTTGCTGAGTACTTTCTGTAATCGGATATAACACCGCGAGTTATAGGCAAAGACTACGGGAGGGGGGAGGTAAGTCTAGACGGGTTCTGTAAATCTAGATTATTCCGTCTCTTGAGCAACAAAAAAAATTCCAAGAAGCATAAGGACCGGAAGTGCTAGCTGAGTGAGGACAAAGCTTAACTCGATACTTCAGTTCACTTCTGATGTTTATGAAGGATTTTAGATTTCCGTGATTCATATATGTTGTTTTAAGGCATCTCACTTTTTATTTATTATTTACTATATTAAAATCAATTATTGTATTTAATTTTTGTTAAGTTCAAATAATCTGCCAAAAGTTTTACTTAGGCAATGAAGATGCTCTGGCCTCTAAGAATGGCGGACCTTGCGTTTACTGTTAATGGATTTTGCAATAGGAAGAAAACTGTGCAAAAGTTTACATCTCGCGAAAAAGCAGATGCACACCAATCTTGTATTTTTAAAGAAAGTGTTGAAAATGGTGTTCATATTAAGTCTCAAATTTCTGTATCTCATCGAAAATAGATGATTGAGTCCAGAGTGTCATTCTTAAAATCCTCAACTTGGTATTTAGCAAAATAAGGTCTTGCTGTTTGAGGCCATTCGGAGGATTCATCTAATTTACATAAATTATTATTATTAAAGTCTGAAGATAGCCAGAAGTTAAAATCTTGGATTTCAAGAACAAAATATAAGTGAAAATCTTCCGAAATAGTTAATGAAATAATTGATATGTTTTCTAAATCCATAATAAGAAATATGCTCCTAATTAAACAACAAAAATATTATGCCATTATGTTGGGTGAAACCTCCGACATTGCCATAGATGAGCAAGTTTCCCTGTGCATTCGAAGTGTGAATGATGAATATTTTTTGTGCTTTTACGCCCTCCCTAAAACAGACGCAGAGACTTTATTTATAAATTTATATGATTTGATTAATTAAGTTTAATTAGATTTGAGCTTGATATCACCAAGTTGCGCGGCCAGTGTAGCTGGTGTGCGCAAGGGTCTTCAGGCCGGGGTTCAAAGGATGGAGCCAAGACACTGTTTGTTCACTGTCAAGCTCATTCTTGACGACTACTAAATATAGACGAATTTCGCAGTTCTCTATCTCTGGCAAACGATGTAATAAATTTTGTGAAAGATTCTCCCAAGAGGCTAAGAATTTTTAGTTCCATCCTTCAACTTCTTTAAAATCTTTTTGTCCCACAAGGTGGACATAAAGAAATCAGTCTATAAAATCACTGCTTGACAATTATGACCTTCTAATAAATTTTTCACCAAATATTCCGAAACAAAAAAAACTATGCTGTCTCTAAAGCGAAAGGATTTTGTAAGCAATTAATGAAGCCCGAAATATTCATCTGCCTTACAATGACAGTAAATTTTGGCGCATGTAAATAGAACTAACACGTTATTGCAGAGTCACTCACTACATTTAAAAAAAAAATGTTGTAATAATTAAAGATCTGAAAGAAATGATGGTGAGTTTAAGGGAGGAGTTTGAAAAAATGTGGCCTGCTATTTTAAATAGTTGTCAAAAATTAAATTTAAAAGAATTAAAATATTACCGCAGGCTGAAAAATCCAAAATTTGATCTTAATCCTTTGTATAAGTCTTACAAATTTTCATGTTAAGAATTTTATGGAAGAAATTATAAAGAAGGCATAGATTATAAACTTTCGAGCCCCAATTCGACGATATTGAAGGCTTTTTAATAAAAAACACCTGCTGAAAAAAATTGTGCTTATTATAAAGATGATTTAAATAAAGAAAGACTTGAATTGCACAGAAATATGCTTCATGACATTGCAAGAGCAAAAATATTGTACACCAAAGCTTTTCTGATGTACTAGACTGTTTTAAGTCTGATGCAGTATCTTTTTTAAATCTAGATGAAGTCAGAACATCTAGATGTTGGCTTTAACTGACATCGGTATAACAGAACGATCATTTAGTATCTTAAGGAATTATTTGAGAACTACTATGACACAAGTAAGACCAAATAATTTATCTGTTATTAATTTTTCTCCAGACGAAGCTCAGAACATTGATATAAATAATATAGCTAACTAATTTATAAAAAAAACATTTTCATTAATATAGTTTCTAAACTTGACCAAACATATTATATCATCTTAAAAGTTGCTGTTATTTTAATTTTAATTTATGTTCAAAGATAGTAAAAGTGTAAATAATGCAAGCATTATGGTTCATAAGGGATTTAAATGGTATAAAAAAATTTAAAAGTTTTTATGTTATTTTCAATACTAAGATTGAAGACGATTTGACAACCCCACTACCCTTATCACCACCTCCGCCAGCATTTCACCCAAAAGACATTTACAAGGAACTCAACCGACTTTCAAACAAAAAAGCTCCTGGCTATGATCTTATCACTCCCTTCATCCTTCGCCACCTACTCCGAAAAGCCATTATCTTTCTTACTCACATCTATAATGCTATCTTACGCACAACTTACTTCCCTCTCCTTTGGAAACTTTCTACAATAAAAATGATACCTAAGCCTTCTAAACCTACAAGTAACCCTTCTTCTTATCGTCCGATTGCACTCTTACCCATAATGGGCAAAATATTTGAAAAATTATTTCTTCTTAGAATAAAGCCAATCCTAGAAAGTCGGGAAGTTATTCCGAATCATCAATTTGGCTTTCGTTCTTACCATTCCACTGTACAACAGTGTCATCGTATAGTAGATGCTATCTCAGTCGCCTTCGAAAAAAAAGAATTCTGCTCAGCGACATTCCTGGATATTGAGAAAGCGCTTGATAGCGTCTGGCACAAAGGTTTACTGTGGAAAATAAAACCACACCTTCCTTCAACTTACTTTCTGATTCTTCAATCTTTCTTTCTTGACAGGTTCTTCTGTATTTCTATTGATTCCTCTACTTCTCCCTTCTTTCCTCAACTTGCGGGCGTACTACAAGGTAGTGTTTTAAGCCCTCTTCTATTTTCTGTCTACACATCTGATATCCCTGAGCACCCTAGCACCATTCTCTATAGCTTTGCTGACGATACGGCAATACTTTCTTCTCACAAAAATCCCACTATCGCTTCAATAGCCCTTCAAAATCACCTGCACGTCCTTGAAAAATGGTTTCACAAATGGGAAATTAACATCAATCCCAGCAAGTCAACTCATGTTAGTTTCTCCCTGAGGAAAATCTCGTGTCCTGCTGTGACAATAGACAATAAACCAGTTCCCTCAAAAACACATGTACGGTATCTCGGACTATACTTGGACAAAAAACTAACCTGGAACATTCACACTAAATTAAAAAAACAAGAACTGACCAGACGATACAAACAACTGTCACATCTTTTAGACTACAGATCTCCACTCAACTTACTAAACAAGCGACTAATCTACACCACTATACTAAGACCTATTTGGACATACGGAGCAGAACTTTGGGATTCCGCAAAACACACACACATCAACAAAATTCAAACCACACAATCCAAAATACTCCGTAAAATTGTCAATGCTCCTTGGTTTATTTCAAATCACACCATACACAAAGACATGAACATACCAAAAGTAAAATCCTACATACACAACAAATACACAACATTTCACACTTCTACTCTCAATCATCCAAATCCACTCGTTCTATCTCTATCTTCCTCCCTGTTACCTGGTGAGCCTCAAAGACGACTAAAAAGGCAGTGGCCTAGAGATCTGCTGAAAAGTTAAGAAGATATCAGGAATCAAGAAGATATAATTAACGCCAACACATTTGCTTGATGCGTTCCAACGCAGTGGCAAATTTAAAATAATAAATAAAATTATCTATTTTCAATGTTAAACGAATCATGTGATTTACTTTATTTTTATCTGTGATTTTTATTTATTGATTTAATATTGTGATTTAATTAGATTTTTTTTTATATCTATTTTTAATACTTCAGAGTATAAAGTTTTATTCTTTATCTTTTATCTTTTTATCTTTTCTCCATTAGTGTTTCTTCTTGTCTCTTTTTTTTTTTATTGCGTTTTGAAGATTTTTTGTAGAAATTAAATGCTCCCGTTTCATTTCATGTAAAATGAATTTATTATGTTGTCTACATTGTTTTCTGACATCGCATTAATCCTGAGGTGCGTAAAGGAAATTCTTTTTTCGTAATGCCATTTCTATGATACCAAAATCTGCAGTTTTTAGAAGGTATGAATTTCCGGAGTAAAAATTTGTGATCAGCTATCTCAATGTTGTTTTCCAACGACTGGAAAACCCTCAACCATATCAATTCCGTTTGTAAATTTCAAATTTGTCCAGTACAGATACCACTATATGCAATAACTTGACATTGAGTCGTTATATTTTGTGAATGTCTCAAACAGCAAGAAGCTACTTCTTGCAATCCCCCGGAAGCGGTAGTTTCTTCCCAAACATTATGGACAAAACTATCATTTATAGAAGTTGGACTTACCAATTAATTGAATTGGACTTAATGTCACCATCGATGGTTACGCAATTGCTTTTACCGACAAATTTTAAATTGGACAAAGCATGAACATTTTTGCTCAAGATATTGAATACTAACTAGTTATAAATAAAAAGTTTACTCCCAATTACACATCAATTACGTGATATTTCATTTTTTTTTTTTTAAATGTACTTAAACCACTTTCAAAATAAAAATTCCATATGTAGAGGGCTTACTGAATTTCCGAAAACGGCTTCTCCTGTAGATTTTATTCTCATACGAATAATTGTAGAGCTTGTAATATATATATATATATATTAGCCAATGAAAACGGTGAGGAAGCTATACTGACCTTTCTTGACTTTTTTTTTAAATTTCCTTTTAACTGTACTTCAGTTACGGCACATTTAGAAAAACATCCCCGTTTGATATGCTTAAAGTCCTATAATAATTAAATTGGGAATTATGAGGAAATATTTCGAGATTCGCACCAGGTGTTGTAAAGAAATGATGTGATTTTCTATGCAGGCACATAAAAGTACTCGCGTTTTCAGCAAACATTACTGTAATTAAAAGTTGCAAACCTTGTATTTCCTGGTTTCCCGTGATATGATGTGTATTGCAATAAAAATAATTGTCTAAAAAAAATTTTATTTTATAAAAATTAATAATTTCAAAATAATGATTTTTTAAAATATCTTTCATATATAAAGTAGTTATGCAACTTTGTTTATCTCCCAGATCTCTGTTATAGAAATTGACCTGTATTTACCTGTGACAAAACTAATGTTTCTAGCTCCAATACTTACGTTTTCATGGATATAATTATAGCAATCAGCAGGTTTCTTTATTTTAAACGTAAATTTTAGTTAGAAACATTAAGTTTGTCACTAATAAATACAGATCAATTCCTATGAGCGAGATCTGGGAACACAGTTTCATAATTACTGCTTAGGCAGCTTTCCAAATTTAATTCAATTAAGGCAAATAACTCTCACGAGTTCAAAATAGGCAAAATTCTGCTTATTTATGCAGTGGACTGTATTTTGATGAATTGTGCAAATCGACTTACCTGGTTATGCTGGCTCAGACATCTTATTACCTGAGGGCGCCTTTGGTGCAGTTGTTACCTCTGGGCGGGTCTGTGATGTTCAGTGCTACTCGTCGCTGGTGCGGATTAAATTTTATCTTTTATATCTTATCTGATTATAGCCCCACCACTCTCCGCAACTAGGCAATCGGGCACAATAGTTTCGCACAAATTAACTACTTTACATGAAAAATCATTATTTTTAAATTACTCATTTTTATAAATAAAATGTGTTTTAGACAATTATTTTTATAGCAATACATCTCCTATCATGGAAAAATAAGAAATATAATGATTGCTCCGTATGATTGCTGCAAAACTCCGTAATTGTTTACTTTCACTTATGTATATATGTAATATATAGTAAGGGTAAGTATTGCGATCATGAAAATTTTGAAATCTAAGTTTTCAATGGAAATACACGTTTTAGGGAACTCTGAGTCCAAATAAGTCCCAAGTCCTAAAATATGGTCTGTGTGTCTATGAGGCTGCGTGTGTGTATGTTAGCAGTCTAGCTCAAAAACGAAAAGTCGTACGAAACTGATATCACGTATTTAAGATAGGTATATGCCTTAGATGTGACAGCAACGTTTTTCTTAAAGTTGGCTAACCGGAAGTGACACTTTATATCAACGCTGAAACACATTTTTCTCAAAAACGGCTTTAACCATTTTGATTAAACTTGCCTTATCATTGTATAATTACATGGTCTTTAATATCATTTAGGTCTTATCCTCGATGATGTCACTTTACAGAGCTTAAATGCCCAATGTTCAAATAAGTCTTCCTCTAAAGTACCTTTATTATGGTTTATTTTAAATAATTAACTATCCCTCATTCTTAAGAATTACGAAAAAATGCTAAATATAACTTTTGAAAGAATTTGATAATTGAATAAAGGAGAAAAAAATATAAATGCTTATCCAGGTCGAAAATGAATCTCCGGAATTACTAGTCAGAAGGTATACGTATAATATACCCTTGGAAAGCTGAGAATTTTAGAAAAAAACGATATCTAATATAGAAAGTTGTAGAAGGTAACGGAGAGTGGCAAAAAATTTATAAATAATAATTTTTGAAAACTGATAATCTAAATCACATGTTTTCAAGAAATTTACCAACTAAATGTAAACTTTTAAAATATTTTTAAGTTTGAAAAAGTACTTAAAGTCTACTTAATCAAGGCAATGATATTGCTAAAAAAAAATATTTCATTTTACTAGTGTGAAAGAAGAAGTAAAATATAAAATCAATTCATGGGTGTATAAAGTATGTGTTTATAACCTTAAATACATTTCCTGTAGTTTAATAATTCTAGATCTGTTATTATATTTAAACAATTAGGTATCAATGTCCGTTCATTCCGAAATATTGTCATGTAACTTTTTAGAAAATTAAATTAGTGAATAATTTGATGAATCTTCCATTTGTGATATGCCAACAGTATACACTACTATTTCATTGTATTTGTGTGAAAGAAGAAGAAATATAAAAATATTTCATAGATACGTTTATGACCTTAAATATACTTACTGTAGTTTAATAACTCCAGATCTGATATCATATTTAAATATTTAGGTATCTATTGTCCGTTTATTCCAAAAATTATCAAGTAACCTTTTAGAAAATTAATAAATTAGTGAGTAATTTGATAAATTTTCCCTTTGCGATATTCCAACAGAATCCACTTACAATTAGTGTGACAACTTTTGACCTGTCTATGACAGACAATGCAAACTTCTTAATTCCGTTTTAGTATACTTTGCAATGGGAAAAACAGTTTAATTACAAATAGTCGTACAGTCCATAATCAACGGATTGTACAATCCACAATCAACCGATCGTACAATCCATAATCAACCGGTGATATAATAAATAAGACTTTTGTTATTTTAATGGTATTTATGATTTGTTAGATGTAAGCTTTTAGCTTTAGCTCGGTTAAAAATGTAATTCAAATATTTTATAATAGCCCATCTTGGCCCGAAAATAATTTCTATTCAAAGTTGAGCGGTAAGTGAAAGTTATGTGTTAAAAAGAAGACAGATTTTTTATTACTGTAGTAATACCCTAGGTGTTGCTTAAACTTCGGCGTAACGACCTTCAATGTATGTGAAACTTTAAGAGATACAGAAGAAAAACAGGAATCTGTGTCCTGTCCCAGTGGCGGATCCAGGAATTTTCTCAGAGGGGGCGCAACTATGTACCAGGTGCTTCCCCTACCCCTATCCTTTCCCCCACCACTACCCATCTCCCCCCACTACATAGCTGAGTTTAGCCGCTCAAAAGTGCTCTTTAAATGGTTATAACAAAAGCAAACTCTATTTTCATTTAAAGTAAATTTTGTCTAGTTTACAGTGAAGCAATCGTTAATTACTTAAATTAAATAGTATTTTTTATCACTTCCTTTTCAACAAAAAACGTGGCTTACATGAAAAATCACAAAATATTTTTAGCTGAAAATCGTACCATTGTTTATATAAACTTTTTTGTATTTATTGAGTTCGGCTATCATTCCTTTAAATACTTCTTTCTACTTACAAGATACTCTGTATTTGGGTTTAGACATGTAAAAACCTGAATCGCTGGCATGGGTCACCAAGAGAAAACTTTTTACAGCCTAAAAAATCCAGATTTATTTGATTTTTTTTTTCATGAATTACTACTTAACAGTGCATCGAAGAGAAAAAATAGTTGTTTGAGAAATTAAAGAACGTCAAATTGTGCGTCGAACGAGTACCTAAGCTTAATAATTTGATTAAGTGATATGATCGATAACCACGGTCAATGAACGCTAATTTTTACCGACATTGTCAAAATCTGAGAAAGATTACAATAAATGGCCCTGCAGCTTGGAAATGAGTTCTCTAAGAACCAAAACTCAGAATAATTTCTTTCTATTCATAATCAGATTCCGATGAAATTGGAGACCA
Organism: Nezara viridula; assembly: GCA_928085145.1. Lineage (NCBI taxonomy): Eukaryota > Metazoa > Arthropoda > Insecta > Hemiptera > Pentatomidae > Nezara > Nezara viridula. The sequence goes on along the minus strand of OV725077.1, from coordinate 85,831,952 downwards.
AATAATTAGTATCTTGCCTCATGATAAACGTTCCCTAAAGCAGCTATTTTAAGAAGACAACAACACTTACTAATGAGAAATGTATAGATTATTATAGTGACCAGTATTATGAATCGCATTGATTCTTCAAGGAGGCTATAGTTGCTTGAGGTTGCAATTCATCCAGATCTATTGGAACTGAATAAAAACTGGGTTCGGGAGAAAACTCGTATTTTCTTGTGTTCGAATAAAAAGTTGTTCGAAAAAATAAATTAAGTTCATATTTTTTAAAATAAATTTTCCTCCATCATGTATTTCACGTGCGAGATATATTTCAGTTCGGAGTAAATAGGAACAAACTGCGACAGGAGCACAAGCCTTCGCATCTTATGGCGGCCCAAAAACTACATCACTGTTTTCTTTGAATAACTGCTTTTTGGAACTTTTTCGGAATTTTTTTGTCCATCATCCAGGAGGAGGGTCGCCCCCTTGCAGAATTCGCCTAGTGCTCGTCACGATAATATTTTTTTTATATATTACATTAGAAAATTCGTCTATGAGGATGAATTTTTCCTATATTTCCTTTTCATTAAAGAATATGCTTAAAATATTAGTTTTCGAAAGGAAGGTCCTTCGGAGGATATTAGGCCCAGTTAAGAAGAATGGTGGAGGCTGCTCAGGAGAGGAAACATGGTGGAAAACTCTTGAGGCATCCAAGATCCAGTAATGGATTTTCGAGCTCAGGATGATTATATTGATCACATAAGGAAATTCGTCTTAGAGGATGATTTTCCCTATATTTCTCTTTTCTTTAAACAGCTGTTTTTTAGGTCCTTTTTTTTCAAAATTATTTATCTACCATCCAGAGGGTAGCGCGCCCCCTAGAAGAAATTACTAGTGGTGGTCACGATAATAACTTTTTTTTTTATATTACATTAGAAATTCGTCTATGAGGATAAATTTCTCCTATAATTCTCTTTTCTTTAAATAGCTGCTTTTTGGAACTTTTCCCCAACCATTCAAAGGAGAGAGGGGCGCGCCTCTGGCTGGATCCGCTACTGGTCACGATAATAATTTTTTTGTATCACAGAAAATTCGTCTTAGAGGATGAATTTTTCCTATATTTTCCTTTTCTTTAAATAGGCGTTTTTTCCACCATCCAAGGAAGGGCAGAATTCGAATAGGCAGAATTCGCTAGTGCTGGTTCGAATTATATATATATATATATATATATATATATTATATATATATATATATATATATATAATATATATATATATATATATATATATATTATTTTTTTTTTTTTTTTTTTTTTTTTTTTATTACATTAGGAAATTCGTGAATGATAATGAATTTTCCCTATATTTCTCTTCTATTTAAATAGGTGTTTTTTTCACTTTTTTCCACCTTCTGAGGGAGGACGCGCTCCCTGGCAGAATTCCCTATTGCTGGTCATGATAGACTTTTTTTTTTTGTATTACATTAGAAAGTTCGTGTATGAGAATAACTCCCCCCCTCTTTAAATAGTTGTTTTTGTCACTTTTTCGGAATTTTTATCCCCCATCTATGGGAAGGTTTCTATGGCATCTATGGCAGAATTCGCTAGTGCTGGGCACGATAGTTATTTTTTTTTTTTTTGTATTACATTAGGATATTCATCGTATATGAGGATGCATTTCCCCCATATTTACCTTTTCTTTAAATAGCTGCTTTTTGGAATCTTTTTTGGAATATTTTTCTAGCTCCCAGGGGCGGCGGGGGGCGCACGCCCCTCTGCTGGATCCGCTAGTGTCCTGACCAAGAACCACTTACCCCAATACATGACAGAAGAGCACTCGTACTTCGAAGCATGGAAAGTGACAGTGAAGATATACCTATGCTGGTGAGCACTAGCGGATCCAGGATTTAATTTTGGGGGAGGCTTCAGCCCAAAACCTTTTTTTTTTTCATAAAAATAACGATAATTACTTTGGAAAAACAGAAATAAACTAACTACCTATATGAAATGGTGTTTAAGTTATTCCTTAAGTACTTTTAAATGTAATTACACGAACAATAATACTTAAAGAGGTATTTTTTAAATTTGTTTCCCCATAAAACATGGTAATATTTTTCCATTTGGGGGGGGGAGGGCTTCAGCCGGAAAGCACCCTCTCCCTATTTGTTTTATAGAAAAAATATTAAAAACTATCTCTTAAAGTATTATTGTTCGTGTAATTAAATTTAATAGAACTTCAAGAACCACTTAAACACTATTTCATATAGGTAGTTAATTTCTTTCCTTTTTCAAAAAAAAATAATTATTGTTATTTATATGAAAAAAAAGCTTTCGGACTGAAGCTTCCTCCTCCCCAAATTAAATCCTGGGTCCGCTAGTGCTGGTGAGCTGATAGAATTGTTCCTGATGAATTGAGGTGTATAAACTTCATTGATCAGTAATTGCATAATGACAGATGTAGTATATAAGACCTACTCCTACTGAGCTCCATGTTGCCCAAAGGAAAGAAAGGAAATTATAAATGAATAAATAAAAATAAAAATAAAAAATATATTATAAAGAAGACATATTATTAATCAGAATTGACCATGACACATTGCTACGTCTCTAGCTTAGTGATGGAACCGAGAAAAGAAATGAACACCTAGGTATCAATAGAAAAGCATTAACAAGATATTAGTGCAAGGATTACTTCTACCATACTTTCTCATACGACAATAAAGCAGAAGATTTAAATGTTTCCATTTCCTCGGACATAGAAATAAGGCTATTCACAAGAGGAGTAACTACTACATGCAATGCAATGTCAGCAAGTATGTGGATGATACCAGTGAAAGTGGACCACACCTTATCCTTTATCCACAATCCAACCTTTTCTAGAAATCATAAAACAAAATGTTTCTTTAGATTTACATAATTAGGCATTTAGTATATCTAGTAAAGTTGGAAGAATTGAGTAAGATGGTGTAAGAACATATATTGCAGATCCCAAAAATAAAGGGTATTTATTATTACAGTCAAAACTTATTTTAACTTATCTTCAAAATTCCATTTTATTAAGTTTTCTGATATAGCTTTACTGGATCTCCTATTTTCTTTTTTATGTTTTACAATGGTGAATTTTTTATTCAACATTGTCCCAACTGGTCTGTGATCACTGCCAGTGTCAGGGTGGTTTAAAACTTCCACATTGATCACTAATTGCTTATTTTTAACAATTATGAAGTCTATTTCATTTTTTGTCTTTCTATCTGGGCTCTGCCATGTCCATCTGTTATTAGGATTTTTTAAAAAAAAAAAGCTATTCATGATGTAAAGACCATTAGCTTCCACAAACTCAATTAGTCTTTTTTCTCTATTATTCAGTTCACCTATTTTAAATTTACCCATATATTTTGAGTTACCTTCACTGCCTATTTTTGAATTAAAATCTCCGATTAATATTAATTGATTATACCTGTCCTCATCAATTGCTATTTGTAGATCCAAATAAAATTTTTCAATCTCACTTTCTTCTGCATCTGTAGTGGGAGCATAAACTTGTATTATTTTAAGTGTCGTCTTCTGAATTTTATTTAGCTCTATTAACAGCCTAAAAATATGATGAGTGTAGGTTTTGAATGACCGTACCTCTATTTCGATATTTCTATTTATAAAGAAGCCAGTTCCACGTTGCCCTTTTACTGTACTATTATAATACAGTGTTGTACCATCTTGGTACTCCAAACTGCCTGTACCATATCTCCTCATTTCTGACAGACCAATGAAAAACCAGTTTATGACTTCCAATTCGTTTTTCAACTCAGTTAATTGAGAATCTGCCATAAATGTTCTACAATTATAGGTGATTATATCCCAAATTTTCATCTGTGATAATTTTTTAGTTGCCTTTTTATCTATTATCCTGTCAAAATTTCCATTGTCATAACCGAGTTTGGTAACCTGGTTGCCCGTAAACTGCTAAGAATTCGTTACAGCACCAGAGGTTCATAATATTTTGTCATCCTCATTTGTGACCAGTTTTGCCTAAGTTAGATCAAGAGATGACAACTTCAACCCAAATTACAGAAGTAACAAACTCATTAAAACAGGTACTTGAACAGATTAAGGGAGAGAATTCCAAGATAGACGGAGACTGTCAAAATCTCCCAAGAAAGAATAAAAATCTTCTAAACAAAAGAAGAAATTAAAAAATAAAAGGACAAAGATACAAGACAACTTAACAAATTAATCAGAAAGGAAATTGAGAACTGGTTGAGAGAAAGGAAGGTAGAAAAGATCGAGCAAGCTATTAGGACAGGAGGTCAACTAAAAGAGGTAGAGATTATAAAAACAAAAACGACTGCTATTTTAAATTAAAATGGGCAAGAAGTAAATGATAACTTGGAGATAATTAATAGAATAAAAGAATATTATGAAAAACTATATTATGATAAAAGAAAAGATAAAAATGTGGAGTGGAACATAGAAAACTGGGATCTAAAAGAAGAAATTATGATTGCAGAAGTGTTGAATGTAATAGATATTTGTAAGGAAGAAAAATCAGGAGGAGTTGATGGTCTGACAATTGCACACATAAAAGCTGTGGGAATGATCCTAGCGTAGGCTCTCACTCACTTATATAATACATGCCTTAAGAATGGGGAACTGTAAAACTCATAATTCTGCCAAAGAAAGGAGATAAGAGAGATTTAAATAATTATTGCCAATTAAGCCTACTCTCAGTTTTGTATAAAATATTTTCTAAAATCCTACTTAGAAGAATAGAAGACAAAGAACTAGAAAAAAATCAAGCAGGGTTTAGGAAGAATTATTCTACTGTAGACCACATATTTGTGATTAAAGAGTTAATTAAGAAAGCTAATGACTATAATCTGTCATTGAGCTTCATTTGACTCTAATAAATAAGTACGTTGAAAAAGAGGAACGCTAGTTCAAGAATATGCAAGCTACTGGAAGATATGTATTCGAGATCCAATGCAGAATATAAATCAGGAAATACAACAGTAAAAATAAAAATTTATAAAGGTGTACGACAAGGTGATACCCTTTCTCCTAAAATATTTATATCAGTTCTCCATAATTTGATGCAAACTACGAATTGGCAGAACAAAGGAATGAAAATTTTTGGAGAGTGGCTGAGCCATTTAGAGTTTGCGGATGATCAAGTCTTAATAAGTAAAAATAAAGAAGAAATCCTAACGATGACAAAACAATTAATATTGGCTGGAGAAAACATAAGGCTCAAAATAAATTATAAAAATGCAAGTACATATCAGTAGGAGATATAAAAATAGGCAAAAATCATACAGAGAAAGTAGAAACATTTCTATATCTTGGGCACCTTATCTCAATTAAATAACGAACTGAAGAAATAATCTGGCAATGTGCTCAGGAATAGCACTCACTCTTCAAATTTAAGGATACATATAGATCCTCGGTGAGCTCAGTGGTCAAGAGAAAACTTTGGATGAGCACAGTACTTCCTGTCATGACATATGGTTGTGAAACATGGGCAATTAACCAGAAGACTTGTCACAAAGTGAGGATAACTGTCAAAGGAATGGAGCAATATCTTCTCGGAATAACACGGAAGGATAGAAAAGGGAATAAATGGATCAGATCTAAGATTGACCTTCCAGATATTGTAAAAAAAGTGCACATCAGGAAGTGGACCTGGACCGGACATGTGATCAGGAGAAATGAATTAACATGGACCATGCAGTTTATGGATTGGTATCCAAGAGAGCATGTGAGGAAGAGAGGACGCCTGCCGCCAGACTGGGACAAGGAGATGAAGAAGACCTGCGGGGGAGCAGTCTGGAAGAGAGTAGCATTGGAAAGGAAAGAGTGGAAACAGATGGGACAGGTTCACTACCTAGTGTGGTTGCAAGAAAGCTATGAAAAAAAAAAAAAAATGGAATCGAACTCAAATCTTAAACTAAAATGTTGATTTTGTACATATAATTATGTCAAGTATAAATCAAAATGTAATCATTTTTTATATATCTATTTTTTATCCATTGTTTTTAGCATTGTATGTACAAATAAAGGTTATTATTATTGATATTACAGTCTAATCCCCATAATAGTGGCAAATGTCAATAAAAAGTTTGTTATTTTTAATAGAAAATTGGTATATAAATCAAAAGTTGGGTGAGTGTCTTGAGTATAAACCTGAGTAAGCTCATTTTGAAAATCCTGGTAAAAGTATTTTTTTCTTTTCTTTTGTCATTTGTCCCAAATTAGGAATACAAATCCTAACTTGGGACATCCATCTAAAATAGTATTAGAATGTTCCATATTAAATTTAGCATCTCAAGTTAGGAGAAGTGATGTAAAAGGGGACAAAAAAAAGTTTTGAAAAAAAATTCTGCTTACGTAAAAATGAAGATAAGAAAATCCATCTTATTAATTCATAAGTTTTATTTCCAAAATCATAGATAAGAATTAGAAAAATAACCAAAGATGGGACATTAACCCAAACTTGGACACCTGCCCCATGTTTTGGATAATTTGTTGCTATTAAAAAAAAAAAAAATCTGGTACGCGGAACACATAATTTTCAGTTACCACTCTACTTTGAATGGAAATTATTTTCTGGCAAAGTTGGGCTACTATAAAATTTTTAAATGAATTTTTAACGGAGCTACAACTTAAAGCTCTTAGCTAACAAATCATTAAGACCGTTATAATAACAAAAGCCCTATTAATTTTATCAACGGTGGACAATAAAAACTTTGTTACTCCATCAGTTTTTGTAAACCACCTAACTCCAGCCTCTGAGTTATATATCTACGTATATGTCTAGAGTGATTTGAAAGTGTATCTGTGTATTCAACCTATAAATGATTATGAATTGTACAACTATTAGTTATTAAGAATTATTTTCCATTGCAAAGTTTACTAAAATTAAATTATGAGATTTTCGTTACCTGCCAAAGATAGACCCAGGGGTGCCCACAAGGAGCATTCATGGTGCAAGTTGCGCCATCAAAATTTTTGAAGGGGGCATATTTTGATGGAGTTTTGAATTTTTGAAGGGTGCATATTTTGATGGGGTTTTGAATTTTTGAGGGGGTCACATTTTGACAAGGTTATGAATTTTCGAAATGAAAACTTTCAAATGAGGGAACAAGAGGAAAGCCAAGAACAGGAGGCCTTGAGCATTGAAAGCTGAGTACCCTACCACAAAAGCTAAGAAAAGCTACTCTACTCTCTATAGTGAAATTTCAAATTGTGGTTTAATTTTTGAACTGAAGAAAATGTTTCAAATTGTTCCCAAATTAAAAAAAAAATTAATAAACATAGTATAATTGTAAGTCCAGGTTGATTGATGTTTAGATAATCAATGCTCTACTGTTCATCATTACATATTATATACTTACATAATATATTTATATTGTCAGTTTATTAGTCAGAGGTGAACTTTTAAGAACACTTTTGTGAGTTACTACCTTATTCACTCATAAAAGAAAACATAGTAAGTGCATCAAAATGACGTAAGCCTGTTAGTAAATCAAATATAATAAGCACACAATTTTCTGATTTCGCAAAGGAAAAATTCATCGAAATTTCTAGTGCTTTAAGGTTATAAAATCTTACTTAATGACTTTTTGCAATAAACTGACAATGTATAGAAAAGAATGAAATATAAGAAGCAATTTTACTCTGGAATAAAGTGCCTTAAGAATCACAAAGTTGTACAGACTAATAAAAAATAATTTTGACCATAAGTGAATAATTAAATAATAATAAATTAAGTATGTACATTGATATAAAAGATACATTAAAAGAACAGAGTAGATATATTGTAACAATAAAAAGGTCCCTAAAAAAACCAACATACATAATGTGTATTAGAAAAGTAAAAAAGGAACTATACTTTTTTTTTTTTACAATTACTAAAACTATGAAGAGGTAGATTGGAAAAAAAAAAACAGGAATCCATTCAATTTTAGTAAAAATGAATCACATCCCACATAAAGAAAATCTTATAATTTACACAGCAAAACATAATACCTACCAGTGCTGTTACATATGCAATTAACCAGCATCTGATTAATTTGTAATAATAAATTCATATAGGAGGGGTTTAAATGTGGTTATGGAAGAAGCATGATGGATTTTAAAAGAAATGGAATTGCAAAAGATGGTGTAATAGACAATAAGGAGTGTTGAAATAAGGCATATTTGTGAAAAGCGATATGCAGATCAGAAGGAAGGCAAGGAAATAGATAGAGGATTGAATTGGAGAAGATTGTAGGAACAATACAGGCAATGATTTTTTATTATTTGGTTAACTGAGGGCTGGGAGGCCAAGCGGGCTAACCAGTGTGCACAGCACTGTGTGTTGCCCGGCAACCTGATAATCGAGGTTTCAGATAGAAAAATAATTATGAGTTCAATTCCTGGTGCCCGGTGGGACTTTAAAAAAAATATATATCCCATGATTGGAAAGACTCTAGATTTAAGATTCTATTGGTTTAGTGAGAATTCAAGTATTTCAATTTTTGAAACTATGGCGATTTAAATGGCGAAATAATGAAATCTATAATGATTAATGAAGTAAGAGAATTGGTAAATTCTTGATTAAACTTAAAGAGACAGTTTTTCTCTAATTTCTAACCGATAAAATGTTCTAATAATAACTCATATTTACAACCCTCACAACCATAATTTATATTTTAGCTAATGAAATGAAATTGTTTCATTTGTTTACTGCTGTTAAAACAATAATCAGAACCAATTACACTCTGCTGTTGAAAATCATCAATTGATAATTAGAAGAAACAGATTTCATTCTAGTTTGACTATATTTAATAAAAATTTATTATATTTAGAATGTTTGATTATGAAAGATTTTATTTTCTTTCCAACTAAGAAGAAATGAACTAATTTTCATTTTCATATTTAAAGATTTCATAAAGTTATAAAATTAAAATATAAACATCATTGTTAGTCACAGTTGTGACCAGCAATGGTCTCCATAAAAATTACTGATTCCAAATCAAAGCTAAGAACAGTGGTATAATAATAGATCTGATCATATTAATAGAACCTTAAAAGGGTATAACAATGGGAGATTTTTCATTTTATTGTTTGTTTCACACCAATTACTGGAGTATAAATAAAATATCAATAAAGATTAAAAAATAATTTAAAAAAAATAAAAGTAGCTCCAGATTAAAATAGAAATACCATATTCATTGTTCCAAAATGCTGCTTATTAATAATTGCAAAATTTGGAAGGAATTAGTAAATCAATTATAATTGGTTAAATCAGAAGAATGAGGAAACTTAAAAAAACAAGGAATCATAAATACATAAATGATTAAATATATTCTGAAAGCATAATGATAATTGTAATTTAGAACAATAAAAAGTAAGCACAATAATTACTATGGGACAATAATTCATAAAATTTTTTCAATTTCATAAAAGCTCCAAATTTAGGTCAAGGTGAATCAACTTAGTTGGAAATGACACAATGCTTTAAGAATTAATTTACATTAAAAACAAGATATGGAAATATTATATAACTTTTCGGTACAAAATTTAACTTAATATAATAATGATATCTAATGTGACATGTTTCTATAAATAAAAAGTTCGCAGGTAATTCATATTTGAATTAACTGTCGTTGAAAGATCTCGGATAAGCAACATAGCGGTCAAAATGTACCCATTATTTCTTTTCAAGTTTTTGAAGTTATTGGAGGCAAAATGGACGGGTCATAAACAAAGATTGTAATGAAATTCGATAATATTTACGACTAACATGAAACTATTAAAACATTTCAGTATAATCAAACCCAAAATATGACCGCCGTAACCTTAAACATTCAAAATTTATAATGTTGAAATTGTAATATTACTAATTACATTACGCTCAGATTTTAAATAATATCAGTGGGTTTAATTTTAAGGCAGTAATAAATATGTTCAGATAAATAATTATTAATATTTGTGATGAAAGGATTCTAAATTGAGGATATAGGGAAATTAATTTGATATCTGTTCTCATTTTTAGTTGATATGTTGGTAGTTGTGTGCTTTAAAAGCCGCATATGTTTCCTGTTGTGCTGTTTGTTGATCGAAGGTCAGTGGCACGGTCTCGTAGTAAATATTTTGAAATGTATAAATTGACCAAAAATGTAAGTGTAAAGATTGAATAATAGTTAAAAAGTTACACTATAATGACCATAAAGTTCTTATCAGTCATCACTCAACAGAGCTATAGGGCCGAACCTTAAACTGTCACATCAACTCAACAACTTCGTATCTTTATCCTTAATTGTCAAGGATCAGAAATGTAGTTTGTGACTTCTATGGTTTAAAATTTGCTTTGAGATAGCATTTAAGCCCATTATCAACCGCAATTTCAACATTTAATGTGATGGATACTAGCTTTTGTCAACTTGTACTATTAAGTAGTGATAAATAGGTTACGCTCTTTAGTGTTGAAAGTGAAAGAATTTCAGTGAAAATCTTTTTCCCATTGTCTTGTTTACGTTAATTTATACAAATAAAGTTAGGTAAACTTAATATTATTAGGAATTGTGTTAAATTCTGCATCTAACCTATATCTAGTGTTATTAATGACTTACTTTATAGTTATGGGTTTGTTGTTGGATAACTTTTGTTTATGTTTTCTTTTAGGTTATCCATCTCTGTGTAATGCTGATAACAATTGTTTTGTTTCAGGTAACTGTAAAGGTTGCAATTAAACCTCAAAATTCAGATAGTGTATTATCCTGTAGTAAACAAACAATGAGTGGGAATGAAACATAGATGATGGATGATAGGAACGGTTGCTTTGACCACGATGACTTGTTTGCTCGGCTTGGTGCCGAAACGGACTGCCTTAAGGATTTCATCTTGGAGCCTATGCAGCCGCTTAGTGTTCCGTCTCTTCTTCCTACCCAACCACCACCCATTCCACAGATCTCATGGAACAATGGGCAGATCCACTACCCGACTCCAATTCCCAATGTGGATCCACTAGGCCTTCCTCATGATGATGTACTTTCTCTTCCTCATGATGGTGGTCTTAGCTTGGCCCATGATCCAGGATTAATTCTTCCCCATGAACATTGTTTAAACCAACCACAGGATCATGTCTACCCTACCGAAATGGAAACAGTTCCTGTTACCAACGGGGACTGTTGGTCCCCGGCTGGTTTTGTGGGTGCAAGTCCAGCTGGTTTCACAACTGCTAGTGCTAGTGAAAGAACTGTGAGTAGTGACTGTGTTAGCTCAGAAACGATGTGTTCCCCAAGTGAAGGGACCAGTGATAGTCCGAGTGGCAGTAAGAATGTAGTAAATTTTGAGACTTTAGAAACACAAAAGAAGAGAGGTCGAAAGAAAAAAAGCTCTGAAAAGAAAAGACATACAACAGTTGCAACCTATCATTCACAAATTTCACCTGAACAAAATGGCATTATTTTAAAAATAAGGAAATCAATGACTGAAGTACCTCAGAAAAATCGAAAAAGAAGACAAAAAGAATCTGAGAGATATGAAGAAGAGTATGAAGAGCCTGAGGTGCAAAGTGGTTGGGGAAGTCATTTACCTAAACTTGTGCTTCACAAAATTTTTCAAATGGTTACAAGGACTGAAGGCTGTGTTCCATTTTTAGTAAGGTAATTCTTTCAATTTTATATTCATTAGTTGATTAGTCACTAATAATACAGTACTTGGGCTGTCAATTATTTATAACATTATTTTGTTTACAATCAAATGAAGTAGTAATAGTAAAGATAAATAATTCTATGCTTATCAAGTTTTATTTAAAATAATTTTACTAAGTAATTTTAAAAGTGAAAAATATCTTAACTTCTTATTTTATAATAATGGTATATCTACGGGCTTGTAATTTTTGATTTTAACTTCCAACAGATTACTAGTGAAATATTTTGCTTTAAACTTTGTATTCCCTTTACTTTTGATGAAGTGGGATATCCCTTATTTACACAAGTACTATATGTTTTTTCTTTGTTAAATGTCTGTACAAATCAATAAATAAACATGTTAATTGTTTGTAATTTACTTTTGCAAAATGGTACAATTTATTCTTGTGTTTTATAATCATGAAGTTATCAGTTCAACATATTCTAGTGATTCCAATCTTATAGCTAAACTTCAAATTTGAAATAGGTTGTGCAATTGTCGTTTAATTGTTTCTCTACAAGTTACAGCAGATGCTGTTGATACAAAATCTTTTTAGAGGGAAATGTAATAATTCGCTGTATTCGTATCTTCGTTTCATGATGAATTTGAATATGTTTCTGAAAATATAAGGAAGACATTTTATGTATAGTGTTTTATCTTGTATTTTAAAATTTTTTGTTATATTTTTTAAGTGAATATGAACCTGCCTGCCATTCATGTGACTAGTTTCTTAATTTTTCAATCAAGGATAGTTTATTAAAAAAAAAGTATATTGCCAACACATTTAATAAAAAATTGTCTATGTGTTTAGAGGTACTGTTCTTACATGAATGAGTCATTAATTCTTATTGGTTATAAATCTTACTATTTGCGATATTAACTCCTTTCGGAGAGTTTAGCAGTGTGTAGAATTGGAATACTTATATTTTATTTTAAGGCTTTTACTTTCTACTGATTGTTTTTCTAAAATCTGTTATTTTTTTTTAAATGTTCAGTATCATACAGTTTACTTAATTTATTTAGCATTTCCCTGAAAATCAATTTTAATTATATTCCCACACCTTGTTTTATCTCTTATGTAACATTTAGAATTGTTAGTAAAATTTTGAATTTTATTTGTTTAGATTTTTATTAGTTGTTTATCACTGAAAGTTTATCAGTGAATAGTTGTGGGTAACAAAATGTTTTTATTTGATTTGTTTTTAGTAAAAATGCTCAAGAAGGATCTGTTTTTTTCATTTTAATGTTGAATTACTCTGATAAGGGTTGTGATAAATGAATATTTCACTGTTAGTATTTTTATAATTGTTATTTTATTTCAATAATCAGTACACACAGCTTCCCATTTCACTATAAAATCACTCTCCTCATATAAAAGAAAGTAGATTTCAAGGTCAAACCCTCATTTTTAGAATCTTATGAAATCAAGTGTTGAGAAGCCCTTCTGTTAAATTTTGGAAGTGCATTTTATCTCTTGGTTGTTAATTTATCAAATAATTCATCATAAAATTTATTGTTCATGAAAATGCAAAATTTTTCATATATTTGTTTTCATTAAAAGTAAATTCTTTCAGATATTTATAAAATAACTTTGATAATTTAACTGTATATCATAAAGTGATATCTCAGGCTCTAAGGCCTTTAGTGAAGATTATATAGACCACAATATAATTTTATGAATTTCAGATATTGTTAAATTACTTGTTAACTGCTTTTATTTATTATCATGAATTAATAGAAACGTTTGTATCTGAAGTGATCTGAATCAATGAAATGTTAGCTATTTTGTAATTTTGTTGGGAGACGTGTATGTTGAAATTCTCTATTTGTATAGTTAAATTATAATTTTACTAGAGTAAGAATTTTGAAGATTATTCCATTCTCTGAATGTGAATGCACATTTCTTCACATTCAGAGAATTCTTCACATTTCACATGTCTTTTCAATAATTTTACTCTGGAATGATTTAGCAATTTTTTTAAGTTTTTATAGTGATTTAATATTTTTTAAAATTGTATTTCTTAAAATATGAAGAATGGGTAGAGTAAATTGTTTAAGTTGGGTTATTTGAATCCATTTTTATTTCTTTTTAAAGTTTTTTTTGTTTCCTTAACGCTCATGAATTCTCTTTATGGTAAAAGGGATGGGGCTATAGCCCTGGAGCCAGGGCCGAAAATTCGACCCATCGCAGGTGAAGGTTTGAATGTACAGGAAAGTGTATGTTATCCTAAGTAAAATGAATCTTATCTTGGCAGACAAGATTCATTTTACTTCATTCCAGAGCCGCTGATTTAAAGAAAATTAGGCCAGTATCTTGAGGATCAAAATGAGAAATATATTTCAAAAAATATGGGAAAAGTTTATTTTTTTAACTTATGTAAATGGGTTTGAAGATGTAAAATCCTAAATTTCTAACTCGAGCAAACAAGAGAAAACTTTTTACAGCCAAAAAAGCTGTATCTTTTTACTCCTAAACGTTGCATGGAAACGAAAAATATACTCTTTTTTTAAGAAATTAAAGAATGCTAAATTGTGTTTTGAACGAGTATCTTATTTGGTTAAGTGGTATGGTAGAAAACCACGTCCAACCAACGCTGATTTTTTCCAAATTTGTCAAAAACTGAGACAAATTACTCTAAATGTCCTGTAGATTGGAAATGAGTTCACTAAGAGGAAAAGCTCATAGAATCAAAGTCGTATTGTATGAAATTCTGCATCCAGTGAGTACCAATAGTTTTAATGTAGGTTACATTTATATAAGGGAGTTTATATTAAATAGCACTTATAAAGGAAGAGATTGGAAATAAAGCAAAATATCCTACAGATAATGGAAGAAAAGAGACTCAGGTGGTATGGTCATTTGAGACGAATGGACGATGATCAGATATGAAAGATAATTATGTATTGGGAAGCAAGGGTAGAGGAAGGGCCATCAGTTAGATGGAAGGATAGAGTGGTGGAGAGTATGGTTGATAGTGGACAGTCGGAGGAGAATATGATGGACCGGCAGAGATGGAGATACTTGCTAAAGATGGAGTTTATTTCATATTGAACAAACTCCTAAATAAAAAAAAAAATGTTTGATACGTTACTGAAATTTTCGTATCAAAATCCTGCTCACTGTATATGACATACTTTATTGCATCGATTTTACACATTTTTACAATTTTCTTGAAAATGGCTCCAATGATTCAGATTAAACTCATTTTGTATGTGTAAATGTAGTCTTTAACATCATGAAGATATCATCCTCATTGAAATGTAAAACAGGGTTTGATCACTTAATTTTAAAAATATTTTCCTTAGATAACATAATGATTTGGAAGAAATGTGATAACATAAAATAAATCGATACATCAGCGTGGAATCTTAAAAACCAGCTATATTTTTTTAAAAGCCTACACTTCAAATGACATTGTAACAGGCCAATTTATCAAAGAAAACCTATAAATTAAAATTAATCGATACAGAAGCACAGAATCTTAGAATTTATTTATTTTTTTTTAACTAAGCCTCTGACAAGATAGTATTGGACCTTAATATAGGTTAAATAGATCGACAAGTGAGTGCGGAATCTCAAAATCCATACAGGTTTCAAAATAGTAACCTCCTCTCCTCCCTGGTCATAATTATAATAATCCTTAATATATATACTGTGACCATTATTATATTTTTCACCGAGCATTGTACATCACATGGCTGACTCTGGACATATTTGATTATAAATTGCTATTGAATTTGTTTTCTAAGATTATATGTACATCTTTTAATTTAATATAATCTTTGATTCCTGAACATTGTTTCATTTTTCCTGGTTCCAGGTTCTTGTCAGACTGTGTCAAATAATTATTTATTCTGTTACATGAGTAGTGGATGGACCCAGGAGGGTGGGCTCTTACTGGAATCCAGCCTATTTGATAAAAAATTTGTTCTTCTGTGGAAAAAGAATGGCATACATTTGAGCCAAATAGTATTTAGATGTTAAAGAATCTACATATGATTGAGATAGCACTTTTTAAATAATAAAAAAAAGATTCATATTTAGGTAAAAACTAGAAGTAACAGTTTGCCTCGGAGGTGTGATGGGAATGGTGGATGTAACATGAGTCAATGTAGCTTGATGTGTATGGCTGCCAAATGTGATACTTTCAGACCTCTCTCAGTTCATAAATCGAATCATACTCTTAGTGTTACTTAAATAAAGTTGAAAACATGTAACTAGGTTTCAAAACTTGGATTGTGGTAAATCAGTGGATCTAGAAGGGACAAATTCTTTTGAAGATTGTACCTATAGTAATTTGAAAGGTTTCTAAATCATTTAAAAAAAAAAGAACCATTGTTATCGCACCATTATTAGTAAAGACCAAACACATTGAAATTCATTCATATATTTAGATTTAATATTTTCAAAACAAACCATATTAAGTGAAAAACTAATAAATAATGTGTTGCATGTATCGCACAACATTCACTTACTTTGATTGGAAATGGATATTTTCATACTTAAGTCAGTGAAAGTAAAAATGATAGATAATACAAAATTATGACTTAAAACAATTCATTACCATTTGCTTTTCCATCCATCTAATTTATTAGATTTATATATTTTTTATCACTTTCCCTTTCCTTCTACAACTATGTATTTACTTTATTTTACTGTTATTTATTATATTTGTTATTATAGTTATCACTGCGAATCAATGTAGGCAACACAAAAGAGATGAGGACATAGCGATACTGGGAGCCTCAGCCTCTTGTCCTAAGGGCGACACAATGGAACAAGTTAACTCGTTTGTCTACGAGTAGTTGCTAAGAAATTTGGCTCAGCCGAAGATGTGAAAAGTCTCTTTAAGAATGTCTACAAAGCTTTTATCTAGTTTCATTACCGAGCAACTATGTCCAGTTTGAAAGAACAGAAATCTCTCTAGAAACATGAAAATACGGCTCTTTAATATGAAAATTAAATCAGTTTTATTTTATGACATTAACACCTGGAAAATCACAGAGAGTATCAACTGCATATTACAGACCTTCGTCAACCAATGTGTATGTAGAATTCTGGCAATTCGAAGTCCAGAACACGTATCGAATGAAGAACTATTGTAGAATTCTGGCAATTCGATGTCCAGAACACGTATCGAATGAAGAACTATGGAAAGTCACCAACCAGCTCCTAATCCATTTGGAAATAATGAAGCTAAAATGGAAAATGGGGAACCCTAGAAAAAAAATAGGAAAGGTAATACAAGATATATGTGGTGCTGGTCCGCATAGAAAGAATTAGGACTGTTTGATAAGTCATGCAAAGAGGCAAGAAGGATTGGAACGAATGAAAAACACTCATGGGTGGCTAATGTTCCAGTGGGAGTCAAATGAATTAATAATAATAAAAATGTGGCCCTTGGTTGTAACCTAATCCTTATTGATGAATACAAATTGAAAATTATGCAAGTACTCATTTGTGAGAGCAGGCCAGGGGCACCAGCTTCTAGGGGTGTCTGCCACTTGTGGAAATAATAAAAAATTATAAAGATGTTATATAATATATATAAGAGAAATTAATTTTATTTTAGCCTACTTATAAAGCAATTACACTTCAATAAAATTTTATTGAAATATGAATTTTTTTTTGGAGAGATGACGTCAGGGGTGCCAAACGCCTGAGGCCTGCACTAGTGTTACCCTTGTATCACTTAGTAATATAAATATGATTAGTTTATTTTTTCTGCATTGTGCAGGTACTTCTACTAGGTAACAAGGATGGATTAATTTTTCCACATTCGTTTTATAACTAAGATCTATTGTATTATAGATGTATTGATTAGGTACATAATAACTCAGTAAATTGGTACATAATTTCTTTATAGTAACAGTTCAACATTTTTCTTCCTTGTGAGATGTGTAGAAATGTTTAAAATTAATTTTTTTCAGAATAAGAATTTTTAATTTTTCTCATTATTAGGGTTTCTCGTGTTTGTCGGCTGTGGCGTGAGGTGGCCATCTCCCCTCGTCTGTGGCAGCATGTTGACCTTGCCAGCACATGGGTTAAAGACAGAGCAAAAAATGACCTGAAGTTTCGTTGGCTGTGTGAAAACAGGCTTGCACTTGTCCATGATCTTAATATTGGTAAGCAACATTATTCACTATTCCTTTATTTCAATATCGGCAAACATCTTAAGGGAGAACTTTTTTGTGTGCTTGCATCTAATGATATCTTTTTTTTTGCTAATGAAATAACAGCTGCAATTTAAATTAATGTATAAAATTCAAAGAAAGTAAAACTTACTTTTTTACTTGTTAAACATAATAATTTAGGATGGTATATTTTACCAGATAATCATCTGAGTCATTGTTATTTAGAGAAAGAAGCCTCTAGTGCACTCTTCTGACTTAAGTTCTGCCCACGTGGTCATCCCTTAAATTGTTTGTTTATAATTTCCATTTCAATTTTCTTTATTTGTTAATTTCAGTAAAATTCTGGCATTAAATGTTATTTACCTTAAGTGATAACTGGGCTGTGCTTAATTATAGTTAAGTGATTTCGTTTACTTCCATAATTGACTGTTTCATTGAAAATCTAAAATACAAAGAAAAGTATTGTTATGTTTTATACTTTTTTTTTTAAATTGATTTATTTATTAAAATTTAAAACTATCAGAAAAAAAAATTGATAAGTAAATCTGATCTAAGAATTTAAAACATGGTGATAGCTTGTGAAGCAATTATACATTAATAAGCAGGTAATAATTTTCTTAATTTAAGAGGTCCTGTGTCCATCTTATTTCGAGATCCCTTGTTGGTAGGATTTTCAGGAACAGCTTAAGATGAAAGGTTAGAGACTAGAGGATTTGAGTTACCAAGGGGTTAGCAATTTAAAGAGGTATGTCTATTTAGAGCCAAATCTGCAACAAATGAAAAATCTTTATGGATAATTTTATTTGTGATATCTTAATATATATCTTAAAAAGCATTAAGGATTCTGCAGAGGATTTCGGATTGTAAGGATTTGGTATGGGAGGAATCTCATGATCCCTTGGAGATCCAAAACTCGAATGTTCTACTCCAAATAAACCTGATAATGGTGGTGTATTTGACTTTTTCGTATTATATTGGAAGTTTAGAGTATATCCAAAGTAAATATTTTATCAGAATCTATGAACAGTTTCTTGTTGTTTCACCTTTCATGGTAATTTTAAGTAAGACACTTATCAAGATGTAGTCCTAAGTAACAGGAATATTTTATTATTTAAAAATATTGTTCTAATCTTAAAAATATTGTTCATTAAATTGGTGGAAGAGAGTAACTTGAAAGCCAAAACAATAAGGCCAAAGTAATTCACCAAAGTCTTGCCAAATATTATAAATTTACTGAGTGGTCCAAAGCCTCATTATTGTTACCTTTAGTCTCTTCTCTCTGACAAGAAAACAACAACATATTGAGATCAGGCTATAACCATGGATACCGTATATACAGTACCAAACAATAAATTGGATATTCTGGTACTACAAAAAAAAAAGACTATAATAATTGAAATAGGAGTTCCCCATGATTATAATGTAGGTAAAGGCTCTTAGAGAAAGCGAGGAATTATAAAAA
Source organism: Nezara viridula (assembly GCA_928085145.1). Lineage (NCBI taxonomy): Eukaryota > Metazoa > Arthropoda > Insecta > Hemiptera > Pentatomidae > Nezara > Nezara viridula. Next base: position 85,812,702 of record OV725077.1, on the reverse strand, counting down.
ACTCTGTGAGTGACTGAAACATTTTAACCATCTCAATGAAGGAAAAATATAATCCTTCATTGTTTTGAGCAATGGATTGGTCCCATAGCAAATGATTGGGTGGGAGTTCCTGATTATATCCTGGAAGAACAGCCAGCATTGTTAAAAAAAAATTAAAAATTTTCATAAACAGAGCCTAACCCTTGACTCACTGAGTTCAGGCAGGTGAATATTCCAAGCAATGACAGGGAGTGCGAAATTCTGATAACAATAGTAAATTTTAATGCTATACTTAGCAATTTATACCAAAATTTGCTATACTTTCTGTTCTTGAAATGGCTTCCACATAATTCATAGATAATTCTATGCTACCTGGAATTTCCTTTCTTATGTCATTGAAAACAGGCCATTAGCTGGACCAGTGTATCATGATGTATTTTGTTAAGTGAGCAATTTTCTTCTGGCTTGAAAATGATGAAGTTTTTGTTCAAAGTAAAGTCTTAATGCATGCCCATGAGAGAGTAAGGCAACTCCTTTTGCATAAATCATCATCCAGCATACCTGGTAATAAATAATAGACGAGCCTTTTCAATTGTATATGTGCATCCAGAATCCCAAATTTCAGATGAATAGACTGGTGTGCTTTCTATGATTCATTCATAAAATTTTATTGTTGATGTTTTAAAATGGGGGGATATACAGGTTCTAATAAAATTATTATTATTATTTCATAACTATCACACATTATTTTAATGAAAACCAGATTGTTCTCTATGAACATCTGTTCAAAAGATATTAATTTTCCATGGCTTACCGATAAGAACGTCTTGTTTGTCGACTGAGGCTGGAATGGCTTCATATTTTCTAACCGATTGCTTACTTTTCGTGCAATACAAGTTTTACCAGTTTAGGGTACTTGTGCCCATGTCGATTTGTGTTCTTTCGCCAAGATGCCATATTGTGTCATGCCAATGTCTAAATGTATATAGAATAAAACACCTGATAAATATTTATTCAATCTTAAAACATGTTGAAAGTCAGTTAAATAATTATTTTCTTTTTATGTCATTAGATGTATTAAGGAAATTTATCAACCAATATTAATTGTCCCTTATAGAATTTATTCTCCTTTTAAAGATATATTTCCTTTTTTATAACAAAAAAAACTTTCTAGTTGAAGGACCTACAAAATAACTGAAATTTTATTTTAAATAAAAATAAATAAAATGTCATAATAAATATATATCACCATTATTTGTTTCTGAAATATTATTTTGACAGTAAGTTAAATATTTTATATGCCTATTAGTTTTTAGCACGTTCATTCACATTAAATGAATGTGAGCTATCCTACATATTTCAAATCAAATGTTATTTTCTAAAAAAGAAAAACACTCAATGCTCTATGAATAATTCAAAAACCTTGAAAAAGTATATGAAAGTACCATAGTAATAATAAATTATCGCAGATATTGTCTTTTGTAAATTCACTCATATATTGTTTTTTTGTAAATTCACTCATAGTAAATAATAATTGGATTTATTTTATTTTTATAGTTTATTGTACAACTTTGCCTATTTATTTCATTGGATATTAATATTTTATCATCATTTGTTTTTAGTTTCAAATTCAAATGGTACAGGCCAATTTGATTTTCTAGTAGTTTATATTAAACCTTGTGTATAGTATACAACATAACATTACCTCATAAAAAATATTTTTAAATTCTTAAAAATGAGATAAAACTACATTAATAATAAGGTCAGAGAAAAGTTATAGATAACGGATTTTTGTAATTTATAAAACTGAAATGAAAACATGCAGTATAATTCAAAAAGTGTTAAATTGCTTAAAAAAAAAAATACAAAAAACATAATTTTTATTTCATTTATAATATTGATAAATGAAATGCTTCTATGTTTCTAAATGCTTTTAGTTTTAATTGTGAGAAAGAAATCTAAAATATCAGCTATTTAGAGGAGCAGTAGTGGGCTCTCAATGATATTCTGAAAGATATCTTCAGAGATAGGAATATCTTTTGATGAATCATTGCCGCTGGTGATGAGAAATAATCCAGTATTGTATAGATTCATGATAAGTTATAAGTTTCAGGATTTTCTCTCTTAATAGAGACTTTGCAATAGCCAGCTGCTCATGTTTTACTGACTCTAAGGCTTTCCTCACAATCAATGAAAGTGGATATTATTTTCCTTTCTTTTTAGCCTGAGAACTGAATTAACAAGTATTCATAAGATAAAAACATTATCCCTAACTCCCTAAAAACAACTCCTATTTTTTCTAAATTCTATTTAAATATTTTATTTTAATTATTATTTAATTTTATAATATTAATTTTATTTAAATTATTTAAATAAGTTTCTTCTCATTTGATGTGTCTGTTATAAATTATGGTGGTGAAAATGTTTATGATGTTCCGCCAGGAAAGTTCTCAGTAATTTTTGGGATCACTTGTAGATCCATTTTTGTGGAGCAAAGTAATTTTGATTTTTTGCCAACTGTGAGGGACATGCTCTTCTGACCATATTTTGTTAAAGAACTTTAATAACCTGTTTTTCACCAAATATTTTAAAATATTCATTAGTATCAAATCTTGTTCTTTAGCTTTTTTTTTTTACTAAGTTTTATATTTTTAAAATTTTACCATGTAATCAAAGAAACTTTCCCAGGCCATGTAATCAAAGAATCATTCGTGGTGTTTATAGGCCGGATCCAGCCCGCGGACTGTAGTTTAGAGACCACTGATATAAATTAACATAAAGTTAAAGTTGTATAAATGAAGGGATGTATTTGTAATTTTAAAAGGGTGTTTAGATTCATATTGTCTGGAATAAGAAACATAATTACTATAGCAATTACCCTTTTGACCTAAATTATAAGTTAATTTATTTTACTATATCTTCATATATATTTTAATACCGCCTTACTCAGTTCTCACAACTTCACAAGAGGTTGAAGGAAAACATCTAATTTTTTTGCTAATGACCTCCGTTTTATAAGTTATACCACATTTGTAACTCAAAGAGTCTTGAAAACATAAATTTGATCTATTTATTGAATGCATGGTTACCATTCGATTGGAAATGAAGAAAGTTATCCAGTTAGCTACCTAACTCATTTTAGTGTCAAATATTGAGTTAGGTGATGTTAGAATTTATATGGTGGTATACGATTCTTTTATATATATATATATATATATATATATATATATATATATATATATATTTGTATGTGTGTATGTATACATATAAACACACAAATAAAATTGTACCAGTCAAATAAATATTTTTATGGGCTCCCTTCAGATATACCATATACGTCTTAAAAACAAATATACAGCACAAATGAATGAAATATACCATAAAACAACCCAAATATGCTGTTATTTTTAATGGGAAGTAAAAATGTAATCGTCAATACTGCAAAATTTGTTCAGGCGAATTAGGCTCTGGGTTATCAATTTTTGGAGCCAAGTTATCAGTCTTAGATCGACTCTGAAGTCAGGATTCTGTGATAAAACTCAAATTAAAATTTATTGATTATTGAACTCATTTAGAAAGATATTTGTACTACTGCATAACAACATTAGACAACTTATAGAACCAATTGAATAAAAAATTTAGTTATATTATGTTACAATGTTTTTAAATTACAGGTGGTTGGGAGTTCGACGGCATTCCAACTATTCTTGATAAACTTGCCTCTTCCTGTGGAGAGCTACGTGGCCTAAGCTTGACAGGGTGGCAAGGACTGTCGGCTGAGCATGTCAAGTTCCTAATCTCACACTGCCCGAAACTCCAGCGTCTTGATCTGTCCTCCATCAATGTAAGTGTTTATGTTTTAATTGTTATTTGTCTTTTTTTTTTTTTAATTGTTTCTACTTTTGTAAATATATTTTAGAATATCAAATCACATTGACACTAAACTAAAAAAAACAAGAAAAAAAATACTAAAGGTTCCAAAGTAAATTCTTAATTCTCTCAAATAGCAGTAAATGACTGGCTTGTGTATGCTTAATAGATTTGGACATCATCAGAACTGAAAACCATGAAACCACATTAAAATAGGCTATATATAGCATATTACACTTTAACAGTCTTGAAAAAAAAAATAAAAACAACTAAGTAATGATGATACATCATTCCAAAAGATTAATTAGATAGAAGCAAGCAAAGGGAAACTCTGGCTCTGTTGATGAAGAGGACCAGTCAGTCGGGAACGGGTCGACAAGGTTTAGTGGACCAAGATCCTTCTACACAATGGCTTATAGAGGAAGAACTTTAAAGACTCTAAAAATTAAAAATATTCATTCCATTTTACCCAAAACCAAGAGAAAAAGCGGTGTAAATTATTACAAAATCATATATTATTTCCAAACAATTTAATATTACTTTCCATGTAACATAAATAAAAATAAATAAAAGGTGATTCCTAATATTGGCCTAAATATATATTTTTTCATCATTGATAATTTGCTTAAAAAAAATAAACTTTGCTTCAGTTGATCTGAAACTTTCCAAAAATTCAAAACCAAAAGAAAAGATATATGTTTTGCAGTAGAACATATGAAAAATATTTAGGACACTATATATTTGCACGAAATTGTCTGATTTCAATGATTTTTTTGGAAAGTTTAGTCAACTTAAAAAACTACATAACATCAGCAAAAAAGTGTATACTTCTTAAGTTATTGGGAAATCTAATTTGACCTTCCCTTTTAACTCTTTTAACTTTTTTTCCAGTTTCTTTTCGTTGAAGGGACGCTATTTAGATAAATTTAAAAATCATCGAGGAGAAGAGTTTAGCCAAGTTTCATTGAAATTGGTTAATTCGTTTAGGCATTACAGTCTATACGAACACAGGTTTTTTGGCTGCCATCTTGTAAGGATAGAGTGGATAGTAATGTCTAGGTAGGATCATCCTCGTGTGACCTCTGGCTTTGATTCTAAATTTGAAAAAATCGGTCCAGCATTCTCGGAGAATAGCCACGGACGGACATTTTTTTATTTGATTTTCAAATTCTACGTATCGTGAAACATAAAACTTTAAATTTAGAGCAAGGATTAAATTTTTGAATTTGTTGGACAATTACAATGGCTCATTATTGAAAATAGAGTAGGTGTCTAGATGGTCCCATATCAATTTTATTAAATTCTAACCAGAACTTCAGCTTACGTACTCGCAAATTCATTTTTGTAGATATGCCAATATTTCAGAAACGGCGCATTCGATTTGATTCAAACTTGAAGGAAATTTGGAGAACAGTATAGAAATTACTTAGTATCAATTTCATTGAATTCCATCTCATAATTAAAATTGATATAAATAATGGTTATAAATATAATGGCTATGAAATGTGGAAGGCACTGATCATATTGGGTGGGAGATAAGTTATTACATTATTGTTATGTGGTTATAAAATTTTAGGTTTTTTTGAAAAAAAATAATCTATACTATATTGTTTCTTCGATTTCAAATGTTACTGGTATGACACTTAGTGTCGTTACTTAGATTTTGTGTAATTTTCAATAAATTCAAACTAATTTTTACTCTGAATTTGTAAAAAAAAAAGTTTTGTTTGTGATTGTGTTTATTTCCATTAAAGTTCAACCAGGTCGTCGTGGTCTCAATTTTCTCCTTAAATATCCTTAAAATTGTGTCAACTTCACTCATATTTTTATATTCCAGCTTAATTTGTTTTATTCTGACTGAAGAAAAGTATTGGTTTCGTTACCTCCGAACAAACAAAAAGTTAAATACTTCCTATCGATTTTTAGTTCCATCCATTTTACGAGTGAAAACATACCTATTTAGTACATATCTTTACTGTTAGTGCAAAGGTCGTATGTAAAAGTTTTCAATTTTTATTCTATTTTTGACATTATGTAGTCTGCAATTGATATAAGTAGTCTACTACTATGAAAAATAGCAGAGGGCAATAAAATATAAAATTATGTTCATAAATCATTAAGAAATAATTAGTTTTTATGTTCTCCAGTAAAATACTCAGTTTTTATATACGACATTTGCACTAACAGTAGTGAGATACATATTCAGTATGCACTGTAATTTGTTTTTTAATTACGTATTATCAAATATGCATTCTGCAAATGTGGGACTTTTTCGCATTTTAATATTTGCTGATAAACAAAACTCGTGGATTTCAGGCCTCCCGTATATGTTGATGAATTACTGAATTTCCGAAAACGGCTTCTTTCAGAGATTATGTTCTCATAAGAAAAATTTTAGACCTTTTAATATAGATATTTATTAGTAAATGAAAACTATGAGGAAGCTATACTGACCTTACTTGGCAGACGTTTTTTATATTTTAGGTAACAACTTTTAATAATTTGTTTTTTCGAACTTCTTATCATCTGTAAGCGAATATTTTTTTTAAAGAAAGATCCTAAAAAAATTCTGTACAAATAAAAAATTATTACAAAGCATCTTTACTTCATGCTAATTGTTACTAATCACATATAAAATACCTGTTGACAACAGCAATCGACATTTTGAAATTTAATAAAAAAATAAATGAATAATTAAAAAAAGAATGGATTGAAAATTATTTCAGTTATACTTCATGCCATCTGGCAGTAGTAATTTTTATTTTTAATTTTTTCAACTCTTATAAATATATAATAGTTCATCCTTATTAATGAGTGGATGTTGCTTATTTGTAAATTAATATTTGTTTTATTATTGAATAGCCTGAAATGGGGAATCCGAGGAGTGCAGTTTCCATGCTGTCTCTAGTCTCCTTAGCCCAAGAAATGGGGGAGCGCCTTACCCAGCTTGTTCTTTCTGATAACAAGCTGTCCGGAATTCCTCAGATCGTTTCGGCACTAGCGGTAAGTAATTATACCAGATTAATGTTATTTATAATAATTGTATAGTTTATAAAATTCACTTAATTCTTTTGACTTTATATTTATGTTTATATGAACTTTTATTAATTGATAAAATTTATTAATGTTTTCTACATTAATTAAGAACACAAAAGATGAAAAGTTCTATAAAATTATAATTTAAAATAATAACTCATTTATTGGTATAAAAAATAATAAATCTTATTTATTGTTTGTGCCTAAGGTGTCATAGTTAGATAGTATAGACAATTTTTTGAGATCTTATAAAACATAATGATATAAGATACAACTTTTCAAAGTTGCCTTAATATATCTATTTAATTTCAATTTACTATTTCTGATTAGTTCATTTTAAAGTTCAACTTATTGAAGGTTTTCATGCAGTTGACGATTGCAGGTTTGAAGAGATTAGGAATATCCAATATTTGAATTAAACATAAAACCAAGCTGGATAAGCAAGTCCAACAAATCAATTGGAAATCACAGATAATTATAATCATAATTACAAGTATGCTTAAGGTTCACAAAAAAATAATTTAAAAAATGGTATACACAACATTTTAATCTTAATTATGATTGTGGACCTAGCTGTGAATACGATTACAATTGTGTAATCAAGTAATCAGGCTATTTTTTATTTTATTGTAGTTGTAAATGTAATCATGATTACAATTATACTCATATTTTGAGAAATTCAGTATTATTTGGGTATGACTTTCAAATTCCATTAAATGCTATTTTTTTTTAATTGATCAAGATTTTTTGTTTTTAGAGTTGCTGTCCAAATCTGCAGGTGCTTGACCTGTCCAATGTTCGAACTGTATCGCACACTACAGTTCATCTGCATATAGAAAAACTGCAGAAAGGTTGTCCAAAGTTGCGCGTACTTAGGATAACCAATAGCGAACTAGCCATTGCTACTGTCTCACTGAAAGAGCAGGTATAGTTATTTTTTAAATATTCAGATAATTTTTGAAACACTTGTTAAAACCTTTTTAATTTTAAAACTTTAATAAGAGAAGAAGAGAAGCAATAGCTATTACTTATTTAATATTTGCCTTCTTGCTCTTTTTTCCACGATCAATCAGAGAAATTTAATTTCTGCTGCTGTGATTCCGCTTTCTCATCTGCTTGTTCTTAACTAACTTTCAGCATTATATAAGGGTACAGATACTAAGAATATACTCGATATATATAGAACAACTAATAGAAATAGATCTTCATTTTACTTCTTGCATCCACGATGGCTTTTAAGATTGAATGCTCATCATTTCTCTTTACTTCACAATTTTCTTTATAAATTCAAAACTTCGGGGTGCACCCACAATCAGGTTTTAGAATTGATCGAAGTTATATGAGACATCTATTTTTTTTTCCTTCATTTCAAAAATACAACGCTGACATGAAGGCTTATTGTAAACCTCTATTAATGTCAATCCTATTCAGGACGTTATTCCTGCTGTCTCTAGAAACTGAACAGGCTTGTTGGGTTGATAAACTTGTTTTTCTTGGGATCAACCATCTTATCATTGCAGAATAAATGGAATCTTAATTCAGCAAATCTTTCACACCAGCAAGTAAGAGATATGATAAGCGGTTTCATCCTCCTGACCTATAACCTAAAAAGAGAGACTCAGTTAGCCGGAGATTAAACATGTGATATTTTAGTTTACAGTACCCAGTATATATTGCTGTAATATGAGAAATATATTTAATATGAGTTCCAAACTAATGTAATATATTTTCTCTTAATAAAACATTATTTTTGTACAGTGTCAAAAATTTTTTTTTAAATTTTTATTTCTAAAAATGAACTAAATATCATTTTAAACAAAATTAATCATAATTAATCGTGAAAAAAAATATAAAATACCAAGAAAACAGAACTAACAACCTAAGCTAGAATTTTTATGCAATTACATTTTTCGCTTTCATTCATTTTTTAAATAGTTGTCCAAATATCTTTATCAATCAGTGTACTCAAATGCCATTAACCACATTTAAATTTGCTTATGTGATGATAAATCCATGAAATTGCACATTTGAACTTCCAAGTAAATAAAAAAAATGTTAAAATAGAATAAGAAATAATTAAAGTTAAAATTCCGTGTATAATCATAGGTTCATTTACTGCATATAAATTCAGTATCAACATATGGCATCGATTTTAGGAGTAAAGTTACAAAGTAAGGTTACTTCCCTGCCAAACCTAGCTTAAAATTATGTTAACCACAATACCTTAAATCTTACTTTGTTGTAGTGTTAGAAACTTAACTATGAAAACAGGTCTATAAGTCTGTGGTGATCTACCCTGGTAGTCGAAAACCAAAGTACTTAATTGCGATTTCTAAATCAAGGAAGTTAACCTTTACAGAACTGAGTATAATTTTGGACTCATTAACACTGAAGGTCTCGACAAAGCTTGTTCAAATAGGAAAATGACTCAATGGATGAGGAAGAGTCTAAGAAAGGATGACTTGAAGTGTCAGATTAATGAGCATCCAGATCTTATTTGGAAAAAAAGAGAGGTTATCGTTAGAGGAGCATGAAATGAAGTAATGGTTAGATTGACAAGGTTTCATAAACATATATATAAAGTATACCGATCAATTAACTATAGAGGTGGTGAACCTATGACTACTGGTTATGACTCTCTGAAGGGAGGAGAAAATGATATGTGGGTAACCTACTCGAAAATGGCTACTTATCTATATACTGTCATTTCTAAACTTTGATCAGGATATCGACAGCCACAATGCAAAAGCATGTAAGAACAAAAACTAAAAATTTTTAGGAGATGAAAAAACTGCGTAATTTTAGTTCTATGAGCGTTATATTTCCAGTTCGATTTTTTTCACAGCCCTAAGACAAATATGTAATGCTCTACGTAACTTTTTTTATTGTATTTCTGCCAAACACTCGTTTTGAGCCATTGTTTTAAAAACAGATATTAGTTAGGTAAAAGCAATCAAATTTATTGTAGTAACATCCATAATTTTGTTAATAATGATCAAATCATGATAAGAACAAAGTCAGTTTCCAAATATAAAGAAATGATACACTTGAGATGAAAATTTGTAAAACATTTGACTGGAAAAGCGTATATTTGATCAGACAGATTATTCACTTTTTTATTTCCCACTGTAGGCGGTTCAAACAGAGTGCATGCATCCCATTTTGGAGTAGTCTATGAAAATATTTTTTTACGTACTCAACTTCATGTGAACATGATTTGATTCACGAATGCTTGGTAAGTTCTGGGTAATCTGCTGATGTGTAGATCACTTCAATTCTGAGCTTCTTGCAATTGAAGGTTAATTGGTTTGAATAGATAAAACTAGAGTTCTTTTTTCATCTCGTGTTAAATATTCTAATCGATAAACTCAGTTCTCTGTTTCACCATCTGGAATTTGGCGGTATTGTAGCTTTTTTTTCAGTCTTATATTCCCACTTACCACTTTCTTCTTTGCTTCATCTAGTTCCATGGTAAGCAGTGCTGGCCTCAGATAAGGGAACCAGAAGTGCAGGGCTGGAAGTGCCTACTGTTTATAAGAAATTTAAAACAAAGAATACAAAGCGTTTGAAAAAATTTGATTTTAGCCTAATAATAAAGCTAATTAATCTATGCGCAAAACGCTTTATACATTCTCTATTTAAATGACCACCTTTCATTGAGCATTTCAGTATGTTTTTTTGGTAACGACATGATCTCTATAACCTTTACTGTAATTTACAGTTTTTTACATCACAATTTGCTGGATTTTAATTTACAGGTTTTTACAAAAGCCAATGAGAAGAAATGAAACATCGTAGATTTCGTTTTGTGGGATCAAAATATGCACCAAGTCAAGATTGACCAGAAAAACTCAAAATCTTATTTTCCAAAGAAATTGTCCTTACAGGCTTTTGCAGCGTGGCTGTCAATATTTTATTACTAAAAATTATTATTATTACAAAGTATTCATAATGTATATACATATTTACAAGATTATATTGCAGATTTTTTACATTAAAATAATATGAAATAAAAATAGGACTTCTAATTAAAATTCTTGAGTGCGCGCGCACATTTAGTGGTGGCAGGTAGCGGGCAGGTAAACTAATTGCCCACCGCAAAATGAATATTGAAACTCTCCTTTATTAGTTCTGTCCTTGTTGCTCGACTAAATGTCTTAATTTATTATCTATATTAATAGCACCGAAATGAAACAATTTGTAACGGCCAAAGGAGCAAAGTGGGTTTAAATATTTTTTTAATGAGGAATGGAGTTGAGATTCACATTTCGCACCTCAACAAACCCTCAAATACGAATTTTCATTACAATCGAAAAATAAATCAAATTTTCGTCAAGGCTTTTTCAAATGTTTTTAAAAAATCATAAAAGTTGTCATAACTTCGACATGGCTCTACAATTTTAGTTTGAATTGTAACCCATCGTTATTTGAAAGCTTTTTTGATTCCCTGCAAATAAAAAAAAACAACAACTAAAATCGGGCAATTTGGTGCGGAGATATAATGCTTTAAACATTTTGTAATTTTTCTTAGGAGATTTAGAGACCGATTGCTTCTTATATAGACAATTATATTTAGCGATTTCTAGAATTGGAAAACCAGACAATCTCTATATCTATACAAAGAATGAAACAATAAACAATATCGCATGTCCACACGTATTGTTACATAAAATATTTTAGAAACATCTGATATCTTTTTTACTTCTTTTTTTATCTAACCAGAATGAGCCATGTAACGCGTGGCCAGGTCTAAAATATGGAGTATATAGTTTGTAGACTAATTGTGAGTTTGCATGTGTGTATACTTATGTACCATTCTTTATAAGCTGCCTCTTGTGTATATGAATTGCATCAACAAAAAAACAAAAATAAGGAAGTATAAGGAGGAGTGGAAGTGTTCCAAACCAATGTTGATTGTTCTTAGGATTCAGAAGGTCATGGCTGAATTATCTGTGTCATTAATATTAATGATTGCTACATAATATTTTTCTAAAGTTTAGTATTTTTAAAATTTTTTGTAATGCGAATTACATTTTATATCTCCATATTTTTATTTTGTTTTTTGTGTTTAGTCTAATATTTTTGTTAGGTATAAAATTTTAGTTGGGACTGTATCTCGGGAAATTTATATGTTTATTGTTTCTAAAATTGAAAATATGTTTTTGATAATCTTATAAGTATTGAAATGAACAATTAAAGAATGAAATAAAATACTTGTAATGTAAGTCTTACATTGCTACAAAATCCAATAAACTGATTATGATCGGAAGTGTGTGTCAGGTGATGGAAGGGGCAGTATAGAACTTCAGTGGGAGTCTTGGGCCGACGAAAGAAAAAAAAACTGATTAGATCTAATATTTCTATCTTTCTATCTATCTTAGCACTACAACCCGTTGGCAAGTCTTGGTCTTCTCCACCAGCTTCCTCCATTCATTTCTTCTCTGTGCAGCAGTCATTCAACTTCTGACTCCCAGGATGTCCCTTACATCTTTTTTTACACTATCTGATTATCTGAGTTTTGGTGTTTCTCTTCTAAAGCCCTGGAGAGGTTCCTTCAGAACCATTTTAGGGGTGGGTAGGGGTCCTATGCCAGTTACAAATCCTTCGCCATATTAATGAAGAGGAAGGGCATCATGCAGCTATAGTATATGGTGTGCGTCGATATTCAAGAGTATCCTGATCAGTCCATCTGATCTTCTCGATGGCAACTATTTTCTGTTTGGAATGTTCTATTTGATCAAGGGGATCTGTAGTATTAAGGTTATATTTTAATTATTATACTAAAATCAGGATCATTTAGTTAGTCAATCATACTGAAGTATATTAAAATAATCGAGCATACAATAACCTAATGAAAGAAATACCCTGAATTTCATTATATTTTTCAGAGCTTGTCAGAGGGATTTCCAATGTTGGAAGAGTTAAGCGTGGCTGACACTGCAGGAACTATGTGCGCCCAACCAGTAATTGATGATGATTCCCTCCAGAGGATATTGAAGAGTTCTCATAAATTGAGGCTGCTCGATGTCAGGGGATGTTCTAGAGTCACTGGTAACTCACTCGTCCGTTTGCCTGCTTGGGATCTGGAACACCTGTTTCTATCAGGTATTTTAAAAAATATAAGCTATATTTTTCAAGTTGAATTGAATATATCTTTCATTAAAAATATTTATTGTTGAAGTTGTTACCAAAATATTTATGGTTATAGAAATACAATGAATATTGAGTTGCATATTCATCAAACGGAAATATAGTTAAAGAATAAAAACTGAGAATGTATTGAAAATATTTTAATAATTATTATCATATCAACAAATATTGACATTGAAATTGAATATACTAGAACGATGTTCTTTGTAACAAAATGATTTAAACGTAAAGTTTATTATTAAGATTATTTGGACTCAATCTTAGGTCTAGAATTCCTCTAAAATACATACTACAGGCAAAGTGCTGCTATAAGAATGTTTAAATAAAAATATTACATTAGATTAGAAACAATTTGAAATATATAAAGTGTCCCGTAAGTAGAGGGAAATATTTAAAAGGTTGATAGAAGACATCAAGATTTACAAAAAAAGTTCATATAAATAATTGCCCAATTTCCAGCAGATAAGTAGAAAATTTAGAATTTGTTTTTTTATGCGAGTCACGTTTTTTGGTTAATAGGAAGCGATAACTTAAAAAATATTTTATTTAAGTAATTAAACATTGCTTCGTAGTAAACTAGACAAAATTTAATTTAAACAAAAGTAGTTTTTGTCTTTGTTAAAAATATTTGAAGAGGTCTATTGAGCGGGCAAACACATCTAAGTTGCGATTAAAAAAATGTCATAAATTATGTGTGATTTTTTTTTATCACCCTTCAACTATACTACAGTTACCCAACTTTTAGAAAAACTTCCTCATTTAAAAGACTTTAAGTCCATATAATTAAGTTGAGATTTGTTAGAAAAATTTTGAGATTTACCTCAAGTTGTATAAAGAAATAATGAGATTTTTTACCCAGTTACCTATTGTAAAAGTACCCTTATTTTCTGAAAAAAAATGAATACAATTAACAGTTGCAAAGCTTTTATTTTTTGTTTTTTTGTGATATGGGATTTATTGTAAAATGAGATTTATTGTAATAAACATAATTGCCTAAAAACACATTTTATTTGTATAAATTTAAAAATGATGATTTTTGAAGTATTTCGTCATGTAAGGTGGTTATAAAATTTTGTTTTTCTCACAGATTTCTGTCTGTAGGAATTGATGCATATTTGTAAGTGACAAACTTAATGTTTCTAGCCTGAATATTTACGTTTCCCTAAAAATACTTAAAGCAATCAGTAGGTTTAAAAGAAATCTACTTCTTAAAACCTAAAACATTTAATTTAAACATAAATTTTAGTAAGAAATCTGGGAGAAAACACTATTTCATAACTACTTTATGTGAATAATCATCATTTTTAAATTTTTAAATTCACAACCTATATTACAATACATCATAGAAATAAAAAAATAAAAGCTTTGCAACTGTTAATTGCAGTCATTGTTGCAGAAAACAAGGGTACTTTTAGGTGACTAATTGTAGTGATTGTTGCAGAAAACAAGGGTACTTTTAGGTGACTGGATAGAAAATCATATCATTTCTTTACTCAACTTGAGATGAATATAAAATCTTTTTCTAATAAACCTCGACTTAATTATGATGGACTTCAAGCTTATTAAACGAAGATGTTTTGCTATAAGTGTGGTGAGTGTAGTACAGTTGAATGGTGGTGAAAAAAAATCAAAAATAATTTATGACATTTTTTTAAAACTGAACTTAGCTGTGCTTTTCCACTCAATAGCCTTCTTTGAATAATTTTAACAAAGACAAAATCTACTACTTTCGTTTAAAGTAAATTTTGTCTAGTTCATTATGAAGCAATGTTTAATTACTTAAATAAAATATTTTTGAGTTATCACTTCCTATTCAACTACAAACATGACACTTAAAAAAACAACACAAATCTTAAATTTCCTACTTTTCTTCTGAAAAATGGGCAATTGTTTATATGAACTTTTTTGTATATCTTGATGTCTTCTATTAATCTTTTAAATATTTCCCTCTATTATGAGACACACTAAAAAAAAAACAAATCTTAAATTTCCTACTTTTCTTCTGAAAAATGGGCAATTGTTTATATGAACTTTTTTGTATATCTTGATGTCTTCTATTGATCTTTTAAATATTTCCCTCTATTATGAGACACACTAAAAAAAAAAACACAAATCTTAAATTTCCTACTTTTCTTCTGAAAAATGGGCAATTGTTTATATGAACTTTTTTGTATATCTTGATGTCTTCTATTAATCTTTTAAATATTTCCCTCTATTATGAGACACATTGTATACAATAACTAGAATTATAATTTGCAAATGATTATAATAATTGAAATTATATCTTTAAAAAAACAACTATTTCTGAAATTATTATTGAGAAATGTATTAAATTAAATTTATGAAATGTCATGTAATAGTCAGTGGATCTTTTTATTTCACTATAATCTGATATTGTTAGTTTAATGCCAAAAATCACATAAGTACATTTTTGGATCTAAAGTTTTAAGTGAATTTCGACCTAATGCAGAAACGCAGTAAGTGCATCAAAATAACACAAACCCTTTTATGTATAAAAAACACTTACAATAAGTTCACAATGTTCTTATTACACAGAGAGGAAATTCATCAAGGCCAAGATACATTGTGATTTAATTTTATGAAATGTTACTTTGTGACTTTTTGCATTAAATCCACAATATTTATTGCTAAATTCTTTTACTAGGTTGTAATTCCACTTGACTTACTACTGACCAATTTCCATTTAATAATTTATTAATTCAAAGTTAGAATATTATTGTTGAAATATATTCTACAATACTATAAAATGTTAGGTATCTTCTATTTTCGTTATGTTATAATTGAGGACACTATTAATTAGGACATAATTGAGCAAGAATTTAATAATTATTTATTCATTTTAATTATTTATGATTATCTAATCTGGATCATTTTTTTTTTATATATTCTGCACTATTTATTTTTATTTTGTTTGATATTTAATATTGATATGTAGACCAGAATATTTTGTTTTTAATAAATTATCACATTATTAAAATCACTAATAATTTGTGTAATCTTGTCATATGTTGACTTGTTCAATGATTTTGTACTATTAATTTGTAAAATTACTTAGTAATCACGAATTAATTAATTATTATTAATGAAAATGGATATAGTTTATGACTCTGTTTTTATATCTAAATCAAACATCTTCTCTTGAGTCTACAATAAATCAATATTAATTAACCAAGTGATTGTGAACTATATTAAGCCTGTTTTATTCTGGGTTTGATTTGATTACAAGCTCTCCTCTTGGGTCAGGAATTAGTGGTGAATTTGTCCCTGCTTTGGTATCAGTAAGATTATCACAGAATATTAGATGTTTGTTGACTTTCTGAGATGTACAGAATTTCTGAATAGAACTCTTCTTTCTTTATTCTTAATCAGAAAAAAAACACACATTCGTCTGATTGTGTTGTTTAATGATCACAACTCATGCTCCCATGAATTCCTATCTTATGTACTGTGTATATTATTATACTCAAACTTATAGGAGCCAAACTGCACATTATCTGGCACGATACCAAACTCTGAGGTCATATACTTTATTTTCAAATATATATACAGTTATATATATTGTTCGCTTGTTTTCAAGTATATATACAGTTATATATATTGTTCGCTGAAGACTTTTATATATTTTTTGTTGCTTGGTCCTACCATTCCTTCTTCTTCTTTTGATTATTTTTTTACTTTTCTGAACTTCAATACTTTTGCCAACAGGTGATATATCACTGTTGATTAATTACCTGCTCATGAGAATTTGTAATGAACTATTTGTTAATCCCGTTCCAGACATGTTCTGTTACTCCAGAAGTCCTAAGTTGTTGTCAGTTCATTGTACTTCCATAGTAATGTTTTAGTGTATTCAATAGTTTTCTCCAGCATACTGTTTAACTTAAGGTTATGTGGACACGTGTTGACAAGAGTAATCAATGTCCCATTCTTTAAAAATACTTTTAAATTCAAATGACCCAAATGGTGAGTTTTCACCTACTATTTTATTTGGATTACCGTGTGTTGCAAATAAAGGCTTTATTACTTAAAGTTTTGAATACAGAGTAAGACAATAGCCCTTGATACAAAATGTCTTCTCCTTCTTCTTCCATTGGTTTGACAGGCCATTACTGATCCCTGGCCTCCTCTAATAACTTCCATCAGTCTGTACTATTAGGCAGCAGTACTCCAGTACCTGACCCCCAGGATTGTCTGGGAATCTTCTGCTATACCATCCATCCATCTTAGATGCGATCTTCCTCTACACCTGGTACTATGGATGCCCTTGTCATTATTTTTCTGGTGATCTCAAACTCTTACATTCTTGCTACATGGCCAGCCCATCCTTATTTACTTCAGTGTCGGGTTCACCAAGGAGGTTATATATTTCTCGATTACCCCTCCTGAGGTATGTTTGACTGACTCTTCTAGGTACATAAATGTGTCGCAGATTTCTCTCAAAAGCCAATAAACTTCGCTCATCCATCCGTGATATTACTCATGACTCAGTGCTGTACCTCATACTTGCTCCTTAAATGTCTTCCTAGCCCAAAGTAACATTGGTTATCAATAAATTTTCTCCTCTCAATTTCCTTTGTGATGTCATTTCCCACAGTTATCAGGGATCTCAGGACAAACTCATCCACTTTTTCAAACTTATAGGAGCCAAACTGCACATTATCTGCCAAGATACCAAACTCTGAGGTCGTATACTTTGTTTTCACAGCATCTACATGTAGTCCCAGTTGTCGGGCAGTTGCTCCTAGAGCAAGGAAGGCTTCACGAACTGTAGCCTGGGATCTATCGATGTTTAAGATGTTCAAAGATGTTTACAGATAATTTGGAAGGGATGTTCAAAGAAGTTAATTATTTTCTGGTGAAAATTTTTAGCATAGATGAAACCATTTTACATTAGAAAAAATGTTCTATCAGACATGCATTAAAAAAAAAAAAAGAAGCTAAAAGCATTCCTGATTTGAAAGCATCAGAGGCTGGTTTAACATTGTTATTGGCTCGAAATGTTACAGCTATAAATCAGCTTTCAGAAGATGATATTGATAAGTTCACTTACTACTAAAAGTTGATTCAATATGAAGGAAAGAATGAAACTGAAGATTTTAATCAATGTCAAAAAATGTGGTCATCTATGTCCTTGATCAGCTGTCATCAAAGCTAAATCATCAGTATATGCTAAAACTATTTTCTTGTCCCACCAAATAACTTTTCCAGGTTATTTATTTTACAAAAGAACAGAAAAAGAATGTTAGTCCATTGTTTATTAATTTTAAACCTGAAGAACCTGTTCTATTATGGTCCATTTATATATTTTTACTCAAAACCTTACACCTTAATGCAACTCCACCCTTTCTTACCATGTTTAGAAAAGAAACTACAAATAATTTCTGATGTGTTTTATTTTTATATTGTATCTTTAATATTTTGTATACCTGGCAATTCTTCAGTCTTCATGTATGTGTTGAAAGCTTTTTGATTCTAGATTATTTTATTTTGCTTGAATA
The DNA here is from genome assembly GCA_928085145.1 of Nezara viridula. Classification (NCBI taxonomy): domain Eukaryota; kingdom Metazoa; phylum Arthropoda; class Insecta; order Hemiptera; family Pentatomidae; genus Nezara; species Nezara viridula. The sequence goes on along the minus strand of OV725077.1, from coordinate 85,794,148 downwards.
TTATAAACATCTATTAATTATGTATTTTTTTCTTCTCGACAATATATCAATTAAAAAAATCTCAATTTAATAAAATTTAATGTTTTAAACTTTTTTGGCTCTACTGAAATGTTGGAATTTTTCAGTTGCACTATTTCACACAAACTGCTTGACAAGACGACCTACAAAATGATATCTGATTTTTTTTTTTTTTTACATTTTATTTATAAGATTGTAATTTTACTTAAAGATTATTAATATGCAATTGTGTGTGCAGGCTGTTATGTGACCCGCATCAACGATTCAGGGCTAGAGCTTATCTGCCAGAAGTGGGCTCACAGCCTCATTGAGGTGGACCTGGCCTGGTCCACTGCCACTCTTCCGTTGGACCAGGCTGTAGCTGCTCTTGCCAGCCCTGACCACAGCTCTCCCCTAAGGTCTTTACTTTTCTATTTATTAATATTTAATTATGTTTTTTACTACTCCTAAATTGAGGATTTTATCCTAGTGTTTTACTGCTATTACAATTTTCAAAAATGACTATGATGTGTGATAAATAGTCATGATGTAGTCATTTTATAATTTTTATTGTTGTTATATATCAACGTTTAACGGCATGTTAACACCACTGAAAGTGTTCGAGTGCTTTCCCTGATAACCCACAAGCTTGCTTGAGTTGAAATGTCGGTAACAATAAAAATTTGAAAATTACTTCATCCTGACTACTTATAACTCATGATATGTAGAACATTCAAGTAACTTTCTTCAATAAAATGACAATGCAGATGTATTTACTGAAAACTGGAGAAGTTAGCAGATCAAGGACATGTCTTGAAAAAGCATTTATCTGCCTAAAATAAAAGTTAAAATAATTTATACTAACCTGAAAGTTAATACTGGTTGTTAACTGTACAGGAAACAATAAAGTTGTTAATACCTGCAAACTGCTTATTTGTTTTTTTAATCGCTAGTACCTTATAAAATGGTGATGAATAATTAAAATAATACAATAATATTACCACTTTTATCAATTAAAAGAATGCTCAGGGCACACTCTGTATTAATTAAAAAAGCATATGAAATTATTTAATGTATGCAAACATTATTCCCACATGGAAAGTAACTGTTCTTCAGGGTTAAAAACAGACAAGATACAATGTAGGTTGCATTTCAAAACTATTTCTCCCCACTATTCTACCCTTTTTCTCTTTAGTCATATATTATTAAATTTAATATTAATTTATAGTATGAAATAATTCAGGTGATAAGTCAAAATAAAAATGCCATAAATAAATATTATTTGTTTTTGCCATTATTATTTTGACTGATCATCCCAACTATCCTTCTCTTCATTATTCACTACAGTCAACCACCAACCCACAATTATAATATAATTCAAGTTTGTTGTATGTTTAATTTCATGATACATAAGATAATTAATTTCTACTTTTCTTTTAATCTCATCTGTCTTATGTTTTACTATTACTGGTTGTTATTTATTTTTATTGCACGTTTATCTTAATTTATCATTGTTAACTCTCTTTAATTTTATAATATTTCTTTGCAGTCTTATTTTTACTTTCAATATTGTGTTCTAACAATTCAGATGTAAATTCTTTATTTCTTTTACTTTTTTTCTATTAATTTTTTCTTGTACAATTTTCATCCTATCTGGTTACATGTTTCTCATCTTTATTGTGTCTTGTATTTGTAATCTTGAAGTCGTGATTCAACTATTCTATTCATTTATCGAATAGTTTTAGGTTTTTTTGTTCAATTTTAACTATCCACTTTAATTCAGCCAAGTATTAATAAAGTTATGAATTTTCGATGAAAATGTTTATTGTTGATAAAAAAGAAAAGAAAATTGAAAGTATTTTATGGTTAAAAAAATAATGAATCTTCAAAATTTCTTTAACATTTTTAGAAACAGCTATTATAAAGAAAATGAATTCTTCAGGTCATTAATATTGTCAATAATAATTATTATTTCAGTTTTCAGAAATATTCATTGAGAAGTTTGTGATTATCAAATGTCTATAATCGATCTGCTATTTAAAACTATTAAGGTTTTAATTAATGTTATTTAGCGTATATGCTTAAAATAATAGGCATGAATTAATTAAAAAAAAAAATATTCCTGTTTTCAGAAATATTGTATGCTCATAAAATCTACTATTTTAAAAATAACAATGACAGTGATTTTTGTTTTCTTTTTACTATCTGTTGTTTTTTTTATATTTGAATATTACTGATAGTAATAATATTGAATACCGGTAATAGTAATTTACTAGTAATAGTAATATTGAAACCAATTTAAATTTAAGTAATGTATGATTTAGTTAAATTTAATTTTAGATTACCCATTATGGCAGGATATTTTTTTTTATACAAGAAGAAAGAAAATTAAGAATGAAGATGAAATATTTTCATAGATGAAATATTTTCATAATATTGGTTTATCATTGTATTATCATTACAACAAATATTTTCTTATTAATCTTTGTTTTTCATTTACAAATTTTTATCAAGTTATACAACCAACTTTTGAAATAAACTAAGTTCAAACTTCAACAAAATATTGAAAATTTAGTTAAAAGATTTCAAAACAATGCACCAGGTCTCTCAATTACCACTGCCATCTAGTCAGTGTTTCTTGTCCAATGAGGTATCATGAGGACAGAAAAAGATTGTATTAAATCATATCAATAAAATATACAGGATGTTGATCTGTCAATAATTTAGGGATAGCTAATAGAAGTTGGGGGTTAGATAGCTAATATTTATAGTTAAAAGAATGAAAGAGACCTCTTGTAAGAACAGTTTAGCTGAACAGAAATATCTACATATCTACAGCTTAGCTGTGTTAGTGAAGGATTATGGTTATCTTATTTTATTTTTTATGGCCTTATATAATGTATGAATGCAATTACTTATGACAAAACAATATAACCTCAACACTGGTAAGACCCATTTACACCATGAACTCAGAAGCACTGGAATCTTTAGCTTCTGTTGAGTCATAACTTAAAAAAACAGCCAATTTTTTTTATTCAGTTTTAATAGTTCCATCTTAATAAAATAAGAAAAAGTGTGTATTTATTATATCACATTTCAGGTAGAGAAATTGTAATAAAAGTAAGAGATCTGGAATGGAACATACATTTAATGCAAATTTTATATTTAAACTGAGATTTGAGAATGAAAGCAAAAATTACATAACACCGAAATAGAAGAACAGCTGACTTAGCTGTTACTTATAATAAACCCGTAGAGAACTTATATATTAGATAGAGAGATAGGTCCATGGGACTACCAAAAGTTTGGTTGATTTAAAGTCTATTAACTCTATTTATGGAAGTGAGAGCTGGCTCCCGTTGGACAGGCACTGGAGTAGAGCTACTGCTGGAAAAACAAAGTACCTCCATAGAATAGAAGGCAAAACAAGGAGAGGCAGAGTTAAGCCGACAGGCCACAGAAAGTTCAGCATTGCTGAGCTGAGCGTACCTGAGTCAGCTTCCAAAACCGAACAAAAGGTTTTCAAGGTTCAAAGAAGACCTAAATTGCTATGGATCGACCACATCCCTGTAGAACAAATTATATAAATATATATTAACATTCTGGTGTGTCCATAAAATATAATTATATATTTACAGGATGATTGATAAACAAATAATAGTACAGATAATGGAAAGATATAAAAACTTACATAAATATAAAATAGACAGAGAAAGTAAAATAAATAAACAAAGTATCAATAAATCACAAAATAATCAAAGGGGTACTTTGAGATTCTTATGACTTAGGTTTTTAAGTGCATTTCATGTTCAACTGGATTGGGAATGGAGTAGGTGTTTGAAGAGAAGAGATTTGAAGGAGGATGCTGACATTCCGTGTCGAATATCAGAAAGGGTAGAATTCCTGAGGGAGACAGCTTGAATTAATAAGGATTTGTCAAACGTAGCAGTGCTGTGAGAAGGAGGATAGAGGTTGGACGTACGGGATCTGGTAGGACGGGATTGAAAGGAGCATTTGAATTGTTGGATCTGTAGAATATATGAGGATATGATGAATCATTTGGGATATGATTCAGGTAATTAAATGGGAGAGTAGATTTATGAACTGTGATTGTTTTCTTGTTATCAGACAGCATGGAAATCACACTGACAGCTTTTCATTACCTCTCACAAGTCTATGGAGGAATTCTTTTTGTAAAAAGAATTGAATAATATACTTTGAAAATCTTTATAACAAAGTTATTTACAGGAATTTCAGCTCAAAGGATTCAAGTTTGGACTGAAAGTGAAAACCTAATTCCAGAGGAGCAAGGGTGATTTCGGAAAGGAAAAGGCTGTGTTGAACACTTATTCAAAATGATGTCGAATCATCAATACAAATCTCCAAGTTAAAGAAAACTATGTTTATGCAAAATTTTTAGATTTTAGAAAAGTGTTTGACTCCATCAACCATGAGCTCCTTTGAAAAAAGCTTTTTGATTTTGGTATCAGTGATAAGATTGTGAGATTGCATATAGCACTGTATGACATGGCTACAATGAAAATAAAAATTGGGGATGAGGTGTCGGAGGAACTAAAAATTAGCTCAGGACGTCTACAAGGCGAAACTCAGCCCCAATCCTTTTCATTACATTTGTCTCAGACATAATAACCTATTTTGTAAACAAGGGTGCATCAGGTTTACTCATTGATAGTGCAAGTGAGGTTATAATGCTACTATTGGCAGATGATATTGTGATGTTAAGCAATTCCTGGCATAGCACCCACAAAAAGCTTGCAGATTCTGGAAAGGTATTGTGCCCGAAACTCACAAGTCCTAATTCCCCAATAATCAAAAATCCTAGTTTGCCACAAATCACCATGTATGAAAAAAATGAAGTCTCTCTATTGGCAAAACAAAACCTCTGGAATTTACAAAAAGCTATAACTATCTAGAAGTGCCATTTTCAACATCGGCAAAATTTTCCAAAGCTGCTGAAAACTTTGTTTAAAAGTCAAATGTCGCAGGAGCGAAGGTACGAGAGATCTTAATAAGAGGTAAGAGCGATTTGTGGGAAACCAAAAATGACCCTTTTTGATTCAATGGTCTCGTTAACTCTTCTTTATGCAGCAGAAATTTGGGGCTTGAGATATTCGTAATCAATCAAATTCGCACAGGTGAAATTTCTCAAACTCTTATATCTCTGGCCAAAATCAACTCCTAATTACATAGTTAGATTGGAAACTGATCACTCACCGGTCTTGTTAGTTGTTTTAAAGGAAGCTATAAATTTCTATATCAGACTGTCATCACTACCGGACCACTGGCTTCCTCGAAAATTCTTGGAGAAACTGGTGGCTCTTGATGCCAGGAAGCCAAATTTGGATTTTAACTGGTTCTCACAACTTAAAAATATAGCCGCTTCTAATTTTGTTGAAGAATATTTTAATCATTTTTCTGATCTAGGAATACTTGTTTAAAAACAAAAATGCTATTTTAACAATTGTATCCAACAATTTATACTCCAGAGACATGGAATGTGTCTACAATTCAAATTATAGCCCTATTTTTGTAACATCTCTCTCATATTTTATAAATAATAATAACCTCGGAAGATCGCTTAATACCGTTGGGATACTTCCAAAATAAATAAGAGGTTGTTAAATAAAAAACAAAATTATAAGAATATTAATATAATTAATTGAAATTTACAATTATTCTATCTCAGGTATGGTTACTGACAATCAGATCAACTCAGACAAACTATTATTATTTACACTTTTTATACTAAAATTAAACACTGATTTTAAAATAAAGTCAAATATGAATTGGCAAGCTAACCTTTTTTCTATATTCACTGTTTCTTCCTTTGTTGCACCAAATTCATTTGTCTTCAAATGCTTTCTAATGTTCTGCCAAACACAATTTCCAAATTGGTGACACTTATCTTCTCCTCAACTCAAGCTTTCTAGGATATACTCTCTCTTGTAATTCCAAACAACTAGTCTATCTGCCAAACAACAACAAATGCCAAGATGGTAATACTATTACTGGATTTTTCCCACTGGAGCCAGGATCCCTTCTCCCATCCTCTCTTCACTGCAGTCAAACAATAACTGCTTGCCAAAACAAAAACCTTTGACCCTCTCCTCTTTGGGATTTTCGTTCTTGGGAAACTGCAAAGCAGCCATTTTCTTTTCCCTGCACTAGTAGAACTGGATTAGCTTAAATATTATTATTTGTATCTACATGTGTGTTTGTAATCCTAAGATCTCTGCTATTTGTTTTGCTTAGTTGTGTTCTGCTTAGTAAACTTTCTTTGGCATACATGTATTTTTATTCATTTATGATATTTACTATATAAAAATATTTGGAATATAAAATATATTTGGAATATATAAAAAAACTAATCCCTACTAACATTAAATGGGGCAGACTCCATGGCTACAATGTATATTTAGCCAATAAAATGTTTCCATTCTACTTTCGTTAACAAACGATCGATTTGAATTGAGTGTTGCTTGGAATATGACCAGAATATCTAAAAGACAACACAAAATGATTTTGTTCGTGGTAATGTACCATCAGGCAACAAAGTAAAAAAAAAAAAATGCAGGAGGCATTTAGGTTGGAAATGTCAGCGCATGCTTCTTAATCACCAGACTTGGCTCAGCAGAGGTTTATTTCTTATGAAAATGGCATAATGACCGGTTCACCACAAAGGAGCAAATTCTTCTGGCTTGACATTCATAAATTGCCAGAGATATAGGAATAATGTATACCTAGACTTAATTTCAAATGAAATATTTGTTAACATTTGTATGCAATAAATATGTATTTTCTAAGTGTAATACCTACACACCTTATGTACTTCTTGTAATCTCATTGACTGTTAAATGGCTAAAGCTGCCTATTTAATATTTTTAGTATTTACTGTTATAGCAATTATGTATTTTAACTTATTGTTATTACTAAAGCATTATTTATTAATACTGTTTTCTAAAATTTAGGGTGCTGAACTTGTGTGGGTCTTCAGTTAATTTGGACCCAGTGAAGTCAGTGCTGGCTCGATGCCCTATGCTCAGCTCTTTGAACCTGAGTTCTTGTAGGGCAATGCCGAGGGGCATCAAACGGCTCTACACTGGTCAGGCTCTGTCACAGCTTCGAGCCAACATGGCAAAGGAGCAGGAGTGAACAACAGAAGCAAACTGTGTTCTTATTTATATATAAGTATATAGAGAAAAAGTTATCTTTTATATATAGTTCTTGGTTTAGTCAAACTGTGTACGTCGGGACTTCTTATTTTAAGTTCGAAATGAGTTTTGAATTCTAAACGGGTTTGATTAAGTCATGGGACAGAAGATGTTAAGAGAGAGAGAGTGAAGAACCTACGCTTGAGGCGTTTGTCGTGCTTTAATCAACATGTAAAATATTAAGACAATAGTTACCTTCTGATGAGATTTTTGTAAGCATTCTGTCTGGTCACTGTGTTTGTTTAGAGTGAAATAAATATGTTCTTGGGCTTAGAAATACTTCATAATAAAAAAAAAAAAAAATCAAGCTCCTTATTTTGATGCTTACATGGGTTATTTTATATGTAATGACAGATTGTTGGAAGAGCAACTTTTTGTAATTAATTACAGTGCATATTGGTAGATACAAAGCCTTGCACAGATTGAGTGAAATAATCTGTAGTGCAAAAAAAGGTAGAAATGCAATGTTTTAAATTCTAATATCCATTATCTCTAAGTAGAACTTTAAAGATAAAAATAGAATATTCCGTTTGTTTTCAATTTGTTTAGTATATTAAAATTTATTAACACTGAAGGGGAAAAAGTGGCCAGATTATCTTATTTATTTAGTTTTTAAATCAACTAATAGTTAATATCTCTAGTTACAAACAAGTCTTTCACAACAATTAATTGATCATTTAAGAACAAATGATGTATATAATTAAAAATAACAAAAAAATAAATTTGTATGAAAATTAAAATTTCAATAGGATGTCATTCCTATTGATGTTTTGATAGTTAATCAGAGATATTTTCATCTTCTTTCATTAAAAACATCCATTAACTTTAATAGAGATACTAGTAAATATATGGACTATGTTAGAGCCACATTTTTTCCATGTTGTTATTTTCAATATATTAATAATTTTATATTCTCTGTTTGTTGGATTTAGTCCTTTCCATCATAAAAACTTTTCATTTTAATATAATAATCTGAACGAAATTATCACTCTTTTTGTGCAGGGTGTTACTAATCACCTAAGCATATATTTATGAGTATTATTTATTTTTTATACATATAAATATTTTTACTTTATGAATTTTATTATATTGTGGGTTTGATGGAGAAAATCATTTTTATTTGGACGGTTTGTATCGCCTCTTAGCATTGGATATAGTGACTCGTGATTTCATCATCAGTCAGATGTTGACTCGTATACTTCCATTTGTGTAAATATTTTTTAAAATTTGAATCTATGTAATTTTTTAAAAGTAAATAAATGTTGCTGAGTCGTAATACTGCTAGGTAATTTTGTGTTTTGAATTATGTTAGCATATGAATTCTTGTGATATGTGTTGAGTGAGAGTTACTAATCTATTTATCATTTTTCATTTGCGTTAAATTATGTTATTGTATGTATATTTTTTTTATTTTTAATAAGTTATTATTTTTTATGTCTTTTATTTGTGTGCCAGTGAATAAAATTTCTCTTGAATCTCTCCAGCAAAGCCACAATAGATAAGCATATGTGTGATGTTTTGTTTGTATCAATGTAATTCTTACATTGTCGAATATGTTGATCACTACTAGTAAGATTGCTCATAATTATCTATTACATGTTAAAATCTTATTCATCACTTTATTGACAATTTTCTATTCTTAGTTTTCCATTAAAAAAAAAAAAAAATTAAAATGGTTTTGTTAAGTATTTTATGTAATAATATAACTTGTATAGGTGAAAGAAACATGATTTTTTGTTACATTCAGTTCTTTTAAACATTTTATTTTCATTTTAAATAAAGTTAGGCTAATTTAGCACGTTTCATCAACACCAAATAAGTAATTGTATGTATATATATATATAAATTGTAAAATTTATGGAAACAATAAGTATGATTGAGATTTTGTTATAAAGTTGTAAAATATCCTGTTATTTATTTCTTGTTAGATGTTACAATTTTTTTATATTTTCATTTCAGAACCGTACAAACATTTTTACCATATGTATCGTGTATCACGGATTTGTTTTTAAAAAGTAAATTGAAGACTGCAATTTATTATTCAAATAAAATCGTGTTGTTGTTATATTTAACTGAAATTATTATTCGTTACCAAAACAAAAATGTAGTTCACTCCCTTTCCTGTTTGTATAAAATAAAAACAAATAAAAATTATGATAATAAAATAAAATAAATAAATAGAAAGGAAATAGTGCAATAGTGATAATACACATTTGTTAATTAAATTGTTTTTTGTAAGAAATTTTGTCGAGCGTCGGGTTTGGTATTTTAAATCTTCCCTTTTAATTATTAAGGCACCTGCCTAATTGAATATTAGTTAATTAATTAAATTTTAATAATAATTGTTTTATTAAATAAGAAACAAGAACAATGACGATCGTTTACAAAATTACTTTCTCGAGACAATTATAGCTGTAATTAGTAATTTTTAACTAAAATAGGTTTTTAAAATTATATTTTTTGCTTTTTTTTTTATTTACATTCCAACCTAAATATTATCAATAAAATAACAGTAGAGAGAAATAAATTATAAATGAATAAATGAAGATGATTCAGTATTAAAACAGAGATGAGTCAATTTTGTTCGACCACAAATCCTCTTACCAGTTTCTCTAGTTTGTACATAAAATATATTGCTAATTTTAATTAATGTTTGTACAGAATCTCATTATTATATTGTTTGAAATTTTATTAACTTATAATTAGAAGAATCGAGAGGGCTTTATATTATATTATATCATCGCTTATTATTGTAAAGTGACTTTGTAAATATATAAATATATATAGGGAGAGAGGAAGAAGAAAAGAAAAAGAAGAAAGAGAGATACAGATTTTAATATTTAAATTTATTTTTTATGAAATAATAATTTTAGTATAATTGTAAATTATTTATTATGTAAGTGGGGTACCTTTTATGTTTTAACAAGCAACTGTGTAATACAATCTGCAAGAAAAGTTAAAGGGTTGTTTAAAAAAGACTACACTTATTACTTATCAATATAAAGAAATTTAAAAAAATAAAATAATTTTCTGTATAGTACAATTGAATTAGTTTGTTCTATTATAAAAACTCCCTGTATGGAATTGGTATTAATACCATAACGGTTGAATGATTTCATAAAAAATTATGTTACTAATCTGGTTTGGCAAAACCAATTTCATCTTAGAATGGAGTCAAATAAACAAAATGAAAAATATTCAGTTCCTAGTATTTTGAATTTTTCTATTCTTTTTTTCCAAGTTGGAAGTGGGTTTGCTCAGTCATTAAGGCACTGGAATCCTAGATTTGCTGTGGAAGATAATTTATTCTTTCGGGCTCATCCAGCCTATACAAAGTGCGTATCCTTAATTGATTTGAGGGATAATCTAAGAGGGGGTTAACTCTTTATGCTAACCTTATCGCTATGGAAATATAATAAGGCATCGTGTGAAAAAACTAGTTATTAATGAAAAATTTCTGGTTGGGATTTTGTTTCTTTTTTTTTTTTGGTTAATAAAAGAAGAAAGATTTGCTCATTGTGAAATAGATATCATTATTAACTCGCCATTGACAATTATCGCCTTATCTTGGTTTTTGTAATCAACCCTTTAACTATGTACAGTTATTTATTGTATTTTATAACTTTTATTTTGTATTTGTTGTAATTTAATATTATCTTGATCAATATTAGATATATTTGTTGCATTATATATTTAAAAAAAAATTATTGAATGTTAAATTTGATAATGATTTTCAGTTTTGTTGGTACCCTGCTGGATTTATTTTAATATATCATACCAGACTGTTAAAAAGATTTGTTTAATTTTTATCAGAGGCACAATTTAAATACTACAAAATTTAAAATATAATCTAGTTTTAATGTTTATATGATTAATGTTACATATTTGTGATAAATACTTGTAAGTATTTATTTGATGTGCCATTTAAAAAAATAAAATTATTTGGGTGCCCTCTTTTATGTTCTTCTTGAAGTGGGAGGTATATATATATAAAGTTTTAAATTTGTAATGTGGTTTCCGTTACAAACTAAATTATACTAATTAAATATCCTATTACTTCTGTTTTTCAAATATGTTTTTCCAAACAATAACATAGGCTTGTTTATGTTGATACCTGCACAGTAGTTGTATTTATACATCGTAAATTATATATATATATACATATATATATAAATATTAAATAAATGGTATTATTGTTATTTTTAAATGTTATTGAAGTGTTGATTAACCTTTTCTCAATCATTGTTTTAAAAAAGTATTCACAATTTGATGGGCATTTTTTTCCTGCTTATAAGGCATTATTTTGCCATTGAATCAAGTGCAAAAAATATTTTTGAAAGTCGGTGTAGAATCAGGTCTCAAATTACATCAACAAAGCAAAATAGTGGGAAGTGTATGTTCAGGTTTTTAAATATGGATAAAGGCATTCCATAAATATATAATATAATACCTAGGCTTATTTTAATGGGAAAACAACTCTTGAAGGGCTTTAAAAATTGAGTTAGAAATTTTGGTCTAAAGGAAGATGGAATCCACTCGTGAATTTATGTTACTACATAATGTGGAATAAATCAGTAAGCACCTTGTAAATACTGTTGATTCACCTTTTCTCAATTGTGTACTCAGTATAACTCAAACTATATATTATAGATATCTCAATTTTTTGTTATTTTTTTTCGGAATCTTTATTTCAATATATTTTGGCTTCATTGTTTCTTCTAATAGTTGAAAATTTCAAATTCAAATATATCAATTAGATGAATTTTTTTTTTAATGGAGCTATGGAAATTTAGATTTCATAACTCCTATAATAACAAATGAAATTCTCTAACAATTATTTTTAAGTTTGTAAAATATATATATATATATACTGAATCGAGGCCAAAAAAAAAAAAATAAAATAAAATAAGAACTATTTTATTGTATTTATCTTAAAGAAGAAGTAGAACATACTAATATTTTATGAACGAGGAAAACGTATATTTATAAATATATTTTTGAAAATATATTTAATGAAATTTAACAAATTTATATCTGATGATATATTCAAATAATAAAATATATACCGTCGAATTATGGTAAAAAAATCATTTAGTAACATTTTAGAAAAGGAAATGAGTGAATGGATGACTTTTGAGATCTCAATACTATATTGAAAAGTGCATAAACTATTTTGGTAAATTTTACAAGGGAAAAATAAGTGTTTAAATACATTTAAAGAGTGATAGAGATTTAATTCCTGCATTATTGGCTCAGAGAAGAGTTATGTAAAGAGGATGTAGTTTTTGGGGCGCCTTGGGATGTGAAGGCTTGTGCTGTTGACTCCGACCTGAGTTTTGTAAGTGAAATACATGATGGAGGAAAATTTATTAAAAAATCAAATGAACTATATTTATCCTTTCAAACAAACTGTTATTCGAGCACAAGAAAATACTGGTTTTCTCCAGGTCCCAATTTTTATGTAGTTCCAATAGATCTGAACGCATTGCAACCTCCAACTTCATTAATGGACTTTATTATGCAAAATGATTAATCATAAAAATATCTTTCATTCATCCATTGTATATTTCTCATTAGAAAGTGTTGTTTTTTTCTTAAAATAGCTGCTGTTGGGAACGTTTTCATGAAGGAAGGTATTAATTATTTGGTCTCCGATTTGATCGGAATCCGAAATTATTCTATGTTTTTTTTCTTAGAGAACTCATTTACAAGCTGCAGGGCCATTTATAGTAATCTTTCTCGGATTTTGACAATGACGGTAAAAAATAGTGTTCATTGACCGTCGTTATCGACCATATCAATTAATCAAATTATTAAGTTTACGTACTCGTTCGACGCACAATTTTACGTTCTTTAATTTCTTAAAGAATACGTTTTTCGTTTTGATGCACTCTTTAGTAGTAATACATAAAAAAAAAAAAGATCAGATAAATCTGGATTTTTTGGCCTTTTCTCATGCTGGCTCGTTAGCAATTTAGTTTTTTACATTTACTTTTTAAGCCCATATACAGGGTATCACTTAAGTAGAAGGAAGCATTTAAAGGAGTGATAGCACAACTCAATAAATACAAAAAATGTATACAAACAGTAGTTCGATTTTCAGCAGGAAAATAGGCAATTGAAGTTTTATGGTTTTTTATGTAAGTCACGTATTTTGTTGAATAGGAAGTGATAACAAAAAACTATTTAATTTAATTAATTAACGATTGCTTCACTGTAAACTAGACAGAATTTATTTTAAAATTAAATAATTCTACTTGTTTAATTTAGTATTAATTTGATCGCACCCCCCGATCAACTCCTTCTCAGAATTTATTTTAAATAAAAATAGATTTTACTTTTGTTAAAACCATTCAAAGAGGACCTTTGAGCGGTTAAACTCAGCTAAGGAGTGGGGGAAGATGGGTAGTGGTGGAGAAACGGGTAGCGTGGGAGAAGCACCTGGCACAAAAGTGCGCTTCCGCTGAGAAAATTCCTGAATCCGCCTCTGGCTATCACTCCTTTGAATATTTCACTCAACTTACGGGACACCCTGTATGTGGGTTTAGACATGTAAAAAACAAAATTGCTATCACGAGTTACTAAGAGAAAACTTTTTACAGTTCTATCCATTTAACGAGTGAAAACGTGCCTATTAAATATATATCACTACTACTAGTAAAAAAGGTCGTGTGTAAAAATTTCAACTTTTATTCTATTTGTGCTAAAGGACATTTTGTTGCCTGCAACTGACATAAGTAGTCTGCTACTATGGAAAATAGCAGAGGACAATAAAATATGAAATTATACCAATAAATCATCAAGAAATAATGAGTTTTTACATACGACCTTTTGCACTATCAGTATTGAAATGCATGTTCAGTATGCATTGGTATTTTTTTTTTTTTAATTAGGAACAATCTCTCGCATTTTAATATTAGCTGATAAACGAAATTCGTCGATGTCAAACCCGCGAATGTTGAAGAGTAACTGTATTTCCGAATCGGCTTCTCCTAGAGGTTTTATTCTCATACAAAAGATTGTATACCTTGTGATAGAGTTTATGATATATTTTAGCCAATGAAAACGGTGAGGAAGCTATACTGACCTTACTTGGCACACGTTTTTGCTTCCTACCACTACCGATGATAGGGAAGCATGGTTTTCGTGCAAGAGGTTACAAAAAAATTCGTGCTTAGAATCGAAAATTTCCATTCGCGTTTTACGTTTCCGACATCAAGGATCAAATTTGGTTCGGTGTGTCTATATTGTCTGTATATAGTCAACGAGATCTGATGGGCGTATCGCTTTGTACCATTCATCCGATTTTCATGAAATTTTCAGGGATTATGCGGATTGGTGCCTAGGTGGTCCCATATTAATTTTTCCAAAATCCATCTAGCACTTCCGCTTACGCACGCGCAACCGTATTGTTTTAGAAATGCCAATATTTCAGAAAGGGCTCGTTCGATTTGGCTCAAAGTTAGATAAAAGGTAGGTAATGGTACAAAAATAACGCAATGTTAATTTTATTGAATTCTCTCTTACAATGTTTCTTATATATGCACAAACGTGTTTGCCTTGATACGTCTATATCTCTAAAATCGCATGTTCGATTTGGCTGAAATTTGGAGGGAAGTTAGGGATTTTTCCTCGAAAAAATATTTTCACTTTCGGAACAGTAAACGTATTATTCGGCAAGGCCATAGTTTGAAAATTGTGCGTTCAATTTGACCCAAACTTAGAGGAAATTCGGAGAATAGTATAGAAATTTCCAAATATGAATTTCATTGAATTCCATTTAATAATTAAAATTAATATAAAGAATTGTTAACAATATAATGGCAGTGAAATATGAAAGGCACTGATCATATGGAGTGGGAGTTAGATTATGACAATATTTTTAAGGGGTTTTAAAATTTTAGGTTTTATTGAAAGAGTTAGTTTATACTGTATTATTTCGTCGATTCCAAATGTTAATTAGATTTCGTGCAATTTTTAATAAATCTAAATTAATTTTTACTCTGAGTTTGTAAAAAAAAAATCTTATTTCTTATTGTGTTTATTTCTATTGAAGTTCAACTAGCTTCGTGGTATCGAGTTTATGTGTTTTTATTTTTATATTCCAGCTTAAATAGTTTTGTTCTGACTAAAGAAAAAAATTGGTCTTGTTAACTCTGAAAAAAAGAAAAAGTTTATTATTTTTTTATTTCCCTTTTGAAGTTTTTGTAACATCGATTTTACTAGTGAAAACATGCCGATTAAGTACATATTACTACTGTTAGTGCAAAAGATTGTAACCATTCTTCTACGATGAAAAATATTAGAGGTAAATAAATTATGAAATTATACTAATAAGTCATAACGAAAAAATTCATTTTTATGCTTTCCTGTAAAACACTCAATGGTTACATAGGACTTTTCGCATTAAAGGGGATATTCATGTACAGTACGCACTCGATTTTTTTTTTAATCCCGATTCATCAAATATGCAGTATGTATATGCGAAACTTATTCGCATTTTAGTATTCGCTGATGAATAAAACTCGTGAATATCAAACCCGTATATGTTGAGAGATTACTGAATTTCCGAAAAAGGCTTCTCCCAGAGATTTTACCGTCATACGAAAACATTTAGACCTTGTAATATAGATACTTTTTAGCCAATACAAACGGTGAGGAAGCTATATTGACCTTCCTTGGCAGACGTTTTTTATATTACATTAGAAAATTCGTCTATGAGGTAAAATAGGTAAAAACATATAGGGTCAATAGACGAAAATCAGAGCAATTGATTAAAACACCTGTGGTTAAAAATAAATTTAACAATGGATAAAAAAAAAAAATATTTGAAAATAAAAACGCAATTAATAGAGACGTCAATTACTAGTGCTGAGAGAAAATTGAGAAGGTAGAGGGTAGACCGAGCGTTGGAGATGTAAGACGACCGGACACGATGATTGCTCCCCAAAGCTATTGTATTTTGCTATAATCTTGGAGGCAGGACTCAAAAATCAACCTCATCGCAGGCGAAGGTTTGATATTAAATAACGAAAGTGTATGTTATTCTGCGTAAAAAGAACCTTGTCTGCCGTTCCAGAGCCGCTGCTTTAAAAAAATGGCGACTGTTTTAAAGAACATTAGGTCAGTAATTTGAAGATCGAAACGGGAAATCCATTGCGAAAAATGTGAGAAAAGTTTTTATTTTTTAACTTGTATATATGAGTTTAGAAATTTAAAAAACAAAATTGCTAACGCGGGCTACCAAGAGAAAACTTTTTACAGCAAAAAAAAAGAAAGATTTTTTCTATGTTTTTTGCCTTTTCACCTGTAACTCCTAAGCGATGCGTGTAAGCGAAAAATGTACTCTGTAATAAATTGAAGGACGTTAAATTGTGCGTCGAACGAGAACATAAACTTTATAATGTGAGATAAAAGACAATAGCCTTTGTAAATACAATTCTTTGAATATTGCTATATCCTTGGTCCAGACACATCTTGTTCCAATTAAGCACGCTCGCTTTGACCACTGAGTTATAATATCCTATGACCCTTGTCCGTGGGAATAAGTCCGTTTGGAAGTGGGCATCTTGACCATGTGGTATATTTATGTGACGTGCATCCGCCCTAATTCTAACAGCTGTCAATACTTCCGCCCTTAGAGAAGTTTTATTACTTTACTTCTGAATATCCTTTGTCCAGCATCCTACCCTTAGGTTGCCGCCCTCAACGTTCCTAGAAACCAAGATAACGCCTATCACCCCTTCTCCTACTACGGCCAATCCTATCCCCACCCCAGAGTTGGGCTATATTACCGCCCTTAATCTTAGAGAAATTCATTCCATTCAATTCCATCATTCCATCTGTAAATATCATTAGATGTAACTTATGTAACATTAGTTTAGGCCTCACAAGGCTAGTTTGTAAGAAGTTCACTAAGATTATGTCAATATAACTTTATATTTCACAATAAAAGTATATTTCAAAGTCTTCACTGTTGTACGAGTTCGTTAATTTGTGATTTCGTAGTAACGTACAAAACCACGGTCCACCAACGCTGATTTTTACTAAATTTGCAAAATACTGAGACAAATTACTATAAATGGCTCTGTAACCTGGAATTGAGTTACTTTACAGGAAAATAACATAGAATCGAAGTTGTTTTTTGAAGATTTTGGCGTCCACTGAGCACCGATATTTATATTGTTGGCCAATTATATATCTCGAATCGGAATTCGTTATTGCCTTATGAAATTGGGTATCTTTTGGCACATTGTTCATCAAAATTCTTCGCTGCTGTGAGGTAGAAAAGATACTTATATCCCATGTAGCAGACTCTAAATAAAAATAACTCAGTATATAGACACTCATGCTATTAAAATTTTGAAAATCACGTATACCTTCATAACCAATTTCCAACTTAGGATTAAGTGACCAACATTAAATTAATTGGTACTCATTAGACGTAAAATATGATGCTTTACAACTTTGATTCTATGAATTTTTCCTCTTAAGGAACTCATTTCCAAGTTGCAGGGCCACTTGTAGTAATTAGTGTTGTCCAAATGCAAGACCTAGACGAGTCTTGGTCTTGCAAACACAGTCTTGCACAAGAGTCTCGCAACAGTCTTGCATTTACCTATTAGCTTATTGCTAGAGAGATATCACTGGAAATTTTTATGTAGGAGAAACCTAACTAAGTCTGAATGAATAATTAGAAGAGTTAAATCCAAAATTATATTGTTTATACCAATTCTTTACATATAGTAACTAAAATCGACAAGTATTATTAATTATTTTGCCACAATTTTTAATCAAAAAATCGATTTTTTTACCAGTCTTGGTCTTGGGCCTGCAACAGATACGCTGTGTTGGTCTTGGTCTTGGGCCTGCAACAGATACGCAGTGTTGGTCTTGGTCAAGGACTTTGCAATGACTCCACTATTAGCAATTATTCTTAGTTTTTGACAACTATGATAAAAATCAGCGTTGGTAGACCGTGGTTTTGTAAGTTACCACGAAATCACATTATAAAGTTTATGTACTCGTTCACCGCAAAATTTAACGTCCTTTAATTTATTACAGAGTTTAATTTATTTTTCGCTTACATGCATCGTTTAGGAGTTTCAGGTGAACAGGCAAAAAAATGTCTTTTTTTGCTTGGTGCAATAAAATTTTATTAAAGTTTCCCCTTAGTAGCCCGCGTTAGAAATTTTGTTTTTTAAATGTATAAACCCATATATACAAGTTAGAAAATAAAAACTTTTCTCATATTTTTCGCAATGGATTTCTTGTTTCGATCCTCAAATTACTGGCCTAATATTCTTTAAATCAATCGTCATTTCTTAAAGCAGCGTCTCTGGAACGGTAGACAAGTTTCTTTTTACACAGAATAATATACACTTTCGTAATTAACCAACAAACCTTCGTCTGCGATGAGGTCGATTTTTGTGCCTTGTCTCCAGAGCTATTAGGGCGGGTCGAGGTGGAAGGGGCGGGAATTTAAGACCAGCACAAAAAAGATACAAAAAGAGACCACACGCTGAAAACTCTAGCCGGCTGTTTCCCAAGATGCAGGTGCGTCTTTCATCCAGGCTATAAGGCGAAACTTGGATCTTCGGCGTGAAAGCTCTCATTCTATTGCACAATGCAGTGCTTAAGATGCATGCATCCTGCGTCTTAAATCTTCAGTGTGAAACAGGTCTCAGATTCAATGAAAGGTGCTGAGGCAAAAGAAACTTATCGAATTACAGACGAACTTGCAACATAAAGAAGAGGACAGAAGAAACAATGAGGCCAGGGAGATTTTCAGAGAAGCAAGAAGGTTGAAATTAGGTTTTATGGATCGATGGAAAGATTGTCTTCTTGGGAGACGAGGTACATGATGGATGGGTGGAGAATTTTAAAAATCGGTAAACCCCAAAGAATACGAGAGTCATCTTGGAGTGGAATTTCGAGAACAGGAGAATGAGCATGAATGGAGTCTACCAGATTCAGAGGAGGTAAGCCTAATTGTTAACAAATTTTAGAATAACAAGGCCTCAGGTTCAGATGGCATACCTGCGGAAGCTGAAGATTGGCGATTTAACACTGGCTGCGGAGTTGATCCATTTAATCGTTTATATCTACAAGGTCGAAAAAATGCCGTTAGTTGCAAGGAATCAGTTATCAGGATTTGGTTGATACAAGTATTTTTGTATCTAGATACAACTGATACTGCTACTTTTTTGTATCTGATACAAACGGGTCAGTAATTTGTCATTACCTTCCTATTACTTTGTATCTAATACAGTATTTATGCAAATCTGTGTGACCTTTTCCTTCTATAAGCTTGCAATAATCCTAATAAATATTTTTAGGAATGTAAATCAACTATTATTATTTAGTTATCCCTTTATCATTTTGTTATTTTTTAACATTAAAAACATTTTTACTTTCACTTACGTATATATGTAATATATAGTAAGGGTAAGTAAGGCGATCGAGAAAATTTTTGAATCTGATTTTTCAACGGAGATGGACGTTTTGAGGTACCCTGAGTCGAAATGACCAAGTCCCGAAAAATGGTCTGTGTGTCTGTGTGTTTGTATGTTAGCAGTCTAACTCAAAAACGAAAAGTCCTACGAAACTGATATTACGTATCTAAGATAGGTATATGCCTTAGATGTGACGGAAACTTTTTCCTTAAAATCGGCCAACCGGAAGTGCCACTTTATATCAACGCTGAAACACATTTTCACAATTTTCTCAAAAACAGCTTTAACGATTTTGATTAAACTTGGTGTATCATTGTATAATTATGTTGTCTTTAATATCAATTAGGTCTTATCCCCATTGATGTCACTTTACAGGGCTTAAATGCCCAATGTTCATATCCTCTAAAGTACCTTTAATATGGTTTATTTTAAAAAGTTAATAAAGTCATTTTCTCGACACCCTTTAAATTTATCTATATAACATACTTCAACGAAAAGAAGCTGGAAAAAAAGTTACGAGTTATGGTAAAATTAAATTCCGAATAACTCAAAGAGTATACACTTTTTGGGGGATATTGTTATGGTTTTTTAAAAGTTTATGGAATTTCCTAAAAAAACAACAACAAAAAATCGTTAAGATTGGACAACTATGAGGAAAGATATGGTCTCTAGTTTGTTTTTCTGAAGAGGCGAAAATTTGGATAAATTTAAAATATACTTTTTTAATTGTTGAGACTAAAAAAAACTTTTTTCTACAGATATTTAATAAATTATCTTTCCTAAGAACGTTTTTCATAAGAAATAAGTACCTATATTTATACCTTTATTCTCAGTTCTATATTTCAACACTGCAATCACCACCTCCGGAATCAACTTACTCATATTCTGCATAGATAACATTTCAACTAAAAATATCACTAAAATGACATTGCTTAAAAATATTGAAATTGGTGTTAGTCATTCTGAAGCTTATGAATGCTAGGAAAGTTGTGTGGTTTATAAAAGCAGATAGAGTGACTAAATTTTTATTGCCTGTCGTCGATATATTAAATAGACATTTTGTAATTATAATGGTCTTAATGACTTGTTATCTGTAAACTTTAAGCTTTAGCTCCGTTTAAAATGTACTTCAACAAAATTTATAATAGACCAGCATTGCCAGAAAATAATTTCTATTCACAGCAGATCGGCAAGTGAAAGTTGTGTGTTGCGCGCACCAGATTCTTAATTTACTTACTATTTTATATATGTTCAATTACACAATTCCCTTAGAATTATTTATTTCAGTTTAGTTAAATAGTTATTTGTAGATAAATAATTCCCGCTTTTTAATTTAATATTAATCGCAGTTTTCTTAGACCTGGAAAGTGCATTTGACTCGTGCTGGAGAAACAAAATTCTAAAATCCCTTCAGGAATGGGGATTCTCGGACAATATTCTGTTTTTCATACAAAACTTTCTCAATAATCGGAATTTCAACGTTCGCGCTGGCTCGACTTTTTCAAACAAATATGAACTACACAACGGTGTTCCGCAAGGATCTGTTCTAAGCCCAACCCTATTCAACATTGCCATTAATGATATCAAATCGTTCATACCAAAACTTGTGAATGTTGCACTATACTCTGACGACGTCCTGATTTATTACAGCTCTACCGATGTAAACTTTGGGCAATATGTTGTACAAGAGTCTCTCAACAGCCTTGAAACATGGGCCGCTAGTTATGGCTTCAGGTTTAGTCTTTGTAAATCCACTGCTATCCGCTTTTGTCGAATTCGTAGATGTACCCAACCATTTAAAGCATATATTGGAAATCGACCTTTGAACTGTTGTATTATTGTTCGAAAATTGTGTTGAATTGTTCAAAAATGTTGGACTCAAGACTGACGTGTAAACTATAAATATAAACACTACTGTCCAAATTGTCAAAGAAGTGCAATTTAATAAAATCCCTTTTCGGTACTACTTACGGCTGCGATAGAACTTCCTTGGTGAGGTTATACAGATGTCTAATAAGACCGATTAATGTCTACGGATGCTAAGTATACGGGGATGCCTCAAAGAAAATATTAAACAAGCTAGATCCAGTACACCATTCAATGATCCGTCGAGCAACCGGAGCCTTCAGGACTAGCCCTATTAACAGTCTACTTTGAGAAGCTGATGAATGGCCACTAGAATTACGGAGACACTTTCTTTTGTTAAAGTTTTTAGGACGCTTAAGAATAACTACAGACTTCTTTGACTTTTCGACGTATAAATTACCAACTCGCCTTGCCAACTACCCACCACTAATCAATACGTACACACTACCAAAGCTGTTCAAATCAAACGTAAACCCTTTACCTCCTTGGACAAACAGTACAACACTTTTCGATTTTTCATTAAAAAACACAAAAAAGTTAAATAACCCACCAGTAGCACTAAAACAACTCTTCTTAGCTCATATAAATGACTACGAAAAGTTCACATGCGTCTATACCGATGGGTTGAAAAGATCAGAACATGTTGGATTTTCCGTTGTTCTACCTACAGAGACCATCCGCTACTCTCTACCCTCCATTTATTCAGTCCTATCCTCTGTGCTCTTTGCCATATATTTAGCGTTACATATAATAATCAACGAAATTAACATTGACCACATTTTAATTATTATTGATTCCTACTCAGCCCTCCAACTATTAGAAAACTTTCAATCATGCAACAACCCCATTGTCTTCTAAATTACACAAATTATTCAAATAAAAAAAAAAAAGATAAAATATTTGTGGGTCCCCAGGCACATAGGAATACCAGGCAATGAACCGGCTGATAGCGTAGCAAAAGAAGCATCCACCATACTTCCAGCACCATACAATAAAATAGCGCTGTACGATTACAATAACGCAATTTTGAACCAGTCTAGAGAGGTCTGGAGGAGATATTGTTGTGCTAAGGTTCCTATCACAAACAAAATGAAAAGAATGTTTCATGACATGAATCCACTTCCAGAGATTCAAGGAAACCGACGGGAGCAGAGTATCATCACACGCCTCAGAACAGGGCACACCAGGCTCACGCATGGGCACCTACTCGACTGAAGTTTGCCACCATGATGTCGCAGCTGCAATACAGCTTTAACAATGTTTCACATCTTGGAAAATTGTCCGAGATTAGATTCATCAAGGACCTCATATCTGCTGTTAGGATATCCCCTACAAGCCCTACAACCTGGAAATCAGAAACACCTACTTCAATTTTTGAAAAAACACAATTACTACAGACATATTTAAACACTATCATCGTCATGAACGAACTCACAATGTAAATTAGAAATAACCTATTCAGTTGTAGCAACACTTTCTTTGAACAAAAATACTAACAACATACACATCCAAAAGTTTACATACATAAGACATATTGAAATGTAAATCAACAATCAAGATGGTGTCTCTAACCTATAAAGTTGCACACGGCACCTAAAATACAACCAAATAAATAAAATAATTTAATATTTATTGATACAGACTTTCTCTAAAATTGAAAATTTATTTGTTTTAGTTCAGATTATATGAATTATTTTTAAATAATACTTTTTAAATAAATTTATTATTTTATGCTTATACTTCAATTGATTAGATACACTTTCACATCAAATATTTAGTATAGTTATGTTATAATTCTAACTCAAAATGTTCATTCATAGTAATGTTTGTTGAAAATCTTCTTTTTCGAACTAATAAGTACATCCAAAAACGTTATTTTACTTCTAAACCAATTATGTGGCTTTCATTCAAATTAAAAATATTCAATATTCAAATTGAATATTAAATATTTTGGTAAGTATTAGAGTACTGAGTAGGTAGAGTATTGAGGTGAATATATTGAGTAATTGATTATATTTGGTTGGAAAAATTAGATTTACTGTTCTATCACAGATTATTTTAAGGGAATTGGAAATAAGGTATACAAACATTATAGCTATTTGAAGACTGAAGGAAATGATTAAATGTAAAAAAATGAGAAATATTTCAATAGGGGAAATGCGAAAGCTGCTCTAACTATAACTATAGTGACGCCAGTTTAGCAGAACAGGGACAGTATCAACGAGAAGGTTCTGGGACGGATAAAGTACCCAAGCCGCTTGTACTTGATACACTGGGAGTTAGATACTTTTATGTATACTTGCATCGGGTACTTTTACCCGTCCCTCACTCTTCTCGTTGATACCAACATGGCTCCGCTAAACTGACGTCACTCTAGAACAGCTTTCGCATTTTACCTATCGAAATTATATTTCTATTTTTTTTAGATCCAGTCATGGATTTTCAAATAGCTATAATGTTTATCTAGTTTGTTTTCAATATCATTAAAACAATCAAAAGAAAAAAAATCTAATTTATTCCAACAACATAAAACCAATCAATCTATATACTACTCACCAAAATATTCAATTTGAATATTGAATATTTTTATTTTGATTGAAAGCCACATAATAGGTTTAAAAGTAAAGTAATATTTTCGGAAGTACGTATTAGTTCGGAAATGAAGATTTTGTACTAATATTATTATTATGAATGAAGATTATGAGTTAAATGTAAAAAGAAGTATAACAAAACTTTAATGAAATGAAGATTTGAAAATGTATTTAATCAATTGATGTATAAGTATATAATAGTAATTAAATTCATGAACAAAGTATTATTCACAAATAAGTCATTTAATCTTAACTTAAAGAACAGCCAGGAGTAAAAGTTCCTCTACCCTTATTTTTCGTAGATTTGGAGCCAAATCAAGGGATCGAAAAAATATACGAAATTAGAAGAATATACTATACAAGTGTTATAGTAGAGAAGCCATACCCTAAGAGGGAAATCGTACAGTGTCACAATTGCCAGGCATATGGCCATACCAGGACTTACTGCCATCATCTTCCGCGCTGTGTCAAATGTGGAGAGCAGCACAAATCCGGGGAGTGCACAAAACCGAAACGGGATCCTGCAGTTTGTGCTTTGTGCCTTGAAGGACATCCAGCGAACTACAAAGGCTGTCAGATCTACAAGAATATCAAATCAAGATATCAAAAATCCCGGACCCAAGAAGAAGCAGAGGCATCAAGAAGAGAAACTAACGCATCAAGAAGAGGACCTTCAAAAATAATTGACCCAACGGTGTCTTTTGCGAAAGGTAAGAATTTCGTTATTAGGAGGTAAGAATGATGTTACTTATTGTGAGACCCTGCGGCAACAACAACACATACCTCAAAATTCTCAGCCCCACCCTCAACATCCTAATCAAACTTCATCTAATCAACAGTTTTATCAACACCAAATTCCTCGCATTCCTCCTCCCTCAAATACCACAGATCTTACTAGTTTACTTACATCTTTCCTCTCTGAATTCAGATCCCTTGTTACTCCTTTGATATCTCTTCTCACCAATCTTGTATCACATTTTATCCCTCCCGCGAAAAATCCTTAAATGACTTCCAATAAACCTTTATCCATTCTCCTTTGGAATGCGAATGGTGTTAGGAATCATACAAACGAACTAACTACATTATTACTTGACAAAAATATTGACGTGGCACTAATTACTGAAACTCGACTAACCACTAAACAGCACTTCAAAATACCACAATACCTGACATATCGTACTGACTACCCTGACGGAAAAGGACATGGCGGTACTGCTGTCATTGTACACCAATCCCTCTCCCATCACATACTCCCGTTACCTACACATGAATTCCTACAGTTCACCGCTATCGTGATAAAAACCTTTTCCTTTCCGGTTATCCTTGCATCAGCGTATTGCCCTCCTAACCGATCCATATCCAATGCCCCATTCCGTTCTCTCCTCGACTCCGTAGGACATCACTTCATCTTGGGTGCAGACCTAAATGCCAAACATCAACAATGGGGTTCCAGAACCACGAATACTCGTGGCCGAACCCTGCTGTCTGCACTCAATTCCCAACGTTTTCACCTCCTTTCTCCCAACTCTCCTACCTACTGGCCTACAGATCCCAACCGTAATCCTGATCTTCTTGATTTATTTATCCACAGCGGCTTAAGTCCCCTCAATTGTTCCATTACACGTCTAAATGAACTTTCCTCTGACCATAGTCCTCTAATCCTTAATGTTTCACTTGAACCCGTTCCCAAACCTTCTCCACCGTCATTTATTAGGGGTCCAGTTAACTGGGATCTTTTCCGCCAAATCATCTCCGATAAAATTGATCTTAACATATCCCTCAAAACTCCCGATGACCTTGATAGTACCGTAAATTCCTTTACTACCACAATCCAACAAGCCGCCTGGACTGCCTCCTTCCCAAAAGACTCCTCCAGAATTCCTAAAAAGACCATTCTACCCCAACACCTCCTTGACCTAATCCACACCAAACGCCGTGCCAGATTATTGTGGCAACGTACCCGACATCCTACCGACCGCTGCTCCTATAATTATTACTGCAAAAAATTAAAACTGGAATTAGCCACCTTCAGATCACATTCCTTCCACTCCTACCTATCCTCCCTCTCTTCTCGCGACAATTCCCTTTGGAAAACCACAACAAAAATCCTAAATCCTCACCGCATTTCCCATACCCTCCGACGAGATGATGGGTCCTGGACAGCATCTGACGAAGATAAGGCTGAGGAGTTCGCCATTCACCTATCCAATACATTTATTTCACATCCGGAATCCCATCCTGCCCACACCGTAACAGTAGAAGAACTCCTTACATCACCAATTCCACTTTCCTTGCCCCCAAAAGCTATTCATCCTTCCGAAGTGAAATTTCAATTAAAAAAACTAACCCCCCGTAAAGCTCCTGGACATAATCCCCTTACCCCTCAAATCCTTCGACAACTTCCATCCAAAGCAGTCATATTCCTTACATATATCTACAATTGTATCACACGCACCACCCACTTTCCTCTGCTATGGAAACACTCCACTATTATCCTTTTCCCAAAACCAGGCAAACCTCCCAATATCTCAACATCCTATAGACCAATTAGCCTACTCCCAATCCTTTCAAAAATTTTTGAAAGATCCTTTTGAAACGAATCCTACCCATTATAGAATCCCAAAATATTCCTTCCCATCAGTTTGGTTTTCGCTCCCAACATTCTACTGTTCAACAAGGACTCCGAGTTGTTGATCATATTTCCTCAGCCCTAGAAAACAATGAATACTGTTCGGGTGCATTTCTGGACATTGCACAGGCATTTGACCGGGTATGGCACTCCGGACTGCTCTTCAAGCTTAAAATCCATTTACCTCAGTCCTTGTACCTAGTCCTCCGATCCTACCTCTCTGACCGCTCCTTCCGAGTTTGCTGTGGAACAGAATTTTCCAATATCTACTCCGTTAAAGCCGGTGTTCCCCAAGGCAGCGTCTTGGTCCCGTGCTTTACATCCTCTTTACTGCTGACATCCCTGTTCATCCCCATACTTTTCTTGCAACATTCGCTGACGACACCGCAATCTTATCATCCAACTCTGATCCCAACATAGCATCCTTAAATCTCCAAAACCACCTCACTTTGATTGAGCACTGGTGTAATAACTGGCGCATTAAAGTTAATGAATCTAAATGCCAACATATTACCTTTACACTCCGACGCAGTTCCTGTCCACCAGTACACATTAATTCCATCCAGCTTCCTTACTCAGACACAGTCTGGTATCTTGGCTTTCATTTAGACCGAAGACTAACGTGGAACCCACATACTAGACTCAAAAGACAAGAACTCAACCGACGATACGGCCAGCTATACAGACTACTAAACAGAAAATCCAAACTTTCTATTGAAAACAAATTACTTATCTACAAGACAATACTGAAACCTATATAGACATACGGACTAGAACTGTGGGGGACAGCAAAAGCTTCTAACATCAAACGTATTCAATCCTTTCAATCTAAAGTCCTTCGAACAATAGTTGATGCTCCGTTCTATGTAAATAACAAAATCCTACACCATGACCTTAATATCCCATTTGTCCTAGACCTTATTCCAGAAAAATTCTCCAAATTTCACCAGAAACTTACCTATCATTCAAATCCCCTTGCACAATCTCTATCCAGCACCACCCATCCTTACAATCCTCCTCGAAGGTTGAAGCGGCAGTGGCCCAGAGACCTTCTGTAAATAAGCATCTATTGGAGTTTTGGCAATGGCCAGATCCTCCACTCAAACCTGAGTGTGTATGATTAGGTTAGTTCTTTTTTTTATATACATTTATTTTATTTTATTGTATTTAATTTTATTGTATTTATTTTTATTTTATTTTATTGTATTTATTATTATTAAGTTTCTGTCTTATTATTTTTTTTTTGTTGTAAATAGAGTGTGAGTGTGTTCTCTGAACACTATTATAAATGTCCTTGATGTGACAGAATGTAATATTTCTAAATAAACAAATATACAAGAAGAAAAATATCTTAACTAAAACAAATGAATTGTATATTTTAGAGAAAATTTGTCTCAATAAGTATTACTTTAAAAAGCGTGATTATGTTTATCTACAAACAAACATTTAACATTTAATTTAAATAAATAAATAGACAGTACTAAAGAATTGTGTAACTAAAAATATACAATTTTGTGGAAGTATTGTGTAACTAAAAATATAAAAAACTACAAATACAATTATACATATATAAAATAGTTAGTAAATTAAAAATGCAATCATGTTAAAAAATAACAAAATGATAAGGGATTGCAAAATAGTAATAGTGGATTTACAATCCTAGTAATAATTATCAGGATGATTGCACCAGCAATGTCATCGTGTGGTAGACGTAATCCCCTCTGCATTGGAGCGCAAAATGTAGTGTACTGGAGTCTTTCTCGACGTAGAACAGGCGTTTGATAGTCTGGCACTGGTCCGAGTCTGGCACCCGGGACTGCTGTACAAAATCCATAAATTCCGACCACCTATATACTTCCTCATTATCCGTTCATACCTTACTGATCGATACTTCAAAGTAAATCATGATAATGCATGTTCATCTCTCTTTTCTCAATCCGCTGGTGTTCCTCAAGGTAGTATCCTAGGTCCTATCCTTTATACTGTTTATACAGCTGATATCCCAACCCATCCGAACACGATCATCACCATCTTGAATCATATCAGTTAATAATGACCCTTTAATTTCATCCCAAACCCTCCCATCACATATCTTGAAGAATGGTGTCATAACTGGAGAATAAAAATAAATTCCAATAAATCCCATCAAATTACCTTTACCCTTCGTCGTAAACCTACAACTTATTGATTGTCCTACAATAATCCTTCAATGATATTCCACTTGTTCATGTTGATTAAATCCGCTACCTAGAACCCTACTTGGATAAACGTCTCACTTGGAATCAGCATACTAGACTGAAACGACAAGGAACTACTCGACGTTTCCGACTGCTCCAACACTTACTAGACAATAGCTCTCAACTTTCAATTAATTACAAAAGACTCATCTACATAACCATAATAAGCCCTATATGGACATACGGAGTTGAGCTTTGGGACTCCACCAAACCATCGAATTCCTATCGTATCCAATCCAAAATCCTTCGTAAAATCCTTAATGCCCCATATTTTGTCATAAATAAAACCATTCATGTTTCACTAAATAAAACCAAATAAAGACCTTAATGTTCCATATACCGCTGATTTAGCTCGAGCCAGATACCTATCCTTTCATGATAAACTGCAGTCCCATCCGAATCCACTTGTTTCCAGCCTTGCTTCTTCCTTGATTCCTGATAATCCTCCTAGGCGTCTGAAAAGTAGATGGCCTTGTGATCTTCTCACCTAGAATTAAATAAGGAGTGCTACCACTGGCCAGTATCTCTTCAGGTCTGTTCATGTCATTATTTCTAATGTGTGCATTTTTACTAGTTGCATTGTTCATATAGTTGTAAATTATATTAAATAAATAAAGGATTATTGCAAGCTTATAGATGGAAAACGACACAGATTTGCACAAATACTATCAGAGACATCAGATACAAAGTAATAGGGAGGTAATGATCCATTTGTATCAGATATAAAAAAAGTAGCAGTGTCACGTGTATCTAGATACAAAAATGCTTGTATCAATCCAACCCCAATAACACTATGATAAGTGATTATTTCTAGCTACCCGGCAATTTTTCGGCCGTAGATATTAACGAGAGAGAAAGAGAGAGAAACACTTTATTTTCATAAAATATAAAATATAAAGGATTGCTGCCCAATTACATTGGGTTGCTATACACACAGCATACTCTTCTATCCTTAAGACAATATATGAACTTATATATAAATATACAGAAGTATTAGTTAATATTAGTAAAACAGAAATATATATATATATACATTTTTATTATTTTATTTATCCTTATAATTTTTTTTTTTTTTTTTTCCTTTTTCCCTCTTCTCATTGTTCATGCTTTTTTTTTTTTTTTTTTTTTTTTTTTATTTAACATTAAGTTTCCCTTTCTCTCACTTCTCTCTCTTTATCGCTATTGTTTTCAATTATTCACTAAAAAAATAAATAAACAAATACATAAATTAAAACTCTCGGGCTAGCCATGCACGTGGTGGTGAATGATTCCCAGGGAGTCGAGGACTATATTTTCAGCCAACCTCGCTACGTCCTTAATGTCGACACCTAGTTCCTCGAGGAAGCTCCTTGTTCTTTTTGGGATAGTTCCGCGAGACCCAAACCAGAGGCCTCTCACGGTGAACTCTCTCTCTCCGAAGGTCTCACGGAATTTCTCTTTTAGGAAAGGGATACATTTATCGTACGTGTTCTTCTTTTCCCTTTCCACTTCACCCGCCTGATCGAGGTCATTGCTCTCAAAGCGGACAGTTGGATCCAAGATCAGCGCTGTCCTTCCTGTCTTGGGAAATGCGACGATATCAGCGTATCTCGTAGAGCCCTCACTATCGATGCAATATACCTCGTCAAAGCAGGTGAATTTTTTTTCCCTAAGGAGCCTCATCAATTCGAACTTGACCCGGTGGTGACGACGTGTTATGAGGAGGGAGTTGTTGGGGCATTTTCCCAGCACATGTGCTGGTGTTTCAGACTCTCTGCCGCATTTACGGCAGAGGGACCCAACTTCTCTGACCTGTCCGCTGACTCCTGGGACTCCACGCAGGGGTGCATAATTAATGTTTAGTTTTAGGGCATTCGACCATTCAGACCCAGAAAGTACTTGCTTTTCGTAGATGTATCTATTCGCTTTCGGGGTCTCTTTAAAATGGCGAACACCAATACCCTGCCACCTGCAGTTGGCCCATTCCTCAAATGCATTTTCTCGTAGCGACTGCCGTAGAGCTTTCACATTTCGATGACCCTGATCAACCCCCAATCTCTCGGCACATTCAGCAATTTCAGCCGAATAATCGAAGGTAGACTGAAAAAGGGCATCTGGTACATTGGACAGTCGCTGAGCAATGGACCAATGTTGAAGAGGAGCCTCCCATTGGCAGCGGATTAATCCCAATCCTCGGTATCTCCTGGGGGCATACAACATCGCTGTGGAAGTATTCGCAGGCAGTCCAATAATGGCCTTTACGCTCCTGCGAATCATAGTGTCGATGCCCTCCAGTATAGCAGGACGTAGCTTTGTTAGGGGCGCAGTTTGGAGAGGGTAAGTAAGACCCGGGAACAGATATTGATTGACAATGTTGAGTTTCTGCTCAGGTTTAAGTAAGCAAGAGGTTACCAGCTTGTTTAGATTATCATTCAATTTAGTCACCGAATCTTCGTTGAATTGCAGCTCTCCCGAGAATGTACATCCTAAATACTTAATCGTATCTCCATTCTTCAATGTTTGGATGTACTCACCATTCTCAAGGGAGAGCACCGTAGTTTCCAGCTCTCCTTTATTTATAACGATGCCCATACTTTTTAGAGGATTTATAGCCAGACCAATTTCTTTAAATGTTCTTTGTATGCTGTCAATCACTCTTTCTGCAGCCCCCTTGTCACGCGCCGACACTGCCTGGTCATCCGCGAAACCTGTGAGGACCACACAATCTTGCTCATTCCTTAATTTGTATCCAAATTTCTTGGAAAAGTCCTCGTCACACAGGTCGCGGTAGAGATGATCGATGGCCAGGTTGAAGAGTGAAGACGACAGGGGGCCACCTTGGGGTACACCGCGCAGCACTTTGATCTGGCTAGTTGCATGGACACCGTTGCCAATCTTTATGGTGTTCGTGCTAAGGAGAGCTGATATGACATTTGTAAGATTCGGTGACACACCTCTCGCTTCTAAGGAGCTTACGATGTGTTTGTGCCCAACATTGTCAAAAGCACCGACAACGTCGAGGAAAACTATCGCACAGTCATTTTTCATTTTTTGTGCATCTTTTAATACCGCGTCGATGATCCTCGCGTTGACGTGCGTTCCCGGGAGGCCTTTTATAAAGCCTCTCTGACTCTTGTGGAAGGTGACCTGCTTTCTTAACTCGTAGTCCAGAACCTTCTCTATGATTCGGCGCACAATCGAGTATATGGTGATCGGTCTCCAGGTAGAGATATTGTTTATATCACCTTTGCCCTTATATATCAATATTGTGCGCCCTTGTCGAAGTGGTTCCGGAACATAGGCCACCTTCAGCATTATCTCTGCAATCGTTTTAATAATGCTTGATACCTCAAAATATTTTATTGTGCGGATCAGAACTCCATCAGGCCCCGGCGATGTGTCCATTGATGTTGATTTAATGGCTTTCCTGATGGCTTCTATCTCAATGGACAGCAAATCCGGCATCGGGGTACACTGTTCGTAATCCGCACGCCCGCAGAGATTTTCGTTCTCAAAGAGGTCTTTATAATGCCTCTCGATATCGGCCATTTTTAGAGGACACCGTTTAGGAGCGTCGGCATTCATTACAGTTTGCACAACCTTTTTTCTTTTATTATAATAATTATATTGGGCAACCTCGTACTGATACTGCTCTTGCCGACGACTCCTGTCTACTTTGTTTGCCCTCTGCGGATTTGAGACTTGTCCAGCACCCTTGTCAGCCATTTTCATTTTATTTTTTTTCCTCATCCTATAAAATTTTACGGCTGGGTGCTGGGGACCTGGCAGTTCCGCATTAATGACTTTGAGGAACTTTAGGAACTTGCCTACGGCCTCATCAAAATCCGCAGTATTCACCATTTCTTGCTTTAAAAGGTTCTTGAACGTAGTAGACCATTCAACAATGTCCTCTTTTATTTTTGATGACTCACCCTCTCCATTTCTAGGACCTATCACGTTCTTTACTATGCCCCTCAATGTATTATTATTCGCCTCCCTGGGATGTTTTTTTGCAATGTGGGTTCCGAGACCTCGTTCGCCCTTAAAAGAAAGCCCGCATATCGGACAAACTTTATCATCAGGGCGTAGAGCTTCATTTTGCCGCTCACTAAGTACCTCTGCGACATTCAGCGGATCATTTGGCAATCTGGGAAAGACATCATCTATCGACACCGTCTTTCCCAATACCACACCTTCTGTGTCAGGCCATTCCACTTTAACAAATTTATTATCTCCGCCTCCTGCAGTAGCCACAGACATCACAGAGGCAACAACCGCCTCTTGAACAGGTCCTCCAGTTCTCAGAACCCATACCTTTTGTCCAACTTCGATCTTCTTCGTTGGTATTTTGTTCATTGCAATATTTTTTTTTTTCGTTCTAAACTATGCCCACCACGCGCATGATTGAAACAATCTGTGCATAATTAAATAAATAAATAAATACAAAGTTAAAAACTATAAAATTAAGTGTTAAATAGTGTTATAGTTAAAATATAAAATCGATAAAAGCTTAAAAAAAAATATACATCTATCAAATAAATTGCTTATAAATAAGTTACAATATAAAATCAGTAAAAAGTTTAAAGTTAAAATTTAAGTACAAGTTAAAAATAAGTGAAAGTTAAAATCTAAAAAAGTTAAAATCTAAGAAAGTTAAAAAGTTAAAATCTAAAAAAAAGTTAAAAAGTCAAAGTCTAAAAAGGTTAAAATCTAAAAAGGTTAAAATCTATAAAATAATTTCCTAAAATGAGTTAAAATGTAAAATCAATTAACTGTTAAAACGTTAGAATCTAAAAGAATAAATAAATAAAACAATAAAAATAGTAATTGCCTAAATCAGTTAAAAATCAAAAGATAAAAATTTAAGTAGTTATAATCTAAAAAAAAACAATATACAAACCTATCCACATCACATTATCAAACCTAATATATAAAATAAATTACAAAATATAGGATCATTAAATACTTTTAAAAAAAGAAAAAATTCAGTTCAGCAATAGTAAAAAAAAAAAAAAAAAAAAAAAAAAAATGTCCACTTTAAAACGTTCTATTAATAATAAATTATGATAGTAAAAACTTATTTTTTTCTTTTTATATTTTTGAGAGAAAGGGAAATACAACAGTGTTTAATAGAATTCTATTTAATTTTACTATTGTATATTTAAATATTCTACCAAAGATATGATATATTAATAGTCCAACCGGTCCGGCCGTCACAACAAAGGATGAGACTATGTTTGCTTAATATACCAGAATGTAGACTGTTTACCAGGGGGTCGTCGTAATCCTGCAGCTTTGCAAACCAGCAGTTGGTATTAGCAATTGTTTACCATCAGAGTTCTTGTCAATGGGAATCCCCTCCACGGCATCAGCTCTGGTGGCTCCTCCAATGGCTGCCTTCTCGTCTAAGTTAAGATTTCAAATAACTTCGAAGTCAATCGTCCGAATTTGACGAAATTTTAGAAACTGATACTTCAATATACTAACTAGATATTTTAGTAATTTAAAACTCACTGAAACTTGGAAGTTAAGAATAAAACTAATTGAAGTACAGACACGATCTGTTCACTAAGACCGAACAGGCTAGACTCAATAGATCAACTCCACAGTCAGTGTTGACTTGCCAATCTTAAGAACTTCCACCGGTATGGCATCTGAACCTGAGGCCTTGTTATTCTAAAATTTGTTAATAATTAGGCTTACCATCTCTGAATCTGGTAGACTCAATTCATGGTCATTCTCCTGTTCTCTAAATTCCACTTCAAGATACCCCTCATCTTCTTTGGAGTTTTCTTAAAATTCTCCTCCCATCTATCATGTATCTCGTCTTCAAAGAAGACCACTCTCCATCAGGACGCCGTCGGGTCATTGGACAGCTATTCATAAATCCTGATTTCAACTTACTTACTTTTCTGAAAATCTTCCTGGTCTCATTGTTTAAATAATATTAATTAAGTATTATTAAAGGATACTGTATGACAGGAGGTCATAGGTGTACGGCGAAGGGTAATGGTGATTTGATGGGATTTATTGGTTGATTGATTTTAATCCTTCAGTTTTGAAACCATTCTTCTAGATTTGTGATATGTGATTGAAGAGTTTAGGATGTAATTGTTGGGTCATTATTAACTGATAAGACATATGTATCATCGGCATACGTGGTAATGACAGTGTCAGAATGGGTTGGGATATCAGCTGTATAAACTGTGTAAAGGATAGGACCTAGGATACTACCTTGAGGAACACCAGCGGACTGAGAAAAGAGAGATGAACATGCATTATTATGATTTACTTTGAAGTATCGATCAGTAAGGTATGAACGGATAATGAGGAAGTATGTAGGTGGTCGGAATTTACGGAGTTTATACAGCAGTCCCGGGTGCCAGACTCTATCAAACGCCTGTTCAACGTCGATAAAGACTCCCGTACACTACATTTTGCGCTCCAATGCAGAGGAGATTACGTCTACCACACGATGACATTGCTGGAGCAATAATCCTAATAATTATTTCAAGGAATGTAAATCCACTATTTCTATTTTTCAATCCCTTATCATTTTGTTATTTTTTAACATGATTGCATTTTTAATTTACTAACTATTTTATATATGTATAATTGTATTTGTAGTTTTTTATATTTTTAGTTACACAACACTTCCACAAAATTGTATATTTTTAGTTACACAATTCTTTAGAACTGTCTATTTATTTATAAAATATTAGGTTTTATTCAAAATGTTAATTTAGTTTATACTTTTTGGTCGATTTCAAACGTTACTAGCGTAAGACTTACTGTCTTTACTTGGATTTCGTCAACTTTTTATTTGTTCGTTAGCTCCGAACAAATAAAAAGTTGAATTTTTCTTATGGTTTTTTTTTTTGCCATATAAAAACATACCTATTAAATATATATCACTACTGTTAGTGCAAAAGGTCGTATATAAAAAATTTCAATTTTATTTTCTGTTGTGCTTGTTTAGGCAACTTTTCAAATTAAGAAAAGGCAAATAACTTCTTAATAGGCAACATTCAAATTCTACAATATTCTACTTTTATGCAGTGGACAGTATTTTAATGAATTGGTAGGCTCACCTGATTGTGCAAAATTAGCTTACCATCTTTATGCAAGCTAACAACATCTAAAATGTTTTTTAACCTCTGGCACGAATACAGTGCTTCTCTACCTTAGGCATATATTTTGCATTTATGAAATATATATATATATATATATATATATATATATATATATATATATATTTTTTTAAGAAGAAAGGTATTGCTTATGAGTTGTAACATCAACTTGTTAAATTACATTTCCATTGCTTGAGAATAATCCTGGAGGGGAGGTTCGCTTACGAATATCACATTTACAAAATATGCCAAAAGGCATTTGTAATATTGCTCAATAAATAAATATATTATTATCTGGTGCGCGCAACACATAATTTTCACTTACCACTCAACTTGTGCATTTCAGCGTGGAGGTCCTCCGGTCCATGCCAGCCACACATCCCGATCTCTGGCCAGCGCCTTCATGTCATTCAGCCTCCGCCCTCTTTGCTGTCCCAGCTTGGAGATGTGGTCCGCCAACGTTAACCTATACGCAAGGTTAGCAATGTTATATCCCATAGTAAATAAAAAATCTAGTTAAAAACCAGAGACAACTGTTCTTATTCATAAAACCATACTAAGACCCTTGCTAATGTACGGATGTGAAGTCTGGGGAGCCGATTCAGCTACGAAAAGAAAAAAACTACAATCCTTTCAGTAGACTACAAGGTATTAAGAATTGCAGTAGATGCTCCCTGGTTCATAAGAAATGCTCAACTACATCGAGAACTAAAATTGGAAACAATAGATGAATTCATCAAAAAAAGATTTAAAAAATTCCATACGCAGCTACTAGCAGTTAAAGGTGCAGTGGCCTACAACTTAGGAAACCCAACCTCATCTCGAAGACTGAAGCCCAGACTGATCCAAGACATCATGTTATGAACAATTAATAATTTTCTCTTTATCAATTGTAATTATTCAATAATTATAATGTATAAATAGTTAGGGGTGTCTTTTGCAAAGACTATACCCCACCAGAACAAATTGTTAAAAATCATCAAATTGTTACAACAACCATGTAAGGCCCACCAGGCCAATCTGGTAATAAATAAATTAAAATCAAAAAATCAAAAAAATGTTAACCTAGGTCTGCCCCGGGGACGTCTTCCAGTTGGCCTAGCTTCGAAGTACTTCCTTGGATCCCTATCTTCCTCCATTCGGCAAAGGTGGCCAAATCATTTCAGTTGCTTCGTCTCAACCACCTCTTTTGCAGCTGACACTCCCAGGTCCTCTCGTATTCGCTGATTTCTGACCAGATCTCTTCTGGTTTGACCATCCATTCTCCTCAGGTATCTCATTTCTGCAGCTGTTACTCGGCTCCAGTGCTTGTCCAGTGGGACTCAGCTTTCGCTTCCATAGAGAAGAGTAGGTAGGTATATTGCTTGAAAATGTGCAGCTTAGTTTTTGTCTATTTCTCTCTTTCCAGAAATTGTGTTGCATAGTTGGTAGTAGAAATTATTTGACTGTTTGATCTGGTTGAAAACCTCCCCATCAATCTTTCCATTCCTGCTCATGACTGTACCTAGGTAGGTATATTCCTCAGTCTTCTCTAGGATTTCTCCTCTGCATCGTCTCTCCACATTTTCTTCATTTCGTCCTACACATTACCTTGCTCTTGTTTGCATTGATCATCATTCCCTTTCTATCCAGCTCAGCTTCCCACTTTATGATTGCTTGCTGCAGATTTTCTTTTGAATCTGTTATGAGAACGATGTCATCTGCAAAAACTATAGCCTGTGCAAGGATTGTCCTCATATTCCACTTCCCAACAACTGTCCGTGCTTTCCTTGAATATTTTTAGAATTCCATCCACAAATATGATGAACAGTAGAGGTCTAAGGTTGTCTCCTTGTTTTAATCCTTTACCGCTCAACTTTGAATAGAAATTATTTTCTGGCCATGTTGGGTTATTATAAAATTTTTTAATTGCATTTTTAACTGAGCTAAAGCTAAAAGATTGGAGCTAATAAATCATAAATACTATTAAAATAACAAAAGTCCTATTTATTATATTACCGGTTGATTATGCATTGTACAATTCGTTGATTTGAGATTGTTCGATCCGTTGATTATGGATTGTACGACTATTAGTTATTAAACGGTTATTTCCATCGCAAAGTTTATTAAAACGGAATTAAGAGATTTGCATTGTCTGTCATAGACAGGTCAAAAGTTGTCACACTGATTGTAAGTGGATTCTGATAGAATATCGCAGAGGATAACTTTATTGAAATATTCACTAATTTAATTTTTTAAAAGAATACATAATGATTTTTCGAAATAAACGGATGATAGATACCTAATTATTTAAAAAAAAAATCCCAAAATATTTCCCATCCCCTCCATCGAGGTGGTGGCTCCTGGGCGGCGTCTGATGAAGACAAAGCTGAGGAATTCGTCAAACACCTCTCCTGTACATTTAATCCTCATCCTGAATCCCATTCCATCCATACAACAAAAGTAGAAAAATACCTCTCCTCGCCAATTCCACTTTCCCTACCACCAAAAGCAGTTCATCCTTCTGAGGTCAAAAATCGTTTACAAAAATTATCTTACCTGCAAATTTCCTGGATACAACCTTCTAACCCCACAGATCCTTCATTAACTACCACCCAAAGCGATCATATTCCTCACATATATAGACAACTGCATCCTAAGAACTACCCATTTTCCTCTCTTATGGAAACATTCCACCATCGTTCTTTTCCTGAAACCAGTCAAACCTTCCAATAACACATCTTCCTATAGACCAATCAGCTTACTCCCAATCTTTTCAAAAATATTTGAAAAAATCCTATTAAAAAGAATCCTACCCATAATAGAATCATAAAACCTTCCTACCCATCAATTCGGATTTCGTTTCCGAATTGATAGCATTCCACCGTTCAACAAAGACTCCGAATTGTTGACCACATATTCTTAGCCTTAGAAAGCAAAGAGTATTGCTCGGGAGCATTCCTGGACATTGAGCAAGCTTTCGGCCGCGTATGGCACACCGGACTACTCTTCAAGCTCAAAACCAACCTACCTCAGTCCTTATATCTAATACTTCGATCCTACCTCTCTGACCGCTCCTTTCGAGTTCGTTGTGGTACAGAATTCTCCAACTGCCATTCAATTGAGGCCGGAGTTCCTCAAGGCAGCGTCTTGGGTCTCGTTCTATACATTCTGTTAACCTCGTCCTATACATGCTGATATTTCTACTCATCCCGAAACCCTCCTGGCAACATTCGCTGATGACACAGCTATCCTATCTTCCAATCCAGATCCTAAAACAGCATCCTCAAACCTACAAAGTCACCTTTCTCTTATTGAATATTGGTGTAATAAGTGGCGCATCATAGTAAATGAAGTAAATGAATCCATTGAAAGTAAGTAAAGTAAATGAATCCAAATCCAAACACATCACTTTACCCTTCGGCCTAAGTTTTGTCCACCAGTCTACTTCAAATCCATTCCACTTTCACTCTCAGACACAGTCCGGTATCTTGGCTTTCTTCTAGATAAAAGAATAACGTGGAACCCACATACCAGACTTAAAAGGCAACAACTAATGAGACAATTCGGACAGCTATATAGACTAATGAATAGAAAATCTCATCTTTTAGTCGACATCAAACTACTAATCTACAAGACAATCCTGAAACCTATCTGGAATTACGGACTAGAGCTGTGGGGCTCAACAAAACCTTCTAACACTAAGTGCATTCAATCATTTCAGTCTAAAGTTCTCCGAACAATAGTCGATGCTCACTTCTATGTATCCAACAAAACCCTCCATAATGACCTTCATATCCCATTTGTTATTGACCTAATCCCAGACAAATTTTTCAAATTTCACCAGAAACACGCTCATCATCCAAATCCTGTAGCACAATCCCTATAATCCTCCCCGGAGGTTAAAACGGCAGTGGACCCGTGATCTTTTGTAAATATATATATATTGGAGTACTGGCAATGGCCAGATTCTCCACTCATGTCCTGAGCGTCTGTTGCTTTAGTTCCCTCCATCAGTCCCTACTGGCTTGCAATACCAGTGACGCGACTGGGAGAGAAGCACTGGGATCTCCTGTGGTCCTGCCTTGGCTTCCACTTTTGGG
Organism: Nezara viridula; assembly: GCA_928085145.1. Lineage (NCBI taxonomy): Eukaryota > Metazoa > Arthropoda > Insecta > Hemiptera > Pentatomidae > Nezara > Nezara viridula. The sequence continues at coordinate 85,753,950 of OV725077.1, read as the reverse complement.
AAACAAAGCATGACTCTGGGCGAATGTAAATATTGTATATAGGTATGAATGTGTTTTATATATTTCAATTTCATTTAGCTTTTCTCTTACTTTTTTTTCTCTTGTTTTTTTTTATTTATTTTTTTTTTTTTACCTATGTATGTTAAACTCTGTTATCTCTATTTTAGTTGATATTTAATGTAGCCCAAATAATAATGCCCTCCAATGCAAAAGAATGTATTAATTTTCAAAAAATAAAAATAAAATAAAAATTATTTAAATATAATGTCAAATCTAGAGTTATTAAACTACAGCAAATATATATATATATATATATATATATATATATATATATATATATATATATATATATATATATTTATTGATGATATTTACAACTGTATTACAAGTAAAAATACATTCAGTAAATGTGAACAAAGGAATAAAATAGCATGAAATCACTTGTTGAGAAACTACCCATTGGTAGCACTCTAACAATGTATTTACAAAAGGAGATCTCGAGGCCATCTCCTTTTCAGACGCCTCTGAGGGTTGTCAGGGATCGAAGAGGAAGCAAGGTTAGAAACGAGAGGGTTTGGATGGTTCTGAAGTTTGTTATGGAAGGATAGGTATCTGGATTGGGCCAGGTCAGAAACATAAGGAACATTAAGGTCGTTATGGATGATTTTGTTTGTGACAAAGTAAGGAGCAGTGAGGATTTTACGAAGGATTTTGGATTGTAAGGATTGAATACGAGAGGAATTCGATGGCTTAGTGGAGCCCCAGAGCTCAACTCCGTAAGTCCAAATAGGTCTTATTGTAGTCATGTATATGAGTCTTTTGTAATTGACTGGGAGGTTAGAGCGTTTGTCTAGTAAGTGCTGGAGTAGTCGGAAACGTCGAGCTGTTTCTTGTCGTTTCAGTCTGGTATGAGGATTCCAAGTTAGACGTTTGTCTAAGTGGAGTCCAAGGTATCGAATTTGTTCAACAGGGATAAGTGGGGTATTATTAAAGGATACTGTAGGACAAGAGGATATAGGTTTACGACGAAGGGTAAAGGTGATTTGATGGGATTTATTGGAATATATTTTTATTCTCCAGTTTTGACACCATTCTTCAAGGTTTGTGATGTGTGATTGAAGGGTTTGGGATGCAATTGTTGGGTCGTTATTAACTGATAGGACACATGTATCATCGGCATACGTGGTAATCACTGTGTTAGGATGGGTTGGAATATCAGCTGTATAAACTGTGTAAAGGATAGGACCTAGGATACTACCTTGAGGAACACCAGCGGACTAGGAAAAAAGGGATGAATAGGCATTATTATGATTTACTTTGAAGGATCTATCAGTTAGATAGGAACGGATAAGGAGGAAGTATGTAGGGTGTAGGAATTTACGGAGTTTGTAAAGCAGTCCTGGGTGCCAGACTCGATCAAAAGCCTGTTCTACATTGAGAAAGACTCCTGTGCAGTACATTCATCGCTCCAATGCAGAGGAGACAACATCCACCACACGATGGCATTGCTGGATAGTGGAATGCGATCTGCGGAATCCAAATTGATGATCTGGGATAATGTGGTTAGAATCTAGGATGGGGTACAGGCGTTTTAGGATAATCTTTTCCAGGATTTTTGCCTAGGATGGGTAAAAGGGAGATAGGGCGATAGGAGGATGGGTTTTCTGGTGGCTTTTTGGGTTTTTGTATCATTTTGATAATAGATAATTTCCAAGGGTCAGTAAGGTATGTGGATCGCAGTACAGCATTATATATATAAGTAAGGAATAGAATGGCTTTCCGAGAAAGCAGTTTTAGGATCCGGGATGTAATTAGGTCGTGTCCAGGAGCTTTTCGGGAAGGTAACCTTTGAATGATGTCGGATATTTCTGAAGGATGAAAGGCTTTAGGTGGAAGAGACATTCGGAGTGGGATATCCAGTTCTGCTTGAATACATTCAAGGTGATTTGGGTTAAGAATATCGGGGTGTGGATTAAAGGTTATAAAGAGGTGATGAGCAAAGATTTGTGATTTTTCTTCATCGGATTTGGACCAGGTTTGAGCTTCAGTAAGAAGTGGATGATTACAGTCTTTAAATTTCAGGAGCCTTTTAGTGGTCGCCCATAGTGATTTGTCGGTGTAAGTTTTTCAGTAAAATTTAGTAAATTTTGAATTTTGTATTTTCTAATTTCAGATTTTAGTTTGTTAGTCAGTTGGGTATAATGAGTTTTATCTGTTGGATATCTGGTTCTATGCCACTTCGATCTTGCTCTGCGTTTTTCCTGCAATAAGATACGAATATGCTGTGGCAAGTCAGTCTTTTGTGAATTGTTAAACTTATTGATAAAAGTATTATTATTTATACTGTCTGTTATTGATGCTGTCAGTTTTTCAATGGCACCATTAATGTCGTCTTTTGTCTTTAGCGGAATTTTTAAGTCTAGTTTGTTTTCCAAATCATCACGAAATTCGTCCCAGTTTACTCGTCCTGTAATCAATTTAGGAGTTGATGGTTTAGGAGCATAGCTCGAATGTAGTGAAAGTAGAACTGGACTATGGTCTGAAGAAAGGTCATCAAGGGATTTGATTATGGTTTGGGAGGAGGAGATCTGGGAAGTTATAAATATATCTAGGATATCGGGACGTTTTTTGAGGGATGTTGGCCAATAAGTAGGACTCATGGGCGAAAGGATTGAATAATTGTTGGAAGTTGAAACACGCGATAGGATGTTACCGCGGGGGTTGGATATTCGACAACCCCATCGTTGGTGTTTAGCATTGTAGTCTCCTCCAGCAATGAAGCGCGATCCGAGGGATTGGAATAAGGAATCAAGGAGGTTAAAGGAGAGGGAATTACCAGGAGGACAGTATACAGCTGAGAATGTGAGATGGAAAGGGCGAGTTGAAAGGACTACAGAAGTTGATTGAATGGCATCAGTTGGAGTGGAAGGAATGAGGGAATGGGGACAAATATATTTAAGCTTATAAACGTATCCATGAAATATTTTTATATTTCATTTCTTCTTTCACACAATTACAATGAAGAGTATCTTAAACAATGTCATTGCCTTGAATCTGTGGGTTTTAAATACTTTTTAAAACTTAAAAAAATAAAATAAAACTTTACATTCAGTAAGAAAATTTCATTTAATTTCCATGAAAACATGTTATTATATATATTTTTTTTCGCCACTTTCCGTTACCTTCTACAACTTTCTATATAAGATATTGTTTTCCCTAAAATTTTCCGCTTCTGAACGATATATTATACGTATACCTTCTGAACAGTATTTCCGGAGATTAATTTTTCACCTGGATAAGTATTTTTTTTTCTCCTTTATTTAATTATCAAATTCTTCCAGAAGTTATATTTAGCATTTTTACGTAACTCCTAATAATGATAAATAGTTATTGCTTATAATAAACCCTATTTTCCTGATCCTTGCAAATATCCCATAATAAAAATGATTCTTAAACCTAAAAAGCCACCTGAATACCAGTCCTCCTATCATCCTATCTCTCTTCTGCCTATCATGGAAAAAATATTAGAAAAACTGATATTAAAACGCCTTTATCTAATCCTAGACTCATATCACTTGATTCTAGACCACTAGTTAGGATTTCGAACATCTCATTCCACTATTCAACAGTGCCATCGTGTAGTAGATTTAATTTCCTCCACATTCCGAATGCACGATATTTTCTCGATGTGGAATAGGCCTTTGATCGAGTTTGGCATTCAGGTTTGCCATACAAATTTCGTCAATTCCTGCCTCCTACATATTTCCTATTAGTCCGTTCCTTCCTCGGAGACAGAACCTTCAAAGTAAATCATAACTCTGCCTACTCATCTCTCTTTTCCCAGACCACTGGTGTTCCTCAAGGAAGCATCTTAGGTCCAATCCTTTACACAGTTTATACAGCTGATATTCCGACCCATCCTCCTACCGTCCTTACTACCTATGCTGATGACACATGTGTGTTATCTTCCAATAATGAACCAATTGTTCCATCTCAAACACTGCAGTCACACATTCCAGCTATTGAAGAATGGTGTCATAACTGGAAAATCAAAATTAATCCAAACAAATCCCAACAAATTACTTTTATCTTCCGTCGTAAACCTAATACATCCTGTCCTATAGTATCCTTTCACAATATTCCTCTTATCCCTGTCGAGCAGATCCGTTACCAAAGATTCCTTCTTGACAAACGTCTTACTTGGAATCGTCATATTAGATTGAAAAGACAAGAAACTGCCTTCTGACTTCTACATCACTTACTTGATAAACCCTCTGAACTTCCAATATTTTACAAAAAACTCATATACACTTCCATCATCAGGCCCATTTGGACATATGGAATATAGCTTTGGGGCTCCACAAAAACATCAAATTCTTCCCGTATCCAATCCTTACAATCTAAAATCCTACGTACAATCCTTAATGCTCCTTATTATGTCACAAATATAATTATTCATAAAGACCTCAACATTCCCTTTGTTGAAGACTTGGCCCAACTAAGATACTCCTCTTTTAATTCCAAACTCCTTGGTCACCCTAACTCTCTAGTTCATAACCTTTCAACCAAAAAAATTCCTGACAAGCTTCCGAGGCGTCTGAAAAAAAGATGGCCAAGGTACCTTCTAAAAGAAGAAGTGCTACCAATGGGTAGTTTATTTACAGTTTTCATCATGTTTTATTTATCATTTTAGCAGATTTACTTATTGTATATGTATACAGTTGTAAATATCAATAAAAAAAATTAAATAAAAAATAAATATTTTTTTATATTTAATTTCAATGGTTTTTGTAAACTTTTCTTCTTGTACTTTTTAATATTTAAACTGTACACTTTAACTTCTTCTCTATTAATATTAATTTTTATTTTTTAAAAACTTGTTTTTATCTTTTCTTCTTAGTATCATTAATATCATATTTATCTGTAAATATTTTTAACTTTCTAAACTTTAAATTGTATTTGTTAGCTGTCGTTTTGTTATGTATACCTATGTCGTAGTTGATCCAATAGCTATTTAGGACAAAAATGACCCAGGTAGTTGAAGAGCCCAAAACATTTATAAATAAATAAATTTAAGACAACTGCCAGATCATATAGGTGGAAATATAGCAGGCTGAGATATAGTTCTATTCTGAGATGTGAAAAGAAGAGTATGATATAATGCTAGACAAATACGAATGTGAAAAATACGACATTATAAGATACTAAGAGTATGGAAAGAAGATTTTAAGCAGCTACTCAATCAAGAGAAACCCAAGAACGTAGAATAAGACATTGACCACGTTCTTGATCCTCAGGGATCCCCAGAAGGAGGTTTCATAGCACAAGTGGAGCCATCAAAATTTTTGAGCTTGCCATATGTTGACTTGTATACGAATTTTTGAAGGGGTCAAATTGTGAAGGGGTTATGATTTATCTGACTAAGGGAGAGGGAGAAAATTTAGAAGAAACCGTACCGAACACAGGGAAGAAAACATACCACACTAATTGTATATGATCTATGAATTGTCTAATTCTACCTAATCTGCTCTGTTTTCAAAAAAAGGTGAGCAATAAAATATGTTAGGAGAACGGGGTGAGGTATATTCTTTCGCCATCGACATTGTTGGGATGAATTGTTTACTACCGGAGTCGTTTAAAGATGGTGTAGAACAGGAGGAAGGAGTTAAGAACTTAGGTACTCTGATATGATGTGTTATGTCCTTAGAAATGGCTTTAAGTTTGTGGTAATTACAGAGGAAAAGAATAGATATTTTATCTGCGTTTTTGTTATGATTCGAGATATATCTCGTCTGCATTACTTGTCCGAATGTAAATTAGTTTGTTTCGATAAGAAAATATTAATTATTGAGTAAGATTCCGCAAATGTACAGTTAGTTGCAAGGATTCGCGACACCGCGGTGTGTATTGGAAGCGAAGAGGCTGACAGGAGTGCCGAAGACAGCCAAGAGAAGAGAAGTGGAGGGGATAGAAGTAAATAGGCCAGTTGGTTGGCGTCTGCTCAACGGGTCGGGTTTAGTTTTCGTCCGCTGGTCTTTGTTTCACGTCTTCATTTTGTTCCGCCTGTTTTGTTTATTATTATTTCTTTGTTTTACTTATAAACCATTACAGAGTGGCTCACCAATGCACTTGACATTCAAGCTCTTAGTGAGGAGAAAGATCTAAATGTAAGAAATACTTTATTATCTACCTGCTTATTACCAGTGTCATGTATTTATACTCTTGCATGTACAGAAAAAATATTGTGCGTATAAATATGTGTTGAACTATACTGTGTAGTAGTAACGCAATGTACGATGTTTTGCCTCTGTTCGGCATTCAAGTTATCTTTTTCTGTCCTGATGTTGTTTGAATAGGAGGAAAATTTATTAGTTATTTAATCTTATTTTGAGAGACACGGGACTTTGTCTTTGGAAACTACCAATAATGATCTAGTGTTTCGGCTGTCAGTACAATTTTATTAGAAAGTGAAGTTTTGTTTATTTCTGTTCAATCTTGGCCTCAAGAATGTTTAACCAACTATTCGAACCAAAATTTTATTTAAAACAGTGCAAGTTTTCTTACGCATACTGTAAAAATTGAACATAACAAACTATTTCACGAAATAAGAAATTTCGTTTTATTTCGTCGAATAAATGGTTGAAATTTTTACATTTGTTAGCTTTTGAAGTATGACTGCCGATATATCTTCCGTAAATTACTTACTAATTATAATAGTTAATAAAACATAGTAATGCTGAATTGAAAAAAACAAACAATAAACTATAGTTCCCTGAATTTAAAGGTCCTTGCGAATACAAGTTCTTTGGAGGCCGTTTACTCTAGGCAGGTATGCTAATAAGTACAAGTGAATGGAGTTTGTACGAGAAACTATTGGTTTAAAATTAGTTATGTTTTATTTAATTAAGATAACATTTTATTTCTTATTCTTATCCATTGATAAATGAACATTTCGGTTTTTATTTATTTGTAATGTCGAAGGAATAATTCAAATGCTTTTGAATTTAGCGGTTATACTTCAGCTGATTCCACGAAACCGGAAGATTTCAATGCTCGCTCTCTCGATATTCTTCCCATTAGATGTGAACCTAAAAATATATTTTCACAGTAGTTTTAGCTTTTACCCACAAAAAAAAAATCATTTGTTCTTTTAGGTATTCTAATTTAACTTCGTGTATGCTTTAATTGGTATTAAACATTGATCTAACAGATTAGAGTATTTAAGGCCTACAAAGTAGGAGTTGTATGGGATATGAAAAGTATTACGAACGTGAAATATTTCAAAACCTAATTCAGAACAGAGGGAGGAGGCGAGAGAGTTTTAAGTTATTGTGAATCCAAATATAACCAACTCACACAAAAGTGTTCTGTGTTAGCCCTGGTGCCAGAGTCTAAAAAAGGTATTCATTGGCACGACAAAAAATTTTCATTTTTATATTAATTGTTGTTCGTTCATATTTATGAATAAAGTAATAGACTTGAGATTTCTTTATTTATAAAATATAATTGTATACTGAATGTTGTATGATGCACTACTGCCAATCTTTTTTCTGTAATTAGGTACTAAAAAATAAATTATTAATTGTAGTACAAACATGTTATGCTTTAAACAATCCTAATCATTAGGCTATTGAGTTTGTTTTCAAAGGTGAGCTTTCCAAAAGCATCCTGATCCTGGAGGAGCAGAAGCACCTTGACCTGCCAAATTCAAGAACTTAAAAAAAAAAATTTTCTCGATCGCAATACTTACACTTACTGTATATTACATATATACGTAATTGAAAGTAAAAATATTTTAAAGTCTACTAATAGTGCTTCGATTTCGACGAAACTTCTTTTGTTTTTTAGGCAATTTAAATACCTTTGAAACATCTTACCACAACATTCCCAAAAAAGTGTATACTTTTTGAGTTCTTCGGAATTTAATTTTACCATCCCTCGTAACTTTTTTTCCAGCTTCTTTTCGCTGAGGTATGTTATATAGATAAATTTGAAGGGTGTCGAGAAAACGATTTTAGCGAAGTTTCAATGAAATCGGTACTTTCGTTTAGGCGCTACAGTCTATAGCTACGTTTTTCTGCATTTTTATTTTTTTTTTCTCCTTTATTAACTTATCAAATTCTTTCAAAAGTTATATTTAGCATTTTTTCGTAACTCTAAATAATGCGAAATAATTAACTTTTTAAAATAAACCATATTAAAGGTACTTTAGAGGAAGACGTATATGAACATTGGGCATTTAAGTCCTGTAAAGTGACATCAATGGGGATAAGACCTAATTGATATTAAAGACCACTTAATTATACAATGATACACCGAGTTTAATAAAAATCGTTGGAGCCGTTTTTGAGAAAACTGTGAAAATGTGTTTCAGCGTTGATATAAAGTGGCACTTCCGGTTAGCCGATTTTAAGGAAAAAGTTGCCGTCACAACTAAGGCATATACCTATCTTAAATACGTGATATCAGTTTCATAGGACTTTTCGTTTTTGAGCTAGACTGCTAACATACAAACACACAGACCATTTTTCGGGACTTGTTCATTTCGACTCAGGGTACCTCAAAACGCATAAATCCGTCGAAAACTTAGATCCAAAAATTTTCTCGATCGCAATACTTACACTTACTATATATTACATATATACGTAAGTGAAAGTAAAAATAAAAATACAATAGAAACAACCCGATACGACTTATGAGAATGAACTTCTATATCTACTTTCTTTTCTTTCTTGTCCTACCCTTCGTAGCATTTTAGGCTATACGAGAGTTTTCATGGGCCAGAGGATGAGGGCGGGCGATTGATGCCCGAGTTGAAATACCCTCTCCCCTCGGTTCCGGGACGCGAAATCGTACTTATTTTATCAAATTGTCATTAGATTGCAGTATCACCATGTCCCACTTGCATATCTACTTAAATGACTTGGTAAATAGTTAAGGAAATTTACATCTACGCATATTTAAGCGTGGTGTTGTAGTCTGGTGTCGTGACGATTCTGCCTGTTCATTAAAAAAAAATCATTAATTATTTAAAAGCAATCAAATCAACACACATAATCCTACTTGTCGGTTCGCCATAGTTGGATAAAAATAAAATTCAAGGTCATTAACTTCCTCAATGTGATACCCTTTATTTATCCGATGATTTAACATGGTAGTTATGAATGTTATACGAGAGACTTTCTATTGGGCCTATCAACGTGAATTTTCGATAAATAAAATAAATATAAAAATCAAAGTTTTAGGTCCTCTATTTTCTCTCCCAATTGAGAATAATAATTAAATTTTTGCTGAAAACCATTTCAAATCTGATAATAACAAACAAATTAAGTTTATTATAAAGTTTAGCTAGCTTTCAAAATGGAGTGAACGTTTTTAGCGATCTTTTTAAAATTTATTTTAAGGAGGTAGATGACAGGTTATTATTGCTTAAAACGGTGATTCTTCAACAATGGAATACAACTTCCAAGTTCCTTTGAGTAGAGTGGTTTCCACGGTTCAGTATAAATTCATGTTGGTTACAATCTGGTCTCGGAGAAACATTTCATTCTGATGCACAAGATCAATTAATCGGATTTCATATTTTACTTAGCACAGCGTCACCTGCAAACGTTTCTGGACAGCAGACTAAGAAAAACTGTACGCTCCACATCATTGGAAATGATGAAGCAGGAAAATAACACCAGTTTTTCGAGTTACTGAGACACAGTGGGACAAAAGTCAAAATATTGATAGTGAATTTTGAATGCAAAATGGCATCAAACGTTTATTTATACTTCGGTGTTACTAGAAACAGAAGAACTAGTAACAAGAAAATTCAAATAATATCGGTAAAATTTATGGCAAACATCGAAAATTAATGCCAGTTTTAATAATAACGGGTACTAGCTTCATTGATAGAGTGAGAAATAAACAATTTTTTGCACCTTTCTGTTAAGATCCCTCCCCCCAAAATTTGAGTATAATACATAGAAATACAATTCCTTAAATGTTAGAACTGAACTTCATAAAATGTTTCCGTTAAGTTATAACTTATATATTTGCAAATGCGAAGTAATTTGAAATGAAGATGAGGTATGCAAATTTTAAAACGCTATAACTTTACCGGAACATCATGATATATGGACTAAAAGTCCAGTTACTAAAAGTCATTGCCTTTTCATGTATACCTAACTCAATTCCATAAGATTCAATAGAAATCAGCTACGTAATATTTTTCTTTTTAGTTAGATAATATGTTTCTAAAATGAAAATTGATTTAATAAAACAAAAAGTAATTGAATAAACTGCTCAGGGATGCCGTTTTATCTTTTCTGAATATGTTTTAAATGAATTCATCTTTCAGAATCTTTTCAATAAATCTGTGAGAGAACTTAGAAGAGAATGTATGGAGCAGCAGTGAGTTGGACATATTTAGAGATTTTTCATTATAATTCGTTTTTAAAAGTTTATTTTTTTCTGATTTGGTAATTTATTACTTAGATAAATAAATAATTAATGATTTTTTTTTAAACTTGTTTATTGAAATAATACATTCTGTCGTCTCAAAGGACATATATAATAGCTTTCAGAGATCACATTCACACTCCATGTACAATAAATAAAATAACATACAGAAAAATAATATATATACAATAAATAAAAAATAATTTATTAATCTAAAAAACAAAAAAATAATTTTTAGCAAACTTTTTTTAAAATTTTCCTAGTTTTTTTTTTGTTTGTCTTCGGAGTAATATATGTTTTGAAATAATCATTTAGTTGTATTTAAAAACACTATCTAAATTAAAATGATCTTTTTTCAACTAAGTAAACATAATTTTAACTAAAAAAAATCAATTCCTTTTTTGACGGATTGATTTGATGGTTTAAGTAGTCATTATTGTAGAGCAATATAAAATGATGTTATACATTGGTTGTAAAATTAATTTCTTAATTGAAACTAAAGACACAGAGATACTATAAAAAGCATATTAATGTGGTACAGCATAAACAAATTACAGTAATACAATAAGTAGCAGCGACATATTAAGTGATACGTCAATATATTTTTTTTTTCCTGAAACACTTCTTTATTGAATAAAGTATGTTCCAATTAAGGACATAATTAAAGAGAAGAATAGTTGGGGTGCTCAGTCAAAAAAGGAAGGCTAAAAATAAATTATAATATTTATTTTTTACATATGCCGACGTTTCGACCTGAAGTTCAGGCCTTCATCAGGGCTTTCTCCTTAAGTGTCAAGGGGAGAATAATTATACTGATATGGGAGTTCATTCACACCGTATGTACAATGAATAAAAATAAATCAAACGGAACAACGGCAAAATAATAATACTAAAAAATAATGGATACATAACATTTTTTAATTCTGTATATATATATATATATCATGGGGTTCTACATATCATGGGCGATAAATAATCAGGAGGCAATTTTTTTTTTTAAATTAATTTTTATTTATGCCAACGTTTCAACCCAAACATGTGGGTCATCTTCAGGGCTCCGTTTGGTGTTTGAAGTGTCTGGAGAGAGATCAGAATAAATTGTAGGAGAAGATGGTGAATAAGCAGTGTGCGGAACGTTTGGTTTGAAACGTTGGCATAAATAAAAAATGAAAACTTAAAAAGAAAAGACTGCGTCCTGATTATTTATCACCCGTGTAAAATTTATCTTTTAATGGGGTACAAAAACATTCTTGATATTTAGTATTCTTTTTCTAATTAAGTAGATACAATTTTGAACAAAAAAAAAAAAAAAAAAAAACGATTTAATTCCTTTATTTCTACTTTTGTTCTGCTAGATTGCTTAGAAAGTTCTAGAATTCATACATCGCCGCCACATAAAATCTTTCGAAGCAGTGAAACATACTGCTAACCACCTTTTCATCATCCTAGCTTCATCCTCAACAAGATTACGTTGGCAGCAAGCAGTACCGGGAAATAACATGCTGAAACAAAAAAATAGCTTTAGTTTTAGGTATATTTTTACCCTTCGATAACAGAAATGAAGTACGCCCATATGCCTTAAAATAAGTAAAGGAAACATGAAAAATAGATCAAAAACTCTTCAAAATGCAGTGCCGAGAAGATTTAAAAAAAATATATTAAAATAATAATTTTCATTTCGGTAAACTAAAAGTACTTATGTTTATTAGTATATAGAACTGATATTATTATTAGTTGTGCTAAATTAGAAGTAATATTCTTAAAACTTATTAACTTTGTAAAAAAAATTGTATGGTTAAATTTTTATGATGCATCACACCTGACTTTTTTCTCATAACATAATTTTTATATTAACCTGACACTGAATTAAAAAAAAAAAAAAAAAGGAGAAATATTTTCGTAATACACCGCAGTCGTCCTCTTCAAAACCCTCTATTATTTTTTTCTGTTATTATTATAAACGTTGTACCACCACATACAATTCTGGGGATATTTATTTAGTCAGGGTTACTAATAGTCGAGTGTTATAATAATAATTATAATAATTATTATCATTATATTATAGGACATTGGAACCTTTCCTTTTTATGTTATGGGTACAAATGTTACTAGAATAAGATACTGCTTAAGATTGAAAATTTCCGTCTTTATGGATGATCTTGGTAAAGTTCTTCCATGGGAAATTCCATTTCACTTACAATTAGATAAATTGCAGTTGATTCTCTTCACTTCTAATTGTAAGGCTTGCTTCAATAGAAGACAATTGTGGTAATTACAGCTGTTACAGTTGTGTTGTGGTACTTGCAGAATTTAAAAAAAATAGTCCTTTAACTAATATTTAGATCGTTTATTTGGCAACTACAGGAGAAAACTCTCCAAAAGATTCCTATCGACGTTTCATTACTAATTGAGTGGTGTTGCTACACAGACTACAAAACACACGAATCATCAGCATCGCTTAATACGCCATTGACCGGTAATAACCCAAATAGTTCCATAACCTCAGACTAAAGAATCCTTAGTTTCCCGCCTTGGCAGTGTTAGTGTGAGTTTATTATTAGAATACTAATATGAAACCGGCAAAACTGAATGGATTGTCAAGTAGCTATATTTGTAGAAATAGTGAATAGTTCTGCGAATTTATGAATGCTCATATATATATATATATATATATATATATATATATATATATATATATATATATATATATATATATATGTATATATATATATATAAATTGTTTTTATTTATATATACTGCGATATGTAAAAAAAAGTTAATAAAATACTCCAATTATTACGTTATAAACTGGAACAGATGCTAATTGAAATTTTCCAACGATTTTGTTTTCGTAACCCCAATGCCTGAATTTTAGACAATTTTAACAAAGATATTCCTATTATAAAGGTCATTAATATGAAGTTCTATTGTATTTATAATGCATAAGTTACAATTTTGTTGTTGTTTTGTTTTGACAATTTAAACCCGCGGTTTCTCATTTTAATTTTATATTTCATCTTTTTTATAACCACTCAGTATAAATTATATTTCAATTAACCTGTGCTAATCTTTAAATTACCTTTAACTCAAATGCATGCATGCTAACATTTTTATTAATTTTTCATCCATCGATTAATGTAACTTTAAATTAATGAAAAGACAGAATTGTCTACTCACTATTAGGTATTCACCAAGTTGATTACCCGTTTTTCACCGTTGTCCACAAATTTTCACTACATTCTTAAAATTGGGATTAGCGCAAGTTACGACATCAAAATTGTTGAGGAGGGCACATTTTGACAGGTTTTTGGATTTTTGAGGGGGCACATTTTAGAATGAAAAGTTTCAAACCAAAGGACAAGGAGAAACATGGAGAAACAACCTGCAGAAAATGTAATATTATATGATCTACAATTTTTTAAATTCTACTTTCGCTTGCCCTGGTTTTATGAAGAGGAAAGCAGTAAAATATCTTGGGAGAAGAGGAGGTCCATGCGCCATCGACCTTGGGGAGAATGGGCAATCCTGCACCAAAATTTCTGTTGGGATTGATTGTGGTATTGTTCTGGTATTTGCGCATGATCGAGATCTTTAGTACAATGCTAACGTCCTACAAGAACAAATCACTGCAATAAATATGAATATCGACCAGGTTAATGAAAATGCACTTCGGTTTATTATGACCGTGTTTTTGGTTTGTTTCACATTTATTTTCTTGGTAAAAGACAATAAAAAAACGACGGTTCGTTCTATCCTCTCCTACTCTTTTCTCACTTCAAAACATATGAGCCACATCCAATCAATGGAGATACATTTACTTTTCTGGGTTGAAGAAATGTCATCGAATTCGAAGTTAAAACGGCCAGGACCAACATAGAGGAGCACTAGGTAAGCTGGTTTAAATTCCCACTTATAACGGTTAACAAAAGAATCGTCAAAAAACCTACAAAACCCATATAAAGGGAAGGAAACCTCTTGGTTCTCATGGGCGATCCAGGAAGACTGTGTACGTTCGGGAATCGAGGTATGGATTCGGGTAGGCGATGGATCGAGGTACTTGGTCCAACATTATTCTTACACTACATAGGGGCACTAAAGAAGAATTAATTTGACGATGATGATTTTTGTTATAATATTATTCTATAAATATAAAAACCTTTCGATGAAAAGTTAATTTTTGATTTAATTGTATCAAAACCACAAGGCTTAAAACAAATTAAGATATAGGATAAAACTAACACCAAAACTTAAGGTGATTACAAAACAAAAACTCGACTCTCCCATATAGCAATAATTAACTGACCGGTCAACGTTCGCTGGATTAGGTATTATTAGAACTGAAAAAGTAAGGTCATATAAATGAAGATAAAGGCAGTATATGGGCAATTCTTATATTATTTGACCATTCGATGTCCTCGAGTTTTGCATTCGTTTTACACATGTTTAAACAAGTTGAAAAAATCAAGTTATTGTTTCTAAGAATGGAATGGTGACTTTAAAATACATCTACCTCAACCACAAGAAGAAATATTTCAATGTGAATGTAAAAAAATTTAACGAATGTTACAGTCCCCAAGGCGAGGATGCGAAGTTCTTCATGCGATGACATATTTATATTTATTAATATTTATGACATATAATCTGTATCCATTAATTTTTACCATGAGCAATTTCACTGTTGTGTGATGGTGTTTCGAATTATAGATAACTCTTTTTAGTTTTCTAAAATACTTTGATACTATAGTAGGAAAATTGGTTTGTCCCCGAAATTTGTAGAAAAACATCGTAGTGAATGTTACTGGCTTTTCTTTTAATATGAAGGAAAATGGTTTTAAAACCTGTCTGTGATGCCAGCTATCAGCCCATGTGTAATCTTGAGGCATAAGAGAGCTGACTGTAAATTCTACATTCTTTCTTCCAAAACATGCCAAGTTACAAAAATTACGCATAGCGAATGTTATCATTATTTTACTTAACATTGTTCAATTGACATAATGGATGATAATTGAAAAAAGAGTTGTTTAGAGGAATTTTTTTAGGGTTAAGGTTTCATATCTATCCAACTTTTTGATAAATCAATAACAGCAATTTTTTATGAAAACGTAACGAATGTTACTGTTATTCGTTTAAATTTGATATAATTTATTTTAAATGACCTTACTGCCGATTGATCATATGATCATAAGCATTTAGAAAACAGGAAGGTTTTAGTCATTTCCCTTATAGGCGTTGATGAAGAAACGAAAATCATATATTTTTTTTTCTTTTTCTTGTTGCCTGGAAATATTTATGTTTTACTTTTATTATTATTATCTTCAGAACCATTATATCTTTACAACATACTAATGAAGTTTGTCTATTTAAACTGTTTAAAGAAGAACATCCTCGTCTAATTAGCTCTAATTTCATAATAATTAAGTCATGGTTTAAAAAAATAATCCAATTGAAAAAATAAAACTGATTATCGAAGCTCAATACTAAAATTTGAGTTGATATTTTTTTTTTCCCCCAAATCGCTAGTTTCAGAAGTGCTAAATGGTCAAATAATATAAGGGTGACAATAAAGAAGAAGATATGATAATATAATCAGTTATCTAACATAAAAATAAAATAATATGGTTCACAATCAAAGATGTTTAGCCAGTACTAATCTGAGCAAAGTGGGCAAACATTTGGGACCAATGCTCGTGTCTGTAAGCGGCTTTCATAAACACCACCCAGTTGTTCTGGAACACTGCAGACTGTTACTTTCATCTCCTTAATTCCTTGAAATCTCCGTGAGTGGTAACTTCCGAAGGAGAAAAGCCTTTTCGGTCTTTCATACCAACCATATTGACTTGGAACCATACGTTTTGGAATATTTTTGAAATAACCTTAGTATTTGCCAAATTTCCAAACATTTTAATGTCTCATTCGGCAATTTAGTGTCATATGTATACATTACATGCGCCGACATTTTTCACTTTCATATACTCCTATATGAAATATACAGGGTATTCCAGGGGCATCCGTATCCCGTAAAGGGTAATATTTAAATATTTATTCCGCAGGAAATTCGTTTTGTGTTTTTTGAAGTATATCACTTTTATTCTTGAATAGAATTAAATAAAAAAAAATAATAATTTAGTTAATCAACAAATGTTTTACAGTAAAATAGAAAAAATGTAATTCAATCGAAAGCTTTTTTTTATTATTTATTCAGAAACATAACAATCTGTCGCAAGGTTAATAATTTTAGTGAGATATGAACACATTCACACTATATATAGACAAAGCATAAAATAAACAAAAGAAAAATAACAACTAAATAATAATCAAAAAGTATATACAATAAAAAAATATAATAACTGAAGATAAGTAAATTAAAAATATAAAAACACAGTCATAAACGTATACAATCAGGCAGGAGCCTCAAGCTAGGCTTGTTCCTCCAACTATTGAGGGAAAATCAGGACTCCAAGAGATTCCTGCGCTACTTTCTCAACTCCGTCACTGGTGCTAAAATCAGAGGAGATTGAGCGAGAGCTCTATAGCCATATAAACTCTTGTCTTGAGTGAAGAATCTGGCCATTGCCAGAACTCCAGCATATATATTACAAAAGGTCTCTGGGCCTTTGCCGCTTCAATCTTCGAGGATGATTGTTGGGATGGGTAGAGCTAGGAGATTGTGCAAGGGATTTTGGATGATTTGTAAGATTCTGATGGAATTTGGAAATTTTTTTAGGTATAAGGTCTATGACAAATAGGGTTTTGGTGGTTACATAGAACGGATCATCGACTATTGTTCGGAGGACTTTAGGTTGGATGCGTTTGATGTTAATAAATTTTGCTGATCCCAAAGTTTCAGTCCGTAGGTCCAAATAAGTCAATTGAAACTAGAGCTTGTTTCTGTTAAAACCAATCAAAAGGACTTTAAAGCGGATAAATTACGCTGTTCCGTTTTTCATTAAAGCATAGAATATCTGTAATTTTTTTTTATAACCCTTCAACTGGACTGCAGTTTTAGAAAACAATCCTAGTTTAATAAGCTTTAGGTCTATATTAATTAAGTTGAAGTTTGCTTAAATATAAGTGAGTCACCTCCAGTTGTGTAAAACAGTTATTTCATTTGATATTCTAGCACCCCAAATAAAGTACCTGTATTTTTAGCAGAAATAACTATGATGGCTTATTACAAAGCTTTAATTTACTTTTTTGTCTATTATATTGAATGAATTCCAATTGAATAATAACAAACATATTTATTTATTATATTTATGAAAATTCCTTTTTTTTAACTCACCGCCTTTTATTTTAAATTGGAAATGGGTAATAATTTAAAACAAACTTTTATAAATCCAAAAAAAGATTTTAAAATGAAATAGTGTCTAAATGGTCAAATCTTTAAATGGCTTTAACAAAGGCACATTCAAATTTAATTTGAAGTAACTTTTGTCTATAAAACAATTGTCAATTACCTAAATTAAATATTTTTTTAGTTATAGCTTTCTATTCAAGAATAAAAACGTTACTTACTTTAAAAAACGTGAAACTTAAACGTCCTACTTTTCTGTCGAAATCTGAACCATCGTTGCTTGAATTTTTTTTTTTTGTAGCTCTTTAGGTCTTCAACCTCTCCTTTAAATGTCATTCCTTTACGACAAAATGATTAGTCAAAATAAATATTGCTTATATCTTAAACGATTTCTAATGAGCGTTTTCAACGGAAAAACATTTTTCTAGGTCTTTAAAGAATATATTTAAAGAAATACGGAGTTGAAAGTTGAGTGATGCATGAAACCATATACTTTTGAATAAATAATTCGTAATATAATAGTTATTACTTTACTTATATTTCTATTATTTCGTTATTGTAGGCATATTACCTTTTAAAAAATAAAAAGACGAAATAAGGTCCCCTTAAAGAACAGCTAAAGGTTGTCCTGGGTGCCAAGTGCCTATCGATTCAACTTCACTTCTAGTACCTCTCTAGTGTTCTTCAGTTGATAGTTTTGGGTCAATGTTCAATATTCTTTTGTTAATATTTTCTATAGTGTAACTAATAATTTTTTATTGCTAATTAATTACAATAAATTCTGGGAATGTACTTCTTTTTTTTTTTTCAACAATGAAGTTTTTTGAATTGAAAACTTCCTTAGGCGCGTTCTGCACTTTTTTTGTGGAGAACGAATTTAATTGATCCGTCAGATTTTAACGCTCTGGTAAATTCGGCTATAGTCGACTGATTGAAATGTTTTTACATATGGTTTAAAATATATCAGAAACTATTAATCGAGCCTGCATACTGTATGAGAGGAAATTGTTCAGCATTTCATCCTCTCTGTAATAAGCTATAATTAAAAATTGTTTCTTAACCCAATGCCATGTTAGAGAGGCGAAAAGAAAAAAAATGGTGTCGAAAACCAAATGACAACGAGATTAGTTGAATATATGGATTGCCGCCTATAGTCGAATATTTATCATTTGGTTTAAAATATTTTAGAAACTTAAAATCGGCCCTGTAACCCGTAAGAAAAGGAAATGTTCAGCATTTTGTCTTCTTTGTAATGAGCTATTATTCAAAATTGTATCGTAATCCAACACTGTGCTTGAGAGTAGGAGAGAGAAAAATATACTGTCAAAAACCACCACATGATTATATATAGTACAAATGCTAATATTATTACAAAATTGAAATTCTATTTTGACAACATTATTAATAATATATAAAAAAAAGAGAAATAATATAAATGATAATAATAGCAGAAATTCTTAGGTGTGATGAAAAAAATATAATAATATAACAATACAAACTTTCCAACTGGAGATTTTCACATAAATATTATACATTCGTAATATTATATTATACAGTTATTTATAATATTATATTATACAGTCGTTAAACTACAACATCACTAATTTAAATAAGTAAATTATAAATCATTAAGGAAATGATTAGATTGACTTTGCTGTCTTTATTTGAACAATAGAATTCTATTACTACCTTTAAAAAAAATAAACCTAGAATACATGTATTAGTAAAAATTACATAAAAATGGTGCTCCACTTAGTCCTTTCATCATTCAATAACCTAAAATCAGATAGTAACAATGATGTAAAAAACTCAATGGAGGTGAATCAAATGCTTGAAATAATAAATAAAATAGACGATAGGTAAATACTGTTGGTCTGTTTCGATGTAGAAATTTTTTTTACCAATATTAACGGGAAAGGTATAATAAAAATACTTGAAAAATACTGAATAGATCCGCATAACCAAATTAAAGGGTTTTATGGAAGATATGGATTAAAATATTTCAGAAGCTGAAAACCAGACCTGTATACTGTAAGCGAGGGAAATGTTCAGCATTTCACCCTCTTTATAATGAGCTATTATTTATAATTTATATTTCATATTATTAATTTCTCCTTGTTGCTGTTTTCACTTTTGTCGTCTGGTATATCTACACCTTATTTATTTACTTTTTTTTTTAATGTAACAATGAATAGGATGACCGAAAAACTCAAGAAATCAGTTCTTGTATCAATTAATTAAATTTTATTTTTCAAATAATATTTAACAACTTCATGTAAGATATGTAATATATGATAAAATAGAATTTATACAATAGAGCGAAAAATTTCCGATGATTTATCAATTTAAATTAGATTTTTATACGTTTTTTTCGTCAGTTCTTTGTTAGTTCAGGACACGGCCTCAAATAAGCTATATAACCTTATTCGATAGCATTAAAACAGAAATAGCTGAATTATGTTTCTCAGTTCCAAGTTCCGGCATTCTTATATCATTTATGTTTATTTTTATTGTTTTACTTATTTTAATGATTTAACTTAAATTAGGAACTGCTGCCTGATGTTTTTTTATATAGACCATATTGGTAACTAAGAATCATTTTTTTGTAATGAGACTTTTAATATTTTTTTATTCAATCACAAAAAAACAGTTGTTTATATATGTGTAAAACGTTAAAATATAAATTAATATTTTCCACATAAGTATATTATATTGTATGTTGGTCAATTCTATTACATAGTAAGTTATATTGCGTGTCAACCATGACCTTTTTATCTTCATGTTGTGTAATTTGTGATATTTTTTTTAATACAAGATAAACATCCTACGAATATGATTTTGATAATGAGCAGATTTAGTTAAGATCCTGATGTAGTAGTACGTCGTTTATGACAGAATTGTGGGTTTACTATTTTTGTTTTTATTTCTTTATTGAGTATTACAACAATCTGTCTCTTGGACAAACTATTTTAAGCTAGGCCTTCAAATGAATGGATTATATTTTTGGATGTTTCAAATTTTAGCCAAATTACTAAGTTCTTTTCTGTATATGCATATGAATTTATGGATGTTGTTCTAATACATACTCTGTACTGATACTTATAAAATGCATATTATTATATCTTAGAAAAAATTTAATTTTAATTAAATATGGTTTTGTCAAATAACATAGATAGAAGATCATATCGTCTGTTTTTCCTATATTTTTTTTAAACTAATGTGGACTCTGCTAAGGGATATTTTTTTAAGGGGGATAAGGTAAATTTTGCCGCCTCTCAAAATAAAAGTCGACATTTTATATCAGTATTTTAGGTGAAGTATTTCAAAATAATTTAGTAAAAAGTAACTCGCGATATTGATGATTGAATTGAGGTAAAATAATCAATATGTGAAAATAAATCAAAATTTTGCTTCCCTGAGCTATTTCTCCCAATGTTCCTAGTGGTTGGATGGATAGAAAAATATATATTTTTTTTAAACCCTGCAATTCCGATATGTAAGCTACAAGAAATTAATTTTGAGACCATCATCATCAAAACTAAAATTTCTATAAATCTATAGTACCGGTTCTTAAGTGTTCGATTTATTTTTATTATTATTATTTCGAGTGAACTAATCGATTTATCAATTACGAAAATAATATGATTTTTTCAGTACGTTTATTTCCGACTTTTAACCACTGTGTGCCGTTCTTAATCCGTCGATATTGTTTTGATTACTATTTTAGTTATCTTTCCGACTTTAAAGGGCCTATTAAATTAACTATGCTCAGGACTAACTATTCGTTTTCTTAACGTCAAATTATTCTTCACTGATCCAAATATTCAACGCAATACTTACTTTTCAACAGATAAAGAATAAAAAGAATTTGTCTGCCTTTTTGTTACTTGAACTTTGGAGATCCCTCTTACTCAAACTTTTCTACACATTTAAATTCATCCCTCTTATACCATATAGATGAAAATTATCTCAGACGTGGTTTTTGCATCTGAAAATTCCAAGTATACGTAACTGTCGTTATTGTAATACTTTTTGTTATCATTACTCTTTCGGGTTGAGAAACAACTGCTTGCAAATATTTGTAGCTATGAGAGATAAGGTACCATTTTTTTATTTTTTATTTTTTTATAATTATTTGGAGACCTGAATTTTCGTGTCTAATAGTTCCAAATTGACGCTGTTTTATATTCTTTTTCTATTATTATTCTATCATGTTCATAAATAACTGATTCTAAATATATGATGTTATCTGGGAAAGTGATGTTTTTTCCTTAATTGTGAAAGTCTTTCTAAACAAAATTGCCGAAGGGTGAAAGTTATGGTAACAGCTGGTGGTAATTAATCCATCGGCTAGCGGCCTGCTCTCGACTGGTTCGGCCGGTCTGTGAGTGAGTCTACTCTCAACTGTCGGATTATTATCTAAGGTCCGTCGGATTAAAATATTTTACTCTTAGGCGATCGATAATATCCTTCATTATCATAGTTCCGAAATTTGCTCCATTATCTTCCCGTTTATACTTTCTTATTACCGTTATACCTCCTTGTTTTTTTCGTAGATAACGGATGAGAAATTTCAGTTTGAGAACAGACGCAAAAAAAATAGGTTCATTAATATCGAGCTAACATTTTTTGAAAGCTTCATAATGCCATAAAAAATTATTATACTGTGTCTTAAATATGTTTTGCAGTACTGAAGATCCAAAATAATTTCGAAAGTACAGTTTAAAAAAAAAATTATTTTAACTTTTTGGTTTATTATTTTTAATAATGAACCATTGTAATCGACCAAACTATTTAAAAACTGAATCCCTCCCCCTCAAAATTTGAGGTTTTGCGTTTCAGGATACATAGAACTGTATAAACGAATAAAAACAATTTGCCTGTCCGTTGTCCGCCGTCCGCGTCTTTTCTCCGAGACTACAAGACTATTTTTTTTCAAATTTTAAATTAAAGTCAGGAGTCACCCGAGGATGATCTTCCAATCTCTACATTATTATCCGTTCTTTCTTTTCAAGATGGCTGCCAAAAAACCGGTGATGGTATATGTAGCGCCTAAACAAATGTACCAATTTCAATGAAACTTCGCTAATGTCTTTCACTCGGCGCACTTTAAATATACATATAAAACATAATTCATCGAAAAGTACTTCTCTTTCAAGATGGCGGCTGAGAGACCTGTTTTGTATAGACTGTACCGCCTGAACGGATGTACCGATTTCAATGAAATTTGGCTAAAATGATTCTCCTTTAAAATCCTTTAAATTTTTCTATTCAACGTACTTCAGCAAAAAGAAGCTGGAAAAAAAGTTACGAGGGATGTTAAAAGTAGATTTTCGAAATACTCAAAAGGTACTCACTTTTAATTGGATGTTTCATGAGTATTTAAATTTTCCAAAAAATAATCATAAAATCATTCAAGGAAATCGGACAATTAGGTGCAAAGATTTGGCGTCCCAAATGCTTTTTATTTGTTCTACTGCTGTAATATCCTTTATTTTGCTTTTGAATTTCTGAAAGTGTTACCTCAGCTGAAGTAATGTTGTCTGTTTTTTACTACCTAACTATTAAAAATGAACACTTCAAAAAAACAGACACAAATAAAACGACTTATCTATTCAATCTGAGAATGAAGATTTATTTATTTCGATTTTTTAAATATCTGTTAAACATAAAACATCAAATTTCGGGGGAGGGTTGATTTTGTTTTCTTCCTCTGTCCTTCTTTCGTTCTTTGAATGTCTGTCCACTTCAGTAGGTATTTAATTTTATAGAATTTTGTTATGTAAGTGACATATTGTTTTTTTTTTAATAATCGTGATACTTGATGGTGTCTTTTTGTAGTATGTCCATATGGATCAAAGTATGCATTTAGGTTCTGTTTTGAAAATACGGAGGTACGGTAAATATACTAGCAATAAACATAATAGGTAATAGGTAGTAATAGGAATTAATTGGTAGTAAGCTTTATATGCCCAAAAGAGAGTGCAGACACGAGTAGGTTTGGATCTAAAACACTTAGGATGATGCCTGAACTTCAAGTGGTATCATACCACAATAACCGAGTGGTTGATTTTTTTAATGGAGCAAGGTTGGATCTTTGTTTCATGGATGTTTCCTTATCACTTTTCTTTAGGAGATAGGATTTAGAAATTTTGATTCACTCATCTGTAGTTAGCTATTTCCTAGTTAATAAACTGTAGAGAATTTTTTTTTTTTTAAATTTTGTAAATAACCCATTGACCCCAAAATATGGGCGTCTATTAATGGTGCAAAATACGCTTTTGTTTTTCATGATAATAAATTAATTGATTGTCAAATAAAAAATACGAAATTGGTAAAATGCTAAATTTTCTGTCAATTAAACCCATTTTCAAAGATCCACCATCAGAACTAAAGTTGAGAACTAATTAAAAAAAAATTCTCTTAAAGTGTCTATTACCGGTACATTTACCTTGAACGTTTTCAAAATATAGCTTTCATATCTAGTGTAACTCAATAGCTTATATTTCTAGATCTAGGACTTCTAGTTTGAGAGTGAGATGTGTGTAAGGAATTAATTTTGAAGTATTGACGTGTCAAGGGAAAAATTTAACGCTTAAGCGATAAAAGGGAGAAATTTTAATGATACGATATTAGACCACCTGTGTATTAACTCTCACAATTTCTGCAAATTTCAAATTAACAGTAATAAGTGTTATCTAGGTCAACTGAACTCGACTATAGAAAGACATCAAGTTGGTAAATACTAGGCTTTGAAGTCGATAATTAAAAAAAATGAAAATAAAATCTAATCATTACTTTTATCTGAATTTTTTTAAAATTATTAATGATTTTTACTAGAAGCGATTTTTATTTTTGATCATGGATGATAAAAACCACATCCTAATCATTATTTTTTAACCAAATTTTTACAATTAACAATAATAATAATTTTTGAGTAATATATTTTTAAATTAGGAACAATTTTTTTTTTAATGCCTTTGATATATTTTGAGTCTGAAGTATTACTTGGAGAATATTGTTATCAAATATTAGCAACAGAAATTCTTTATTTTCGAAATTATAATTAATTTCTAATATAATTATATAATTAGAAATTTTAGCTTACTAAAACAAATATATAAATATATTTATGGATATGTATAAATATATAAATATAAGCCAAATACTGCGTGAACAATTAAAGCAATTTCACAAATATAATATTAAAAAATGTGTACAACATTAATGTAGATATGCATATTAATATTTAATTTAATTTGTGTGCAAAACGTGATTTTTATTTTCTGATCAATGTTTTTTTTTTCACAATTTAATCACTATTATTTATGTAAAATCGTTTCACTTAGTAAGTGATAATTATTTTTAATCGAATCAATATACATCAAAGATGAATTTAATATTTTATTAAAAAAACTCAGGCATGATTTTTAAGTTAAAAATCAAATATGATAATCATTACATGATTTTTTTGAAAAAATAGTTATTGATTACAAACACTGATAAATACCACATTTTAGTATATTCTTAAAATAATTACATTGATTTTTTAACTATTCATTTTATGATATTAATGTAGGTCTTTTTGTACCTAACTCCCTGCATTTCTTGCAGCTTCTGGTCAAATCAGAGAAACAATTAATTGAAAGTTCAACTTTTCTCCAAAAATAATAATTTAATATGACTTATGTTAGTTTAATATGAAGAAGTTTTCATTATTATTATATTGTTATTATATAATATATTCATTGCAGAGGCTGGGAGACGTGAACTAGACATGAGGTGACCAAGAGACAAGATGCCTGCAGAATACAGCAGGCTCAATGGGTAAGTTCTATCAACGTTATTTAAAATTATTATTATATTACAATAAAAATTAATAATGAAATATAAAAATAATTAATAAAAGTTAATAACATTCAAGATCTTTTTTTTAAAAACCTATCACAGTATATTCTGACCCAAAGATACCAAACAAATAATTTTCAGATATTGTACATTCCATGTACTTGGTTACATAACTTTAGGAACTCTACCCCCAATGACGTTCTCTATATAAATCTTCAAAACTAACTAAAATAGAAACTCTCGATAAATTATATCTCGTCTTATGCCAATAATTTGAATATCGAAGTAGTGTCTTTATTATAGTTCTCTAATGCTTTTAAAATTATGTTCTCACCTCTAGTCCATATATAATGATATCATTTGTGTCGAGACAATGTCTTTTAATCAATTCATTGGGAAAACTTTAATCTTCGTGACTTGGGTTGATTCCATTTTATTCAAATGTCGATTCGTTTAATCGGCACTAGGAAGGATATTTAATTGTGAAATCTATTGGACGACCTTCGTAAACGTCATAGGACTCGCGCATCTCAAGTTTATTTTTTTTTATCTCTCAGCGTTATAATAAATTGTCAATTCTTTATTCAGTACCCTTAAACTTAAACATATAAAATTAAATATTTTGTTTCTCGTTAGACAAGAGAAATGCTATTCTCTGTAAGGAAGAATTATGAAATGATTACCGCATCTCCTATCTTCTCCAATTTATCGGAGACATACTAGCATCAATATTACAAATCATTACTATTAACACAAATAATTACCAACAATGATAAATATAGGTGCTATAATAATGTCTCAATAAATTTGAAGAACAATTATTTCTTGTAACCATTAATATAGTTTGGCTTGTTGTTTTTTAATTACCATATACTTCTAATTCCGATAATCGGTTTAAGAACCATGAAAGCCTATCGAATTTTCGGCAGATTTATCTTAGCTGTATCTTTTTAGAAAAAAAAATTAAGGATATTTGCTGCAAATAAGTCTAGACTGAGGGACGGAAGCGTAATGGTAGTGGGAGAGTTGAGTAACCACCTTCATTCTTTTCGCACTCAGGTGTACTGTACAGGTATTATTCTGTACTGTACCGTAAATAGCCCACTGCGGTAGGCCCTGGTGCACAGTATGGGACATATCCTGATCCAGATCCTCGACAGCTTCTCGTGATCCTTACCAGAACTAAGCGGCTTAGCCTAAGAGAAAGCACCCCTGCGGAGGTCCTTGGCTTTCTTCGGCTCCCTGGAAGTGTGTCACTCCATCCAAGGTTCCTAACCTCTGCCTCCATCCTCCAGGTATACCATCGGCTTTCGCGTGAAAGGTCACGATAGTTAATTCTAAATTTATCCAGATGAGTGATGCCCTCAGGAGCTAACTGTAGTTCCTTAAGGTTTTTTATGACTTTTGCTGATTATATCACTTCCGGAATTAAAAATAAAATGCACAAAACATCCATCAGGGACTGTTATACAGCAATTCCTCTCGTCTACGTGTTCCCTATTACTCCGTTCTTATCTCTCCCTTAAAAATTACAAATTAAATCATAATTTTGTCTAATCATCCTCTTTTTTTCAGTCCGTCGGTGTCCCTCAAGTTGGTCAGTATCCAGCCCTCGCTGCATATGCTGATAACTCTTGTGTTATTTGTCAATAATGATGCAACTGTTGAATTTCAAACTCTGGAGTCACAGTTACTTTCCAAGCTATGTCAAAAATTCATAAAAAAATCTCAGGAAATCACTATTGTCTTGCATAGCAAAAATATTTTTAATATTCATAATAATATTATTCGGATGCATTTCTGGACACAGCACAAGCTTTTGATCGGGTATGGGACGCCAGGCTGCTTTCCAAGCTTAAAATCCATCTACTCCAGTCTTTATATTCTAGCCCTCCGCCCTCCGCTCTCGTCTTATGCCTAGTTCTCAGATTAATTGGGGGCGTGATGGCCGAATGGGCTAAAGCGTGTGCACAGTACCGCTAGTTGCCTGGCAACCGGATAACAGAGATTTGAGATGATTTAAAAAAGTACGAGTTCGCGTCCCGGTGCCGGAGGGAATTTTAAATTCCCCGCCCTCACCCCCCGTCCCGGGAAAATCCCGTATAGCCTAAAAGGCGAGGTAGGGGAGAACAAATAAAAAAAAAAAATAAATAAAAAAAAAAGTTCTCAGATTACCTCTCTGTTCGCACTTTTCGAGTTCACTGCGTACAGAATTTTCCAATTGCTATCCAGTCGGTGCCGGTGTTCCGCTTTTGTGTCCCCTCCTTTATATCCTCATTACCGCTGATATCCCGATACCTTCTTGGCATCATTTGCTGAAGACATCGCCATCCAACTCAGATCTTGAAATAGCATCATTAAATCTGCAAAGGCGCATCTCCCTGATTGAGCACTGGTGTAATAAAAGGTGGATTAAAGTAAACGAATCCAAATGCTAACTCATTACCTTTACGCTCTGACGCGATCTTGTCATCCAGTTCATTTTAATCCATCTAGCTTCTTTTTTTTAGACACAGTCTCTATTCAAGAATGTATGTGGCTAACGCGTTGTCGTTCAATCTCCAATGACTTTAACATCAGTGAAGCGGTTGAGAGAGTAACGCAGGGATCTCCTAGGATTCTGCATTTTACTTAATAGTTTCAGGGACAAGCGTTCCTCCAAGTTCTCTCGCCTGATTCTAAATAGTATATGTAGGTATGTCTGTGTTTTTCTTTACAGCGATTGGAACAAGTGGTAGAAGGAGACCAAGACCTATAATCGAGTAGTTAAGCATTTCCAAAAAAAATTAATGAACCAACTTTATGAATTTCAGTATAATTCAAGAAAGCTCTTAGCCCCCCATCTACATAGATGAAAAAAATGTATTGACGTGTTCCTATCAGTAGGCCAGCTTACGTCTTTCTATCAATTTATTCTGTATATTAGTAAGTATTTTTTTGCTTTGTTTCAAGTTTTAAGTTGAAATTATTTTAGTTGTTGAATAGCTAGTAGTTTGGGACATACAGGACATATTAACTGAGTTAGTAGTTTGGGAACTACATTATTGACTCAACATTTTTTGACGAGCTTAGGTTAGATTAGGACTACTGATTAGGTCCCTTGGAAATTCTACAAAGCACGACTTGTCGGTTCTGTCAGCATAACTCTTTTGAAAACAAAAATTAAAAGATATTATTAAAATTTCACTACAAAGCCAAGATTTATTGTTAATATTATAGTAGTAATAATAATAAAAATCATAAATTGGATAAAGAAGACTAAAAGTTCTAACAATCTCGAAAATTCGATTTATATGAAACTAGACCTTCGTCTACCTACAAACTTTGACCATTGAAGTAAAA
The DNA here is from genome assembly GCA_928085145.1 of Nezara viridula. Taxonomy (NCBI): domain Eukaryota; kingdom Metazoa; phylum Arthropoda; class Insecta; order Hemiptera; family Pentatomidae; genus Nezara; species Nezara viridula. The sequence goes on along the minus strand of OV725077.1, from coordinate 85,725,020 downwards.
TATGCATTGTTAAAATCAATTCTTTATTTTCGAAAAATATAATTGTTGTTTTTACTTTACCAATACTTGAAATTCTTCGGATATTTAAAATTTTCGCTCCACAATCTATATTCCGAGAATCCTAAGAGATTTTGTTACTAACCACATGTAATATGGACCATAGTACTTGAGACCATTGTATGCTTAAAGTATCAATACCACTTTTTTATTTATCTCGTTTCTTATAACAGCTTATTTAAGATAATATATTTAGTCTACTATATTTTAGGTAGCGTTGGCGCGTTTATTCTTGTTCAGTTTTACAATAGCCTTTCCTTCACTTTTTTATGAAACTAAAAAACTTTTCTTTAACTTTTTTATCTAGCTTCACTTCCATATTTAATTGTTTCAGCTATTCGGTTATTTTTTATTATTACCTTTTTCTTATTGTTACATAGCTTTTGTAGACTTCTGTTTATTATTTATTACTGATTGTTATTGGAAGATTTAGTAATAGATTTATTGAATTATTTAAAATTGTTACATTTATTAAATTAAAACATCAACTATTTCATCAATCATAAACACCCACTAACCTAGGTGTCTGTAATAATAATTCGTCAGTTCTTAGGATTAAGAATTCAATTAGCGGAAATATGAAACAATTATTTTCCTGTATTGTTTCATATTTAGTCACATATAATTTAGTTTATATTCTCCTAATTAAAACTTCTCATTTTAGAAATTTCGCAGTTTTCTTCCTGACTTTATCACGAAATCCATGATATCCATCAACTAATTAGTAGCGGTTATCATTCATGAAGTGAATAGCTTCCATTTTACAGAGATGCATTGCAAGATTGGCAATTTGCCAGTCTTCTGTGGCCGGGCATTGGATGTCAGATTCCTTTGTCATAAATACAGCCAACAAAATTAAAATATCGATATCAGCGGAATCGAAAGCCACATAAATATCTAATTCGATCCTTGGCATGTTACTCACTTTCTAGACCCGTGCTAATGACTGTATAATTGTTGAAAGTGGAATGGAAACTCAAATAATAGTTTAGAAGAGGTGTGAAATAAGTTGACATTATAATTAGAAGAGGAAGCAGTTTAGTTGATAGTTAAAAAAAAAATAAGAGTAATAAATAAATTATCATAAAAGAGCATACCAACTTAAAAAATTCTGTGGATTTTAAAATATAAAAAAGTTAAATCGGAATCTACACCGAATTTCACTTCAAAGAAATAAAAATAAAATAAAATACTTAAAGAAATATGATCACACAATATCAACGCTTCTGGGCTATAATATAATGATTAATTAAGAAATAATTTTAGTTACTTGAAAATACGGACTAATAAACTCGACTGATAGGAATATAGGAATCGACCTGATCGTAGGCAAATGTTTTATTGTAAATTACGAAAGTATATGTTATTATGAGTAAAAGGAACCTTGCCATTCCATAGCCACTGCTTTAAAAATTGACGACTGATTTGAAGAATTGAGGTTCGAAACGGGAAGTCCATTGCGGAAAATATGAAACAATTTTTTATTTTTTGTTATATGGGTTAAGACATGTAAGAAACAAAATTGCTATCGCGGGCCACCAAGAAAAAGAAGACAAATTACTATAAATATGTCTGTAACTTGAAAATGAGTTTCTTAAAAGGAAAGACTCATAAAATCAAAGTTGTAGCAAATTTTGCGTCCACTGAGCAATGAAATTATTGTAGGCCAATTATATATTTCGAATCGGGATTCTTTATTTTTTGTTATGAAATTCAGTATCTTTCGACACATCATTTTTCCAAATACTTCGCTGCTGAGAGGTGGAAAAGAGGCTTATACTGCATGTAACAGATTCTAAACAAAAATAATTGATTAAAATAGACACCCATACTGTTGAAATATTGAAAATCACTTACACCTTCATTACCAATTTGTAAAAAATTAGGAGATTTTGTCCAGAATATGTAACAACATTAAAACAGTTGGAACTCAGTGGACGAAAAATTTGATGCTCTACAACTTTTATTCTATGGGTTTTTCCTCTTAAGGAACTCATTTTCAAGTTACTGGGCCATTTATCGTTGGTTAATAAAAATCAGCGTCGGTTGACCGTGGTTATATAGCTTACCACTTATCCAAATTATTAAGTTTATGTAATCTTTCGACACAAAATTTAACATGCTTTAATTCATTAAAGATTACAATTTTGCTTTGATGTATCGTTTAGGGTTTATGGGTGAATACAAAAAAAAACACCGAACAAAATGACTTTTTTGATTATAAAAAATTTTCCTTTGGTGGCTCGCGTTAGCAATTTTTTCGCATGTCTAAACCCATATATAAAAGTTAAAAAAACAAAAGCTTTTCCCACATTTTTCGCAATGGATATCCCGTTTCGAACATCATGTCACTGGCCTAACGTTCTTTAAAGTAGTCGCCATTTTTTAAAGCAGCGGTTCTGGAATGGCAGGCAAGGTTCATTTTACTAACAATGACATACATTTTCGTAATTTAAATTTAAACCTTCGTCTGCGATCAGGTCGATTTTTGTTCCCTAGCTCCAGAGCTACCAAAATGGAAAGTTGCTCTATCAAAATTTTGGAGGTGAGCAAATTTCGACCATTATCATTATAAATTCGAGTTTTTACCATCAGATTAATATTAATTACTAGTTTAATTTTTTTAAAATATGTATAAAATATTACATAGCCGAACTAAGAAATAAATAATTATTTTAAGTTGATTTTAAATATTATGTTCTTCCCTTAAATATTTTTTCGTTAATATAGTGTGCTTTATTATTGTAATTTTTTTTATAAATCTTATTCCTACAAAAATGATGTTTTGATTAATCGTAATTGTTGCTTTTGTTGATGCTTCTTTTTATCTTTAGGATTGTAATGTGAGGGTTATGGTTGAAGTGTGCTATGTTTCAAGGCCAACTCCCTTGCTATAGAATTAATGTTTTAATAAGCAATGTAAATAAATAAAACAGAATGATAATCAACACACAAAAGGTTATTAAACGGATGGGTCGTGAGACAATTTATTTCAAATTAGGCATTCTCTGTAAGGATTTTCAAGAAAAGGCGAACCTAGTTTCGCCCGAAATATGGACGGAGTTATGAAATCTTATATTTTCCGCATAAAATCGATGTTGTTTTTTGAAAAGGCTTTGAAAGGCTGATGGACAATGGAAGGAGCCCAACGGCATTGTGGCGGGCGTGTCTTCAATAAGGTCACCCTCAGCTCCCGTGAAGGTCACTAGACTATCGTTTTTTACTTTCATTAGGCGGGAATCATCTTCTGGAATATTACCATAATCATTTCATCTAGTTGCCGTTTTCTCCATAATATAGAGTTGAAGTACTCGTATTGATTCACCTGAGTTGTTCATATATGAAACAATATCTTTTCCAAATGTGTATTACATCCAGACTTGTCAAAACAAGGGATTAGGGGGCATGATTATGGTGAAGGTAACACCGATCTTACTAGACATTATTTTTGTTAAATACGTAATATGAACAGTTATTTATTTAATTTATTATAATTGGTTAAAAACTGGCAAGAAGAAGTCAAAGTGGGTGGGTCATCGATTTCAACCGATGTTTTTGTTGGTCATACATACTAAATCGAAAATTATATATTTTTTTTAAAACTTATTTATTAAGAAATAATACTATCGGTCTCAATTAGGTACATTTATAATAGTGTTCAGTGGGCACATTCATACTTTATGTACAATAAATAAAAATACATTAAACAGAAAAATAACTAAAACTAAATGTATATAAACAAAAAACAAACAAAACAAAGCATTAAACTAATCAATATAATAGCTTAAATATAATCATAATTTTACACAATATTTACAAAATCCGTTACAATATTTACCCTCGCATTGCTACACCTGGTAGTCCAATTTGTTCCTGATTTTTTAGCTATTTGCCAAACGAAATATGTCATGTAAACCGTCTATCCATTTACAGTTTTTTTGTTCGTTTTTGCACTTCAAAAAACAATTAAATACTAATTTTTAAAATAAATAGAAAAATAAAAATGTTTTGCACGAAATTTTGTACATGCTTTCTACAAACAAGAAATGATACTTCTGTAAACAAATTAGAACCAAAATTATAATATTCACTTTTTTATTACTAGCTTAACAAAGGAATAGAATCTAAAAGTTATTGGTGGAGATAGGAAAAGCTGTAATTCAGCTTTCCAATAGTCCAATGAATGACTTGAAAAAAAAAATCCTCTAATATAATCATGTACTAAAATTTGCAATTTTTTATTTCTATGAATATTCGAATTGAAGAGTTTTAAAAGACACTAAATTGCTTTTTAATTATAAAAATTAACTTTACTTACTTTACTGGTAGCGCCATTTGGTTTTTGTATACTTTTTTCTTATTCTCTACATTAAAAAAAAAAAATCGATTACATATAATAACTAATATATATATATATATATATATATATATATATATATATATATATATATATATATATATATATATATACGAGCAAAGAAAATGCAAAAATAAATAACATAAATGTTTGAATTTTCTTTGACCGAATATATAAATTATTATATGCAAATCGATTTTTTTTTCTGTTATTGTTTACCACACGTAAATTGGAAAATGTACATTGTTATTATTTACAACAAAGTACTTTAGAACTTCCCTTAAATTGCTGAACAAATCAAAACTTCAGTTTTATACTTGCTCAAATTTTGCATTCAACTACTTTCAAAGCAAACGTTAGTTCCAACTTAATGGCGCGTGAATTGGCCCTTGGTCTGCAATATTCTTGCAGAGGTGCTGCAGCTAGACCAAGAACCAGTTATTCATGGCGGAGCTAAGGATAGCTCTAATTTATACACCACTTTCACTATCTCACGAGATTACGGTTCAAATGGAGAAATCTATAGCGAAAGCTAAACCTTCTACGCAATAATATTAAAAATAGAAAGTCTCATTTTAGTAATACGCTACAATTTGAAAACGTTGATTTTTTTTTGTTTTCATATATACCTAAAAATGTAAAAAAAAAAAGAAACTTGCCAGTATAGTTCTTTTACTAATCCCACTTTTTTTTTTCATCGGAAATAATCATACTAACACATATTCAAGAAATTGACCATTATGCGCTGTGCATACTCACATGAGGCGTTATCGGTAACTAAAATAAGATCATTGGGAAAATGGATAACGAATAACTTATGAAAATATAATCTTCGGCGATCGAAAAGGGAAGCTTTCTGGGTCTGCCCAAGGCGTAAATAGGATGTTTACGTTATTATGTCTCTCTTCGAGGTTTTTTTAAAAATTGAATTCGGCTTAAATTGAATGGTTTAAATGAGGTTTGTTGGGGAAAACTGTTGTTGTTATTGCCATCTTCGAGTTCGCTAAGGCTTCTATTTGTTGTTTTGAAAGACATTAGTTTCGAAGATTTTAACATTATATATCAAACACGAATCATAAATTGATATTTCTTTAAATAATAAAATCATCAGCAAATTATAGTAAAATTTTGGTACGTTATGGTTTTTGGTTAAACTAGATTTGGAGAACAAATGACTGTTAACTTTATGTGTTTTAAAACATTTAATTTTCTTCCCTAAATCTCTAAATATTCATCAAGATAAATCGCACGTAGAACATCTAGCTCAGTAAAATTAGATATGTTACCTTGCAAAAGATCGGGTAATTCAAATTTCTTTTTTATATTGTTAGGTAAGTAGTGAATGTAAAAAAATCCAAGTTTTTCGCCCTTGAAAGTATTGTGGGTTCGCAGCAGTCCTCCAAAAACCATTGAAATTTCGAAATTTTAGTTTGCGCTAAATATCTCCTTTTTAAGAACTTCATAGCAAAAAAGTTGTTATATTCAATATTAAACAGCTTAAAATTATCTTTTACTAAACCCAACAGGAAGCGAACTATCGGGCATCCAAAATTTATATATTTCGATTTCTTCACATTACTGCTCTTTCAGTTTTGAACGGAAGAAATTCGGAACTCCATTTTGAATCTAGTCCAGGGTATTGGGAGGTATTTCTTGAAGATAATAAGCCATTGACTGGTTCGGTAGACGGTAGTCGCGAGGTGTTTTTAAAAGTATGTTACACACAGGGCCAGACACCCTACCGTGCACTATTCCCCTGCATCGCAATGAATTACATGTAGTTGTGTTCCTTGTAACTGTTGGTTGAAAAAAAAACACCAATGTTCCTATGAAAAAAGTGGCCGTACTGAACCAAAATGGCGTTCAAATATGGCACACTGACGTCTTTGACTGGATTTAGTTAATCGGTTACTGAGATTCAACATTTTGCTTAATTTCGTCATAATTGGCCTTTTATTAAAGCTGGATAGTAAAGTTTTTGAATTCGTTCAAACTAAACTTGGAAATCAAGCGTCTTTTGTAGATAAACGTCCAACAGTAACGAAAAACACCCTGAAATAAAACATCTGCAGAATACATTTTTCTCTTTAAAACACTGATTACTTTTTAAAATATTTGAAACAGTTACTTAGAAAATACACTTATCAGCGGAAAAGCATCACTATGTTAAGTACTCTGCCACATCATTAAGTACTCATAAATGGCATAGTTATAGTGCTATAATGATTATATTAATATTTCATTATATTAAAGAACAAATATTAATGCAATAATTGAATTATCAATATTTTTTTAAACTACGCACTTTGAAAGCTCGATAGTTCGCTTCCTGTTGGACATTTTAGCTTCCTCACTACCGAAGGTAGTGGAGAAGCATTGTGTTATTGCGAAAGGTTAAAAAAAATTGTGCTCAGAATCGAACAATTTCACTCGCGTTATACGTTTCAGACATCAAGGTTCAAATTTTATTCGGTTTCTGTCTGTCTGTCAATTCGATGTGATGGGCATATCACCTAGTACCTTTCATCCGATTTCCATGAAATTTGCAGGGATTGTGCAAGTTGGTGCCTAATATAGATATTTTAGATAGTTTTATTTACCTTGTAATATAGATATTTTTTAGCAAATGCGAACCGTGAGGAAGCTATACTGAACTTATTTGGCAGACGTTTTTTTATCTATGTCGCTTTAAAAAGGGGCTATTTAGAGTAGAAAAAAAGTCATGCATACCTTTATAGCCTATGCACACCTAACAATATAAAAAGGAAATTTGAATTACCTGACCTTTTGCAAACTGAACCACTTCTTTTGTGCTATTTGGCTGGGCTAATGAAAACATCTTCCAATTTCATAGTAAACTTTCGAAGTGCTTTATTTTAAATTCTATATGCAATAGTCAAAGAAAGTTGTAATTTTGGATCGATATAATAGGTAAACTACCATCTCTCATCCTTTTAATTTTCTTTGTTATAGTAGTTAGGATAGTAGTAGAGGGCGTAGAGGTCGATGGTGAACAATATAATAACTGGTTGGTCGATGCCTTGTGAATATCTTGAATGGCTGTGATAATTTCCGCCCTATTACCTGCATCTCTTCTTCTAACTGTATCTCGTCAAGCTTTCTCCTTTCCCACAGCGAGTGCGGTTCCTGCCTCGTCCTGGGAGCGGAACATGGCGAGGTCGAAGAGTTGCCGTTTCCGATGAACAGGAAAACGAGAATTAGCCAGGCTTGTTAGAGAGGCGGATCAGGTACCGCTATGACAATGGTGCGAAAAGTACTTCGTCGGACTGCTTTGTGGGATTAATTGGATCTGTGAGATGCAAATGTTGGATGTTCGTTTGTTATATGTTATCGTTTAATTGTTGTTTCATAGTGGTACTGTTAGTATCCCTTCAGTGCTATTTAGCATGAAAATGAACTGCTAACAAAGTAAGAGCTTTTGAAATTATAATCCATGAGTTAAAACAAAAGATTATATTTCGCCTTTTTTTCATGCCAAGTTCGACAAATCATCCCCATTTGTTCGGCTGAATTCCTGGATATTCGTCGGTTTGTAGCAAAAGTCATTAATTAAGCAATTTCTTAAAATTAAATCACTAAGTACTTTCTTGAGTTTTCTCTTTATGGTATCAGAATATTTTTTACCAACTATAGGTTCAGATCAATCTAATGCAAGCTTATTTGGTCTTGCAGGCATCACAGAATATCATTATATTTATTTATTTAATCTTTATTTGTTTTAAGGGAAGAACCCCTTACAAACAGAGTCTATCCCTGTATTATAAACATTACCATCCTTATAGTAACACAATATTTTCTCCTTTTTACGCTACGTTACAATTATTACTTATAATGTTGGTAAAGGTTAACTCTTAAGTTAAGTATAACTACAAATCATATCTCGTAAAAAATCGAGCAGTTAAATTATGCCAATTATGAACATCAATATAAAATCTTAAATTCTTAAAGGACACGTAAACAACAACAATAAATACATACGTATTGTATTTGTTGTCTAATCCAAACAAGTTCCTTATCTCGGCAATGTTCTAAAATATATAATTAAAATCGTACCTTTTTGTGGTAATTAAATAAGGGTTCTTCAATAAATTATCAATCTCATTTTCTTTCAAGTCCTTGCAGCCTTTAGTCTTATGTATGTGGTCCGATTATACATGGACATGAAAATTAAAAGGAGTACTTGATTTACTTGAATGTCTTATATATATATATATATATATATATATATATATATATATATATATATATATATATTTTTTTTTTTTTTTTTTTTTTTTTTTTTTTGCGGTTATAAGCCAGCAAATCGGCTCTACTTTTTTTTTAAGGAATGAAAATTTGTATGAAACTTTAGTTGGTGAATTGATTTTAAGTTGGTGGCTATATACCAAGGTCACCTGATGAACAAATACCGAGGGATGTAATGGAATTAAGATTCCATCATGATTCCATCAAAGCTATCATGATTCTGATGAATTAGTACAAAGTAATAACGCTTTATGTAACTTAAATCTTTGCTGTTCAATATCTGTGTGTATTGGTATCTGTTTATTAACGGTAATGGAAGAAATAATAATTAATAAATCAAATAGAGCAAATAAAAATCAGTTTCTCATTTGTATTGGAGCGGTGTATTTTTTTCCGTTTATACCTTACCTTGCTAGTTCTGGCAAGTTCTGGTATATAGTTCTGGACAGGATTGTCTTAGAAGTAAAACTAAACCTATTGAACCAAAGTGGGAAGGTCGAGATTCACGCTCTTTTAAAACGAATTTTAACCCGTCAAGGCCGAATTCGAATTGTAGCTGCTTGACTCAAGAATGTTATTACATTCATGCCATAACAGCCTCATTGGAGTAGTGTACTGTCTTGGTTTGTGTTTTTTAGACTTTTGATATGAGATATATAAGCTAACATCAGTTTTAATTTTTAATTATATTAACCTTGCAGCATGAATTTGGAATACTTGGCTCCACACTCCTTGCCCTTTTTATTGTCTGATTTTTTAGAATCCTTGGAACATAATGGTACAATAAAATATTTATAATCCATGTTTTAATTTTGACCTTTATCTTTAATTGCCATTCACACTTAAGAATGAACTCAAATGCTTTAAGGTCAATTTAATAATAATCAAAATTAGATTTAGGTAGTTTGGTACAATAACAGGCATTATACCAAGTTTATATTATTGTAAATTATCCAATCTTTTGTTGAGAATAAAATATTGCTGAAGAGGGGGAGAGAGATATTCCCCAAAACGCACAATAAATAATTATCAGAAACTAATTTTTATTACTAATCAACTGACCTTAATGCATACAATTAAGTGTGAATAGAAAAACAAATTATAATTATAATTTATTTATTTACTATTTATTGAAAATCAAACGTCAGTTTTTTCTAAAGTGTGTCTGAAGACTTTTTTTTTTTTTTTATTTTTTTTAAGCATACATATACTGTGTTTTTAGTGATTCTTTTGTTTGATGAAGACAGCTCCAAATTTCATCTAATTTTGATTCCCGATGTTTTTAATAATTTTAGAAAATGCTGTATTCTCATTTCCCACCCAATCTATAAACACATTTTTTATTTCAAAAGTAAATAAATAAAAACACCTAAATGTCAACACAGTGTAAAATAGGGATTTTTCTTTTATTTATGAACTGAGGAAGCTGTTATGCAAAGTTTAGGCATTACTGATTCCGTAATTAGGTACAAAAACGGAGATTGTCACAAAAATTAATGCAAAGGTACACAATGTGACGGTACTTACATAAAATTTGCCTCTTTTTTTACACAAAAAAAAAAAAATACATATTTATTAACTTATTGTTTTCGCCGTTATTAATTAATAAGCTATGGGATTTATGAAGTGTAATGGTTTTGAATAATGATTAAGTTATTAAAAATGTCTCTGCTGAAATGTTTCTGAAATCCGATGCTTATTATTAATTTTTTTTCTATTTTTTCGTAAAATTATTTTATGTTTTTTTATGAAGATTTATTATTTTATGAAAACAAGGCAATAAAACTTTATTCGTTATAAACAATCCATCATACAGCAAACATTTCGGGACATAAATCCTCATCTCCAGAACTTGCCAATCGATGTGCAATAGTGTCGTACAAATTCGGTTTTTGTATTGCACTTTGCAAGACCAAGACCGCCTAACTGTTGCCAGATCAAGACCAACACTAATAAAAACAAATTGATTTTTTAATAAAAATTAAGGCAAAATAGTAACTAATACTTGACAATTTCAGTTACTATATGTAAAGAATTGGTATAACCAATATACTTTTGCATTTAATTCCTCAAATTTTTCATTTGGGCTAAGTTTATTTTCTTCTTTCTAAAAAATTACAGTAATATATCTATAATTATAAGCTAATAGGTAACTGCATGACTCTTGCGCAAGACTAAGACCAAGACTTGCCTCGGTCTCGCATTTGGGCAACACTAATGTACAAAGATTTTTAAAATAATACTCATGCCAATTCGACATGAAAATGAAAATAACTGTAATATATTTAATTTAAAATATCAGAACTATTCTTATTATTACAATTTCTGCCACGTATAAACTGAACCTGATCTTCTATATATTATTTTTAACCAATAATGTTCTTAAAATTTTATTGCCTCTATTTTAGTATTATTTACTTTACATTTTACAATCCATTGGAAGACAATGCAGCTATATAAGAAAGTTAGTAATGGTTTTAAAAAATATTAATTAACTGAATTATGTGTGAATTCAGACTTATAAGAACGTGATGATTGAGTTCATTTATTGTTAACTAGTAAAAACTGTACAAATTACCGTGAATGCAGTTCTGTCCGAATCTGCTCTACAGCTGTCTCATTTAATTTTATGTTATTTACTGTGATCTCTCGTTAATAAACTTTGAGCCTTGAAAGCTTCCTTCGCCTAGCTTTTGAATCAGCATAAAATAAAACACCTGATCTCAGCGCAGTTGCTGAGCAAAGTTAAATAAAGACCATAATTCTCTTGATATTACTGAATAAACATTGAATTGAATATATTCTACGAAAAAAACTTTGTATATAATCCTGTTTGTTCGAAATCGTTCTTTCCTATCCCATTCATCCATAGTTCTAAATAATTTAAATTCATTTTTGGGTTTCAGTGTTTTTTCTTCTATATTTAAGATGTCGCATTGTGTATAAGATATGTATATGAGAGTTGTATACAGCGTATTTTAATAATAAAGTATTGAAATTGTTTTAAAAAAACTACTACATAATACATATATAGGTAAATGAAAGTAAAAATGGTTTTATTTAAATTTATCTGATTCCCAAATAATTAATTGAAATAGTTAATGTCAAAACTTGGTGTTTACGAGCAGATGTATGAAACAGTAGTATGATTAAAAAACATTTAATTTTTCAAAAATATTAAAAGTATTTCTTCAAGTATCTATGAATAAGTGTTATTGTTTAAAATACAATTTAATATACTTATTATATTGAGCTATGAGTACATAGCCCTTAAAATGAAACATTATTGGGAAAACTTTCCAACTAACGATTTCCGATAAGTGTCTTTCCGATACCGTTATTGTCGTATCCAATAATCGCTACACAAGGTTTTATATTATGATGGGACGCGTTGAAGGAAATATTAGTGAATATTACATTATCTTGTTTTAATGGAGAGTTTATGAAATACATATCTTTACAAAAAAATCTAAACTTTAATTGTAGTGACGAACTCACTTTTCTTGTAAATAATCTCTTTTCTTGCTCTTTAGGCTCTCATTATACATAAAATTTTAACAAAGCCAAATATTTCAATTGTTTTCCTCACTTAAAAGTACATTGCAAATCGTTATACTATGGTTTATCCTTTCGAAATAGCTTTGTCCATTGTCCTTTTCACGGACTTTGGCATAAAGATTCTAACACACTAAATATTTATGTTACTATATTATTATAATTATGAAATGCTATGGTCTGTTTTTTTTTTCAATATAAAATAAGAAAAAGTTTACACATAGATTAGGATTATTGTTAAAGAACCTTAAAAATACCACTATTAAAAAAAAATAGGTTTTTGCTAAAAAAATTTTATATTATCCGCTTAGAACTGAAGCTCTAGAAAATAAAAATACATTATCTGATGAAAATTAAGAAAACATTTTTTTGAATAGTCATAATATTTAATTTTAAAAAAAAAATGAGAGTCTGCCAGTCTGATCATGCTACCTGAAAAAATTGCGGCTTATTTAAGGAATATTAGACCAGTAACTTAAGGATAGATACGGAAAATGAATTGCGAAACATGTGTGGAAAGTTTTTATTTTTTTAACTTGTTTATATGAGTTTAAACATGTAAACAAAATCGCTAACGCGGTCCTCTAAGAGAAAACTAAAAAAACACATATATTGCCGATCTTTTTTTGTATTTTTCTCCTATGAATCCTTAACGGAGCATCGAAAAGAAAAAGATGCACTTTTCAAGAAATTAAACGACATTAAATTGTGAGTCGAACGAGTAGCTAAACTTAATAATTTTGTTAAGTGGTATGGTCGATAACAACTGTCAATGAACGCTGAATTTTAACAAATTTATCAAAATCTGAGACAGATTACTGTAAATAGCTCTGCAGCTTGGAAATGAGTTATCTAGGAGAAAATACTCCCATTTTTGCTTTTAATAATACCATTTTTCAGACAGTGCGGTCCCACTGGTAGTCTATATTTTATTAATTATAAATGTTATGGATATTCAAAAAAAGTTTGCAAAATTATCATCAGATGTCAACTTTTTAGTCTTAGTCCGAGAGCTGTGAAATTATTGGTCTCATTGCCTGCAGTTCGTTATGCTGTATAGTATATCTGCCGCGCCTTCCACAGCACCAATTATTTGATAAGTTTCGGTACAACTTATTAACATAATTTTTTACCACTATTTATAGTGAAAGGTAATCACTATCATAATTAAGATGCAACTTTCTAATTTGAGGATAAAAAGAAATTTCTTCCTATTTAGCATTTTGATGGAATCGGCAAGGAGGAGATTCACTTAATACTAATATAATTATCATTATCATTATTATTATTGTTCAATACATTTATCATTAAATATATTTATACGTATATATAGAGAATGTTTTGTCATTGTAAAATTGTTAGGAAGGGTTGCTGGGAAGAAGCCTTTTTAGTGGAGAAGCCATTGGTAGCACTCAGAATTACCGTTGAAGAAATAAATTTAATCCGTTTGTTATATGAAAAAAGATTATTGAGACATTTCAAAGAAGCAGGTCTTTATAAATTTGGTTTAAATAAAACAAGAGATCGTTTGTGAATCAACTAAAAAGACTACCTTCAGCGTTCTTATGATGAAAAGGATATGTTTTCCTGCTCGTTCTTGTGTTTTTTGTTAAGTATATCATGTGTGAGAGGATCCATGATATATATTTGTAGCGATTACTTTCAGATGCTTAGATTCATTCAGTTATTATGATTATAATTTTAACTTATGATTAATATAAGTAATTTAACTTACCACTTCATCAGAACATCAAGCATTTTTTTAACATATGCTCCTTATTACATTGATTCATCCTAATTAAATCCTAGTTTAAAATTGATATTAAGGTTTTACAATAGTCGGATACAAACGAGTTTTTTTTTACTGTAGCGTAAAATTCAATAAAATTAATAAAAATAAAATTAAAAATAATGAAAATAGATCAAGAAAAAAGGATATGAAATTTTTTATTTATTTATTTAGGTATCAATGTTTTATTTTGTCTTACAAGAAGTCTCATATTCCCTATCTGCTTATAGATATTTTAAAATATACATGTTTTTAGAATAGAGCCTTTATGAAATACTTCTAGGAATAAATAGAACATAGGATACTGTTGAAATAAAACTGAAAATAGTTTAAGATGATTTTAAAAATTCGGTAAAAAAAGATAAATGATATTCTATTTTAAAATAGATTAATTTTAAAAAGTTAATTCATTAATTAAATTAGGCACTAAAGCTGCCTCATTCATAAAAATATATCATCCTGATTTATTAAAAAGTATAATTTAATTTTGGTCTAATGCAGCCTTACGTAATTATTTATTTAAACCATATTATCACCAATGGTGAAGTTTCTGGGCCTTGTCTCCAATACCACACTTTTTAAAAAATGTCTGCAATAGTTTGAGATATATCTAATTTAGTAATTATCTTCTTTAATTCTTCATGTTTTACACAAAAATGGTTCTAACTGTTCACTTTACCTCCACCCTCCCTGTACTACTCATCATACATTCACGCTGTATTAAGTGTATTTTCTTTTCATCTGTTTAATTTGATTGCTAAGATGCGACTTAAAGTCTGTTATTAAAATTTTAAAACAAAGTTGACGGAATTGTATAATTTTACATTAATTTCAAAATTTAAATTTTAGTTTATTCGTCTAAATTGCTCAAAGAAATATACCTATAAAAGAAAAAAAAATCTGAATTTGTAAATTTTATTCTTAGATATAATTATTTTATATAATTTAATCCCTTATGTCTTTTTAAACGAATTTAAAGATTTGTATAAAATACTTCACTTGTACGTTAACTTATAACAAAATTACCACAAAAAATTCATCATACCTAATATTTTTTTTTAATATATTATATAAATTATTATAATATATCCTAACAATTTTTTTGATATATTTCGAATAGAATTATCTTTTATCAAGGACTATTTTAAAAAGAACTTTAATAAAATTAAAATGTACTACAGTGGACATCATCCGAAAGGGATTGCAATATGCAATAAAGTAAAACTTTTTTTTCTCCGGCTTAATAAATGAATAAATCATATAATTGAATAGAGAATTATTTCTTAAATTCATACTAAATTTTGATTGTTATATTTAAAAAAAGTTTCTTATTTCATTTTGTTATTTATTTATGTATTTCCAAAATTATCTTTTGTTCAATGATTAATTTTATCTAAAATTATAGATACAGTATAGCAAAACAAACTACTCTTGCTATAATAGTGATTTCATTCATAATCCTCGAAAATAATGGATGCTTTTCGTAAAAATAATGCAGAGAAATATAGTTACCTCTTACAGTAGGCTATTCTTTAAGGAATTATACACTTTTTTCAACACTGAATAGGCGTAGTGAAACACACTTCTAATTTGGTTTTGTCTTTTTTCAAAAGTACTACTATGAGAATTGAAAAACATATTTATTTTTCTATTTTATTAATATATATATATATATATATATATATATATATATATATATATATATATATATATATGTGTGATTTACATTGACATTTCATTTCATTAACATATAAATGCTATCTTTGTTCGCTTAATATTCCTATGTTTTGATCACTGTTTTTTTTTCTTCTTTATATTTTTTAATTACTTTTTCTCTCTTTTACGGTACGATTTTAAATATATCTACATAGGTAGTTTTTAAATGACGGATCCAACTTTCTTCTTTCTTAGTAAAACCTTAGTTCTTGCATATTAAAAAAAAATGTATTTTTATATATTTTTTCTCTTTGTTTCTAAGAAGTGGACATGTATACTGTCTTACCATTTCCGATGTGTTTTGTATTGTGTTTTGTTCATAGTTTTAATTTTAATGGTCTTCTATATAGTTTTATTCGTTTCGTACCCAGTTATTTTATCAGGGGTTTACACAGAAGGGGGTTTCATGGCAAAAGATGCGCCATCAAACTTTTTAACTGGGATATATTTTGACAGGATTTTGAATCTTTGATTGATTCAATTGCGCATTTAAACGAGGTTATGAATTTTCTGAATGAAAAATTTCAAAATAAGGTACAAGCAGAAAACATGGAACAGACCGCGGCAAGTGTAATTGTGTATAATCTGCGATTTTTCTAATTATGCTTTCCCTGCGGCTTTTTACAAAAAGGTGAGCAATAATATATCTTGAGAGGGGGATGGGTTAGGTTCTTACACCATCGACCTAAAGGGTGAGGGGGCGGGGGGATTGGAATCTCTGAGTTCACTTACTGTTTTCTATTTTTATTTTTATTTCTTTTATTTTATTTTATTTCTATTTTTATATAATTTAATATTGAAATTTTGGTCGAATGCAGACTTACGTAATTATTTATTTAAACCATATTAACACATTAACCATATTAACCATATCAAACATTTATTGCCAGCATTTTTTTTTTATAGTATTTCGTTATTATAAAGGGACCTTGTCCCAGAATAAAGTTATTTTTTTATTCTATTCTATATATCATGTAAAAATAATAACATCAATGTATAGTTATGTAGGATTTAAATATTATAATTTAATGTAAATACTTGAATAAGTGCTAAATATGTAAGTGTTGAATAACTAATGTACATACTTGAATAAGTGCTTAGCGTATTTTAAACACAAACCTATAATTTTTTTTTGTCTATAAAATATATATTTGCGCCTGTCAACAATAAGTTGACAATCAGGAAATGTGATGGCGATAATGATATAATGACATGACAGGCATGGGGAAGGAAAGTACTCAGCAGTAGCTCTTCCCTAACTTATTCCAATTACTTAGGTTGTCTAAGGAAGGAGATCCCTCATCCAACGCCTTTTTAGTCTCCTGCTCATGTTCTGAGGTATGTCAGCTGTGGCCATGTCTCATATAAGTCTGTTATTATGTCCATTTAAATTTGTGTATAAAACATATAATTTAATAAAATAAAACGTGAAATTTATTGGTAAGGGAATTAATAATTAAAATATGCCAATAAAAATAATATAGCACTCTTGATATTATTGTTCGGAATAATATAATATACAATATAGCGTAACATACAATGTGGGATTCGTGAAGTATTAACATTCACTTTAACTATTGTAAAATATATTTTTTATTATATTACTACAGTTTTCAATCTGTCATTATGTACGGAAATCCATTTACATTTTTTCATTTTTTTTATTTTTTTTTTTATCATTGTATAATATAATCATAAGATACAGCCAAGGGAAGGGAAATAATATACATAATATAGAGCAGGATTTGCCTGGATTGAATAATCCATGGATGGCGTGCGTTGCGGCACCTCCAGGTCGATATGGTCGTGTTCTAGGGGTCTTCGATAATTTCACTAACATCTTGTCATCGGGATTTCCCACATAAAAGATAATTCCCTGAGGAGATAAGAGTTTGTTTCTGTACAAATGATTTCCTCTATGGCATACTTAATTTTTATTCATTAATAATTCATTAATTTAATCAGATTTAACTATTATGAATTAAGAAAACAGGATTACTGCAAACCATGAAGTTAGCCCGCTAAATATAGTCTTAATCATCTACTTGCGAATTCCCTTGACTTTTTCTTATTAAGCTCTAGAATCTAAACAGTATTGAATTTACCGCTCATAGACAAATACTCATATTATTTTTTTGCTAACAAATAAAACAGAAAACTTATCATGCAGTTTTATAGACAAATATAAAATAATGTTTATTATTTTGTAGCAATGAGTAGTTTTAAAAGATAAATAGTTTTTACTTTAGTTAAGTAATTTAATTTTAATAAATGTATGTAGCATTGAATGCTATCTACGCTGACGATACAACAATTCAAGAAAATTCTATAACCTCAGACTAAGTTGACTAAATTTACTTAATTTCTTTCACGCTTTACGAATTTACTTACGAAAAGTGGTACTAACTTTACAAAATTAGATTAAATCATGACAAATCTCATCATATTATATTTGTAATTCGACTAGATACTTCCCCACCAGTTTATATAGGCGACAACTAAATTCCACATATGGACATTATATGTTATGTTGGACTCATATGCGACAGAAGTATGATTTGGGATCCACCCGTCAAAATGAAAATAAAGACTTTAAGCAATCGACTGAAACTACTATACTCAATTTTTTCCCGTCCAAACTAGATATACACCTCTTTTAATTCCAAACTCTTTGGTCACCCTTATCTTCTAGTTCGTAAACTTTCATCCAATACAATTCCTGACAACCCTCCGAGGCGTCTGAAAAGAAGATGGCCAAGAGCCCTCCTAAATTAATTGATCTTTGAAGTGTTACCAATGGACAAGTACTTTCATGTTATATATACCTATAGAAGATTTAATAGTTGTATACATGTTTACAGTCGTAAATTTCAATAAAATAATAGAAAAAAATTCCAAATGAAAATTGAAAATCAGACAAAAACTAAATATATAAACATACCTACCCAAATCCATATGAACATACGCCTCATATATTTAGGCTGCAACAAAAAAGACTCACTTATAAAAACTACAATATTTTCAATATAGAATTTAAAACAACAAAACTGTATATTCTCTTCATTAAATTAAGTAAATATTGAATGACATATTTGACTATTACTAATATTTATTTGAAAACCGCATTTATCGTATACTGTTCGTTGGAAATTTTTAATAGAATAAATTTTTAAAAGCCACGATAAAATCGTGAAATTATAATCAGTGTATGTAGATATATATGTGTTTTTTTTATTTAGTTATCTTTAAGTTATTTTATTTTATTTATTGTATAGACTTTTTGATTATTATTTATGTATTTTTCTTCTGTTTATTTATCTATTTTTTTGTACATATTGTGTGTCTGTTATCTTACCTCCCCATAACCAATGATCATGTGACAGATTGTTACATTATTCAATACACAAATTTAAAAAATAAAAAATATTTTAATCCTGTGTCAATAATGAAGAAGAGTTTTTCATTGAGTCTCATGACCTTTCTATCTAATAGTTAATAAAAATAGCTAGCCAATTATATTGTACTCGTATAGGTAGACACTTTTAATGTTTCTAATACAGGTATTAACTCTGTAAAAATGCATGCTTAGTGGTCTGAATGTATTTTTGAAATAGTTAAAAATGGTGGTCATTTTTGTTTGTTTATACCGCTACAAAACGTAAGCACAGGTATTTATCTTTAATAATTTGGAATAAGGGTAACTGTACCAGCAATAGGCACTATACCGATAATAGACAGTTTTCTATTCATAAATAGATAATAAGCTTTATAGAGTACACTAAAGAGAGTACTGATACAGTATATTTAAAGTTAGAACATTTAGGAAAGCGATGTCTGAACCTCAAGTGGTACGATGCTACAGTAGCCGATTGGTTGATTTTTTACTGAAGCTGGATGTTTGTTCCAATGATGTTTCCCTGTTACTTTTCTTTAGGACAAAGGTTTGGAATTTTCATTCTTTCATCTGTATTATACCATTTCCTTGTTTAAAACTGTGGATAATTTTTTTTAATTATAAAAAAAACATATTAATCCCAAACTTGGGCATTTATTACCGATGTACGCAGTTAGAATTTCCTAAATTTTTCAGAATGATAAACTAACTGACTGCAACGTCGTTAGTTGCAACTGCAAAAAAAACGACATTGTTAGAAGACTAGATTTGCTGTTAAACAAACCCATTTACAAAGATCCATCTTCAGAGCTGGAGCTATGGTTCTGCTCAATGTTGAAAATTTCTCGTAAGGTTTCTATCACCGGTACATTTACATGAACGGTTATTTTCATGATAACATGATTTTAATACATATAGATCCTGGTTCTGGTCGTAATATTCACTCGCAATTTACATTGCTTAAGGCTGTAAGAATAAGATACTTTCCACGTGGACAGTTAATGGTTGCTTATCATGAATAGTTTTTCTCTAAGTTGTAGTATTATTATAATATATAGTAGGGCATTATATGAATGCATATACTGGCGGAAGAGAGAGGTTAGGCGAGACGCTGCGGCCTACATTGGGGCGGTCTCAGATCCCAGTCACCGGGTCGTGGAAAACATCAGTTCTGACCTTTCACGTTCCCTCTTGTCCTCTTTATAACCTAGCTGTGTGCTGGCTGTGATAGAATCTATTTCAGCACAATATATATATATATATATATATATATATATATATATATATATATATATATATATATATATATATATATATATATATATATTTAAAATATTTATTTTGTTCAGGGTGTCCAGCAAGTTGAGGGAAATATTCATAGAATTAATAGCAGATTTCAAGTGCAACAACAAAAGTTTTTATAAAGATTTTCGGCTGAAAAGTAGGATATTTAAGGTTTTTTAAGCAAGTCATGTTTTTAGTTGAATAGGAAGCGATGAGTAAAGAAATATTTCATTTAAATATCGAAAGATTGCATCACTGTAAACTAGGCAAAATTTACTTCGGGTAAAAATAGAGTTGGTCGTTTTGAAAACTATTTAAAGAGGAGTGTTGAGCTGTTAAACTCAGCTATGTTCCATTAAAAAAAATCTTAAATTCTTTACAATTTTTTTTTTATTATCATCCCCCTTCAAATATACTACAGATACCCCAAATTGGAAAAACGTCCTCATTTAATAATCATCAAGTCCATATAAATTAAATCGAGGTGTAAAAAATTATCCTGTCACCTAAAATTAACCGTGTTTTTAGCGAAAATGACTACAATAAATCATTGAAAACTTTAATTTTTATTCCGATGATCTGGGATGTATAATAATAAATATATGTGTATAAACACACATTTTATTTTTAAAATATTGATTCTTTAATTATTCATCATCTAAAACGATAATGGAAATGTATTGTTTTGTTTGTTTATTAATACCTCTATTATAGGTATTGTTCCGTATTTAAAATTTATTGAAATTTGATTAAAATGCTTATACTTCTGTAAATAAAGAAACCTGCTAATTGCTTTAATTATTTTCATGAAAACCTTAATTTTAGAACTAGAAAATAACTCAATTTCTATAATTCGACCAATTTGTATATATACTATTTGTTGCTCTCAGCATGCTGCTATCTCTCATCTACTTATTTCCCTCTACTTACGAAACGACCTGTATATACATATATTAACCGCATTATAATAACAGAATAAATAATAGACTCAGCAAACCCGAAGGCTCGATGCCCGCATAGAAATAATCCTATAAATCTCCAAATACTGATTTCTAACAAAAGCAAAATCCTCAAATTCGGCCTTGTCCATCAGTTGGGCAGCGATCCTTTTAGTAATTCATTCATTCCGATATCTTTAAACTTCATTCACCACAATAAAAGCTATTACCTCAGTTGTGTATATTATATTATATGTATATATTATAAATGTAATAGTTAAAAAATAAAATTATGGAGGATCAGAAAACAGAAAAATGTTGACCAGTTTGACCGACATCTGAAATTTTCATCTTTTGCACTTAAAAAATTTTAAAAGCTAAATTTTGACAAGATTTTTCAAGTTCAGTTACTTCAGGGTAGCCAGAAAAGGACACTTAAAAAATAAAATTTGGTTTATTATTGTCTCTATTATCCTAACTATTGTCCTTATTCTGATAAAATGTTATACTACTCAATTACAAAAGTGTTCTTTGACCTGCTTTTTTTTTTTTATGTTGCTCGGCTACTATCCCACTTCGCAGAAAAAACAAGAAAGATACTATGAAAATTCTAGAATGACATTTTAAAAGGGATAATAAAAAACACCTCTCTTGAAAATGAGAAGTCAATATATTCATATTTTACTAAATTTACCAAAATAGTACTATAACTAACGCTATTATTATTAGTAATAGTATTAGGGTACTAATATATTACAGCCCTTATACTAGATCTATCAGAAAAAAATGAAATTTGATTACTAGTTACATTATTTAAAAAAGACTGAATTCATCATCCTTATATTCCCGCTGGCTCCTCGGCGATAGCAAAATATAGATATAAGAAAAATGTAAGGTAGATTTAAAAGAAAAAATCGAGATAGAGATAGCCCCATCTTCTTGACTGATAAACAAAACATTAAGATTATAATTGTAAAAAGGATTTTTCATAAAAACCTTAAAATGTATTGGAGATATAGTAAGAGGAAATTAACCAGAAGATATTTAAGACAAACCTAAGAAATTGAATTTATGAAAAAAAAAAAAAAAAAAATTAGCATTTACTTAACACGCATTTGTTAATCCATCAAATTTTTTCGTGTATCTTTCATCGTTCCAAATACCATAATAATAAGGTTTAGCAAACCCGAAGTTTCGATGCCGATACCAACAATCGATGTCTATATTCTTTCTTCCACCGGGCGCCGTCTAAACCTTAAAGCAACAAATCCACCTTCATTTAGGTCTAATCCTCGGACGCTTGCCAGTCGGCAAAGCGCATATTAATTTTTTATGGATTCTTTAGTTACTAAGCCCAGCTATTTTATATGCCTATTTTATTCGTCTCAACTTAATCATCACAATTACATTAAGCTCGACACGTTACCTGGCAACCTGACAACCGAATTTAGATGTAAAAGTATTTAGAAGTTCAAATCTCGGTATCCGGTGTTAAATTTAAACGGCATAATTCTCCCGCCCCCTTCTCCGGACCGGGAAAACCCGTGTAGCCTGAAAGGAAAGGAAGAGGAGAACAAAACAAAAAAAAAAAAATCTCGCAATTTAGCGTTGTGTAACCGCCTAAATTCTGCGGTTGAATCACCCTTCTTCGGCTCGAATATTCTGCGGAACACTTTATTTTCAAAAACCTTAAGACGTTGCTCATCCATTCCCTTTCGCATCCATAAAGAACTGTTGGAAGGATAATGTTTGTTTTTTCCAAACACCATACACAATGTTTTTTTGTCAAAAACCTTCAGGATTTATTCTTCTTTTATTATTCTTACGGGTCACTTTTTTCATTTATACGAAATATCAGGGAGTATGATAGCTTACTAAATTCTAACTTTTAAGTATTAACAGGAAATACATAATTTTGCTACTATGATACACCTAGCATTGCTTTTTCAGATTTTAATTTATTCTAGTTATTGTAGAATCCTGTTTATTTTATTAAAACTCATGTTAATTTAAGAGTAAATGGAAAAGGATATTGAGAAAATAAGACTTTATTTATTCTTTTGTAACTATTGTCCTTTTACTCAATAAAGTAGTTTCATTTCGAAAAAACAAAACAAATGATTGGTAATAAATAATTATTACAATTTGCAATCATAATAAAAGAGAACGTAATTTCCTAGAACTGCTTAGTTTTAAGATTTTTTATTTCGTCCTGTCTTTACCCGTTATTTCAATCATTGCAGCGCTATTTCCTCAATTATATTGCTGGGTGAGGCCTGTACAGTTCCTTATTGTGAAACCGTCTAAATAACCTAATGAAATCATCCTTTTTCAGGCCAAATACTACATACCTAATTATTTATTTCTGAACACCTTCGTTATTCTATTTAATTGAAAAAATATTAATGAAATATGTAGACTGAAGATTGGGCATATATTGAAAGGATAAACCGATTTGTCTTGAATATACTTGGTACTGTGAAGTTGCGTTTAGACAATTCATAAACTATAGAAAACACTTCACAAATATGGAACATATATCTAACAGCGACATTAGCGCTAAGCAAAACTTTTTGAAGTGAAAACTTCTTTAGGTGCGCTTTGTACTTTTTTTGTGGGTAGTGAGTGAGAATGAGCCGTCATGCTCGGATATGTAACGCTCATTCGGGTAAAATCGGCTCTAGTCGCCTAATAGAATTATTTTTCCATTTGAATTAAAATATTTCAGAAACTAAAAATTGTACCTGCTTACTGTAAGCGAGGAACTTGTTCAGCATTTCCTCCTCTCTGTAATATGTTATAATTCAAAATTGTATATTAAACGCAACGCCGTGTTGGGGAGTCGGAAAGAGAAAAAAATAGAAGACAGTGAAAACCAAATGATAACGAGTTTTGTAGAACATATGCATTAAAATATCTGAAAATTGAAGTGCCATGGAGAATTCAGATACCGATTTACGGAAGTCAAGATTAGTTCGGCGTTGACGCCATCGAGGTTTTACGCCTGTAAGCACTAAACAACAACAACGGCAGTATGTTTTTTTAATTAGCCATAAAAATAAGAAATATGTGTTTCTATTCGATTTTATGTTGCCCTCAATAGAGTTTCGATAGTTACTTAATCCAGAGCCAACTTTACTCATGTAATTTATTCACAATTATAATTGTATATATTATAAATATTATTAATTTGTAAATATAGAACAAAAATAGTTTATACACAACTATAATTGTATATATTGTAAATATTATTACTTTATCAGTGTAAAACAATAAAAATTGTATTTTTCATCTTATTAATGTTGATGTTTTAATTTCTACCGTGTGATCTGAAGTACACACATTAGTTTTTTTTAGGAAAAGATCATAAATAAGGGGAACAACCATTTAGATATTTGTTTTTCCATATTTTGTAAAATGTTTAAAGGCATCCTAACGCTGCGTTCACAAAGAACCTCCTTCCGTCACTTGGAATTTTAAAGAAATGCAAAATATAAACACAAACTCAATACAAAAAGTAAATACAACGATTAAAGAATTAAATTAAGACTTTACGGTGATAAATGTCGATGAGGATTGAATTTATCCTTTAAGAAATAGGTGAAGTAATAATGGAATGTTTGCTGAAGGTATCTAATAATACCTTTACTATAACTAATCTAGTAAGTTGTTAATATAATTAAGTTGATGATTCCTATTTGTGTTAAAACGAAAAAAGAAATTGAAATAGAAAGATAAGTTTGTTTTTTTTCGGGATGAAGAGAGGTATTTCTGAATTTTAAAAAAAAATTGTATAAGTAAATAAAAATAATTGAAAGAAATATTCAGTAATTGCTACCCCATTACGACGAAACCGTAAGAAGGGTAATGGAGTATCACTATAGTTTGAAGGTATATAACAGTTATTTCAACGAACGGCTTAACCGATTTTCAAGTTTGATGACTCAGAAATTATTCAACGTATTACCCAAAGTCATTTGAAACAATATGAGCTCAAAATGTAGTAAAATGACGGTATTAAATTTCTTTATTATGTCCGTTTGAGGAAATGTAACGATTTTTCGGGCAATAATTCGAACGATTTTCCAGTTTAATAGCTCGTATTACCCGGGAATGTTCTTAAAACCTGAAACAAAATTAAAAAAAAAATATAATATTTTAAGTATTCTTGATTTTTTTCCTCGTCTTCATGTTAAAGCAAGTGTAAGTTCATAATCATCACATGTGATATAGACAAATAAAAAAAATACTAAATAAAAAACAGTTTAATTAAAAAAAATACAATTACTGAAATATTTCAATTTAATAAGTATCCGTCTAACGGATGAAGCTACATTCCGTTATGTTAAGGAACGGAGTTTATTTACATATCTACTTCAGCACATGTAGAGTATGTCTAAGAACATTGAAACTTGGTGTAGCGGTCGGGTTCTTTGTTTTACGTTAGGTTCCATGCATGTAAATTTCTCGTTTCATGCATCTAAACATGTGTTGAAATTACAGTTTTCTTTATATTGATAAACAAAACTCCTTCCTTTACATTATAAAATTGAGAAAGTTATCGTGAAATAAAATGTTGGCACTTGCAGATCTTTACGTAAAGTCGTTTTTGTGACGTACCGTGGAGTCTATAGTTATTGTACTATAAGTTTTTGAACTGTAAAGTTTGTAGTTCACGTCTTTAAAACAATGTGTTAATTCTGAATCTGTTCCATCAGAGAAAAATCCTGTGGTCAGTCATGCATGCTCTTGTTTGTTGTATAACGTTCAATTGACGTAATGAAAACCTGTAATAAAGACCTTTTACTTTTTTTTAGTAATTATTTTTTCATAATTATATCTCTAATAATTAATGTTAATGCTCATGTAATCCACCAAAACTTTTAATTATTTAAAAAAAAAAAACCGTATTGCCTTAAAATGGATGTAATTGAAAACAGTTTTAGTCATTGAGGTGCTAGCTCATGATGAAGTACATCTATTAAAACGTAAACGAAGCTCGAGATGTTATGGCTTATTAAGTATTTCTTCTATTTGGTTACGTGATGATAAAACGACATTCACTTCTTATAGTTGCTCCCTTGAATTGAAGTGAATGTATTTATTTACAACTGATTTATTTGAACGTTTGAAGCCAAATGACAATAGATAAATTGCCTTAATCAATAAGCCTTTTTCTTATTAATCTACCTAGCTAACCCAGATCGCTAATCAAGGTGTAGGTCGAATTAGGCAGAGTCACGAAAAAAATAGTTATAAAACGTTTTGTCCTCCTTCACTATACATGTATCGTGTATTAGAATTAAACCGTAAATTTTCCATGAAAAATAAAACATTTATTTTATAGTATAATTAAATATTATATTATGTCATACCAGAAACTTTTAGGATTAGAATATAAACCTCAACAAAGTCCTAATGGATAAATTAACCATTATCCGATATATTTTGAAAAAAATCAAACTTTTTTTTTATCATCTCAACTTTCTGACATTAAATTCTTCTATCTCATCCAAATATGATTTTACACAAAATCTGATTGGACCTGCCTTAAAAAAAAAAAAAAAAAAAAAAAAATAGAAGTAGGAGAGATAGAGAGAGATAGAATTTTCCTTCCAGTTAGGAACATCGGATATTCTTTAGCTAAAAATATAAGACTTATAAATTAAAAAAAAATCATATTTAGAAAAGATTTTTTATTTAAATTAGAAATTTGCCTGGCTAAAGGGATCTATAGTTATTTATAAAGTGTAAATATGCTTTATGTGTGTGTTTCGCTCTACAAAAGTGTATTTTAAGTACCTCAGCACATACATTTTACATGTAATTGTTATAATAGGTTGAATGTTCCTTTTGTGAACAAGTAACTCGACTTACTTTGTGACAATGTTTTTTTTTTCAAATATCTCTCTTCCAATTCTATCTTGAGGGTTGCCCTCTGAAGTTTCTGAAGATTCTATAGATCACAACTTATACTACCAAGGTGACATTTCATATGAACAAATTTTTCATCAATGTATAAATGTTGTCTATTTGTAAATGTTATCCTTACCTGCTAATAGGGAACGTACTGTACCTGTTTGAGGAATTTAATTTTCTCATTGTTAACTGCTCGATTTAATTTGATGATTTAATCTCATTTTTTTCATAGTGAGTTTCATTTGTATAAATATAGTAATTTTTAAACCAGAGGGACTAATGGGGAGTCATAGACTAATGTTAAAATTGTTATATCATCAGCTTAGCTAGATGTCAAAGTCTTGGAGTTAGTCAATGTCTGTCTTGTCATTGTATGAACAAAGCAAGAGATTAGAATAGTGGTTAAATAATGGAGAGAAGAAAAGAAAAGAAAAGAAATAGTATCATTTATTTTTGCCTTCTTATTTGACTGACCACCCCAACTATTCTTCTCTCCAAGTGTTTACAAAAGGAACCATTATTGGTCGTAGTCATACATGAAGTGCAAAATCCTTTTATTTCGTTGGTTTTTCTTCAATATTATGAACACATACATATTGGCACCTTTTGCAATATGTATTTTGACACCTGATCCTTCAGATGCCACATTGAGATACTCGAGTTACGCAACATGTGTATTTAATTCGGTCCCTTCAGCGACATTTACCTCTCAAGTTGTGGCAACTTTCCATACGATCGGTTGGATAACTTCTATCGCGACTGGTTCTAACCCTCCTCTCACGCGACGATAATCGTCCCGCTTACCGGTGTTGTGCAAATGTTGGATTCCTGGCTCCAATGCGGTTTGACCGCAGGGGGTTCAAGCTTCAGTTATATGTTGGTTCCTGGCTTCCATGGACTCGACTCCTTCCAACTGTGGGTGAGTTCGCCGATTTGTATTTTTATTAAATTGGGAATAATTAAAATTAAAATCTTATATAATCAAAATAAATAAAGTGAAAGTTAACATTTAAAAGGCAGTCAAAGAGTAAAAATATTTTTATGTGATACAGCGGACTGGTCCATTAATGTAAGTCATTTCGGTATCAACCATGCTTTCACTTCTATTACACATGTCGGGTGCCTACAGCTAACACTTTTTAGTCTATAACTTGCCCATAATCCTTTATAATTCAAGCCGCCTCCTTCGGGAATACCATTCCTCCCAATATCCGATATACATGATCAGTTTCCTCATTTAAATCTCTCCTTTTCAAGCACCTATTTCTTTCCCAACCTGATTGATCATGAGAAGTAGATACGAGAACTTTTTAAGTTCCCCAGAAATGATTTTGTTTACTTATGTTATTTTATTTTCCCATGTATATATATGGTTTTAGTGTTTTTGTTTTATCCTTCTTCCAATATTTTAATTTTAATGAGAATTGTAAATATTTAATTTAATGTATGGCCACCCAGGCATTTTCTCTGTATCTATAATATGTTCTAAAGGGACAACATTCCCAGGTTAATAAAAAAAAATATTTTCATATCATAATCCTTCTTCAAAATAAAAATGTCAGACAGTATGTCACTTTCATGAACTTACGATGTTTTCGTATGATAAATAAGCTCGAATTCACAAAAACATATTTGAAAGTTAACCTATATCAAAAATGCACTCAGCAACTTTTTGTAAAAAACTGACGATATATATGGTAAAACCCTCAGTTATCTTCAAGGTGCCTAACTTGAAGGAAACTTTAAAAATTTGTTTTTGAAGTTTTCAATTACGTGGGTACTTGGTTCAACAATTCATTTCATGTTATGTTAGAAAAGATCTATAATTTCAAAATATATATATGTGAAACGTCAACTCTTTCATTTTTAAATTTCTTTTTATTGTGAAACGGAAACATGTAAAAATATGCGTATGCGCTAGAGTTTGGCACCCTGAAGCACCAGTTTTCGGCACACATTTTCAAAAACCTAAAGAATTAAATCTGGCAGCTTTCAAAATGAAAGAAATACAATGAAATTGTTAAGGAATGTGTGTTTCTTGCCAAAAACGTAAGACATGTTTCTCGCGTCGTCCTAAATCGGTCTTGGTCTTATAAAGTGCAAGACCAAGACCGATTTAGGACTGTTTACTGTTGTAAGACCAAGACCAAAAGTGGTAAAAAAAAAATCGATTTCTGGGATAAAAATTAAGGCAAAATAATTATTAATACTTAGTTCCTATATGTAAAGAATTGGTATAACCAATATACTTTAGCATTTAACTCTTCTAATTTTTCATTCGGGCTTAGTTAGGTTTCTCCTATCTAAAATATTACAGTAATATATCTATAGTCATAAGGTAATAGGTAACTACAAGACTGTTGCTTAAGAGCAAGACCAAAATCAAGAATGAATGCGCAAGACCAAGACGAGTCTTGGTCTCGCATTTGGAAAACAGTACGTCTTGTCTGGACTATACTTGTCGGGTTTTTAATTTTCAGCGATTTTTCCGCCCTATAAAACTAAATAAATAGTGAGAGATGCTAGAATATGCGAGTGCATGAGGGTTCATTGCTTCAATTGAACGCCTTTTGCCAGCTCTAAATCATTCCCAATGCTTAATATTCTTCAATAACTGTAGTAGGTGCCGAAAACTGGATGGGTTGCTGAGGACAGGGGTTTTTATCCTGTATATAATATGTTATAATATAATAATATGAAATATGTAAATACACGAATATTTATCTATAATTTCACCATTTCATCTTGATATTTAGAGTAGAACTTTATTTTAATTCTAATGTTACACAACTTTGTAACCTAATTGTTATTTGCCAGACAAATTTATGTTATAATGTAATTGTCATTCTACAGGATTGTTATTCTTATGAGACTAAACAACACATTTTAAAATTTACTTTCTTCTTCTTCTTTATCTTATGTATAAATATATATCTTTTTAATAAAGGTTGTTTCATTCTTTTAAAAATTTCGTCAGAATTACAACAAATAAGAATTTCAATATCTTATATAAGTATAATATATATATATTAAAAGAATTAATTTTCTTTGAACTATCTCAGCTACGTGTTGCTAACTGGGGTAGCCTTGCGGGCTACGTAAGGCGCTTGCAATAGGTAACCAAGTTAAGCAACGCCGAGCGTGGTTAGCACTGGGATGGGTGACCGCCCGATTTGGGTGGCCGTCCACCAGGGAAAGCTACCCTGTCCGAGATCCCCCCCGGGTATGTGAGCCCCGTCAGCCACTGGAGGCAACTCACACCGACCGGGCGTAGGAATGATGACTCTACCCCCGTATACTTAATATCGAGTTGTGGTCGAGGAGACCATTCTTTTATTCTATTTATTCTATATATAAATCTGTTTATTTCTCCAAAGCCCACATTTCTATCTTTGTACATTATTCTAAAGGGGCTTATCCCGAAAAAAATAAAGCATTACTATTATTATCATTATTATATCTTATCTTGGTGAATGTCATGAATTATTCACAAGTCATTTATTTCAATATTATCATCTAGATTTATGAAGACGTACGTAGAATTATCGAGGAAGCAATATTTTATCTTTGTTTATCAGCAGGAGTGATTTTCCATGAACGATATATTCTTTCATTATCGAGAGGTCTTCATTAATAAACATGTTCATCAAACGATTTATGAAAAGTTATCAATTATTTTTAAAATATAAGTTTGTTAGCAATTTTATTATCTTTTCTTTTAGTTTGTTTGTTTTTGTTCATTTTGATAATGTTAATTCAGAAGAGAAATTTTATTTATTTTTTATTATTATGTGTTTTAACTGTTTTACATCATCGGTCACCCGTGTTAAGGGCAAAATAACTATGACATTTACAACTGTATTACATAAATACATCAAGTAAATTTGGACATAATTGATATAATGACATGAATACACTTGCTGAGTAACTACCCAATGGTAGCACTCTAATGATACGACTACATTAGGAGATCACGGGGTCATCTTCTTTTCAGACGCCTCCGAGGGTTATCAGGAATTGAAGAGGAAGCAAGGTTAGAAACGAGAGGGTTGGGATGATTCTGAAGTTTATTATGGAAGGATAGGTATCTGGATTGGGCCAGATCTGAAACATAAGGAACATTAAGATCTTTATGGATAATTTTATTAGTGACAAAGTAAGGAGCATTGAGGATTTTACGAAGGATTTTGGATTGTAAGGATTGGATGCGAGAGGAATTCGATGGTTTAGTGGAGCCCCATAGCTCAACTCCGTAAGTCAAAATAGGTCTTATTATAGTCAAGTATATGAGTCTTTTGTAATTAATGGGAAGTTTAGAGCGTTTGTCTAGTAAGTGCTGAAGTAATCGGAAACGTCGAGCGGTTTCTTGTCGTTTCAGTCTAGTATGAGGATTCCAAGTTAGTCGTTTGTCCAGGTGGAGTCCTAGGTATCGGATTTGCTCAACAGGGATAAGTGGAGTATTGTTAAAGGAAACTGTAGGACAGGAAGTCGTTGGTTTACAAAATAACTTAAAATAGTAATAGTAAGGCATTACGAAATCCCATCTGAGTAGAAACGAAATAGTCTTAATAAAAAAATAAGTATTACCCACCGAAATAATCATGATTTTCTAAGATATTTGCCTATTGATAAAACTTATTCACAACACGACTGCATTACTAATGACCTAAGAAAAGTTTGATGCAATGTTGAACCTTGTAAACACAAAGTATCGTTATAATCTTGTATAAATTATGGGAATTCGACTCAGTAATTAAAACTGCGATATTGTGACGTTACCAAGTTAGCTATTTCATCAGGCTTCTGCAATAATTATCACGTTCCCGTCCCAAAGTGGCTGAAATATTGAAAGCATCGGCGTCGAACAGGTATTATATTATTGACTAAAATCCTTGGTCCTACATTCACAGTATGTTATTGAAGGCCGCCTTACAGGAATAATTTCAGTGATAGTATTCGGTCTAATTATCCGAAGAGAACTTCTGGGTCAAGGAGAAAACGCTATGTTTCGTGATGGCGGATTATAAATTTTTAACGGGCGTTTTGTGGATGAACGGGAACGTTTTAACTCTGACTGCTTTCTTTTTATCGGTGGCAATCATGAAGCCTTTCCATGAATAAACAATCAACTACAGAGGATTTTTCGTGTGCTGGCGCAGGGTTCAAACCAATTCGGTTCTTAAAAAAAAATTGTATTTAAATGGCTTCAGTCGTTTCAAATCACTTATAGATATGTATATACCCTACATCTATTGAAAAAGTAAAGAACCCTCAGTCCATTTTTTTTTTTTTTTAATATCGAACGGAAATAGAAGTGAGTAGAAAAATAATATATTTCCATGAGGAGATATCCAGAGTCATCACTTAGATTTAAAAAAAAATATAATTATAGTCCGTGGTACAGACCCCTTTTCATCAAATTATTAACATCCATCTGAACCTTCGTAAATAGCTACATCAAAACCTACAAATATTTTATTTATAAAAATTCTCTGAATTGGGGCGTACTAAAAACTCGTAAATACCCATTTGCTTTCCACTTGAATTCTAAGATTATTTGAGCACAAACCCTAGAAAAAAAGTTAGCCTTCAAAAGTATTGAGCCGTTTGACGTTACCTACACTCCCGAAATGTCAAAATAACGAGGTTGTATCGGCCAAACGGCCCAATATTTTTGTTGGCCACCTCTTTTCTCCATTTTGTGATGAAATTATCTTACGATCTAAGTGGAAATCAAAGGGGGTACATACGAGATTTAAGTACCTAATTAAATAAAGTTTGACGACCTCCAAATTGAAAACACCCCAATTCCAATAATCTTAGTAAATAAAATGGCTTTAGGTTAGGATGAGATGAAGCTATTTACAAAGTTTCAGGCTAATGTTAATAATTCGATGAAAAGGGGTCTGTACCACGGACTACTAGTTTAGTCCAACAAGGACCGATCATAGTTTGTTATGCGACATAGTATACTTTACGCGCCTATCGGAGTCACGAAAAATCATTATCAAAATATATAATTTTGCCAAAAATTTCACGTTTTATGTCAATGTATTTTAATCTATAATTTTAATGTATTTGTTGAAAGCTTGGCACGATAGTAACAACGTGTACCGCACGTTGCTACCCTTAACTCTTTTATTCCATGATTCTCTTTCGCTTGTATGTTCCTCTCATTAAACTACCACGTTAAAAAAATTGCCCCATATTCTTATAAATCCTTTGAGAATTTTCTGGAGGGCAATATTCTTGACAGGAGGAATTGATTCGATGTACTCCCTTATACACCTCTGTGAAGTGTTTACTTTTTCTACCTGCTTTCAGTTTTTCCAAATTGTAGTCAGATGAGTTATTCATATCTGTATAATATATTTTTTCTTGCATTAATTCCCTAATAAACCTATTAGTATGTTAATAAGATTTATGTTGAAATGTTTTCGTTATAAATCAGAAGAATTAATGCTTTCTTAATAACGAGAATGGTTATTAAGTGTTAATATTCAGTGTTTAATTTTATTCGTGGAGTCCTGTAATATATTTATTTATAAGTTCTCATGCTTGTAGATGCGATCACGTTTCCTTATAACTGATCTCAGCTTTTACCGCAACCGGATTCCATGGGAATGCTTCTAATTAATGTGGTAAAGTCATGTAGCATTATTGGTACGTTATAATTACTTTCATAACTAATATTAATAAGTAATAAAAACATTTAAACTCTAAGTAAGATATATAATAGTTAATTGATTCCGCACCTCATTTTAATTTGTGATTAATTATCGAAAATATATCTTACTTATAGTTTAAATAGTTAATTTATTCCTCAGCTCATTTTAATTTGTGATTAATCATCGAAAATATATCTTACTTAGAGTTTAAATAGTTAATTGATTCCTCACCTCATTTTAATTTGTGATTAATTATCGAAATTGTATAAAATGTTGTTTTGTGATGTATTTTCTCTAAAAATGTTGAGATTAGGTCAAGCGGTTAGTTAGTTTTGGAATTGTAATTTATTAAAGAGATAATGGTTCTTATGAGGTTACATACTACAAAGTTGATACGTGACCCTTCATTGGGCGTTAAATATTTTTGGAATTGAGCTTAGGTGCTGACGACGTGATTTGCATAATAGTAGATCCAAAACCGGTAACGTACCGGTAAACCGGTAACGGTAATGATTAAACTCCAAACTGACCGTACCATTTACTGAATCCAAAATACTTCATAGATTATAGAGTAATAGTTGTATTTTATTTATTTTTTTTCTGCGAAAGAGGAGATAGATGTGTGCTTACAACCGAACATTTCTATTTGCATTTGACATTTTATACATCATGGAACAAACGTTTCTGTAATGTAATGAAACTCATGTGACTGGCGTAACAATTATAACAGACGAGTCGATTTTGAAACAAATTTCAGGGATACTACGGTTTTATTAAATTCCATTCTTTAGTTCACTTAAATTTGCGCAAAAATATTTTTCCGGATATGCCTATATTTCTAAAAACGACTTGTTTGACATGACTATAGTTGGAAGAAATCGAATATTAGTGAAAACAAGTTTCGGTATGAATTTGATTTAATGTCATTCACCATTCTCGCATACATGTGTACGTACGTCCCAAAGTTGGGGAAAATGAGAAATAGTCTACTTCTTTGATAATACCCTGGTGTACTATTTTCCAACTAAGTTTCTTCTTTATGCTAAAAACGAACTATCCGGTTTTTAAATATAAGCGTATTATGAAAAATATATTTTTGCATCAGTTAGCAAAAATAATAGATTAATGCAGTTAATGTGGGACCATCTATGACTTTCAAAATGTTCATTAAGATTAGATTAACGCTAGTCCTTATTATTTCCATCAGTAAGTGAAGATTTTATTAAGATAATTTCTTTATATTTATTTGTACGAATAATTTAAATAATTTTCTTAGACAAATAGAATAAACTATTCTATTCTATTCTATTATGCCTATCATCTGGTATTATAATTTATATGATTGAATTTTTATATATTAATATTTTTTTTTATTATTGAAATTTACAACTGTATAATGATAAATACAACTAGTAAATATGAAATAAGTAACTTGACATGTACAACATGAAGAGAAACTACCCATTGGTAGCACTCCAATTATATTTCTATATTAGAAGGTCCCGAGGCCATCTTCTTTTCAGACGCCTCTGAAGGTTATCAGGAATGGAAGAGGAAGCAAAGTTGGAAACAAGAGGGCTTGGATGATTTAGAAGTTTATTATGGAAGGATAGGTATCTGGATTGAGCTAAATTGGAAACATATGGTACATTAAGGTCGTGTGGATGATTTTATTTGTGACAAAGTAGGGAGCATTAAGGATAACTGACAAAATTTTATATATAAAATGTATATATATATATATATATATATATATATATATATATATATATATATATATATATATATATATATATATATTAAAAACATTTTTCCCTCTCCGTAGATATAATATCAGCTTTTTAATATTTTTTAATAATTCCTTGCTTGAATTTATGTTTTATTCTTTAAATTTTTCTCAATAAAAATATTATTATTATTTACTGCGAAGGGAAAGGTTTGGTTTAAATTTAAAGTTACGAGATTTTGTGGTTTATGGGCTATTAAAGCGACCTTATATGTAATGGCTGGTGACACGCAACCGCTTTCTACAAACTAATAAAAAATAATATATACTACCGCTTATGTTAACCTTTTTGCTTTAAAGACCTTCGAGACCTATATCTCTCCAATTTTTTAATGTGTTGAAATATACAGCGTTTGAATATTGTACAATTGAGAATAAGTATATAGGTAAATACATATATACATATATACACGTACATAGAGGAATTACATTAGTATAAGTGAACTATGGTATAATGAACTGACAAAGACTTTAAGGGAAATGAACCATTTTTAGTACTCTAATAACAAGTTCTAAGTTCAAAGATCCTGAGGCCATCCTCTTTTCAAAAAGATTAGAAAGGTATTAGGTCGGATGTGCCTGAAGTTTATTGTGGTAGTACAGGTATCTGGATTGGATCAAATCAACTAAGAGAGAGAAATACTTTATTGAAAGTAGTGCTGCACTACTACTTAGGTTTGCTTTACTCACATCATACCGATCAATCCATTTATACACTACAATATTCTTCTAATACATAGGTACTACATATCTTTCCTTCTTTTCCTCCCTCATCATAATAATAGTCTTAAAAGATTTACTAATAACTATACCAAGCCTAATACAAACCTAAACTACTAAACTACACTAAGTCATCAACATTGAATATAAGATACACCTTAAAAAAAAAATCGAATGCTAAGAATCCAACACTAAATCACACACTCATATATCCACAAATATAGACAAAAATACTTGAAAATTCTAAACATTTAAAATATAATAAATAAATAAATGATGAAAGACATCCTCAATTCATGGTAAATTACTATATAAGTGATAGCGAATGATTCCCAGGGAGTCCAGGATAATACTCTCGGCCAATATCGCAAGCTCTCCAACATCAACATCTAATTCCTCGAAGCTTCTTGTTCCTTGTTGAACCATGTCGCGAGACCCAAACCATAGGCCTCTCATGGTGAACTCTCTCTCCGAAGGTCTCGCGGAATTTCTCTTTTAGAAAAAGGATACATTTATCGTAAATGTTTCTCTTTTCACTTCACCCGCCTGATCGTGGCCATTGCTCTCAAAGCGGACGGTGCTGTACCTCCTGTCTTGGGAAATGCAACTATATCCGCATATCTTGTAGAGATATAAAATTAAGGTCATTATGGATGTTTTCATTTGTGTCGAAGTAAGAAGAGGATTTGAAGGAAAATTAATTCGTTGGTTTAGTGGAGTTCCAAATCTGAACTCCGTACGTCTAAATAGTCCTATTTAAAACATCTAAATGACCGTTTACATTTATTTAAAAAAAAAAAAAATACCGCCTACTAAAATATCGGAATTTTAAAATAATGCGTATGAAAATAACATAGGTTATATGTTTGACCTATATAACCTTGTTATTTTGACATGTTGGGAGTTGAATTCACACCAAACGGCCCAATATATTTGTAGACTACCATTTGTTTCGATTTTGTGATCAAATTATCTCAATCAAATCAAATTAAAATACGAGTTTTCAATATCTCATTGAATAGACAAAGTTAAACGATCTTCCGCCTCATTTCCGAGAGTTATCGTAAATAAAAAAGTTGTAGATTACGAAGTGAATGAAGCCATTCACAAAAGGATTAGGTTGGATGATTTGATTAAAATGAATTTATATGATCATTCCAGTAGACAGAATGACTCCAATTTCAAGATTTTTGATTATTAACTTTAGTGATATTTCTAGTTGAAAAATGTATACCTTTATTTAAAGTTTTATAATTCAACACTGCAATCACCTACTCTTGAATCAACTTCTGTCTGTACAGATATTATAAATTTTCCAACTAGAAATATCGCTAAAATGACTTTACTCAAAAATGTTTGAAATTGGAGTCAGTCATTCTGTCGACTGAATGGCTCGTATGAGGATTACAAGTAAGGGTTCACGAATAAGGTTAAATATAATTTACTGCGATTTTTTGAATTTGCTATAATTCTCCGATTTCGACACTATACCTTGAAGTTAGTGACATGTGATTAAATTGTTTGAGATTCAATAATTTGTTCGTTATTCAATGATAAGCCATATGTATCATTGAGGTTGTGTTAAAATGATGATGGTTGTGTTAAAATGGGTTGAGATATCATGTTTATAAGCTGTATGGAGGATGTGATCGAGGATGCCTGCAAGGGATTGAGAAAAGTGGAATGAATAGGCATTATTATGGTTTAATATGAATAATCCACATGTGAGATAGAAACGGATAATGTTGAAGTATGCGGGGGCACGGAGAACATAGCAGTCCGGAGTGCCAGTCCCTCAATCGCGTGTTCTACTACAAGAAAGACTACCTTCCGTATATATCGCACTCCAATGCTGGGAAGACAACGTCCTCCCCAAGATATTGTTGGATATTGATGTGAGATGGTATTCTGATGATTTTTCGGGCTCGGTTATTATCCTCACTATGGATAATTTCCACGGGTCAGGGAAATATGCAGGTTGAGACGTAGAATTTTTTCTCCTAAGTTAACGGATTTTTTTTTAAATCTTGACTCTATGAAAAAAAACCTTCTTAATTTCTGAAATTCTTTTAAAATGCCCTGCAGGTCCGTTATTGGGAAATTAAATTAATTATATTAAATGGGATGGAACCGTAGTATGATAATTATGAAGGATTTATTAGCGATTCTTTGAAATTGAACGTTTTTTTTTAAATATGTTGACAGCATAATTTCAGAAGAAATTAATATTATGAAATATTTGGGAGGTATTATTATTACTATTTTTTTTTTATAAATTGATGATTACTTTTTTCTTCCTTTTTTTCCATAGCAAAAGTATAAAAATAACTATGCTCACGATTTATGTAGTAGAACAAATTTGATTCCGTATCTACATCTGCAAGTACATCTGCCAGACATAAAACCGTTAATTTTATTTTCATGAAATTTTCTAGATTTAGGTATTGTTTACACTTTTTTTTCCCGCATAAATGTGCAAATTTATTTCCCTACAGAAGTCTATGTTTCAAAAATGGCTCTTTCGATTTGGCCCAATGTTGGAGGAGTGTTTGAAAATACGAGCGTAAAATGTTTCATATCAGTTATCACTTTATTTATAATAATATTATACTATTTTATTCATCATGATAATAATGTAATATAGTAGCTATCGTTATATCTAACATTACAAACATTTTTTTTATTACAAATATATACCTACTTTTATAAATAATTTACTAGTCAAGTATTGATTTATGTTTAAGTTATGTTTAGTCAAGTAGTTAAGTTATGTTCAATATTTTCTGTTTAAAATATATATTCTAAACTTTATCTTAAATTTGGATTTTTTTTTTTTTTTTTTTTGTCCAGGACTTTCATTGAAGTGTTATACTGCCCAATTTTATTACTTCTTATGTGATCAATGTTTTTGTTAAACTCAAAAGTATTTATGTTTTTACAATCAGCATATTTTTTAATCCATTTAACCTTTACAGTATTCTCTTCTAATTTATTCACAACTGTATAACAAGATTGAATTTATTTATTTTATAATTATTTCTTATTTATTGATTTTTTCCAAAATTATTCATACTTATTTTCTTATACTTTATTTATAGTGTATGAATGAACACTTGTTGTCTTAATACTTGTTACGTTTTAATGTTGCAGATTGTATTGTCATTGAAGAAACTAAATAAAAAAAGTATCCGCATTTGTAAATAAATATTTTGCCCCTTTTTTTAAAAATGTTTTTTCAATTTTTTTCAACTATTTATAGTTTACAATAATAAATTAATGATTAAGTTTATAATTCGATTGTTTTATCAATTTATTTGTATATTACAGAAATCTTCGCAAAGCCTGCTCTAGATGTATTTTAATTTTATTATATCGCCAAATATGATATTTTTATCTGTATTGTTTGAATGTTTCTCTAAAACAATTAATTTATTATATATTTAGATACTATAATAAGGAAATAATTTAAATTTATTTGTTTCAGGTAAGTCTTCTAAGAATTTGAAAATAGATCTATGGAGAAGCCTTACAATGTAAGTATGAAAGATGATATCCCT
The DNA here is from genome assembly GCA_928085145.1 of Nezara viridula. Lineage (NCBI taxonomy): Eukaryota > Metazoa > Arthropoda > Insecta > Hemiptera > Pentatomidae > Nezara > Nezara viridula. The sequence continues at coordinate 85,685,014 of OV725077.1, read as the reverse complement.
TTCTTCTTGATCTCGGAATACATAATGTCGCTTTACCTCAAAGAACAGGAACATCCAATCAATTACCGTTTCATATATATATTTTTAATTATGAATAATCAATACGGAATCTTCAAATACGGCACTCTTTCGGATTTTAATATTAGCTGATTAACGAAATTCAAGGATATCAAATCCGCGAATGTTGAAGGGTTACTGTATTTCCAAATCGGCTTCTCCCTGAGATTTTATTCTCATACGAAAAATTGTATACCTTGAAAGATAGATGTATTTTATCCAATGTAAACAGTGAGGAAGCTATACTGACCTTACTTGGTAGACTTTTTTTTTTGTACGTTTAAATTAAATAAATAGGTTTCAAACATGTTGCGAAAAAATAGTTTTCTACGGTATTTATCTATGAATTGAGTTTTGATATTTAATTTATGAATTGCATTTATTTATACAGTTTCAAACATAAATAATTAAATAAAAAAAACCACTCAAAAATTATAAATAATCTAAACACTAAGTAGTATGAAAAATTTAACCATTTCTTGTCAAGATTGATTCTACTTAGTTAAAGTCTGCATGACTTTGTTATTTATAGTTCGTATAATGGATAAATTAGAGAGAAGTGATTTTCTGTTGGTTTTGTAAAATTAGGTTAGTCATATTTTATTTTAGAAATTTGTGTTGACTTCTAAATTTATTCAGCAAATGTGCATACTTCTTCCTCCATTCCTTAACCGCTTCGAAATAAACAGGGCAAAACAATATAACTGATCGAATGTAAATTCCAATTATTATTCAGTATGTCTTCTAAGACTTTTAAAGGTAGTGAGGGTACGTTAGGTTAACTTTCTATACATTATTTCTAAAATTTATTTTACAGATTCAAATCATTCCAATCACCAAGGCCGCAATCTCTTTTTTAGATTTTACACTATTTACTTGCATTTCCCAACCAACACTAAATAATTTCCATAAGTATTATTTTCATTTAAAACCATTCATGGAACATGGATTGTTGGTAAGGCACACGACTTCCAATTTCTAGACCCGGACGAGTTTATAGATATCCTGCTTCATCTCTAAGACGGTGACGAAGGATTTGAAGCAGTAAAAGTTATTTCTAAGCTGTTTCAGAATTAAATACACCAGACTTAAACCCTCATCTATTTCAACTCAGCGCAATACGGAATACCGTATTTTATTCTCGAAATCTTTTTTCTCGACGTGATTCGACTCAATTGTCCTTGGACCCACTCCGCTGCTTCCGTAAGCCACTTTTAACCTTTCATTGGCAGAAAGATTTGAGCGCGGGAACTGACTATATGCTTATGTGCTTTATAGCCGTATTCATTTAATTTATGTTTAATAATATTTTTTACATCTCTAAACATCAATCAGATTATGTTTAAATTATCTAATGATTGATTGCTTACCTTTTTATAAATTGAGCGGTAAACAGTTCTTTAACTTCCATGTTAATTCTATTTACCGATCGTTGTCCTTATTTTAATCCCTTACCGTATTCCATTCGCCAAGCTGCCTCTATTTGATGGATCAGATGAGGTGTTGTGAAATTGACTTTCGTGTCGCGGAATCGGTCCTGAACCATTCGAACCTGTTCGCGTGCACTAGTTTAATCAGGATTCCAGTCCTATACGGCAGTAATGTAATAATTCTCTTTGAAATTTAGATTTCGAAAGATCGGAGAATATGGATATTACTGTTTAATGTGGGTATCAGAATATGCTGATTTATATTAAGCATCATTCACCTATATCTTCAATATGTAACGCGCTTTAGTAAAAAATAAACTAAGGTGTGTGCTTTAGATCACACGATAGAAGTGAAAACATCATTAAGGCTAGATTAATAATATGAAATATAAATTATAAAGAGGATGAATTCCTCAACATTACCCTCGCTTACAGTGTGCTGATCCAAATTTTAGTATCTGAAATATTTTGATCCATATGTTCAACTAAACTCGTTATAATTTGGTTTTCGATACTATTTTTTTTTCCTTTTTGCCTGCCCAACACTGCGTCGCGTGAAAAAACAATTTTGAATTATAGCCTATTACAGACAGGATGAAATGGTGAACAATTTCCTGGCTTACAGTATACAGGTCCAATTTTTAGTCCCTGAGATATTTAAATCCATATGTGAAAACATTTCAATTAGTCGACTCTAGCCGAGAATTAAAGCTAGAGTCCGAGCTTTAAAACTTCGGACTGATCAATCTAATTCATTCTCCACACCAAAGTGCGAAACGCGCCTAAAGAAGCTTTCACTTAAAAAAATACACACGATAGAATTGAAAACATCATTAAGACGGACTTAATAATATGATATATAAATATTTGTTTGTTCTATATTAAAAAACATATACAATTATAATTGTGTACACATTTGTTTTATTTATATTCACAAATCAATAACATTTACAATATAAATTATTATAATTGTGTATTAATTTCTTTTTTAAACATTGCTCCGAACGATACTATATTCAATATCTAATAATAAAACAATAGATTAATGATAACTAAAATATGTGATGATCGTATATTATAATTTTTTAGTATGATCCGTCATATTTAATATGAAAACATTTAGTATGCAATTCGTTATGATTTGCTTTTTGATACTATATTTTTCCTTTTTGGCCTCTCTAATACGGCGTTCTGTCAATATATAATATTGAATAATATCTCATTATAAAGAAGAAGACATGGAGAACATTTCTCTAGCTTACAGTATCCTGGTCCGATTTTTAGTTTCTGAGATATTTTAATCCATATCTTCAATGAAACTCGTTATCATTTAGTTTCCGACACTATTTTTTCCTTTTCGTCTCTCTAACATGACTTTGCGTTTAGATAAAAAGTTTAAGAATAGCCCATTACAGTGAGTATGAAATGCTGAACAATTCCCTCGCCTACATTATGCAGATCCGATTTTTAGTTTTTGAGATATTTTAATCCATATGTAAATTAGTCGACTCCAGCCGACTTTACCCGAGCGTTTTTCGCCAACCCCAGGTGGTTATTCAATGTTGTCGGCGTTCGGTCAATCCTCAGACTTGTTAGGGTAACTTCTTTCTTTTTAATATTTACAAACCAGCGAATTTTTTGTTTGTTTGATTTGAAACAATAATCTTTTTCGATAGAAAAAATAAGTAAATGTATGAAAGAGATTTTGAATGTTTACTTCCGAATGAAACAAATCGGACATTTTTACTTTATGGCATTTTGAATCATCTGGTCATCACACTTCCTCAAGGATTTGAATATATTCCTCAAGGATGCTGCTAGATTTATACCCAGACTCAAAGAAGGTTATCGAGGTACTCTAAAGAAATCGAGTCTACTATAATATTTTATACATTCCGGAGTTTTTTTTTTTTTAAGTATCTACCATCTATCTAATTGAATATCTATTATTTATGGATTTATTTTACAAAACCTTCTAACGTAACATCTATCTCCCGAACCTAGAGCCGAACTAGACCTAATGTAACAGAATATATAAATTTTAAATTTTATTGGCGGACTTAAATTTGAGTTTGGAAGTCAGGATATCAGGTGGTTACACATATATATATATATATATATATATATATATATATATATATATATATATATATATATATATATATATATATATATATATATATATATATATATGATACATATAAGACACATTAGTTGGAAAATAAATATTTAAAAAAAATATAAATATTACATCTATAAAATAACCACTAAAGTTATAGAAAGTTGAAGTACCAGACTAAAGCTGACCGACGGATTGTTTTTATTTATCTTTATCTTTTCACTAGCATGAAATTACAAAAAATCAAATTAAATGTTTATTATTGTTAGATATTTTAATGATAGAATATGATAGGAGGAAGAGCTATTGTAAAGGTTAACTATTGTGCGCGGTGTTAGGTGAAGGACATACCTCCAGTGATTAGAATCGTTGATGGGAAGATTACAGTTACTCTTGAAGAAGATCCTGCGGCAGTAGCCACTATTTGTTGACGCTATAATGGAAGCACTGTGTAGTGATTCTCATCTCTAACTTTAATCACCATTTTATTGTGACTGTGTGCCGGAGGTAAAGGACAGCATGTACATTTTTTACTAAATAATTAAGTAACAAATAAACAAATTATAACAGTTTTTATTAAAAATGTTTTCACCAATAAAAATTTATTTAATATTATAAGCAATATTTTATTTCTTATATAATCGATAGTTATATGAACAAAGCATATGCAAAAAAAAAGTAATATATATATATATATATATATATATATATATATATATATAATATATATATATATATATATATATATATATATAAATATATTTTGAAAAATTTTCAAGGCCTATTAACATGAACTCATAACATATATCTCATAATTTTCGATGTAGAATCACCAGTAAAAATTTGGTTGAAATTAGGAACCCACTGACACACTGGTGCCACATGAGTTAGTCCTGGGACCGCTATAGTCGACGAGCTATAGTTATCTAATAGTTATTAAGGTATTTATTCCTCCGGAAAATATCTGCAATAATGACAACTTTGAAAATTTAACGAAAAAAAAAATTAAAGTTTGGAGTTCTGGCAATGGCCAGATTCTTCACTCAAGACATGTGTGTATGTGGCTAAAGTGCTCTCGACCAATCTCCGCTGGCTTTAGTACCAGTGACGCGGTTGGGAGAGTGGCGCAGGGTTCTCCTGGAGTTCCCTCGCCTGATTGTATATAGGTATGCATGTGTTTTTTTTTTTTTTTCTTAGTTTTAATTTTCTTATTTTTTAGGTTATTTTATTTTATTGTCTATTGTATATACTTTTGATTATTATTTTGTTCTATTTATTTTATTTTTTTGTACATATGGTGTGAATGTCATCCTACCTCACTATAACCAATGTCCAACAGACAGATTGTTATAATACTCAATAAAGAAATTTAAAAAAAAAAAAAAAAAAAAATATTGATGTTATGATTTTAAAAAATATGTTGTAAATGAAAGGAAAACATTTCCATTTACTAAGTATATTTTTTATTCGTATATTATAAAACATAATTTATTGGTTCCAAGCAATAAATTCAACTGACAGTCACGATATCCAATTTGACATTTAGAAAAATATTCTTCATAACTTGCTCTTACAAGGAATTTTTTAAATACATTATTATTCTCTCTATCCATCAGTTTATATATACACGCTACCAAAAAAAAATAATAAATAAAAAAAATTAATACATAACCTTTAATAGAAAACTCATAACAACCGGTCCGTATGATTCATACAGCAGCCCAACATGGTTATGTAAAGTATTCCAGTACTATAGAAGAATATTTTCGATTTTCTCGTATCGCTTAGAGAAAGCGTCTCCATATAAAAACCACATCTGGCTAAAGATATATTATTCAACATATCTTTTTGAATAAAGAATATTTTTATGCTCTAAGTTTCGCAATGGTTTACGAAAGTAAATCTGCGAGACGGATTCGGTCTGAATGCGCCTTACTGCATTTTCATCACAAGTGTAAACCAAATTATTGCAATAAATCAACAATTTCTAAATCGTTTGATAGATTTTTTTATCTAACATTTTTATTTATAATGGTAGATATATGATTCTGTAATAATAATATAAATACACTAATAATATTTATGTGATATTATGTAAAACATGAGATCTCATTCATTTAGAACAAGCTAAAGAAGCACTTTTTACTTCTGCAGGAAAAATATGAACCAAATTAGCATATGAACCAAATGTCATCATGAAACAGTTCAACTGCACTGGTAACATTAGTATAGCTGAGATTAAATTATCTGCTTCATCCTTTTGTAGGCTGTTAACAGATATTTCTTATTTGTTCAAATCTCTATGACACCTGAAAAGTATTTATTTATAGCTATTTGAGAGATGACTCATATTTTTACATTCACTTACGTATTTATGTAATATATAATAAGGGTAAGTATTGCGATCATGAAAATTTTCGAATCTCAGTTTTCAACGGAAATACATGTTTTGATGTCCACTGGGTCCAAATAACCAAGTGTCGCTGTGTGTGTTATCTGTGTGTGTGTGTGTTAATAGTCTAGCTCATAAACGATAAGTAGTACGAAACTGATATTAAGTATTTTAAGTTTGTATATGAGCCGTATGTGACAGCAACTTTTTCGTTAAAATCTGCTAACTGGAAGTGCCACTTTATATGAATGTTCAAACACATTTTTACAATTTTCTCAAAAAACGGCTCTAACGATTTAGATTAAACTCGGTGTATCATTGTATAATTAAGTGGTCTTTAATATGATTTAAGTCTTATCACCGTTGATGTCACTTTACAGGGCTTAAACGCCCAATGTTCATACGCGTCTTCGTCTATAGTACCTTTAATATAGTTTATTTTTAAAAGTTAATCATATCGCATTATTCAAAGTTATAAAAAAATGCCAGGTTAAGAATAGGACACACAAATTTAACCCATGTACATCTCATCACTATGCAGCCACTACCATGTTGTCACCACTGTAGTAGCTCTCTCACTAGCAATCCAAAATAGATTATCTCTAAAACCGCATATATCAGTAGTATTAAACAATGATGAATCAAACATAAAAACAGTACTAAATTTTTTTTTAAATCCGTAGACTATTCAATAAAATATATAAATAAATATAATTTGTTTTGTTTTTTAACATTTTAATATATTTTTGGTTTTATATATTTTTATTTGATTTTTTCATTTATTATTCTATCTATCTGTTGTTAATTCTTGCTTATCCATTATTTTTTTCTCTCTTTTAAAGAGTTTATGAACTCAACAGATAACAACAATAACTGACTCACATGCTTTGATGACATTGAAGTTTTATGCCTTACAGCCTAAGCAAACAAACAAACAAGTATTTGATTATTTCTGAGACTATCCAATCTACTCCTAATACTCTTCCTATTTTCATGGAGTCAATAACATTCATATGTTCTTCGTAAATAAAATATTTTTCCACCTCCCCGATTACGTACGTATGTTCAGATTCATCGTCCTTAGTATTTTCATTGACAAGTTTCTATGTATGTTCTCTTACTTATTGCATGTTTTCAAGCGTTCTGAAAAGTAACTTCTGATTGTCTTGGAAGTTGTGTTCACGCTTTTTACCAAGTCCTCCGCACTTTCCTCCTGGCTTCCAAGACCTTGTTTCCCCTATTCGCCTTTGAATTACATATCTTTCGTAATCATTGGGGGAGTTTTGTTTTTAGGTATTGTATTCTGTGTGTCTTCTGCAAATTGACTTCTTTTTTGACTTCACCATTCCACCATTCAGCTCATTTCAATTTCTGTCATGTACTTATTTTACCACTTGCTAGTTCTGCTGAACATTGTTGAATTTTCTTAAAAGCAAAACATCCTGTCAATGGTCTTCTACGAACACAAAATAGCTTTAAATCTTGTAACTGTGAAATAAAAAATGTATTGGAATAAATAAGTCCTCTATTATATTTTAGGCGCATATTATTTATTTGTTAATTATCAATCAAAGCCACGTTTACCACGGTGACGAAAAGCGTTTAGAAGTGTAGTTATTGTTGCCTCACCCATGTTTCCCTAGGTTTTTGGCCAACCTTCAACTTAAAAGCGTATATTCCTTATATTAAGAAGTACCCATTCCACAAAGGCCTTTGGCGTATGCCCATCTGTTTTAAAGTATTTTATTGCTCTCCTCTTCTTAAAAACAGTTCAAATAAAAGTAAAATTATAAAATATATAGTTTGGTTGTTTCCTTTGTTTCTTGGTTTGAACGTTTTCTTTAATTAAACCTAAAAAAAAAAAAAAAAGATTCCTACCTGAAAATCATAACCTGTTAAATCAGTGCCCTCTTGAAAGTTCAAAGTTCATAATCTTATAAAAATTTTTCCCCTCAGAAATTTCCTCTAAACATCCAACCCATTTCTGGGCACCCCTGCCACCTAACCGCTCATGTTGCTCGACATGTTTGCGTCAGATGTTTGGTTGCTTGTGTCAGACCAAGCTTTGATGCTTGGTTTTATTTTATTTTTTTTAAATAAACATAGCTTAAATCAAATTTGTAACACAAGCATATTAAAAGCTCCCTGTGATTGATTTTTTTTTTTAATCTGTTTATTGAGAAATAATACATTTTGCCACACTTAAGGGCACTGATATACAATACCATAAAAAAAAAAAAAAAAAAAAAATAATAAAAAAAATAATATAAAAAAAAAATATATACATCTATATAACAAAGGCAAAAACTTGTGATTGAATTAGCAGTGGTGTGTGGTGTGGGATGGTATTAGTGGTAAGTCTTCTGCTCTTGCTCTATAAAATTTAAAACTAAATTTGAGGGAATAAGTGAAGTGTAATATTTGCTTATTATTAAGGGATTGAGGTTTCGTGAAAATTCTTTCATGGTATGAAAATATTTTGACAAATCTCCTTCTAGTTCCTGTGAAATTCCGAAATTCTGGGATGATGAACGAGGTTTAAAAAGTTATCTTTATTTTTTTTTTAATTTGTAGAATATATTCACTATTTTTATTATTAATATTTTGTTTTTTATCCCACCCAACCATCATCTAGATTTAATGTTCAACAAATCATATGTGAAATCTCGAATAATATTTTATATCTTTTCATGATTTTTACCTTGCTGATATCCTGCTATTAGACTTATACTTCCTATACCGCGCTGTCGCTATCTGATAATCTTGATAATATATTGTGAAAAGGCTTTGCGTAATGGTGGCGTGGAATTGGCCCTGAACCGTGGTACGAACCCGATCGTTGATTGGGCTGCTTGCGTGCTCTAGTTCAGTCTGTAGCGGAACCCAGTCGATGCTGCTCGCTGTTACAGATGACAGGGTACGGCATGGCATTATCATATTTATCATAAACCGATAAACTTCTTATAGTATACTTTTTGAATGGAGATTGCTTATAATGAAATCAGTACTCGTAGTTTGGCTGCTTCCAATTCGTGGGAAAAGATTTTAATTATGAATGACGGGAGAGTATTGACACTATTCGTAGTGTTGATTGAATGTGGGTACCAGCACAACATCATCTAGCTCACTCCGAAATAACACATATATATATATTCCATCCAAATTGGTTCCAGAAAAGCATTTTTATCATAATTTCTTTATCTGAAATTTCAGTTCTAATTGTTTCTTAGTAAAGAATTTCAGGTAAAAAATTATTCAGATAATTATGATGGTATGCAAAATTGGTATGTGTGTTACTAAATTTTAAAAAGGTTTATTTTTTTTATAATAAACTGATAGCTAAATCGATTATAGCTTTACGATCCGTATTTGAATCCGGCTATTATAGAATCAACCATCCTTCTTTAAAAATCAACCACGGATTGACTCCAGAGTTGGAAATCTCTTCAGAAGCATAATCGGTTCCAACTAAGTTGGCACCCCTTGATCGAGGCTGATTGTAACACTAGAAGCTGCGTATTAATAGTAAACTGTTTGTGTTATGAACAAGTTTTTTAACTATGAACTGTACTTAGGACCCTTCGTGGGTTGCAGGAGTATTGCTAATCTATTTTTCTCTATTGATTAATAATGAAAATGCCAGATGCATCCCAAATAAAACAGGGCGGATAACTTTGATTACTGTATTTTATTCTCCATGCCATTATTTTATTATGATGGTATGGAAATGACCGCAGTTCTTTTATTGCAGGGGCAATGGTTTAAACAGTTATATGACTGAATTATTAAGTAAATCGAAATTCTTATATTATTTAACCAATTCTCTCATGGTTCTGTTAAGAAATTAAATGATACTATAAACAGTTAAAGTGCTGGAATGTAAACGAGGTACAAAAATTATAGTCGTTGGTTACGGAGAATCTCGTCGAGTTATATTAAAAGGAATGGCAATCATAGGCTGATGAAGCAACTCACAATCAATCATTGACCAATAAATCATTCAGCAAGTAAATGATTACACTAATAAATCGATCAGGTTTAATTGCCCTTAATCAACAAATAATTGTAAATGGTAATGGAAGTAGGTTGTTATTATTTTGTGATACAATTCGTATTGTGTAAAATTCTGTTTCGATCTATTCTGTTTATCGCTTTATATGCAATCATATTTACAATAAAATAGTTTTACTATAAATGCAATAAATCTCTTTATTGGATATTTTCAGTAATTGAGGCGTTTGGTTTCAAAACCGGTTACATCCATTTGAACATTTTTTTAGGGCTGATCAAAAAATAATTTTTTTATTAAAAAGAAATTAAATTTAACAATTTTTGTTTCATTATTTTGGTAACAGGTCACTTTAAGTTATTGACAACTTTTTATGATTTATTCTTTTTATTAAATAGAAAATATTGATTTCTGGTTAGTTTTTGATTGAAAAAAAAAATACATTTTCCAAACATACAAATTCTCATTGGAAATTTGGAACGTTTCCAAGATCCTTCAAGTCTCTGCACTTTCCTAGGTTGAAGTAATTGAATTTCAGGATTTTTTCCATTATGAAAGGTTTAAAAAGGGTAGGGCAAATATATAAAAAAAGGATTTCGCGCAAACCATCTAAACTTTGACTATTTTGATAAAGAATAAGAATGTTCACTATCAACAACAACAGATGATTGATAGGGAACTGGATCATTTGGTATTGATATCTGGAGGATCTCGACGGTTATGATAATAAATCATTTCTGGCATTAAAAACTTGAAAACAGATGTAACCAGTTTCGAAACAAAACGCCCCAAGTTATATATAATCGTTATATTCCAAGACAACGTGTGAAGCTTCTTCATTATTTGTAGAGGGTGATTGTTTCGTAAATGGAGTTAACACGAGGATTCAAAATATACTTATTTATTGGTGGGAGAAAAAAATACATTAATTAATCACTAATAGATTATTATTAGACCTGTTATTAAACACCTGTCTCTGTCTCTGAATAAGCACCTAATAACTAAACAGTCAACATGCCGTCAATTCTGTTCTCATTAGAATTGGAAATCAAACAAATAAATACCAAAGATAACACTTCACACTCCAATAGCCTAAAAAAGACAGCAGAGACGCCCATCTCTTCCCTTCTCCCCAGGGCCGATGGCACGTGTCCATTCATGAAATTTTATTGCCTTTCTCTCTTGAAAATAATACAAGCGACTGTAGAATTTTTAATTTGTAGTTTGTATACAATTACATTTGCTGTTTCGAGTTTCTTCCTTTGTTTCCTGATTACTACAAATTGAAGCCCCCATAAAAATACGGTTTCATTCTGAAATCCCTAACCCGTCAAAATATCCATCCTCAAAAACTTTGTAAAAATATACTATGCCATTCAATGGGGCTAAAAATTACAGATGAAATTTTCACAGATGTTTCTCAAAGGTATCAAGATTCGGAAAACACTTAATTCGTGCTGGTGGCTGAAGATGCTTATTTTATTTATATTACCTATCCATAAGTATTATATAAAATCTATTTTTATTTTGTTAGAGATAAACCTCAGTTAGAGATTTATCACATATCACGAAGATAAACCGTTTAAGATTCCTTTTTTATATTGTTTGATTTTTTTCTAATCCGTCTGTATACAACCATGTGTGCCTTTCTGGTTTCGCAAGGGATGGCAAAAAAGGCCAAAAGATTTATAAACAAGTTGAATAATTAAACACAACACAATACAAAGTGGATATAAATAATTTAAAATAACCTGCAATTGATTTGACTGTCATTTTAGAGAAAAGTGTATTACGTAGTAATAGTAAGAATAATATTATTATGTATGGAATATGGCTGGGGATTGCAATCATTGCAAGTACAAAGTAAAAATAAATTATAAATTTCAATTATATTAAAAATAATTAATATAATATAATATTAATATGTTAAAAATTATTAAGATAATAATTATATATAATATATAAAAATTATATAAATAATTATTGAAAATATTAATTTTGAACTTCCAATGAATGCAATATCCAACCATCTTCTCTTCAACAATATTTTACAACAGTCCAAAATTGAATCAACCATTAATAATAATATACAAATAAAACGATAGTGAAATTAAAAAATAACAACCTATGTAACCGCATACTCGTCTCCTCATTTTAGCTCTGATCAAGACATGCAATGATTTCGAAATTTTGGAGTTCAATTAATATTTAACAATATTTTATAAATTTTTTGCCCGATCTCCTGATCATCTCATTTTAATTAAAAGATTGTTGGAGTATTATTCGTTGTGTGCAACGCACGGTTTTAGTATCTTAAATTCCAGTTATAATATAACTAGTCAATCTTTCGTCAATTCAGGCATTACCAGGACAGAAAAAGGCAAGACACATCGCAGAGATAGTACATCTCATGTTACAGAAAGACTACAAAAATAAAGATAATACATGGCTCAGAGACAGTTTAACAGTAATGAAGGAAAATAATTGTAACATTATTACAGCTAAGGAAACTTAATTTAAAAATCTAACCTTTCATATGCTGATTTTGTCTCCCTTTTCCAATGCATTCTTAAGTTATCGCTGAGAGATGATGTGCGTAATATGAGCATCTGGTTGAATTGTAAAAACGTCGCATGTTTTATTTTATTTGCTGGATGTATTTATTTAATACAGTTGTAAATGTCATTAAGAAATAAAAAAAATTCTTTTATAATCGTACATATCTTTTTTTTATACTCATTTAAAATGTTTTTTTCCCGTTTTTTCTTTTATCAACGGTAAAATTGGTTGGAATAAATTCGATTATATACTACTTTTCCTTATGAGCAACTTAATGTCTAGTATCGGGCATATGTTTAGTGATTCCTTGATATACATATCTTCACTATAAGTGTCCTATTGCGATTTAATTTGTTATGTATTTTTAAAAAGGAAAACAATTTATTGAAGTGAAAACTTCTTTAGGCCTGTTTTGCATTTTTTTTTTTTGTTGAGAGTGAGTTAGATTGATCCGTCAGAGTTCCGAAGTTTTAACGCTCGGGTAAAGTCGGCTGGAGTCGACTAATTGAAATGTTTTTACATATTGATTAAAATATCTCGGAAACTAAAAATGGGGGTTATCAAGGAAATTGTTCAGCATTTCATCCTCTGTGTAATATACTAAAATTCAAAATTTTATCTTTCCTCGACACCGTGTTAAGAGAGGCAATCAAAGATTGTCGAAAACCAAATGATAATAAGTTTTATTGAAGATATCGATTAAAATATCTCAGAAACTAAAAATAGGACTTGCATAATGAAAACTAGGGAAATGTTCAGCCTTTCATCCTGTTTGTAGTTGGTTATTATTTATAATTTATATTTCATATTATTGATATTGCCTTGTTGATGGTTTCACTTCTATCATGTGGTCTAAGGCTCACACTTTAGTTTTTTTTTCTAAATTATATCATTTTTTGTGTTACCATTACATGACTTTACTTATAGAATAGAATAGAATAGAGTAGAAGAATCAACTTTATTTAAGTGACAAAGTCCCTTGAGAATAACAATATTGAACATAGAAATTAACATAACATCTGGCCAAAATGCATATTACAATAAACAAAAACTAAAAAATAAGTAATAACCAAAGTATTTACATAACTGTAATAATATGAGCAATAAGGTCCTAATACTGCAAAATAGTTGCCACAAACAATAAACTATGGATCTCTAAATGAAATTTGAAATTAACGAAAAATTACTTTTGTTGTCATAGCATTGTATTATTGAGAAAAATAATAATAAAAGAGTGGACAAATATTTACTTTAAATGATTTACATATCTACATTAATATGTTCAAAGAATACAATAATAGTATTGTAAACATTATACAAGTCCTATATAATTTAAATCCTAAGATGTAGATTGATAGGAGAAAATAATATACACATGGAGGAGATTATATACATATATAATATACATGATAAATGGCTACCCAGCGTCTGATTGAATTGTAAGGAGGAATTGGAATAAGAGGATTTTAAATATGGATAAGGATGGTGCATGGCGTATTTTAAGCGGGAATTCCAAAAGGTGATGGAGCGGACAATAAAGGAGTGTTGAAATGAGCCCGATTTGTGGAAAGTGGTATAAAGGTAAGAAGACCGAGATCTTGTGGAGAGGGAGTGGATAGATGACTTGAATTGAAGGGGATTGAATGCATGGGACGGACGATGATTATAGATTATTTGGTCCAGGAATGTACCCAGGAAATATTGTCTTCTGAAGGAGGGAAAGAGCCACCCTAAATCGGCGTATTAGTGGAAAACACGAGAACGTCTCGGGGTTCCATTGACAAATCGTACTAAGCCATTCATTATTCTTTTCAGATACTCTTGTACATGTACTTATATGGCAAAATCGTTATTACTAATAACATACCTTTTACATTTTACGCTGTTATAATAACAGATAACAGAATAGGTTTTTATTATATCGAAACGATCTCGCTGTACAAATCATCAATGCTGTCTTCTTAATGCCTGGTCCGGCCTCCCGATTCTTAATATTCCGTTATTGTTATCCGATAGCAGCGATTTTGTTGGAATGGACTCCGAATGGAGCTGAATAATATTTCCATATCGCATGTTGGCCAGCACTAAGTTTACCACTGATTGCGCTCAAGCCATGCAACCTGCTGTGACGAGCGGTTTCGATCTCCGCTGATGTTATCTTGTGTTGAAATTACTTTTAAAGGTCAGTCATCGACTTCCCGTTCAAAAACTGGCGCCTTTTCTAGTTTTATTCGGCGTATGAAATATGAAGCGAAAAAGCATGATAAGCTTTAAAACGATGATTTTTTAAAAATAATAATGTAATGGTGTCAAAACTGGAGGATTAAAATAAATTTCAAAAATCCCATCAAATTACCTTTACTCTTCGTCATAAACCTATCAATTCCTGTCCTACACTATCCTTTAACAGTACCCCACTTATCCCTGTTGAACAGACCCGATACCTAAGAGTCCACCTGGACAAACGACTCACTTGGAACCCCCATATCAGGCTGAAACATCTTTCTAGTCAAAGTCCGCCCAACATTTTCGGCAACTGCATCACTTAATAGATAAACACTCTAAACTTCCTACTATTTACGAAAGACTATTATATATTACTATAATAAGGCCTATTTGGACTTACGGGACCGAGCTTTGGGCCTCTACTAAACCATCAAATTCTTTTCATATGCAATCATTACTATCCAAAATCTCTCGTAAAATCCTCAATTCTCTCTACTTTGTCACAAATAAAATCATCCATAATGACCTTAATGTACCATTTGTTTTCGATTTAGCTCAATTCAGATACCTATCCTTCCATAATAAACTTTGCTTCTTCTTATATTCCTGATAACCCTCCGAGGCGTCTGAAAAGAAGATAGCCTCGGAACCTTCTAATATAGAAATATAATTGAGTGTTACCAATGGGTAGTTTCTCTTCATGTTGTACATGCCATGTTACTTGTTTCATATTTACTTGTTGTATTTATCATTTAATACAGTTGTAAATTTCAATAATAAAAAAAAATAATAATAATGTTTTATATCTCAGAAAAAAAAATTCGATTTAATATAATAATACGGTAGTAAAGACCCCTTTTACGGCTCTCAGGAGTGATGGATTGTGATGAATAAGGTATTAAACGAAAGTGAAATAAGGTATTCATGGAGAAGTGATGAATCTCATTTTCGATCCTTTAATTCATACAAAAACTATAATAGAAAGTCATTGTAAAAATTAGAGGGTTTCAAATGTCAACGAATTGAGATAGAATAAAATTTGTTCAGAATATTTTGACGCTTGATGGATATCAAGGCAATATAAATTGCATAACCCATTTCTTTTGATTCTTATGCTGAGAACGTTGATTCCATTGAAAGTTTTTCTATTTCTCTTCTTATTAAGGTCACAAGAAACCTTAATAAAAAAAGTATCCCGATATCTTGGAGTAGCAATCTGGTAAATATAATCAAATTTTTACTGCGTAAAGCAATTTCTAGGACAGTGACTGTATTAGTTCCAATGGGACTGATACCTTGCCTTTTAGAGCTACAAAACGCCAAATCAAAAAAGGGCATGTTAGGTGTTAAGATTGCCATAGGATAGTTACCAAGTTTTGTTTAGGTTTTAAAAATTAAAATATTTCTATTTATGATTGTCATTGACAAACTAAAAATAAATTTAAAAGGTACATTGAGAAGAATAACTATAATGTGCTTTTGAGCCTCTCTGATAATATAGAAATAAACTTATTGAAATTATTAATAAATACAAAAAATATGTAGGTTATGGCTTCCATACTCTTGAAAGTGAGAGAATTACAAACCAAGTCTCTTCTGGTCTAAACAAACAAGTCTTGAACAATTATAATAATTTATTATTATAAGTTCGAGGAAAAGCAGAGTAATATTGCCAAAATAATTAACTGCAGAGATATTTTCCAGTGGGACAAGCTAATCAGCAATTATGTGAATTGTAACTTTAACATTCGTACTATGAAGTTTCACCAATCATTTGTGTTAAATATATTATCTTCAAGATCTTGGAATTTAGATTAAAATCTTGAAAGCAAAAAAAAAAAAAATGAATAGATTATCTTGATAATATTGGATAAAGGAATGAATATGATTTGCTGATGTCGGATATCATTCAAATACGTTCGGGACAGGTGAGAGTTCTTATTAGGGTGTACCAGTATTTACATGTACCCGATAACCAAAAATATAGTTAAGTAATTAAAATAAGTAAATTAAACCATCAAGCATGTAAATGTTAAGTGATGTACTAATGAGTAGATTTGCATTTGCTATCATCTATAAACATCATAACGTAAATTATTTTATAGTACAGAAAAATGAAAGTAACCAAAAATAAATCTCATATTTCTAATCTAGCATACCAAAATGGTATTTAAAAACAAAATAAGTAAGCTTTAGTTCAGTTGAATAAAAAAGATAATCTTAGGTTAAACAGTTTTAGATTGTTTTGCCATAGACTGTAAATTTTAAAGTTATAACGTTATATTTAAAACTTGGCGTATAGAGTGAGTGACTTTAACGCAGCAGTGTGAAGGATGCTGGAGCTTCATCCTTGGCTAACCCGAAGTATCTGGTTAAAGTCTTCCAATTCTTAATGGGTTTTAACTTTCTCTTATCACAATGTGACATCCTTTTTCTCGAAAGCTGATATCACAATATATCGATTTCAACCACTTCGTGGTTTTATACAACTCTTCCCTGTATTGCGCAGTGGTAATACACATTGCCAAACATTAGTACGTATCGATACATTGCATAAATAAAGCTTCTCATTTCTTGCATAAGCCATTCCTTTGTCAATGATAGTGGCCTTGGTTAGTACATCTTTTCTTTTCCATGACATTATTTATAGTTTTGATTTGATTTACAGTTTTTTGTATCTCCATCACCTTTTATGCTATAAATTATTTTATAAGAATCTTCTCTCGAGATTCTATGATAAGTTATAATTTGCTGCTTCTCATCATTTATAGGTCTGTTTTTAACATATATTTCAATTCAGTATGACCAGCTCTTTGGACTGTTAACGAAAACATCATTTCGACCGATCCATAAAAGAAGATTTCAATTCATCCAAAGAGAAATATAAATATTTTTAACTCTCTGGCCACAATATAGGTAATTTTTGATTAACCGATAGAACATCTCCCTCTACATAAGAAAACGCTGAGATTCAAGAGAGCCGCGTTTTGCCATCCACATTTGGGTGAAAAATCTTGGTTCTGAGTTCTCTAGGCAAATGTAGATATTGTACATACGTACTAAACATACAAAGAGTCGTATCGGCTTTCTTCTGAACTTAAAACTCCTACAGACAGAAACCGATATGTCCCGACGATACGATATCCCTTTGTTGGTATCGCTGCGGATCATTACTGTCTGTGTGATTGCTATAATGCAAGAGACAGTAACACAACTATAATGCCATTTTGCTGCAGACAGGAATATCGTATCGCCGAGACATATCCCATTCTGTGTGCAGGAGCCTTTATAATATAATCATCAAACATTCACATTACAATGCTCATTATCAGGTCTGATATTGGAGATTTGTCTGAACCAAATCAAGTCGTAGATATGTGATGGTGCATTATCACATTTATTTTTAAAAAATCATCTTATTAATTTGGATGAGTGGCACCGACTTTATGTGCAACTTATTGTGCAACGTGATGTAAAGATGTTATATCATTGTAATTTACATTATCGCTGATGATTATGTTAAGACCTGCAACATATAAATGTATCTTATTATTAACAGTCTAGTGTGATCTTCATTGATTGATTACGGATAATTATTATTAAAAGAGGATCAAGGTTTGAAACCATTTAGTTCAGAAACTAGATTTGTATTTGATATAAAAAATATAATACTTTTTTTTCAGTTAGCCTTCGAATCCGCCCACATCGCAATCTGTAGTGAAAGGGCACAACCTTGCTTTCTTGGGTTACCTCATAGTATTTTCCTCATAGCTTCCTGTGGTTTCCGCGTGTCAAAACCAAAGGCATTGTTTCAAATAGTTACTTTGTTCCCTTTATGCATATCATTTTTATGTGCATTTTTATATGGTATTAGGGGAATGAAGTAGTTCCGTGGGGATGGCACAGGTCTCATGATACATGTGTCTGCGTCCGAGTCCTGGTCGTGAATCGGCTCTGGGACCGGAAGAGGCATACTCAACTTCTGTAATAGCTATATCGTCCATTTTGCTTTAGTATAACACTGCCATATGATTCCGATAATCCTAATAATCATTACCTACACGCTTAACTCCGTCGAACCTCGCTAACGGATCCAAGCCAAACCAAAAACGTATGTAATGAAGAATAACATGTATTACACACACACACACACTCACATAGATATATGGGCCTCACACAGCTAGTAGATTTTTGCCGCCTTAACCAGCGTTCTCCATCGCTGCCTATCTTGGGTTATTTCCTTCCAGTTATCCGTATGGAGCTGTATTCCTTCTTAGATGATTCGATCTCTTCACATTATATTTGGCTATGTAAATACATGAGTTCACAAGAAGTTAAGGATAGTAAGTTAATTTAATAAAAAATCATAAACGTGTTAAAGGGATTCTAAACTGTAACCTTATCCTCTCCTATAACGTTCGACCCAGTTGTAAATTCCATAACAAAAGTATGAGAAAAATAATTTATCATATATATCTCCATTTTTATCCTAGAATAGAGTATCTTTTCGCGTTCCAGAATATTGCGTCCTCCATTTGAAGATTTCTAAATGTCTTCGACGACCTTCAGGCCATCATCGTAGTTTTGCGTCATCAGTCAATGATACTAATGACTTAGAATGGCCAGGATTATTGCCTTGGAAATATTTTTAGCAGAGAGAAATTCAATTCGTTTAGGAATCTTGGTACTTTAATTCCTTATTATACATGGATTTCAGTAAATATAATCTGTGTGTTAATTAAACTAAGTTGATGTTTGAATCAGATCGAATGATTTATTTCGACACTAGATTTTATGTGTTTTGTCCAAAGAAAACATCATCCCAGTTTTGTCTTATTTTAACTGGAGATGATTTCGAGCTCCTCCTCCTAGCTACGATTTTCTTTCCATTCTTTGTATTCGAGATTTTATGTTCAAAAGTGCTTTTAGTAGTGTGGGATTACTAGGTTTCTACTTATTTTTTCACCATTAGTGCAATGAACAGATCTTTGAATTATTAGCATTTTATCCATGTTGTTTTAATAGGACGTTTAATAACATCATTTGTTATAAGTATAATTGACTTATTTATAATAGCATTTCATATCAATCGGGCATTTGACAAGTGGGTACAAATTAAGGAGGAGATTAAAATAAATGTTGATTGGAGGTCTTCAAAAATCTTTAATTTATAATTATCAATTTTAATGCCAATAATACAAATTTAAATAACTTGAAAATTCCTTTCTTTTAATACTTTTCATTAAATATTATAAATACATTAATCAAGTAATAATTTTAATTGGTACGATTATATGCGATCTTTTTACTTATAATGGCCATTAATATGATATCAATGATATAATGACATCATATTTTCTTTGCATCATTTATTATAATATTCTCAGAAACAACGTGTTATTATTGTTGTTGTAAGTGATCGGTTGTCACAGTGGGCGAAGGAGTTAGCTGGTGTTTATCCTGTCAGAAGATGATCGAATGTTCCCGCGACGTGGTAGACATGAAATTTTTGGATGTAACTAGTTCCACGGCACATTTCATGGTGCACGGAACTAGAAAAATCTTTTTTCTACTCTTTCTGACGTGTTATGTTCAGTGTAATTTATGACACGGTATCCTGACAGTGATAATCTTTATATAAAAAAAACAAGTTTAAAAATGGTTCATTGTTTACTGGTATGTTCATATTCGTTCAAAATATTGAGAAAAAAAAACAATCAATAATTATCCTCAAGCTGATTACTTACATGGGGATTTTACAGTCAGTTCGTTAAGGATTTCAACTATGTTTATTTTGGTATAAAAAATATGGAAAAAAAAATATTTATGGAACTGAAAGTTGAAGAAAGAAAGAAGAGCGGAGGTAAAATGGAAAGGCGATATAAAAGAAAGCCTGGCGGGACAAGGGATCAGAAAAGAGAAATCCATGGGGAAAGAGAACAATAAAAAATATATAAAACAATACTGCAAATGAAATTTATGTCAAGAAAACCCAAATAAAAAAATTGAACGATATAAATTTCAAATCAATGTTTGTTTCATGTAAGATTTAATAGATGATATTGGCTGTGTCCATCATTCGAATTAACGTAAGCAGCGGCTATTTCTTGGCAATCTCTGTCACTACTGAAATGTGATCTGTGTATATATGTGCAATTTCAGCTCTAATGTTTTTCAACATTATTAATTCAGTGATTGGTAAAGTTTCTCCCCTTGACACTTAAGGAGAAAGCCCTGATGAAGGCCTGAACTTCAGGTCGAAACGTCGGCATATGTAAAAAATAAATATTATAATTTATTTTTTGCCTTCCTTTTTGACTGAGCACCCCAACTATTCTTCTCTTCATTATTAATTCAGTGGTTTGCTTACGCAAACCTCCTCCTTCTAGTTACATCAGAATGAGTTTGGAGCCGATATATGGGACAATCGCAGATTTCGTCTCAAAACACAGTTTATTGAAATGACAGAGTTCGGAAATAGTTCGTGCAATAAGTTCATTGACTCAGTGTGGGTAGTAGCACCCACCATCTTGCTGAAAACAAATGATCTTATTGTTGTCCGCTTGTAATTCTAATCCTTTGTACACGAATTCTAATGGTGGACACTTAACCAACTCATTATCATTCAATGGCGATGAGATATTAGAACTTTTTAGTTCACTAATATCTTATTATTATATAAAATATTCCCTTTTTCCTCCATAATTCAATTAATGATTAAATTACGTTTAAGTTTTCCGTTTTTTCTAATTTCTCTATGTTATGTATTAATTTTCTTTTAATTATTTTACTGAGTACGAACATGCTGTATATGGCTTTGCCTTTATAGACGATCATTATTAATAATAAAATAAATTTGGTAGGAAAATAACACTACTATGGAAATAATCCTATAATTGTATGGAATATACTTAGACATCTTCTTAAACAAAGGAGGGTGTTGCTAATGAAGTTGACATCTATGTATTTTGAATCTTAGTGCCTTCCACACAAAGAAAAAAACCAAGATTCTTCCGACAATACGTTAGTCTATGGTTGTTCGCATATGAGCAAAGAACTTTATGTATGTAGCTTACATACAGAACCATGTTAAAAAATATACATGCAAAGGGGCCCATTGTAAGGCACTCGATTACGACACATTGGCATTCACAGAAATATTGACTTCACTATTAACCCACCAACCAATATACATTTTACATCTTTGAAATTTTATCCAATTCTTAATATTTACAACCAAAACATATCATAATATATAATTTTAATTAGCGAATGATGACAAACAGGTTTTACGCCTCTACTATAAAACAACTAACCAATACGCTTTTGTAAATATGCCAATAAATTTAAACCACCCGCAGAAAGAACTAAAAATATCGTTTGCACTGAAGTAGTATATATATTTTTTTAAATATAACTTGATCTTTGTTAGTAGAAAATATATCAAAATAAAGATATTTTTTTAATTTGATTTTTTTTATTAATTATATTTTTTTATAATTATGTAATTAATAATAATTTTTATTAATAAGTTTTTATTTCCAAGATCTTAAACAGTACACCAATACTTCCCAACTAAAGAAGATCGAATAAAATTAAATATTTGGGTAGAAATAATTTAACAGTAACTACCCGTGTTGGCTAAGAAAATAGAAATCATCTTTCATAAAATAAAATAAGTTAACATGAGTATATATTCGAAAAAATATAAAATAAATATTACACTCTAAGTATTTATATTTATTTATTTATTTATTTACAACAATGGCGGGGCTCCTCGACCTCTTACGGGTCATTTTAGCCCTTACAAAATATTTATTTTACATTGATTTTAGATGAAATTAAATTTAACAATAAATTGAAAGCATAAAATATTTAAAACAAAAAAAGAGTCAGCAAATTTTAAATTTTGTTGTAAAGGTTCGTTATTTGAAGAAATGTAAGGACTTTTTTTGCCAATTTGGTATTATTTTTTAGAATTTCAGTTATATCGTTCTCCAATTCTACTTCATTACGTTGATGTTCATATCCATAACATTCAGTTAAATTGACCCCGCAGCAGAGACGTCCCCTTTCTCATCAGGTGCTCATGAGTTAGCCGTGAGTGGCCGATTCGGAGCCTTGTCAGGATTACTTCTTCTCTTCTATTTATCTGAAGAGCTCGATTAGGAACTACAGAGGGTAAGTATTTATAAACGACGCTTATAGGTATGTGTGTTTATTAATCATAGGTTAGGTTACGTGAGGAGATTTGTAATGTGTTATACCTAGATTATTATCGATTCCTGTTGAAGCTCTACCAATTTATCGACATGTTAACACTAATAGCCAATCCTTGCAGAGAATAGGAATGAGCCCTTCTTCTATTATAGTTCTAAATCCACTTGAAATGAACAGGGCAAGGTGAATCCTTCCTTGGATCTTCACAGCTATCCGTGTAAATAGAACATTTATATTATTAAATAATAATGTTTATTAAACTTATAATATTTGAAAAGCTTTAGTCAAATATAAATATTTATGTTTTTTTTTTTCAATTTATTCTGCAAAATTCTTAAAACAACGCTCGTAACTGTGGATTTTCATTTAAGCTTCGAAGTTTTGGAGGAGAAACTATTTGTATTATGCATTATATAATGAAACCTAGTTATTTATTTATTTTGTTTTTTTAAAATACAGATGATGGATTAATTGTCATAATTGTTTGGATTTTTCTCTATCCGATAAAGCCCATGGACCATCCTCTTTCTTGGCTGCTGGTTACTATTCTTTCTTGCCAATTTCCTTAACAATTACGACACATCTGCTTATTCTCAAGCTTTATGACAGGCGTTGAAGAAAATATTTTTTTTTTTTTTTTTTTTTAGCTTTAATGTTTTATTCACACCTGTCATAATGCTAATGACAACCAGTGAATGTGAGATCGATTGATTAATAGAATTGTCATGAAAGGCATGAGGAGGATCAGTGCCCAGCGGCACCTCACTCGGCGTGATATCCACATTAGGCGAGGAGGTCCCTCATCCAGCTCCTCTTCAGTCTCCTACAGACGTTACCGGGCATATTCGTAGTGGCCATGTCATTTATAAGTGTATTAGTATGTCCTTGTAAGTTTTCATGGAATCGTTTGTAATGAATACGTATGTGTTCGTTAACAGTCGGCATATGGAGGTCAGTATGTAAGGTTATGTTGCTAACGTACCAAGGTGCTTTTGTAATTGTTCTGAATATTTTTGCTTGAAAGATTTGAAGTTTGTTTAAGTGAGTCTTTTTAGCAGTTCCAAATAGCTGTGATGCGTAAGTCCAAATAGGTTTTAGTAAGTAATTGTATGTGTTCAATTTCTGTCTAAGTTTTAGTTTTGAATTTTTTGAAAGAAGTGAACTCAGGATTCTTAATCTTTGATTTAAAGTTTTTCGTTTTTTGATTATATGTGGGCCCCACGTCATTTTTCTGTCAAATGTCAGACCAAGGTAGTGAACGGTGTCTGTCTGTGGAATCTGTGTATCGTCAAGGAAAACTGGAGGGCATGTTTCATGTCGAAGCGTAAATGTGATGTGCTGTGATTTGTCTTGATTTAGTCGGATTTTCCAAATTTTGAACCAGTCATGTAATCTAGTTAAATACTGTTGTAGGGTCTGTGAGGCGTATGTTGGATTTTTGTGTCTTGCTAAAATTGCTGTGTCGTCTGCATATGTCGCTGTTAAAATGTTGGGACTACAAGGTATGTCATGGGTGTATGTGATATAGAGTAGTGGAGAGAGTACTGAACCTTGAGGTACTCCTGCTGAGATAGACCTGATGGAAGATAGTTCTGACCCGTGTCGGACCGAGAAAAATCTATCGGAAAGGAAGGATTGTAGAATTAGATAATATGTAGGTGGGAGTATTGTCTTGAGTTTAAAGAGAAGACCCTGGTGCCAAACTCTGTCAAACGCTTGAGCAACATCCAGAAATACGCCAGTTGCATATACTTTCTGCTCTAGTGCTGTAGATATGTAGTCCGTTACTCTATGTAGTTGGTGTATAGTTGAGTGATGTGCCCTAAATCCAAATTGATGGTCAGGTATTATTTGGGTGTTTGTTAGTATATCAACAAGTCTTTTGTTCAGTAAGCTTTCAAAAATTTTGGAACAGATAGGTAGTAAGCTGATTGGTCGGTATGAGGAAGGTGAGTTTTTGTCCTTTTTAGGCTTGTGAATCATTATTATATGTGAGTATTTCCACTGTAGGGGAAATTTAGTTGTCCTCAGTATTGCATTATAAATAGTTGTCAAAAGCACTAGAGCTTTTCTAGGCATTTGTTGGAGCACTTCAGCGTTAATCAAGTCATGTCCAGGAGCTTTTCTTTTAGGCAACTTTTTGATTTGTTCAGCAATCTGTGAAGGTGTGAATGAAATAGGAGGTGAAGTTAGTTGTAAGGGCATGTCTAAAGTGTTTAGTACATTGTTATCGTGCACAGTGTTAGTGAAGTCTGTGTGTGGTACAAAAACAGAAGAAAGATATTCGGCAAAGAGTTCTGATTTTTCTCCGTCCGTCACGGCCCAGGAATCATCTTGTCTTCGAAGGGGTGCTGACACTTCACGATGCTTAATAAGGTTTTTAGTATGTCTCCACAAGCTTCCATCGTCGGTTGAGAGATTTCTGATGTAGTTGTCATAGGTTGTTCGTTTGAATTTTCCAATCTGTCGCTTGAGTTCATTATTAAGTCTGTTGTAAGTTCGTTTATCTGATGGGAGTCTGTCAGTCTGCCATATTTTGCGAGCTCTCCTCTTCGCTCTGATCAAGTCCCTTATGTATTGTGGGTACATTGGTAGGAACTCATATTTTTGAGGTTTTGGTACTGATGAAGACCATGCTGCTTCTTGGATATTTCGTGTGAAGTATTCAACGGCATCCTCAAGTTCTTCTTCGTTTTTAATGGATAGAGGAACAGAGAGAGCAGTGTCCAAATGGTTCTTGTACCTGTCCCAATCCATTATGCCATTGATCAGGGACAGTTTTTTTGTAGCTTCACAAGGCTCTTCAAACAATACCAAATGCAAAAGGGAATGATCAGAGCAAAGATCTGAACTCGTTGTTATAGTGTGAGGTGTTGTTCGGAGTCCTTTAGTTATGAAAAAATCGAGTAAGTCTGGTGTTTTCCGTCTAGAAGTTGGCCAGTACGTGGGTGAATTAGGTGATATTGTGTCTAATGAAAGCTCATAAAGAACATACCTAAGATTCCTTCCTCTTGGAGTAGATAGTCTGGATCCCCAGAACTGATCTTTGGCGTTGTAGTCGCCTCCTGCAACAAAGCATCTACCAAGACATTTAAAGAAATTACTAAACATCATGGGTGTCAGAACATACCTCGGAGGGCAATAAACCGCAGCAAGAGTAATATTTTGTTGTTGTGTTGATAGTGTAATGGCTGTAGCTTGAATCTCTGGTGTTATGGGTAATTGTAAAGGATTATGTTTTAGAGTTGTTTTGATAATTATGGCAGTGCCTCCATGTGAAGTTCCATCTGGGTGGTCAGTTCTGTAGATTTTGTAACCACGGATGTAAAATTTAGAATGTGGTGTCAGATGTGTTTCTGTTATTAGTGCAATGTCAATGCGTTTCTCGTGTAAGTATATGTCTAGTTCGGTTCTATGTTGATTCAGTCCGTTTGCGTTCCATAGTATAATAGACATGGAGCCCACAGTCGTCTGATTACGGGGCATATTTTTGGGTAAGAGCGAGAGTAGCCTGAGATAGCTGTTGTAGAAGACTGAAGAGGGGCTGTATGAGGTTATTGAGACCGCTAATCAAATGTATGATATCACCTGAGGGGGTTTCAATAGTAGGGAGCGTTTGGGCAATGCCCCTACTCATACCTTTAGGCCTTTGTTCTTGGTTTGTTGCCGGTGCTGGTTTTCGTTGCTGTCTCTGCTGCTGTTGTTCTGGTCCTGAGGGAATCGGATGAGGGTATTGAGGCTGATGCAGTGGTGGGAACTCGTGTAGTTCTGGTGGTGGGGGTTGAACTCTAGGAGGCCTTTGCAGAGTATGGTTTCTTGTGCGGGTCTTCCTAAGCTCTTTCAGAGTTTCGCAACCTCTGTAGTTAGCAGGATGTGGTCCTTGGCAGTTGGCACATTTTGCGACTGTTTCTCGAGTCTTTGTACAGGAAGTGCTTTCGTGACCCATACCACACCTTACACACCTCGGCTGGTGGTTGCAGTACGTCTTGGTATGGCCATAATGCTGACAACGTACGCACTGCGGAATGATCCTTTTTTTCCTTGGCTCTTCGATCTTCACGTGTGTGTAATACAGGAATTCAATGTCGAAAATTTTATCATTGAACGTTGCTTTGGACACATCAACGAAAAACATTGGCAACGGTGTTTTGAATCTTGATATAACATTTACGATGTTGGTTGCCTCGTAACCATAGTTGGCTAGTTCCTGTTTTATGATCGCTGGAGGTGTGGCGTGGTGTAAATTTTTAATAACTATTCGAGGCATTTTATCTTCCGGGAGTTGATATGTGTGAAAATCAGCTCCTCCCCTTCTAAGACTGGTCACTAACCTACGGTATATTTCTGCGTTTTCAGGATACACGCTGACTCCTCTCATAGACGTTTTCAACCTGAAACTGTTAGGGCCACCTTCATTGTGAAGATAGGTTACTAATGCCGTGTAGTCTTTCACATCGTTTATATGAATAGGTGGAGGTCTAATAATAATGGGATTATTATTTGCTGGCTGTCTATCTTCCGGAGTATTTGATAAAACTTCGAATCGATTGTTAGTAATAATAGTATCACTAACCTTTATTTGTTTGTGACGTGGATCTCTGTCTGAAGCTACATGTCGTTTTCGTCCAGACACAACTTCCCAGGACATAGCTTCTGGTGCATTATCGTGGTTGACTTCATTTGGTGAATCGTTTGAAGCCGAAGTTTCCGTCATTTTTAGCGGAAGAATCCGCTGCACCAGTAATTTTACTTCAATTGATTGCACTTATTTAACTCACGAATATGGAAGAGATAAAGGAAATCAACATGCAGTTAATTGACTTAAACTTGTGATAATTCAATAGAATTTGGAGAGAGAAATAAATTACGTTTGTAACCTTCAATCAATCCTTGAAGAAAATATGAAAAAAAAAAAACAACGATTGAGGTGCGTTCGTTACACCACCCGATAGAAGTGAAATCATCAACATAGCGAGATTAATAATATGAAATATAACTTATAATTAATAAAGTTCGTTATAAAGAGAATGGAACAGGTGTGTCCAGAAGGGGGTATCATGGTGCAAGTTGCGCCATCAAAATTTTTGAGGAGGCATATTTTGACAGGGTTTTGAATTTTTGTGGGGGACAAATTTCGGCGAATTTTCGGACTAAGGGACAAGGGGTATAATATGGAACATACCGCAGGAAATGTAATTGTATATGATCTATGATTTTTCTAATTATATCTTAGCTTGCTCTGTTTTTAAGAAAAGGTGAGCATTAAAATATTTTGGGTGGTGGTGGGAGGGTAAGTTCTTGCGCCATCGATTTCGAGGGAAATGGGCACCCCTGGGATGGAATGCTAAAAATTTCTCTCGCTTACAGTATGCAGGTATGATTTTTGGTTTCTGAGATATTTTAAGCCATATCTTCAATAAAACTCATTATCATTTGGTTTTCGACACTATTTTTTCTCTCTTCGCCTCTCTAACACGTTGTCGCGTTAAGATGAATTTTGAATAATTGCTCATTTGAAACAGGGTGAAATGATGAACATTTCCCTTTTTAAGAATATGGAGGTCCAATTTTTAGTATTTGATAAATTTTAATCCATATACAAAAACACTTCAATTAGTAGAATCCAGAAGACTTTGCCCGAGCTTTATTCATCGGAAGTCTAATGGCTCTATGTAATTCACTCTTTACAAAAAAAAGTGCAAGTCGCACCTATGCCAAAATAATATTTCGGGCTGAGAAATCAAAATATGACATATGTATATTTTTATCTCGTGAAATGTTTTTGTATCCTAATTGAAACCAGATATGCAAAAGAACAAACCAAAATATTTTTTTAATTTAGTTATATTAGCTATAAGTGTTTTTGAACTTTGAACTATAATTTTTGAAGAATTTTCATTATGGTCACTCCCCTCCCCCCCAAAAAACAAAGAATAAATTGAATAGTGCTGTACAGGAACAATGTTTGGGTTTTTGTTGAAAATGAAAATTCTTGGATAAGTTATCAACATAGCTCGTTGTGTAAAGTTTCAAATAAATGTCGTTTGGTTTTATATTACATACCGGGATTCAATGGAGATATAATTTTTCAAATTATTAATTTTTTTTCTTGTTTCAGGTGAGTTATCGAGCTTAATATTGTTGGTGGTGTAAATGTAAGTTAACATGTTTCATTATAGCTTTATTGTTTTGAAAATGTTTGATCTCTGTAATTTGGTGATAGCAAAGTATTTCCGACAGATCTTAAAGTTGTATCTTTTAATTTTAAACATGTATTTGTAAAGTATAAGTTATATTAAATTAACGAATACTAAAATAAAAAAAATGTGTGCACCTATTTGAAATTAACATAAATAAAAACAAAAATATAAAAAGAAAAGAAGTACAGGGTATGGGTTTACGAAACGCGTAGTTTTTTACTTCATGTAGAAATTTTATCTAATTATTTGATGAAGAGTCACTTTTGTTTGTTATTTGGAGTCACAGAGGGTTCTGATTTCTAAGGCATTTCTTCCCCCCATCCTTCATCTATTTAGTTCTTAAGTTAGATTTTTAGAAGATCATAGCATGTTCACAAAGTCAAGAAAATAGGCGCTGTTTCTTCACTTCAGCCAGATGCTTAAGTTTTCAGGATAAATGAGTCTATTCATTGTTTTTTCTCAGGTTTTGATCAGAAAAGCAACAAATATATTGTTTATAATATTATATAGCAGACTCATTGAGCTCATGTAACTTTTAACATTTCGTGTAAAAATATTAATTCCTTCTTCAAACTCATGGAAAAGTCATTTATAATTTTATTCCTGTACCAAAATTTGCCATATTTATAATACAGAAATCCCATTTCATTTTAATGTTGTATTTTCCTAAATCCGAACGGATTGGGTTCGATGACTCCTCTTCCTTAGTGCCCATCACTTACTTAGCAGGGCAGGCCTATGGAGAGCAATGGGAGACAATTTATAAACCCTATCCAATGGCTGACCTCCTCGTTAACCGTATCCTGTCCTCTTTATCTAATCTTTACACCCCTAGGCAATTATTTATTTAGATAGCATTAGTTGGAGGATGTCTTTAGGGTAATTGAAGCAGTATAATTGATTCTTCGGACACTATTCTCGATCTTTCATGACGACCAAGAAGATAATTTTGCATTGATCTTGCTTACTCTGTAGATTTATTCGCTTCAAGTACTTCTTAAGGAATACGTTTTTAGCTAGTACAATCCATCTTTAAGGCATATGAGGATATAAGGGAAACATGTTTATTATTGTAATATTTGAATAATTCGCACATTATATTGTTCAGTAAACAAATGACAATATGAAATTTAAATAAGGATATGAAATGTCTTATTTCTGCGAAAAATTAGTTCTAATTAATAATAATAGACCATAACATGAATAGAAAATGAGTTAGTTGTATCTTTGGTCCGATTTCGATAATTTTTTTTCTCCCATTTTGTTTCAAATCATGAAAGCAATCAAATCATAATGGATATTATTAACCATACATTATATACTTATGCAATATTGTGTGCTCATCCGAAAGTTGAATGTGTGACAAGTAATTTTTTTTTTGTTCTTTTTATTTATATATTTTTTACGTTCAAGTTTTCTTCTTATTTTTTTTAGTTTGTATATAAATAGAATGAATCTACATATGGATCTATAATACCCAATGCTCTTGACTGTGGTGAATTGTATTACTATTCTTCCAATAAAAAAAAATAAAGAATGTCCAACGTAAAGTTTCCTTTAATTTATGTTTTTTATCTGATTTTTCTGGGGGATGTGCTCATTTTTCGCACCCGAAGGAGAATATAATTTTTAAAAAGATAGTTAAACCCTTTGATTTACCAATATAATATTTTAATATTTGTGTGATTATGAATCCAGAAGGGTTTAAAATCAATAATCAAACAAATCAAATTGGATCAAAATTTTTGTCTGAAATTTTTAAAACTCATTTCATGATTTTTATTAAGAACGATTCTTGTTTTTTATCATACGTGATAAAAATCATATCCTGAGATAATTTTTGAACACAATTTTTACAATTAACAACAATAATAATTCTTGGGTGATACTTTTTTAAATCAGAAATTTTTTTTTCAAACTTTCTTCTTCTTCTTAATCATTTTCTCTTCTACCGCTGAGCGGTGTGAGGAGCCTTCTTGTAGAGCCGAATCCACAACTCTCGATCCTCCTCCAGTCAATATCCCTTCTGTCAAAGGTCTCCTTGACACTGTTCTCCCAGGTTTCCTGAGTCTTCCCTGAGGTCTTCTTCCTTCCACTTTGCTTTCCAACGCTATCCTGGCCATTAGATTTTCTGGCATTCGAGAGACATGAGCAACAAAACCATGACATGACAAAACCATCTCAAACGATCACCGTTTCGGCTGATCTTACGTTTAAATTTTTCCGTATTATGGAGTTTCTTATGCGATCTCTCTTTGTTTTTCCTTCGACCCTGCGCAGGAATCGCATCTCCATGGCCTGAATCTGACTGATGTGCTTTGTGGTGAGGGTCCTGACTAACTGGAGTAGGTCATTATTGGGAGGAAAGTATTTTTGTACACGGTCGTTTTGGTCTCTTTATTCACTTCTCTTTTGTTCAAGAATCCTTGCTTGATGGCGTTGAAGCACCTTCTTGCAGAATTCACTCTTTCTAAAACTCTGAGAAGTTATTCTGGAATGACAAAGTTTTAACTGCAAAATTTCAATAATAAGTGGTGCAAAAGTTCAAAATAACATTAATAAGTGGTACAAGATAAGTCACCAGAGAATGCAAATGTAAGTTCAGAGCTTTAAGGTATTGCACAAAAAAACTGTTATTCCGAGTGACACACTATATTCATACTACAGTAAATTGTAACATTGAAGCTCTGTTCCATCTGTATTTATTACAGTAAATGCAGTTAGAATCGTTTCAAACCAACGTTTATTTGTTATATTACAAATCAGAAATCTTTTAATTATTTGTCTAGTTAAAGATTCATTCTAATGAATGGCCGAACCTTTTGACGCATTTTACGTTTATCTGCCAGTCAAGTGAAAACTATTCTTCATTTGATCGGATCTACTGGACGGCCAGACTGAAAAGTAGTTTGCTCCTCACGTTGGACAATATCACACTGTAAAAGATACATGATATCATACACCGCAAAACAAAGTGCAAATTGACGCTGCAATGGACAAATCATTGCATGATTTTTGGCACTAAATGTGATTGCTCTCATTCAGCCCATCAAGATATAATTTTAGCAATAAAGATTTAGAGGTCTAAGTTGCTTAATAGCTAGCTCAATGAGAGATACGAACGTTTTACATATTAGTTTGATTTAAGAAGTTAAATAGTATTCATGAAATCTCAACTGCGTTGTAATAAAAATAAGTACATAAAACTGTCGTGGTATGATAAGCAGAGGCAGTATATGCAAGGTACCAGGAGGCCTCGACAGAACGTGTTCATTATTGAGGGTTAAGATGACTGAATGGACGAAGGAAGATGAATAGAAGGATGTCCTTATGTGACAGGCGGATCAGCACCAAATTACTCTCAGCCTGCGGTGTAGGAGACCAAGCTTAACACTCCGCAAGGATGGTAACCACAACCGGAGGGATCAATCTCCGGACTTGTGGGAGGATGAAATACTAATGGAGGGATCAACTTTCTGACTCAGCATTGGGACAGCAAGTGGACGGATCAGCGTCCAACTTGCATGGAGAAAGAGAAGAGGATAAAGGTTAAAGGATATAGTTAAATAAGAAGAGCAGACTAAGGTGAACCAATAGCGTATATGAGACATATACTGACCATCTGCATAAAGATCTACACCCTGAAGGGGTGGAGATCCGTGGATCTAACAATTTGAGATTTGACTGGGATATTCATTTCGCCAAGACTAAACCGGCTACCAAGAGCCGTTACAATAACAGTTATTTTTGAGCTTTGATCAGTATATGTTATCGCCATTAAACTTTTTAGCATTTACAGTGTACACATGTATACATATTCCAATTTACAATTTCAGTATTTAACAATACAACAATAATAAATAAAAGATACAATTTCAGTATGTTGACGGGCGAGCTTGTAGGGCGCTGCCTGGTAGCGGGTAGACGAACTTGAGTACCTATAGTAAAATACGAGAATCTGTAGCCGCGGGAA
Source organism: Nezara viridula (assembly GCA_928085145.1). NCBI lineage: Eukaryota > Metazoa > Arthropoda > Insecta > Hemiptera > Pentatomidae > Nezara > Nezara viridula. Next base: position 85,651,829 of record OV725077.1, on the reverse strand, counting down.
TCTGTTGCCGCTACAAATCAATTTATTTGCTCAACGTCATTGGCTTTACCAAATTCACGTCTATGTCTTTTTGGGTTTTAGTGATTGAAGAAGCAACGACATGAGTTAAGTCATTCTAATCTCGATCTTAGAAAAGGCAAACTTCATATCTAGGCTGAGATATTTTGGATATCGTAGATAACAGAAGATCATATAAATGCGCTGATCTATTTAGTAAATAATAATTGAAGCAAATAACTGTTTATATACATAAAAAAAAATGGAATGATCTTAAATTCATATTGGGGAGTGGACGTAGAGCAGCGTGTAAGCGCTGACTTCCAAATCCCAAGTTCCCAGTTTCGAGACCCTGCTGAGACTCACCCATCCTTTATGAAGTGTGTACTCTCAATTAAATGATTTATTAACTAATAATAACTGGCAGCTGAGGGGAATTCAAGCCCTATCACCACCTTCCTGTGTAATCGTTGGCCTTGAAACAGTACTTCCTTAGATATTGCTGGACCAAGGACACTTCATGGGTTGTAGTGGTTGTGCAGAAATTTTATTAATTTGTTTATTTAGAAATATAATAGTCTCGTGGACAGTAATTAGAGTTAGATATGAACACATTTACAACATATATACATAAAACATAAAATTAACAAAAGTAAAATAATAATCAGAAACTATGTACAATAAAAAATAAAATAACCTAAAGAAAGGTAAATTAAAAACATTAAAACACAGTCATACCTATATACAATATGTACAATCAGGCAGGGGACCCCAAGCCAGTCCCTCCAGCTATAGAGGGAAAAGAGGGACTTCAAGATCTCCCAGCACTATTCTCTCAACCGCATCACTGAGGCTAAAGTCAGTGGAGATTGAGCGAGAGCTCTTTAGACACATACATTCATGTCTTCGGCGGAGAATCTGGCCATAGCCAGAACTCCAAGACATATACTACAAAAGATCTCTGGGTCACTGCCGCTTCAACCTTCGAGGAGGATTGTAGGGATGAGTGGAACTAGATAGAGATTGTGCAAAGGGATTTGGATGATTTGCAAGGTTCTGATGGAATTTATAAAATTTTAAGTTCTAGGAGCATCGACTATTGTTCGGAGGACTTTCGGCTTAAAGGATTGGATGCGTTTGATGTTAGAAAATTTAGCTATCTCCCAAAGTTCCAGTCCGTAGGTCCATATAGGTTTAAGTATTGTCTTGTAAATCAGTAATTTGTTGTCAATTGAAATTTACAATATTAAATTCATATTATTTCTTTGATGCTCTAGCAATCAGATTGAAACGATTTTAACTTAAGTTAGTTACTTTCACTGTTTTCCGACCTCTGAAAGCAATTATTTAATTCGATAATTTGATTCAAGGCTATAAGTCTGATTTAAATTATTCAAATGAATCACATCATTTTCTCTATGCATAATAAAAGGTTGCGTACTGTAAGTACTTAATCATAGAAGAAATTATGCACTGCACTTTCATCGCTACAGTCACCGTCTATCTTTGACCATAACATCCGTTTAATAAATCTATAACTTGGAGACATTTTTGATACATTCGTAAATCGCGCAATTTTTTGTGTATGAAGTAAATTTTAACAATGACGTAGAGCGGTATATTTGATAATGTTTATTTTTATATATTTATATGTTTCCACGAAGTTTTCGGGAAAAAAATACATTTTTTTAAATATAAAAATAATTAATATTGTATAAATGTAATTAAAGTTATTCTGGAAGTCTCTGGCCAAATACGTTTTTGACATCTTCATGAATTAAAATTTATGGACAGTCAGTAGCGTATAAAAAGTGTGCATTACACATTTTAAGTCACTGAGAAAAAGAAACTTAATTTAAAAAAAATAAACATTATAATTAGAAAATAATTTGTCTTATACGAGATCACTTATTATTTTAATTTATCTTTTAAAATGTTAGTGCTATAGTTCAAACTTTTTTTATTTGGAAGGAGGTAGAACAGGAATAGTATCGAATTTTCGTTATAGATCATATTATTGCTAAAACTTATTTATTGAATAATATTACAATCTGTCTCTAGGACATTTATAATAGAGTTCACAGATCACATTCACACTCTATGTACAATAAATAAAATAAATTATACAGAAAAATAATATATATATATATATATATATATATATATATATATATATACACAATAAATAAGAATAAAGTAACCTAAAAATAAATTAATACAAAGAACAAATACACACATACACAATTGCTAAAACTAGATACATAATTATAATCATCACTTTCTGTTTGGTGTGAAACAATTTTATATGATTTTCTATTTTCTGATTTTATTTCAATTTCTATTTACGTTCCAATTAATTTATTATGTATTTAAGTTAAAAGTTCACGCCCCCATTCCCTATTCCATTGCTTCTGTAGCTATGGTAACAATATTTCATGAAATAGAGAGTAAATTAGTAGACAAGGCATTATTATACTTTTATAAGGCCCATATCGAAGCCCAGTGAAAAGTCCAAGGTTTGTTTCTTAACCAAATTGTTCATATGTGTTAGACTTATTCATAGTAAGTATACGATTTATAGCCCGTGGTACAGACCCCTTTTTATCAAATTATTAGCATCCGTTTGACACTTCGTAAACAGCTTCATCTGACCGTAAGCTACAAATATTTTATTTCCGAAAATGCTCGGATTGAGGCGTTTTCAATATGGATATCGGCACAATTTGTTAATTTAATTAGTTACTAAAAACTCATGAATACCCATTTGCTTTCCACTTTAATCGTCAGATAATATGATCACAAAGTAAAAAAAAAAGAAAAAAAAGGTGGCCTACAAAAATTTTGATTCATTTGGCTTAACCTCTACCCCGAAAAAGTTAAAATAACGAGGCTATATAGGTTAAGCCTCAAAATTTTTGAAGGATCCTTTTCATTCAATTAAATAGACGAAGTTTGCCGATCTTCAGATTGAAAAGTACACAATTCTGAGAATTTTCGTAAATATAATATTTGTAGGTTATAATGAGATGAAGTCTATTTACGAAGTTTCAGGCGGATGTTAATATGTTTTTGAGAAAAAGGAGTCTGTAACACGGACTACTAGGTTGATATAGTAAGGTTTTTAATAGGAAATTGATCACTATTCAATATTACATTTGTACGGGTATATAATGTAAAATAATGAGATTGAATTTTCAGATGTTTAATATTATTTCCATTTTTTTTTAAATCCAGAAAGAACCGGATGGGAGATCATGACTCACTAAAGGCTCGACGTTTAGGTGACAGAAATTCTAGGAGTGATAAAACACGTTTGTCTATGGATTAAAATAGCATCATTTAGATGCAAAGGAAACCATTTGAATTACCCAAGGGCGGCGACACGATGAGGAGGCAATTGAAGCCGACTCCGCATTTGACCAGACAAGAGTTATACTCAATATCTTTGGTTCTTAAACTTTATTAATTGATCTTCGACCCCAGCTGATAAATAAAAACACGCTGTAAGCCAGATTAGAATACGAGACCTTAACATTAAGAGGTCAGTGTCTTACCCACTGGGCTTTCCCGCTCTGTACACCTTAGATTATTTATAGTATTATTGTTAAATCTTATTATTCATATAATATATCCAAATTGATAGTCGGCAAATTGATTTAACCAACAAAATAATATTTCGGTTATTCTCCTAATAGTGGTTACATTGTTTCCACCATCTCCAGTGTGGATCACAATAACATTTTTTGGTCGATTCGGTTTTTAAAACTATCTCATGACTTTTATTTTATTATTTTTTGAAAACCATTCTAGTGTCGGTCAAAGCAAATAGGAGTGAGTAATTTAATATCCTCAAACTAAAGTACCCCAAGGAATCTGCGCGAAAGGTTGGCGAACAGCTTAGTCTCCATACCCCAGGCTGCCGTACGTGATACCTTTCTAGTTCTTAAATTAACAGCCGGACAAGTTGGACTAAATGTAAATGGAACGAAGACCGAGTATATAAGCTCTAAGGTTACCACCTAGGCAGATATTGTTCAGTTTGCCTCAAATAAACTTTAACAAACGGAGTCCTTTAGTCTACCTATAGTCTCTTATAACAAGGAGTCATTTTAGACGTTAAAGCAGATTGCGAGAAGAAAAGTGATTGCTAAACGATCCTACTTCGGATTAGGAAGATATATAATATATATATATATTCGACAGAAAAGCGGGAAGGTTTATTCCTGCAGCCACTGAGTTCTTCCCACGGTCCTGGTCAGAGAATGGGATCTCCTGAAAAATAATAAGTGATAGCATTCGCAGCATCAATCTCAGGGAAAGACTGCTATTGGATGGATGTATGATGATGATGTTTCAATGTTTCAATCCTTGCTTCACAAAGAAATGTTTATATCTGAACAAACCGCATAACTTAGCCCATTAGACACAAAGAAAAAGTAGCTTTCTGATGATACCCATAAAAATTCACAAAGTTGCACTTAACACATACTTTTCACAGGATCCACAGATATATTTCTGAACTTGAAATTATTTTTACATATTTATTCAGCATTTCAAACGAGATCTGTTTTATTTTATGGAGATTACTGAATAGTTTCATTAGATTCATCTTGTGAATCATATGCCCTCTTTTTCTGGTTGATTAAAGTAGCTTTATCTATTTTTTCGACATGTATCCTGGCTGTCTTACTTTCCTTTTGCAAAAAGTTAAAATAAGAACAGGAAAAGAAAATCTTATCTTTTTTTATTTTATTAGCACCATCCATTGGCCTGCACTCTCATTGAATTTTAAGTTTTCCCACCCACAGATTTATAAAACCACCACCCACAGAACTACTTCCTTTAACAAATCTTTCATTATTCCTTCTATACCATTACTGAAATTGTTTAGCTATTTTAATTCCTCACATCTCCTCTTCATTATTTATTTATTTATTCTTAATTGCGTTTTACTTTACATTCGTCATTAAACAATTTTCTGTAAATAAAAAACTAATATTTATATCCAAAAATATCCATTACTAATTACTATATTTATGTAAACTGATCAGAATTAGGAACATTTAGTTGGTCACTTATAAATACGGTTCCATTTCTATAATGAAGATCTGGGTAGAAACCAAAGCTTCATTATCATTTTAGATGATAAATATTTAAAATACCATAGTTTTTAACATTTAATTTTTTTTATAAATAAAATAGTGATGAATTTATGTTTATTATAAAACACACTGGCTCATGGATCAAAAAGACATTAAAACTTCGCAATAATTTATTGTAGTAATTTGTTATAACAACATGAGTACTTTCAGGTGTAAGGATGTAAAATCACCTTATTTTTTCACACAACTGGTGGTAAATCTCAATTTATTTCATAATAAACCCCAACTTAATTAATTAATATGGGTTTAAAGCTAAAAATGAGATATCTATAATATGGAGGGTGATCAAAGAAAATCCTGAACCTGGTTGGTGAACATGGTTTTACTTTAAAGGAGAACTTAACTTAGTTTATTCGCTCAAAAGTTCTCTTCAAACGGTATTGGCTTTAAAGAATTCTTCATTTATTTAAAGTAAATTTTGTCTAGTTTACTGTGACGCTGTTATTAATTATTTAAATTTCTTTAGTTATCGCTTCCTATTCAAGAAAAAGGTCGCTTCCTATTAAATACATACAATCAGTTTTCTACTTTTCTGCTTAAAATCGCACCATTGTTTATATGAACTTTTTTGTAGTTATTGAGGTCTACTATCACTTCTTAAAATGTTTCTCTCTAGTTTATATATATATATATATATATATATATATATATATATATATATATATATATATATATATATATATATATAGAGAGAGAGAGAGAGAGAGAGAGAGAGAGAGAGAGGAGAGAGAGAGAAAGAGAATTATATTACATTACATTGAATATTTTTTTTAATTCATTAACCATTATTAATTTAACAATTATTCATTAACCATTAATAATCCAATTTTGTGAGCGAAAGTGGAATCATGAAATTTACAAATTTTATTAAGTGTTAATCTATCCCATATGAGTCTGTAACTAAGCATTTATAAAAAAAAGTTACTCCATGCTAAAAAAAAAAACACATTGGAGTCCTGCATTGCGGCTCATTCACTTTCGATGACCTCACGTTTTCCATGACGTCAGATTATGATTTCTGTTTAATCTATCTTTAGGTTATTCTTACGGTTTTATGCATTCGAATATGTGTACACGAAATAAATGTTCATACTAGTCAAACGAAAAACCAATAATTGTTATTTTTTAGGTTAGATAAATACTAACGCAGTTTTATAGAGTATTACATGTATTAAATTTCAATACAGCATTATTACTTTTGCGACACTAAGGATTTTAATCGTTTTCGATCTTCTCAAACGTTATAATAACCGGATCCATTTTCATTTTTAGTTTAATCCAGCTTTTTAAGTATTTTACTAAGTCGAACTTTTTTTTTTTTTACATTTACCTATTTTCGATTAAGAGCTATGTCACACAAGGAAAAAAAGGTTAAACTCTATTAAATTGAAAATGTCATTCTATTTTAGGAAAGATATTCAAAGAATCTCATTCCCGTGCGCATTGTTTTTCGTCAACATTGCTTGCTATGTCTTCACGGAATTTTCAATGCTTTCCGAAAAATGAAACATCAAAAGTTTCATCTGATATTCGTATCGTAATATCCTGTACCACCACATTCATTTAATTATATTATGCACTTTATTTTGAATTGTAAATTTTTTTTTTTTATTAAGTTGCATATGATTGAAGATGCATACAAATTATTAAACTGTCGGTATAAGTTTGTTTTAACTTTATTTGAAAAAATAAAACCTGTTTCGTTTATAGTTTTTTTTTTTTGCCATTGAATGCATCATATGACGCCGGATATAAAACGAACCTGCTGCCGGCTCGCACAGTTCGTAATTGAATCGTGAAACCGCAGTATTTTATTGTTTTTGTTTTGCACAGTATTCAGTAATAATTTGAGTGTGGTGGACTTGAAACGAAGCACAATCATTCACTACTGTAATCGAAAAGTTGGAGTAAAGTCTTGAATTCCAAAATTTTATTTTAAATCGCAACTTCTTTAGGCCCATTTTGCACTTTTTTTTATGGAAAGTGAATTAAATTGAGCGGTATGTATAACGCTCGGCCAAAGTCGGTTAGAGTTGACTATTTGAAGTGTTTTTTCATATGGATTAAAATATTTGAAAAACTAAAAATCAGACCTGCATGTTGAGTTATAATTCAAAATTGTAGTTCAACGCTACCAGGTGTTAGAGAGGCTAAAATGGAAAAAATAATGTGTCGAAAACCAAATGATAATGAGTTTTTTAATTACAATTATGGATTAAAATATCTCAGAGACAAAAGTTCGTCCCTATATACAGTAAGTTATGGAATTGTTTAGCATTTCATTCACTCTGTTATGGGCTATTATCTATTATGGGCTATTATTATTGGAATCCTCGTACGAGACTGAAACGACAAGAAACCGCCCGACGTTTCCGACTACTCCAGCACTTACTAGACAAACACTCTATTCTTCCAGTTAAATGCAAAAGACTCATTTACATGACTACAATAAGACCTATTTGGACTTAAGGAGTTGAGCTATGAGTCTCCACTAAGGCTCCACTAACTTTGTCAGAAATAAAATTATCCATAACGACCTTAATGTTTCTTATATTTCTGACCTGGGGCAATCCAGATATCCTTCCATAACAAACTTCAGAACCATCCAAACGCTCCCGTTTCTAATCTTGTTTCCTCCTCGATCTCTGATAACCCCCCAAGGCGTCTGAAAAGAAGATGCCTCGAGATCTCATGTAGTTTTTTTTTTGTTAAATGAAAATTAATACATTCTGCCACATTGGAGAGCATCAATATTAGGACTACATTAAACATTCACACAATATATACATACAAATGATAACTAAAATAGAGATAAAAGAAAAAGAGTTGTAGAAAGTAAAATTACCTCAGCACCTGCTAGATTTAATTCAAATCAAACGCCGTGCCCGAATATTATGGCAAAGTTCAAGACACCCCAACGATCGGCGCTCTTATAATTATTTCACTAAACGATTAAAGCAGGAATTGGCCATCTTCAAATCCCAATCCTTTAACTTTTACCTTACTTCCTCTCGGTTCACGACAATTCTCTATGGAAGATCACCAACAAAATCCTTAAATCACATCATATTTCCCATCCCCTCCGTCGATGCGATGGCTCCTGGGTAGCGTCTGATGAAGACAAAGCTGAGGAATTCGCCAGACACCTCTCCAGAACATTCACCTCACTTCCGGAATCCAACCCCACCCATACCATAACAGTAGAAGAATTCCTTACATCACCCTTTCCACTTTCCTTACCCCCTAAAGCAATTAATCCTTCTGAGGTCAAACATCATTTACAAAAACTTCCTCTCCGTAAATCTCCTGGATACGACCTTCTTACCTCTCAAATCCTTCGACAACTTCCTCCTAAAGCTGTTATATTTCTCACTTATTTATATCTCACCATCCATAGAACCACCCACTTTGCTCTTTTGCAGAAACATTCCACTATTATCCCTTTTCCAAAACCAGGCAAATCTCCCAACACCTCTACGTCCTACAGACCAACTTCCAATCATCTCCATAATCTTTGAAAAGATCCTCCTGAAATGAATCCTACCTTTTATAGAATCTCAAAATCTTCCTTCCCATCAGTTCGGATTTCGTTCACAACACTCCACAGTCCAACAAGGACCCCGAGTAGTCGATCATATTTCCGCAGCACTGGAAAGCAAGCAATATTGCTCGGGTGCTTTTCTGGACATAGCTCAAGCTTTTGACCGGGTATGGCACGCCGGGCTTATTACCTCTCGGATTGTACCTTTCGGGTTAGCTGTGGTTCAGAATTTTCCAACTCCTGGCCAGTTGAAGCCGGTGTTCCTCAAGGTAGCGTCTTGGGCCCCGTCCTTTATATCCTTTTTACCGTCGATATCCCTGTCCATCCCAATACCTTCCTGGCAACATTTGCTGATGACACCGTCATCCTATCATCCAACTCAGATCCCGAAATAGCATCTTTAAATCTTCAAAGGCACCTCTCCATGATTGAGCACTGGTGTAATAAATGGCGGATCAAAGTAAACGAATCCAAATGCAAACACATTACCTTCACACTCCGCCGCAGATCCTGTCCATCAATCCACTTTAATTCCATCCAGCTTCCTTTTTCAGACACAGTATCTTGGCTTTATCTTAGACCGAAGACTAACGTGGAACCCACATACTAGACTTAAAAGACAAGAACTTAACCGACGATACGGCCAATTATACAGACTACTGACCAGAAAATCTCAACTTTCAATTGACAACAAATTACTGATCTACAAGACAATCCTGAAACCCATTTGGACCTACGGACTTGAACTTTGGGGGACAGCAAAATTCTATAACATCAAACGCATCCATTCCTTTCAATCCAAAGTCCTCCGAACAATAGTCGACGCTCCGTTCTATCTAACCAACAAAACCTTACATCATGACCTTAATATCCCATTTTTCCTTGACCTTATCACTGAAAATTTTTCAAAATTCCATCAGAACCTTATCAATCATCCAAATCTCCTAGCCCAATCCCTATTTAGTTTCACTCATCTCTACAACCCTACTCGAAGGTTAAAGCGGCAGTGGCCCAGAGATCTTTTATAGTATTTATTTTGGAGTTCTGGCAATGGCCAGAATCTCCACTCAAGACATGAGTGTATTTGGCTAAAGCACTCTCGCTCAAACTCCACCGGCTTTAGCACCGGTGAGGCGGTTGAGAGAGTAGCGCAGGGATTTGGGTTCCCCGCCTGATTGTATATATTGTATATTTTTATGAGTGTATTTTTATGTTTTTAATTTACTTATATTTAGGTTATTTTATTGTATATAGATTTTATTTATTATTATTTAATTATTATTTTACTTTTGTTAATTTTGTTTCTTTTTTGTATATACGGTGTGAATGTGTTCATTTATCAATATAATTATTGTCCCTGTGACAGAATATTATATGTGTAAATAAAAAAAAGAAAGTAAAATAAGAAAATTAACATACATAGGTAAAAATAAAAAATAAAAATAGAGAGGAACTAAATGAAATTGAAATATATAAAACACATTTACACCTATATACAATATTTACATTCGCCCAGGGGAATCCGAGTCATGCTTTGTCCCCCAAATGTGGAAGCCAAGGCAGGGACCCAGCAGATCCCAGTGATTCTCTCCCAGTCGCGTCACTGGTATTGCAAGCCATTGCTGACTGATGGAGGGAACTAGACCAATAGAAGCTCAGGACATGAGTGAAGAATCTGGCCATTGCCAGTACTCCAGTATATACATATTTACAAAAGAAGTATAGGGATTGTGCTACAGGATTTGGATGATGTGTGAGTTTCTGGTGAAATTTGGAAAATTTTTCTGGGATTAGGTCAATAACAAATGAGATATGAAAGTCTTTATGGAAAGTTTTATTCCCTTAGTTACATAGAAGGGAGCATCGACTATTGTTCGGAGGATTTTAGACTGAAAGGATTGAATGCGCTTAATGTTAGAAAGTTTTGTTGACCCCCACAGCTCTAGTCCGTAGGTCCAGATAGGTTTCAGGATTGTCTTGTAGATTAGTAGTTTGTTGTCGACAGAAAGTTGAGATTTTCTATTCATTAGTCTATGTAGCTGTCCGTATCGTCTGTTAAGTTGTTGTCTTTTAAGTCTGGTGTGTGGGTTCCACGTTAGTCTTTTATCTAGAAGAAATCCAAGATACCGGACTGTGTCTGAGAGAGGAAGTGGTATAGATTTGAAAGAGACTGGTGGACAGGACTTGCGCCGAAGGGTATAAGCAATGTGTCTGGATTTGGATTCATTTACTTGGATGCGTCACTTATTACACCAATATTCAATAAGAGAAAGGTAATTTTGTAGGTTTGAGGATGCTGTTTTAGGATATGAACTGGAAGATAGGATGGCTGTGTCATTAGCGAATGTTGCCAAGATAGTTTCGGGATGACTAGGAATACCAGCGGTGAACAGAATGTAGAGGACGGGACCCAAGACGCTGCCTTGAGGAACTCCCGCCTCAATTGGCGCCCATCCCGCCAAGATCGATGGCGCATGAACTTTATTCCCACTTCCATGATATTTTATTGCTCACCTCTTCATAAAATTGGTGCAGGGAAAACTATAATTAGAAAAATCCAATATCATGAACCATTACACATATTCCGGTCCATTCCATGTTTTCCCTAGTCTCCTGGTTTGAAAATATTCATTTCAAAAATTCATTGCCCTCTTGAAATGCACTTCTCTCAAAAATTCCTAGCCCTATCAAAATATGTCCTCCTTAAAATTTTAGATGGTGCAACTTGCGCCATGAAATCCCCTTCTGGGCATCCCTGATTTCCATCGACCACTGATGGCGGAAGATAAAGAAAGACATTGGTCAAAGTAAAATTGGCCTAGGAATAAAGACTTATCATGGCATATTCTTATATCTAAAGATCGATACCATGTCCTGAAACGACCTGAATAATCTATTTCCTGGCTTCTCGTGCTGATTAAAGTTTAATGGAAAAGCAGCTATAAACTATTATTGAACATTATTATTATTACCTCTACTACTCAAGATAGAAGAATAAAGGAAAAAGAAAAAAAAAATTAATCTCCTAAGTATAAGAAATTCTGTCGTCCCCTCTTTATTCTTTCTGTCCTCGACATGTAATAAAAGTTTTATGATACAAAATCGTAAGTTATTTGACCCGTTATTTAGAAAAACGTTTATCTATCTAGTTCTGCTTTCCAAAAATATTACACATATTAAATAGCACCTGTGCATATTGCGTTGAGTGGAAAAATCATAATTATGGAAAAACGATATTGAAAGTCTGTTATTTTTAAAGATCCAAGTTCAATTTTCGAAATTCAGTTCATAATTCACAAAGGAATGTTCATCTCTCTAATGACCGTAATTTGGCCCACTAGAAACAAAAATATCTGGTACGCACAACAAACAACTTTCACTTACCGCTCAACTTTGAATACAAATTATTTTGTGCTCATGTTGCGTTATTATAAAATTTTCGAATTGCATTTTTAAACGAGCTAAAGCTTAAAGCTTACAGCTAACAAATCATAATACTATTAAAATAACACAAATCCTATTTATTGTATCACTGGTTGATTATGGTTTGTACGACTATTAATTATCAGACTGTCATTTTCCATTGCAAAGTTTACTAAAATGGGATTACGAGATTTGCATTGTCTGTCATATACAGGTCAAAAGTTGTCACACTAACTGTAAGTGGATACTGTTGGGATATCACAAAAGGATAAACATTGCCCAAATGCTTTGGTCTTGCGAACTCAGTCTTAGTCTTTGTCTTGGTCTTGCGCAAGAATCTGGCAACAGTCAGCAGTTACCTATCAGCTTATTACTGTTGAGATATTAGTGTAATATTTTAGGTATAAGAAACCTAACTCAGCCTGAATGAAAAATTGGAAGAGTTAAATGAAAAAGTATATTGGTTATAACAATTCTTTACATATAATTACCAAAATTTACAAGTATTTGTAACTATTTTGCCTTAATTTTTATAAAAAAAAATCTATTTTTTTACTAGTCTTGGTCTTGGTCTTGCAGCAGTTAGGCAAGACCGATTTCGGGCAACACTACTGAGCATGTACTGTCAGCCTCATTTATATGACCGGCCAATTTAACATTAAAGTTACCCAACATCTTATTCTCTATTATTTAAAGTTTTATGTTTAGGTATTGTATGTGAATAGTGTTGTGGTATATATAGGAGCCGTTTCCTGTTTTGAATATAATAATATAATATAATATATATATGTATGGTAATACAATATAAACTACAGAGACTATCACATGTACAGTGTTTATTTATATACTGGACATCCATATTTACTTATTAGGCCAGCTTACGTAGAAATTGTATTTAGCTTTTTCCAAGACAGGCCCATGTAATTATATGAAGTTAATACATTAAGAATGTGTTAGAAATAAGCAATACTATGGTAACTAAGGCATCTTTTACTTAAAAACCTTATCTAGATTTTAAACTTTTTTCAACAGAATATTTAACATATCCAAGTTTAAGAAGATAATGACTACACCATTTAATAGTTATGTTGTTAACCACAGTCTTTCTTATTTGAAAGGTTTTTCTAAATAGTCGTGTGAACGTAGATTAGATAATTAATATTAGTTAATAATATTAATATTTATTAGTAGTTAATAGTATTAGATAATTAACTATATGATGAGTTACTCGGCATTATATGGTAAAGTATAATTCGTTTCATTTATGAGAAAATCCGGTAATGTTATAGTTTGCACTTTCGGTTCGTAGAATGCGATTTTCTAAAATATAAAAAATTAGAACTTTTTTTTCTAGGCTTGTTTTTCATCACTTTCATTAGTATTCTGTAGCAGAATTATTTTTTACTAAGCTTACTTACAGATAATTTAAATAACCAAATATTGCACCTGTCTTAAACGAAACACAGCATAATTTTCTTGTCCGAAGCAAAATTAATTTTAAACAACATATATAGATATATAGTAAGTTTTGAAAAATTTTATTGACCGGTTTTGATGCTGTTTGTCAACATATCTTCTTTTACTGATTTCGGTCAAAATCCAAGCCCCCATCCAACCCCGCCTGGGCCAATTTCTATCGGGGTTACTTCAAAACATAAACAAATTCAGGAAAGCACTTCGTCGTAAATCATCTCTAATCTCTCATCTAAAAAACTAAACATCTTTAATTGTTTTTATCTTTGCCATGACATCTGACCTGATGGTCAAAGATTTACATGGCATAAACGTTAACAATTATTAATGAGGCGATGCTACTGCATTCAGGGCTATTTGCTTTAAGAGATAGATCCTTGAGGAAGCCGTATAATTGGCCACAATTGTCTAAATAGAAACAGTGCCAACTGCTCAGGGTTTCCGAACTTGGCTCATTATAACCCGCAGCTTCAAATTCAGAATCTTAAATAGCCTCTTTTAAGTAATAGTTTTACTCTAAAATAGGTCTTAGAAATCTTTATGAAGGATGGCAGAATTTAAATATTCAAATTTGGTGATCAATATCTTTTGTAGAAGATATGAAACCGAAAGCTTGAAGGCTGTCAAGTCAACCTTTATTACAAAGTTGAGGATGTTTAGGATTTGTCAATTGTTGTACCTCATATAATTTTCAAATTTAATTTTAAATTCTTACGAAGTATTAATATGATCAGGGGAATCTGCAGGGTCGATAATTTTATCCGGAAAAATGGTTTTAAACGTACCTTCTTTCGCTGTTTTCAGCCAAAACCGCAGCACACTCGGTCAGACCTACCACAATATACCCAACCTCGGCCTATTCTTATGGGGTTACTCCACAATATAAAAATCTTAGAATTCGGCACTTAACAACAACACAGGTTGTTCATTTAACTCTGGTTTATTTTTACAACATGACCACTTATTTAAAATATTAATTAACTGCTGACAATATATATATTAAAGCCCTTGTTTTTATCTTTGAATGAATAAATTCTTCCGCCCGTATATTTAAGTTTGAAGCAAGAGGCGTAAATAGGACCGGTTCTATTTATTGATGCGCAACATAGGCATCTCAAGTGAATTGAAAAAAAAAATCTAAGCATTATTTGCTTAATTATTGTAAGTGGAAGATGGTCTGGTTATTATGTATATTAGTGGGTTTGAAACTGTGTCAAATTAACTATAACAATTATATTATAAACAATAAACTTTAATTATATACATTAAATACATACTGTAAATATACTAATTATTAAAGAAGGAAGTAGTGATAGCACGGATAATATTATGAAACCCCTTATTTTAATGTCGATAAGTGATAATGAGTTAATAAAATCGTTGCAGTCTGTTGTAAGGAAACGCTGAAGTGTAATGTAGATTCCTGGGTCACGCAGTTTTCACACGGAAATATTCAAGTTTTTGTTTATTTTTTAAGATAATTCAAAACTTTGAAAAGATAAGTTCAAAATGTTAAATATGTTTAAAAAAAATAAAAAAAAATAATGGGTGACTGAATTATATATTGATCGCGGTTTGAGGTGATTTTCATTCATATGACTTACGTTTTATAATTTTTTGATATGTTCCATCAAATATAAGAATACAATAAGCGATATTCGGAATACCATGGTTGTTGGTTGTTTTGTCCACCCTTCCATAAAACAGCCTCCAGAAAAACTCAAGAGATACATAGAAAGAGCTGGAATGATGAACAACAAATGATGTCGTGGATGAAGCTGCTGTATGATGATTTCGATACCTCACTGGTAGACGAGGAAAAAAGGAGAAAATAGTAAAAATTTCAATTTATTCTCAATTTTTTTAATAAAAGTACTTTTTTTACTTTGATATACCTAATTTTATAATAAAAAATAATACAAAAACAAATTTAAAAAACATTAAGACGCATTTTATTTTCCAAACTTCCAGTCACTGTCATCACTTTAACTTATTTGAAAAATTGAATTTTGCTTATTAGGTGATTGTAAACTTCTCCATAAAAATCGATGTTCGTAATATTGTACAATACAAATCGTAATATGCGGTCAATTTGTAAAGGCAGTAATTAACATATTGAGAAATAATATTTTTAGGTGAATATTATCAGAGAAATAATATTCTCTAAGACGGCGATGCAAGAGACAGAGAATCGCTGGTCTCCTAATATCCTCTTTTTCTCTCCACAGGCGTTCTATTGGTCATAATTTTCCTGGATAATTGTAAATTGTGTATATACGCATGTATTAAAAATGGTTATTTTACTCGTCGATAAAACAAACATACTGTGAATTTTATAGATTAAAAAAAATGTTATTTTACAATCAGTAAAATTCCATATTAGAATGACCGTGCAGGGCAGAGGTAACAAAATAAAATAAAATATATATTTTACTTTAAGTTTAATATTTTTCTATTGTTTATACGGTTATATATTTTTTTCTGCAAGCAGTATATTACATGGGATATAATAAATATAAATTTCTTCTTGAAGTAATTTGAAAGTTATAGACAGAAAACAGGCTTTACCAGAACATTAAAAGAAATCCTTCAAGATACTGAAGAAACAGTCAATACTTTATTTGAATTTGTGAAGTTAATACAACATTACAAAAGAATATAAATCATAGTAAAACGCCAAAGACCCTTGATGGTAGAGGCACGAAAGAGAAAAAAAAAAGAAGAAAATTCCTCTCATTATTATTCTTGATTAGACAATATAAAAAAATATAAATAATAAATAAATTTTATTTGTTTTCGGGCGGACCCATACAAATTCAGTTGAGTTTAAATACATGAAATCAGATTAAATTCATTGTAAGGACAAGTAAAAATAAAACAATTGTGTTTGATAAAACTATAAACAAATTACAAACTATCTTGACCAAACTGAAATATAATTTTAAGTGCTAATATTATCATTTACATACAACCTTAACCTTAAAATTAATGCTAAAACTATTTATTCTTGAATAAACAAAAAAAGATTCCTTAATTTTAAACGATCTTTGACTAGTGTTGCCCATAATCGGTCCCATAATTGCAAGACCAAGACCAAGGCCGTGCCTAACTGTTGCAAGACCAAGACCAGAATTGGTAAAAAAAAAATCGATTTTTAAAAAAAAAAAATAAGACGAAATAGTTACTAGTATTTGACAAACTTAGTTACTATTAGTAGAGAATTGGTATAACCTCTAATTTTTCATTCAGGCTTAGTTAGGTTTCTCCTATCTAAAAAATTACACTAATATCTATGTAGTAATAAGCTAATAAGTAACTGGAAGACCGTTAGAAGACTCTTCCGCAAGACCAAGACTGAATTTGCAAGACCAAGACTGGTCTCGGTCTCGCATTTGGGCAACACTATCTTTGACATACCAGTATAAAACATTAAGTTCATATTTTTTGTCTATATGTAATAACTTTACAATATTATTTTTTACCTTCAGAATTTCCATCAATATATTTACTTAAATACTTATTTCTAAAAGCTTCATATGTAGGATAATGCAACACAAAATGGTATAAATCTTGTGGTTTACGTGTTTTACAATTGGGGCATTCAGTGCTCCTATCTAGAAAGCTATTTTGAAAATCGTAAGAAGTAATCTTTAAGTTCTCCGGTTGGTACAGTTTAGTTGGCTAATCATTCTATGCTTTCTTATTGGTACCTTCATTTTTAAATAATTTCATCCCTTAGTGAAACTTTTCTAAAGTTTTGACTGAATTTTGAGTTCAATATAGATTGAATATCGAGGGAAATCGAGGGAGTTCTTCATTTTTAGTGTTTATTATTTCAACCAATCTATTGCTTTCAGAATATTTATTAATTGTAGGTACCAATTATATTTTACGATAATTAAATAACTAGAAGATTTTTTTTTTAATTTGTAACCATACTTGATTAGGCAATATATAATACAAATCAATAAGACAGTATTTGCTCATGTGCTATCAATGTTTTGGCTTTGTTTATTTTCTTCATGTTTTATTTTCCATCCAGGACACACTAGTGACACCCATTACAGAACTCTGAACTCACAAGAATACAATACATATTACTGAGTTCCGCTAGTGCTGCAAAAAGGTGACTAATCAGTTTATCCTCGCTGGCTGAGGTAAAGGCCCGCCGAGGAATGTGAGAAACATACGACAAAAGCGAGATATGTCGAGTGGCAATGCAACATCTGGTTCTGTTGTTGCATCGGGGCAAGTAAATGAGACTCTTTGTCGATGGATGGCAAGACATATGTCCGTATCCAATCCTCCATGTCAAATTATATGACATCCTATGGCATTGAAGGAGGAGGCGTTACAGGCTTCAACGACATGTCGCTAGTTTCTGGATTGTCCTCATTCAATTTAGATTTTTCCTTTATTTCTGTTAGGAAATTGAATATATTAAAATATTATAGCATATTATTAAAGGAAATATAATTAGCATATGGTGTAAAGGAAAAACATCAACACCAACATCGGATTCTGAGGCCAATTCATCCTTGGAAATGATACCTATCCCGATATTGTTGAAAAATGTAATATCGTATTTTATTTTTGGCTTGTGAGATAAACCTAGAATGTGTTCTTTATTAAATTTGCTATATTTACTCATAAAATTAATTACCCGCTCATATGTTACGCAAATCAATATACTGGAAGCGACTCAGACATAATAAATTCTTTAAATTATGTTCTGTTATGCTGAAGATTGATTAATTATTACAGATCGTTGCTTTATATGTCGATATTTGGCAAGAATTCTTAATTGAAATTTCGATAGTTTCATCCTACTGCAGGTCAGATAATTTGTATTACATCAATTCTCAGAATCCTGCATAGTTTGCTTATGCAATAAGTAATTACTAGTTGGCCCATGCGAGAAATTCGCACTGTATATTTTTCAGTCATCAGTTGACAAATTAATACGAACATAAAATAATACATACCATAAGATAGAGAAATCAATTGTTACTTTCTAGCTAAATATAATCGACAAAGGAAACAAAAATTTAAAACTTCATCAATAAAACTGCAATCAGAAATCTGTCACGATTTCAATAAAAACACAGCCACAGCAATGATTTCTTTCGACTGCTCGAAAGCATTCGATTCCGTGTCTCATGGCATCCTCTATCAGAAGCTACTTGATCTTGAATGCCCTGAAAGCCCTATAGTATCATACAGCCTTTCTTAATAATCCGAAGCCTGGCTGTACGAGTTGAAGATAAACAGTCACGTACTGTTCACCTGACCAGCGGTGTACCCCAAGGAGCCGTTCTTTCACCACCATTGTTTTGCATCTACACGGCGGACATCATAGGTCAGAACTACAAACGCGCTACCATTGCCGCTTTCGCCGACGATATAGCCGTTTATAGTGCAAGTGTAAACCTTACCAAAGAATTAGCTTGAGCCGAATCTGTTCGCCGAACAATTATATTGAAGCTGTAACTCTTAAATATTAAAGTGGAAAGCTCAAAAACCGATTGTGTAGTATTTTCAAACAAAAAAGAAAAAAAAATGTAGGCTACCAAAGATCTTCAAAATTGAGAAAATAACTCAGCCACCGTCTCAGTCTATCGTCTAACTGGGCATTAAGCTGGATCGGCACATGAAACTGTCGGCCCACATTTGCAATAAAGTAAGATCCGTAAGACTGAGAACCTATCGACTCCAACATCTTTTAAATTCACAAACGCTTACACTTAGACTTAAATTGGTAATATATAAAAGCATTTTACGACCTACTGTACGGCGCACCACTCTTCACTCATCTTACTGACAACAGTATATCAAGAAATATTACTCGGTCAATTTCATTAAAAAAATTAAAGGTCGATCAGCTGCACGAAGTATTTGAACTTCCCACAATTGAACAGTTTGTATTAAAAAGACACGTAAAATTTATAGACTCATTAAAAGCGCTTCCAAATCCGCATTTCAATACGCTCACTCCAACACTTGCTCCAGTTCGGTGGCAAAGTTCTGTGTCTTCTTTCAATCTTAGGTAGTGAGTTAGTTAATAAGTAGTAATAAGAAAGTTATAAACACAGAAATGTTTAATAACTATTGTTTACAACAAAACATAAACACTTTAAACTCATGAATGGCCATTTCCAGAAACTTTAAAAACTGCGTCTGGGAAATGAAGGAGTCCGACAGAGACATCGTCGTAGCATGGCACATTATGGCATATCTGTAAACGAAGCTGCAGACAGAGCTACGAAACTCGCAAGAAGAAAAACAAATAGAACCACAATGAACAATTTAACGACTACTGCTAACTGGAGACTGGAATGCAAAAAAATGCTAAATGAAAAATGGCAATTTAAGTGCGATTGGTTCCACTTAAATTACAAGAAATTAAAAAAGATATCCAACCATGGACAACCTCTTTCAGAAAGAACAGAAAAGAAGAAATAATTTTAACTCGGCTTAGAATTGGACACGCAGCCTTTACCCATGGCTACCTAATGAGAGGCCTGGAACTACCATTTTGTAAAACATGCAACTCATCACTTAAACTGAAACACATTGTAACAACTTGCAGACTATACTCTGACACCAGAACAGAACATAATGTACCTTCCAACATATCTGACGCACTTTCAGATGACGAAGAGAAGATCCAAAAAGTATTTGAATTCATAAAAGACATTCAATTTGTCCACCTAATTTAATCCGTCTAAAGCTGCTAATGACCTGCGGATGCGGAATGTAACAATAAAAAAAATAATAAAAAATAAAACCTCCAGTTGACGAAATGAGATATGTATTCCATGGCAGCACTACAATTAACATTAGGTTGTATGGATGCGAACCCTTTGCCTTGCATTATCTCGAAAATAGTAATTTTTTGTGCTTAAAACGCAGGACCCGATACTCGTAGTTCCGAGGGAACTATTCGGGTCTCGGTATACGCATCAAAGTTTTCGAAGCCCAATTGTCCAGTATCGATCTACATACTTAACGCCGTTCCAGAATTTAAGACTGGCAAAATGTTTATATCGATTTTATTTATTTTAGAAAGAAAATCAATTGTGGAGAGTACGTTTCGATCAAGCTCCGTGAAATTGTAAATCCTTTCAGGGTACCCCATTTATGGTATTTGAGCATGACAGGAGCTTATATTTGGTGCCAAAACCGATCTTGGTATTATTTTTATATTAATGGGATTACTTTATTTGTTACATTATCCTTAGCTCGATTAACCTAACAGTCGATTTTACTAATCGTTTATTCACTGTTATCAATTATTCGCAACTAATAACGCGTTTCTCCTTCAAGGACAAAGCTATTGATTATCATTAAATTTATTAATCTTTAATTGTTTCTGATGGAACCAGAGACATCCATAACAATTTTGCATGGCTCCAAGATGCTTCATCAAAATTCATGAGACGACACGTTTTTTTTTCTCGTTTTTTTGTGCATTTTTGAGGAGGGGGCACGTTGCATGGAGTGGCCTTGGGCAATCACCGTATGGAAGTTGTACCTCCCCTTTCCAACATTTCTGGTTTCATCCAGAAATTGATCGATCTTAAAAAAACAAAAAAAAAAAAAAAACGTGTTGATTGCATCGATGATTTAACTAATGCATTAAATACTAAGTGCCATGTTAAATGTAAAATCAAAATAAAACCATTATTACTTATCTTGGTTAAACTTGTGATTTCAAATGGGTGCAATTTCTGCAGTAGAAGAGGTGTTTGGAACATTTATGAAGAACACACACTTCAGTTCAAACCTAACGGTATGTGCTAGTCAGAATTTGTTACTTGTTGTAAATCCTAAGACAGCTGAAACATCGTTTTTTAAATACATGCATAGTTGTTACGACGTTTTAAACAATTGATAACAATTTTGGCCCATTTCGCAAATCGCCCGCAATCGCCCGAAATAACAGATATACCCCATTGTTAACAAAGATTTGTGTTGTTATTGAACTTCAAAAAAAAGTTTTCAGATCTTGCTCCAACCTATCACCATGGAAGTTATTGAGGATTTAACACGCGAGCTCGTTGAATTTAGAGTACCTTTTATTTACCTTGAATTTATTTACCTTTTATTTATTTAATTTTTTTCACTAGTATGTTCGAGCTACTATCAACGCAGGTTTTGACTAATCAATATGTAATTTACTACACTGACCAAATTACAAACATATAACAAGTTTAATATCTAATTTAAAAGAATAATTAAAAAAATTGTTTTTATTTCATACGTGTAATTTTATATATTTATATTTTGTTATACAATGTCGTTATGAAAAAGGTAATAAATTATACAATACCTAAACAATGTAATTTTTACAATACAAATCATAAAACGTGTATTTTAAACATTATAAACATCTACCCCTAATATTTTTGCAATACTTATTTTACGCGAAATACTTACATTTCATGAAATAATTATTTTACACGAAAAACTCATTATTTAACATAAAATAATTTATATAAATAGCAATTGATAAGTTAGAGCAATAAGGTTAACAAATATTTTGTTTATAGAATATTTGATTTAAATAAACCGAATATGTTTTATATAAGTGTTTCGTAAAAATATTCGCGGTAGATACCAATATAACGTTAAAAATTCACAATGTAAACATTACATTGTTTAAATATTGTAAAGAAATGTTCTACAGAAATCTTGGGACCGAAATAAGAGCATGCACCTCACCTTGACCTGAAAGCAGTATTTGACACGGTTTCCAGGCATGAAATATGGGAGGCTCTTAGAGCTAAAAACGTCCCAAGGAAATTAGTGGAGGCTGTGAAGTCCATTGATCAACACCCAAGGGGAGTTGTTAGGCTGAACGGGTTGGAGTCCAGTTGCTTTGACATCGCAAGAGACATCAAACAAGGAGATAGTTTGAGCCCACTACTATTCCTAATTTATATGTATGAGGTGGCGACCATCTGTAAAAGAAAAACAGAAAGGAAGTTCCTGGGGCGAACAGTCCTGCGTCCGGTGGTGATGCAGCTTCTGCTATATGCCGATGATGTCCTTGTCGCTGATTCGGCTAAAATATGCAGCAGGCGCTGACTGAATGTATGAGGAACTCTACCGGAAAGTTGCAGATCAATACCAGCAAAAGTAAGGTACTACAAGTCGGAAGGCCAAAAAAAGATAAGTATGTACACTGCAATGGGGAGTAAATAGAAGTGGTCTCAGACTTTACCTACCTAGGAACTGTCATAGAAAGATCGGGGAAAGTGGACTTAGAAATATCTAATAGAATCAGCAAAACAAATGCAGTCTACTATCGGATTTGCAATACCGTTGTAGGAAAGCGAGAGGTGGACATGAATGTCAAGCTCCATATATTTAAATCTGTGTACCTCCCAATACTTCTATAGAGAGATATAGAGATACTGAAGGACAAGCAAGAGGGCAGAGTCACTGGTGCTGAAACGAAATTTCTGCAAAGAACAGTCGGTAAGACTAGGAGGGACCGGGTTCGTAATGAAAGTATACGCCAAGAGCTGGGAGTCGTCTCATTGAAGGAGGTTCTGTAAATCCACAAATTGAAATGGTTTGGCCGTGTGATTAGGAGGGAGGAACATGGGGACCCATTGAAGACAATGGATTACGCTCCGATTGACCTCGAGGAAGCCCAATAATGTCATATCTGGAGTACATCGATAGACTCTGCAAAGGAAGAGACAAAGATCTCCGTTTAAAGGAACCTGACCAAGAACAGAGAAGAATGGAGTTCGTGGCTGCTCACCTCCTTATGCTGAGAGAGGGAAGCTGAAGTAGAAAAAAAAGTTCATAGTTTATTACCTATTTCATAACGACATATTATAATAAAATATAAATATATGAAATTAAACGTATTTGATAAAAAAAAAGTTTTTTCTTTTTAAATTAGCTATTAAAATTGTTATATATTTGTAATTTCGTCAGTATAGTGAATTAAAATTAAATTAAAATATTTATATTTAGTCAAAACCTGCGTTGATAGTAACTAGGAAACAAAATTAAATAAATAAAAAGTAATGTTTGTCACTCTAAATTTAACGTTCCCGCTTGTTAAATCCTCAATAACTTCCGGTGTAATAGGTTGTGACAAGGTCTAAAAACTGTTTTTAGAAGTTCAAACCTTTGTTAACAATGGCGTATATCTTTTGTTTTGTTTTTTCAAGCAATTGCAGGCGATTTGAACAAACTTTCTTGCAACTGTTAGAAATGTCGTAACAACTATGCGTATATTTAAAAACCGATGTTTCAGCTGTCTTAGAATTTACAACAAGTACCTAATTCTTACCAGCACGTACCGTTAGATTTGAACAAACAATATCGGCAAACCAGCTCTAGATATAAAAAAGATGGTTTTTATTTCTTCACATATTATCTCACATCAGGGATTTATTAATGTGATAATTAAGTTACAAAATCTGGTGCGCGCAACACACAACTTTCACTAACCGATCTACTTTGAATAGAAATTATTTTCTGGCAATGCTGGGCTATTACAAAGTTTTTTGAAGTGCATTTTAATCGGAGCTAAAATATTTAATATATCGACGGTGGGCAATAAACATTTGGTCACTCCATCTGCTTTTATAAACCACACAACTTTCTTCGCTTTTATAAACCACAGAATGACTAACTCCAATTTCAACATTTTCGAGTGATGTCATTTTAATGATATTTTTAGTTGAAAAAGTTATCTATGCAGGCAGTGAGTAAGTTGATTCCGGAGGTGGTGATTGCAGTGTTGAAATATATAACTGAGAATAAAGGTATAAATTTAGGTACTTATTTCTTATGAAAGATGTTCTTAGAAAAGACTCTTTATTAAGTATCTGTAGAAAAGAGGTTTTTTTCAGACTCAACAATTAAAAAAATATATTTTAAATTTATCCAAATTTTCGCCTCTTCAGGGAAAAAAACTGAAGACTATACCTATCCTCCCAATGTCCGATTTTAGGAAATTCCATAAACTTCAAAAAAACCATAAATAAATTTAAAACATCTTAACATGTTAATAACATCTTAACATCTTAATATTTTTAAAACATCCCCAAAAAAGCCGTATACTTTTTGAGTTATTCGGAAATTTAATTTTAACCTCCCACTAACTATTTTCCAGCTTCTTTTCGTTGAAGTATGTTATATATTGATAAAAATTAAATGGTATCTAAGAAAATGACTTTCTGACTTTGGTGAATTTTATTGAAATCGGTACATTCGTTTAGGCGCTAAACAGTCCTAAGTAGCGCAGTTTTTCTGTAATTTTTAATTTATTTTTTTATCCATATTAACTAATAAAATTCTTCAAAAGTCGTATTAGCATTTTTTCGTAATTCCTGAATAATGCAAATGATTAACTTTTTAAAATTAAACATATTAAAGGGCACTTTAGAGGAAGACGTATATGAACATTGGGCTTTTAACCCCTGTAATGTGACATCAATGGGGATAATCAAAATCGCTAGAGCCTTTTTTGAGAGAATTGTAAAAATATGTTTCAGCGTTCATATAAAGTGGCACTTCCGGTTAGCAGATTTTAACGAAAAAGTTACAGTCACATCCGGCTGGAGTGGGCGGGGTGACCGAATGGACTAACTCGTAGTGCTCAGTACCACCCCCGGTAACCTGATATATGACAAATGTGTTATAAAAATATTCAGGAGTTCGCTTTCCGCCTAGGCGACGTAAGTGAAAGTAATACTGGACATGAAAGGGAAACGATATTAGTTTGTCACTAACGCATTAAAACTTCCAAATGGTAACTTTTGTTTTTTCCTCTAATCCCAATGACCAACCGCAATGTTAGCTCGCCCAGTGTGCGACGGTATAAATTATATAAGGTGCATAACGTTTAGTTTAAGAGAAAACTTCAGCAGGTTTTTAGATTGAATACGCCTAATACCCGAAGTTTCTATTTTTAGCTTAGATTTGAATAAAACATTTATATTTGTAATAAAACAAATATATTTAACATATATATACTAACAATTTTTTTTGTTTCGTTTTAGGTGAGTGAGAAAATCAAACATTTAGAAGATAAAAACGTAAGTTATGCTTCGAATATAATGCTATATATAATATATATTATATAAGAGTGAGAATAGTCCAACAATTGAAATTTATAGCAACGAGTTCGTATGGCGTTATACAAATTTTTAAGAAGACATATTTTTGGGAGTGACTTTCAAAGCATATAATCAATGAAAAACATAAACATATCACAGCGAGTATAATGGTAAATAAACTACAATTTATGAAATCCTTCTTTCATTGGCAAATAAAGAAGAGGACAGTAAAATTTATTGGGAGGAGGGGTCAAACATACTTATGGGTACCCCTGTAAGTCAGATTTCTAAATGTAATATTATGATACATTAGTTGGTTGTTTATTACAAATTATAAGCTCAGACGGATTGTTTCCAGTTATTAGTTCTTGTAATAACTTAACAGCACCATTCACCGCATTACTGCTACATTTGTTACCTATATTTAACATTAAAAGTTCTGGAAATTCTTGCATTCAAGCAGCTACAGCAGTTAACATTTTTCCCCGCGCCCTAAATATAGCTCTTCCCTTTATTTTAGAAACCTATAAATAATTGTCAGTGACTCCTAGAAATATCTGAGAAGCTCGTGGACTCCTCTTCCACGGGTGTTGCAGCATAGGATTGTAAATCTCCGATAATACGGCCTATAAATCTTTCAGTGTCATGGGTTAGTTCTCGGGTATTTCTACTACTGGCATCCATTAAATATTGTCGCTACTTCAAGTGGTATACTCTATTTCCACCAAAACATGACGTTTGACACAAAAACTATTTTTTCTCCTTATATTATTGTTATTTATTAATACTTTATATAAAATATAATCCCTAGAAAAAAAATCTGGTGCGCGCAACACACAACTTTCACTTACCGCTCTGCATTGAATAGAAATTTTTTTCTGACAACGTTGGGATATTATAAAAGTTCTGAGGTGCACTTTTAACGGAGCCAAAGCTAAAAAAAATACAGCTAACAAATCATAAATACCATTCAAATAACAAAAGTCCTATTTATTATATGACCGGTTGATGATGGATTGTACGATCATTTGATTATGGATTGCTCGACCCGCTGATTATGGATTGAACGACTATTAGTTATTAAACTGTTATTTTCAATTGCAAAGTTTACTAAAACGGAATTAAGAGATTTGCATTGTCTGTCATAGACAGGTCAAAAGTTGACACACTAATTGTAAGTGGGCACTGTTGGAATATCACAAAGTAAATTTCATCAAACTATTCATTAATTTAATTTTCTAAAAGGTTACGTGATGATTTTTCGAAATAAACGGACAATAGATACTTAAATATTTAAATATAATATCAGATCTAGAATTATTAAACTGCAGTAAATACCTTGGAGGTTTCAAACATATGATTTATACATTCATGAAATGATTTTTTATTTTATATCTTCTTTCACACAAGTACAATGAAATAGTTTTTTAGAGAATTCCACTGCCTTGATTTGGTGGTTTTTAATACTTTTTTGAAACTTAAGAATATTTTAAATGTTTACATTTAGTTTGTAAGTTCAAACATTTATTTTGGAATATTTACGAAATCTAATATTGAAAACATAAAACAAAATGAATCAATTTTACACTTGTTAGATAGGTGAAAACAATAAAATAAAAAAATAACAAACTTTTAGCATAAAATAAAGACCAGCTGAACAAACAATTGTGACAATATTAATGAAATATTTTCATGCTTGATCATAAAAGAAAAAACTATTTCTATGGCCCAAATTACAATAAAAAAAAATAACGTCTCTAGAGTCCCAATATGAAATTTATATATATATATATATATATATATATATATATATAAATTTCATATATATATATATATATATATATATATATATATATATAAACAAATAATTAGATTGTACAACGTTACGTGGACGAAGCAGGACGTTCGTAAGCCTCTGTCTCTATGCAGAAAGTAATTGTAACTCTTCTATGAGCGTGCTCAAAACGAACTGCAAATGGGCAGCGCCGAAATTACAATAAAAAAAAAAAAAAACGTCTCTAGAGTCCCAATATGAAATTTATATATATATATATATATATATATATATATATATATATATATATATATATATATATATATATATATATATATATATATATAATAATAATAATAATAATAATAATAATAAGGCTTAGCGAACCCGAAGGTTCGATGCCGACACCACCAATCGCTTGTTACACACCTCCCTCCTCCGTTCGCCGTCCAAACCCAGTCCCTTCAGATCGGCTTTAATGCAATCTTCCCACCTTCGCTTCGGTCTACCCCTCGGACGCTTACCATTCGGCACAGCAAATATAAACCTTTTAGGAATTCTCTCGTTACTAAGCCCAATAACTTTACAACCCCATTTGATTCGCCGCGATAAAATTACCTCAATTATATTACCCGGATACAGCTCACGCAATTCGGCGTTGTGTAACCGTCTGAACTCTCCGGTTAACTCATCCTTCTTCGGTCCGAATATTCTACGCAATACTTTATTTTCAAAAACCTTAAGACGCTGCTCATCCCTTAATGTAAGCGGCCAAGTTTCGCATCCATAAAGAACTGTAGGCAAGATAATTGTTTTATAGATTCTAATTTTTAAGTTTCGGGACAAGAGGCGCGAACTAAGTAGTTTTGTCACAGAAAAATAACAAGCATTCCCCGCCTTCAGTCTAACCTTAATCTCTTCTTCAATTTCGTTTTTTCTAGTTATCGTAGAACCTAGATACCTAAATTTATTTACTTGTTCAAACATATTACCATCTATATCGATATCACCAGTAGTATCGCTATTTTTGCAGCTAACCATATATTTTGTTTTATCCACGTTTATTTCGAGTCCTAGTTCTTTACCGGTTTTCATTAACGTTGTCGTATTTAGTTTTATAGTTTCAACGTCTTCGCTTAACAGTACCAGATCATCAGCATAGCCCAGCACGGATGTTGTCCCGCCCAGATCCAACCCTTTCTCGGTTCGCATTACCTCCCTAATGGCATGTTCTAATGCCAAATTGAACAGGACAGGCGAAAGAGAATCCCCCTGTTTTAAGCCCGAACGAACCTCAAATTGTTCGGACAAATTATTACCGATTCTAACTTTATTGAGTGTCTCCGTCAAGCACATCCTGACTAGATTTATTAGTTTTTTTGGAATCCCCTGCTCGATTAGAATATTATACAGTTTCTGACGGTCAATAGAATCGTAAGCCTTTTTAACATCTATATACAGCTGGTGAACAATACCGTTGTACTCCAATTTTGTCTCTAATATTTGCCGTAAAGAAAATATTTGATCAATAGTCGAACGATTCCGTCTAAATCCGCATTGGTAGTCTCCGATAATTCCCTCAGCGTATTCCGTGATTCGACTGGTTAAGATTAAAGTGAATATTTTATAACATACCGGAAGGAGTGAAATTCCTCGATAGTTATTACAATCCGTCCTCGGACCCTTTTTGTGAATCGGAATAAGAATAGATTCTTTCCATTCTTCAGGTAATTTCTCGTTCACCCAGATCTTTTTAACCAACCGATGTATTTTAGAAATTCCAGCTTCCCCGCATGCCTTAATTAGTTCAGTAGGAATATTATCGATTCCCGCTTTATATGATTTTAATTTTCCGATAGCTACTTCAACTTCCTCTTTACTTGGTCCTTCTATTAACGGTTCAGCACTCTGGTACTCAGAAGGAGGACACAGATCATAATTTCCCGTACTTAAAATATTGTCAATCTGGTCCTTAAACTTATTCAATATGTCAACCGGATCGGTCAGAATATTGTTATTATCATCCCTAATTACAGCCGTTACGGGCCCTACATATTTACGTAATCTGTTTATACCTTTGTAGATGTCTCTTAAGTTATTTTCGATTCTATTAGTTTCTATTTCAATTATTTTATTTTTAAGATACTCCCTTTTTTTATTTTTGAGCAATTTTGTCGTTTCGTTCTTTGAGATTCGGAAGTATTCCAGATTGTCTTCGCTAGGATTATTTAGAGCTTTTAATTTAGCGGCTTTTCTTTTTTTACACATGTTTAAGCAATCTTCATCAAACCACGGTTTGTTATTCTTATTTTCCTTTTTTCCTAGACACGAGTTACCGACCGCTTTAATATTATCCCTGATCTGTACCCATAACTTGTCAATATCCTCGTGGTCCTCGTCAGGAAGCTCTAAAGCTTCAAACCTATTCTTAACATCTAGCTCGAATTGGTTTCTAATTGATGGATTCTAATTTTTCCAAATTAAAATTCTCAAAATCGAAACGGTTTTCTTTTCTCTTTTTTATATTAAGTTTTTGTCGAAGTTTCGCGATTACTAATTCATGATCCGAACCACATTCTGCTCCGCGATAAGACCGTACATTAATTATACTGCTTTGCCAGCTGTGTTGTATCAAGACATGATCGATTTGATTTCGTGTTTGCGAATCCGGTGATGTCCAAGTATATTTCTGAATATCCTTATGTTTAAACGTCGTACTTTTAATTATCAGGTTTTTCGAGATGGCAAAGTTTATCAGGCGGATCCCATTGTCATTACTATATTCGTGCAAACTTTCTTTACCAATCGTCGGAATATAAACTTCTTCCCTTCCTACCTTTGCGTTCGCGTCACCTACAATTATTTTCATGTAGTTTCGCGGTAGTTTATCATAAACCCATTCGAGTTTATCGTAAAATTCACTTTTGACTTAATCGTCACTGTCTTCGGTCGGATAATGTATGTTTATTAATGCGATTTTAAACCAACGTCCCTGAAATGTAGCTACCGAAATTCTATCACTAAAGAATTGTACGTCCCTCAAAGCGGATAGTAATCTACTCCTAATTAGAAACCCGGTACCTAAACAATGATTCCCGCTTCCTCCGTACCAAATAGTGTACTTTCCTTCCCTCATCGAGCCCTCCCCTGGCCAGCGAACCTCTTGCAGAGCCACGACATCCAAATTGTACCCATTTACCTCATTCGCGACCGATTTTAGCCCCCCTGCTGTGTTTAAACTCCTTACGTTCCACGTATTAATATTTAAATCCCTATATTTCAACTTGCGCCATGAATCCCCTAAAGGAGTCCCCTCCCGGAGACCCGAACGGGGGACTAGTTTACCTCCGGATAATGAACGTTTTACCTTAGGGAGATCCATGACTTTTTGTGGTGTTTGGTGAACTAATGATATGTGAGTAGGGCGTTCAATCCTACGTCACACCCTCCAGCAAGTCTGGTGGGCCCCTACTTCCAGCAAGTCTGGATGTCCCCTCCCTATATATATAAAGTATAAAATCCTAAGTATATATATATATATATATATATATATATACTTAGGATTTTTATTTTTATTGATTATATAATTAATGGGTATATCTAGAAGGTTTTATCGATCCACGGCTGACGAGGAATAACTTGATAGTTATCTATCATTGCCGGACTCATACCTGTGAATCCTTGAAATTAGAGTCACATTGAGATTCCCGCTCCCGATCGATTGCAATCATTGCCATTATAATACCTTCTATGGCATTCTGATTTAGAATATTATTTGTGGATGTATAATTATTAATATTAATTTACATGTGTAGTAGCGGCATTTAAGGGTTTGTTTATTTGGGCTTTAAGGTGTACAACCCCCTTTCATCAACGTCTGTTAGTGATTTTATTCACTGGAGTTGAAAAACTTCTGAGAAGAAGAAAAAGGGAAAAAAAGAATGAAAGAAAATAAGTAAATATAAATATTAAATATATAAAAAATAAAAATTATGTGCATTCCTATATTTTGTTAAATAACCTTATAATAATTCATTATTATTTAATATCACCGATATATCCAGTGTATGAGATCTTTATAAGCTTTAGTTGTATAATGGGCAGTTTGGGAGTTTGTTAAGGATCAAAGCTTACTGTAAGTTGATGGTGGCAGTGCTAGTAAGCTTGGGTTTGGTGTAGGATCATCTGTCTTGTGCGGCTATCCCTGGCAAGTGGTGTTCAGTCACCTCCTACCACTGCGGTCGAAATATAAATCGTTGTAATCAGGTACACCATATATTTTCTTATTATTTACGAATAGGTCTAAGATATTTATTTTCATTACTTTTTTTAAGATAATTTTAATTCTATTTTATTCATTAATTTTTATTTTATTATTACTATTATTTATATTTTCTTCCTTCACTATGATATTTTATTTTGTTCTTATTTAGCTTTATATTATTTTGAAATTACCTTATTTATTTATTTATCTATTTTTTAATTTGTAAATATGGTGTGAATGTGCTCTCAGAACTCTATTATAAATGTCCTTTATTGAGACAGATTGTAATATTTATCAATAAACAAATAATCCAAAATAAAAAAATAATTTCCGACTAAGAACAAATAATAGAACAAAAATTCTTATGCCAAAGGTTGTAGCTGACAACTGTACTTAAGTAAACTGTACTTTTCTTGTTCTTTATTGCAATAAAATATCCCTTATTTGAGCATGATGGGTACTAGTTCCATATTTACCAACATCAGCAAAATCTAAAATATGAAATTCAAGAACAATTTTTAAAACTCCAGGAGTGCGTTGCACACATAAACAATAAATAAATAAGATATATGATTTAGACCAGACGATAGAAGTGACAAAGTCAAGGCAAGATTAATAATAAGAAATATTTGAACAAATTGAATTATATTGATGAAAATAATACAATATGCCACAATCTAGGTCATTGAGTATTATGACTTTACATTCATACATTTTATATATAATTTAAAATAATATGAAATACAAATTATAAATAATAGCTCACTACAAAGAGGATGAAATGTTAAACATTTTCCTCGCTTACAATATACAGGTTCGATTTTTATTTTCTGAAAATTTTCAATCAATTTCTTCCATAAAACTGGTGATGATATTCGACATTATTTTTCCTTTTCACCTCTCTAACACGGCATCCCTTTAAGATACAATTTTGGATAATTTCCCATTATAGGAAGGATGAAATGCTGAAAAATTTACTTGTTTATATATACAGGTTCGATTTTTAATTTCTGAGATATTTTAATCCATATCTTATGTAGAACTCGTTATCATTTGATTTCCGATACTTTTTTTTCCCTTTTTCGTATGTCTAACACTGCGTCGCGTTAAGATACAGTTTTGAATAATAGCTCATAATAGAGAGGATGAAATGACGAACATTTCCCTTGCTTACAATAAGCAGGTCCGATTTTTAGTTTTCGAGTTATTTTTAATTCGAGTTATTCTGGAAAGAGAGAAAAAAAAAGACCTACGAGAAATGTATCCCTTTCCTTAGTGAAAAGTTCCGCGAGAGTTTCGGGTCGAGAGAGTTCCACGTGAGAGGCCTTTGGTTCGGAGCTCGCGGAACGATACCGAACTCAACAAGGAGCTTCATGGAGGGCCTTGGTGTCGACATAAAGGACGATAATCCTCGACTCCCTGGGAATTATCCATCACCATGTGCATGGATAGAGAGAGAGTTTGTTCATGGGGGGAGGTATGCGTGTTTTACAGCATTTTTACATTATTTATTGACCGCGTCCACTGCACTTTATGTATTTGTATGCATGTTATGAATTAGGTTAGGAAAAGAGAGGAGAAAATCTAGGGAATGAGAAAAATGTATAAGGTGAGAGAAGGAACAGAAAGGGATGTATAATGCTAATAAATGAATGAAAGAAATAGTAAAAAAAAAAAATAGTAATAAATAAATAAATAAAAATAAATAAATAAAAAATATAGGAAACAAATTATAATTAAAAAAAAATATATATAGATAAAAAAAAATGTATATTATGCTCATACATATTATTAATACTGTATAATTGTATATTAGTTTTGGACAATTGTCTGTAGCGATTAATAAGTATGCTGTGTTTAAAGCAACCCAATGTAATTGGGCAGCACCCTTTTATGATGATAAAGTGATTCTCTCTACGCATAAACACTTGAATTAATCGACGCCACTCCAGTTAACCCAAACGTTGCGCAGTTACGGATCGGAGATCTGACGGCTCAATCTAATTCACTCTCCACAGAAAATGTGCAAAACGCGTCTAAAGAAGTTTTCACTTTAAAAACGCATGTGCCAGGCAGGAGTAGATTCTAATTGCTATCACTGTACAATATATGTCTACCATTTTTAATTCTTCCGTTTCATATCGAACTGAAACCTTAGGGGATCATTCGCGTGGTAAAGTTGAAAGACAGAGTTGAATGAACGCTGCCATAAGGTCAGAAAAAATTATAGAGCCGTGTCAATGCTCATTGCCCCAAGGAATATTCATCAAAAGGATAATGAGACTACTGCGTTCCGAAATCCTTTGTCCTCAACTGTTCTTCTCTTCGCGATGTTTCGCAATAGGTCGAGAGAATTAACCGGGACACTGCGTTTTAAATTCGTTGGAACATAATGGAATGCTGTATCATTAACAGCAACTAAAGAAAGCTAGTCTATTCATTTACACTCCTCGCAGAATAAATTAACATTTAACTTCCTCTATAACCATAGGCCAAGCAGTCGTAGTAATAGGTTAATAATTTCCGCTCCGGCTATCAACCACTTAAGGTATAGGTCGCCTTATGCCATAACTCAATACGAAGTCCAATATAATTAAAAACAAATCTTGCCTGACATATATAAAAATAATCACCATGATACCATATTATCGAAAGTCTGAAAACGAATAATCACGACCAACATTTCTCTCAGATAATTCAATAAACTCCTATGGCACAGGGTGGATTGCTGTTGGACGTGAGGGGTAAAAATTAAAATAGTATGTTTCACCGTCATGACCTACGATTTTCAACGTTTTGGTTGCATTGGGTCATTTGATGATAGTTCAACCATACCATGACATCAATTATCTCTGAACTTGATGGAACTTTTGTTCCCTTTATATTACATAAGTAAGGGGCCATTCTCAATGTTTTCGTTATATCTCTTACAATATGTCTCGAATGTTTATTGATTGGAATATCAATTATTTCATGCGGACCTCGTCTCCATATTTTGTAATATTGGAGAGAAGTTAGGGATTAGTTAATAGATAATTAAGTAAGTATCAGTTTTATCAAATTCTATCCACTACTCTAAAATATATAATAACCACGTCCTGCAAACTGGCCTGTGTGTAAGTTTGAAACAAGTATTTAATATCCACCTAATCAAGACAATGACATTGTTTAAAAACTATTTAATTTTACTTGTGTTATTTTAATGGTATTTATGATTCGTTAGCTGTATTTTTTTAGCTATAGCTCAGTTAAAAATGCAATTCAAAATTTTTTTTATAGCCCAACATGGCCTGAAAATAATTTCTATTCAAGGTTGAGCAGTAAGTTAAAGTTGTGTATTGTGTGCACCAGATTTTTATTTTTTATTTTTTACGGATATAAGAAATCGGTTCTTATTGTTATAGGAAGTTTCTGTATTTGTATAAGATTTCGTACGGCACGAAATTGTACTTTAATCATTGCACCACACTATTATTTGCATTTCTTTTGAGATGAAAATACTAAGGTAAAAAGTAGGGAAATGGAGCGGATTTCTACAGGAGCTGGATGGACTCCGTTATCTGCCGTGTTATTTTAGAGGCAGCGGGAGAATATGAACAGGAAAAGACTTTCTCTCATTTCCTTTTGAATGGTCAGCAATTACGGCTTCTGACTTTTCCATAGTCATTGCTCAGGTTAAGAAGTCTTTAGAATGAAGTGTTATTATTTAAGTGTAGTTATTTGCATATCGGCGATGAACCTTTGTGTCCCAACTGAAACTGCTGCCATAAAAGAAATGTACTGTAAGTCTGATAATGAGAGAAAGAAGGACATTTTGGACATCCATCATTGGCGTCATATTTTCTAATATATTCATTATCTGTCATATTAGAGGGTATTAAGAGTTGTACTTTCAAATCTTAGCGTCGTTTTGAAATCTATTCCTAAAATTTTAATTTTTCTCTAAATCCTAGATTTTACGCTGAAAAAGTATTTTTTTTTTTAATATCTAACTTGGGTTTTTCAAAAAGAGCCGCTGAAACTCACTTTGATTGGGGAAAGTATGGAAAGTATTTTTCATCGCTGCCAATTTCTGGAATAGTTGCTGTTTAACGAAACAAAATAAAAGTAAACACTATACATAAATGTAATATTGAAAATGTCTATAGTTTTACGTGCGTAGCTCTGGACGTTACGCAGCAGCCTTTGTATCAGTGTCAAATGAAGGCCTAACTTTTGTTCGTCAAATGAAACACGAGGTATTGTACTTATGACAGAAACTCTTACAGTTTGATCGGGACTTTCTACCTCATCTTCCGTACTCATCAGACCTCGCCCCTTCCGATTATTACTTGTTTCATTCATTAAAAAATTCTCTCCGTGATAAATATAACAAACCCAAAAGCGAAATATAAACAAATTTCGATGAATATTTTGCAAATATTTCAACAATATCGGAAAAAGGGTGTAAGAGGCTTTCCTGAATAGAGCAGATCTGTTCATTCATAACATATCGATCAATCATAAACTATATTCCCTTCCTTACTACTTCGTGGTAATACACAAATAAACTGTCTCAAAGTAATTTAAATTTAATTTTTTTTTTCAAATCCACTAGCGAGGTCACAAAACGCTTTTTTTTTATTTTCTGTCACTTAAAATCAAACTGTTAACTGAACTATCCATATTTTTGGTTTAGTTTAAAAATGTTGACTTATCCCCTTTTGCACCTCCATGCCTCAAATATAGATTCTTATCTGTAGCCCCTGGCTCGTGGAAAACATTTACGAAAAAGGCGAGAGTAGTATAATTATAAGTGTTTAACGCATTGGTGAGAGTAGAAGGGAGATACAAAATTTGATGTAGTAAATTTGTAGCTCAGTAATTTGTTTATTGCCAGTAATATTTCATTGTCAGTAATAATTAAGAACTTCAAGGTTTATTGATTTTTTTTCAGAATTATTCTTAAGTGAAATGACAGCGAAACTTTAAAAGAACTGGTCTCTCTTAACAAATTTTGAAGGAGAAGTAAGTATATATGTTCTTAATATTTCCATTACATTGCTATCACTGTTCCAGTATCTACAAAATTATTTCCCCCAACCGTTAGCTTGATAGATTTCCCTCCAACTGAAGATGCGGTAATGATAGGACAGATTCAGAATCTCCTGGCTAATAAGAAGTCCTTTGTCATATCCTGGAATGGATACTGCCATTGGAGGAAGGAGACCCAGAACGAATCCTCACAGTTATAGCTTTGTACCGTCTCCATCCGTTAGCCTTTTCCTATTTCTTAGTCTCCTTTCCTTTTTGTCTGGGTAATCTTGGTCAAGACATCACCCATCCTAGACATCGCTGCTGGAATCGAAACGGAAGATTTGATATAAATAAAAAAACAAAAACAAATCGTTCAAAAATGATATATATATATATATATATATATATATATATATATATATATATATATATATATAATATATATATATATATATATATATATATATATATATATATATATATAGAAATTCTTCAAGTTAAAATAGAAATCCATAAAATACAGTTTTTATAATTTATAACAATATAAAAGTTCGAAACAACATACATTTGTAACTACCATCAAATTCTGTTTCATTTGTTTAGGCCTAAAAAAAAAATCATCTAAGGTTTGAAAATGTAGTAAGTCAAGGCAGACGATCACCAAACCCAACGTAAAAATAACAGAAAAACGTTTATAAAACAGAGAAAAACATTACGATGGCATGTAAAAGAGATCCTTTTTGTGTTGAACGTGTATAAAATTACATGTTCGTTACTGAAATTGTTCATTCGTACCCATCTATAACTACAATACACATAATCTAATATAATACACTACTAAATTGTAATATCAAAAACAGAAATTTTCTATATTCAAGAAATATTCGTTTCTGAATTTTTTAAATTTATATTATTTAAACTTTACAGACTACATTTGCTGAAGCCATAGGAGCCTGCAATGAAGAGAGGAGCTTTTTCTTTCCCTCAATATTTTTTTAAGGAGGGCCATCCCCCTATATTTCGCAGTCGTTTACTTAAAATCCACACAAAATGATTATTAAACCATATGGGTGACTATTATATTATATTGCAAGTAATAAACTGATTACCTCATGATTAGATTGGAGTGGGTATGGTACACTCATAGCCAAATCCGACGTAATCAAATCACCAATGCCGCGTAT
The DNA here is from genome assembly GCA_928085145.1 of Nezara viridula. NCBI lineage: Eukaryota > Metazoa > Arthropoda > Insecta > Hemiptera > Pentatomidae > Nezara > Nezara viridula. The sequence continues at coordinate 85,613,906 of OV725077.1, read as the reverse complement.
TGGAGAGACCCGTGAGTGTTTGAACCTATCGAATGGTGAGAGAGACCTACGTGTACAATTACGAAGCTACGAACTCGTCCCTCAATATCGTTGACTGCTCAGGAAAGATCACTGTTTGTAAAAAGGGAGAAAAGGGTATGTACAAAGGAGCAGCCTAAATTGACAATAACTGCTGCCTGTCGTCGTTTCGTTGCAAGAGTTTCTGTCATCGGCCGATTTCTACTATTAAACCTAAAATATAATATAATGTAATTTGATATTTATGGTGTTCTCTCTGAATTCTTGGTTTTTATGCAAAACATATTTTAATAATTTCACGATATCTATATCTGAATAAATTAGTCTTCTTTGTCGCATATTGACTTAAATTGAAACTCAAAGAAATAACCACTCAAAATGAATTCTATCCAAGAATATTTACTTTGAAACCAGATAATCAAATTATAAAATGTTCATAATAATATTCAATTGTTAATTGTTTTGCTGAAAAGTTAGATTTCCTATACCGAAATCAACTCAAGCGGTTTGTCCGGTTTGGTCTCAAGTGTATTATAATTTTTGTTACATGTTTAATGTATGTTTTTTTTTTCGTTCATTGTAGCAAACTATTTTGTGTTATTGTGCGAAGGTGGATAAATTTATTATTATCGTTATATAATAATTTTCAATAAAACGAACATAATTTGATTCTCGAGGATAAATAATGCTAATAGAGTTATTTTTGAGTTATGAAACATAGCACATGATTTTTTGTTGCTAAAAGTTAGATTATCCGAAACAATTTTTGTGAAGAGATATTTGATTATTCAAGAGAAAAATATGAGGTCCTGTGATCACAGGTTTGTGCTTGTTTTAGATTTGAGGAAGAGGTGTGAAAAATTCCAATATTCCCAGAATGGAAATAATTGCAGACATTAACTCCATATTAGAACCCATCTTTAATGACCAACGCATTAAATAATTTATCAATAAATATTAATTATTAATAAATAAATATTAGGTTACATCGATGAGGTTCGATAACAAAGTTTATGCTCTATCTAATAAAAGAGAATAACTAACCTCTCCATGTTCTAGCACTTCTGGAGGAATGACATGAGATCAGATAAGTTCAATCATAGCGCATATCTCGCATCAATAATCTAAGTGACCGTAACAGAATACAGAGAATCTATCTCTGTAGTAAACTTCAACATAGAATTAGGGTATTAGTGCTCTTCGGGAATTATCTAGAACCTATATTGCTTTTTATATTGTTGGTATAAGTTATTTGTATGAAACGATGCCATGTTTTGGAATCCTCTAACAATATACTAATACTAATTTTAATTTCTCATATTAAATATTTGCTGTTTAATGTTTAATTAATTTTAGAAAAGTATTTATTCAAGAACTCAGATGGTGTTATTAACAGTAATGCGAAATATCATTTGATTATTTTTAGGACATCGAATCGAGGTAATTTTTTTAAATGTACAAATTAGCCAAATGTCATCAGGCTATCGATAAACAATTTAATCATAAAAAAAAAATACAAATAACACAATAGAAAATTTCTGGAACACGCCATTTCATATCCCACCGAACAAAACAACTTAAACGCTTTAATAGTATAATCTTACGTCCATTAAAAATTCACTACACTTCATTCTTCAACACAAACCACTTCAATCTACTCATTCTATCAATTTTCTCATTCTTCTACCCTGATCGAAGTAGATTAAAAGAAAAATGGCTAGACATATGCTACGTTGGTCCTTATCAATAAGTAAATCGAGACCATTATCAAGAAAAATAACAGAAACTAAACAATTACATGAAATTTGCTAAATGTGCTATAGAGCATTTGAAAATGGCGTCCATTAATCAAATAAATAAATATATGTAATTAATCGTAATGAATCTAAGAAGTTTGTGATCAAACTCTTTTAAAAAAGCCTAGGGAAAGACTTGAGTTATCAGATGTTTCAGTTGTTTGTTAGGAGAGAGATGTTTGTGATTCAGTAATAAAGAGCTGTAGTCTCTAGATCATCACTACCACTCTCCTGGTTATTTTTGAAAACGGTTATTTAATATTGTTTTCACTGATTCTGTTTTCTTTTTCCCCCACTATTACCTCTGATAACTTATTATTGATAAGAAATTTTTGTTTGACTCAACGAAATAAATCATTCTCAACAAAGTCTTGAAAAGGAAAGTTAGAGTCATCACTAGTTTCTATCAGATATTCATATTTTATTTTCCCACCATTTATTTGTATTAAAAAATTTGAGTAAGTACAAAATATGATTCTCACGATTAACAAAATAAAAAATACTTCAATATTTACTGTACAAAGTACTAAAATTGTTTAGATTTTTGTTATTAAAAGTCAGGAATTTTTCATATATATTTTTGTATTTTTTTCCCCTCAATAATCTAAAAAACATTTCTTATACTTTATAGAAGTCAAGAAAAGATATGGAATAATATTTTAAAATGCATTATCCTGTGTAAGTTGTCAAAATAAAACTTGTTAGCCTTTGATATGGAACCCATGACAGATCAAGAAAATCGTTCAAAATATAAAAGGGTTGTGTTATAAATAACAAATGTATAATATAGTCATTAACTCATCTTGCTTCCTCACTATCGAAGGTCGAGAGGCATTGTATTCGTGCAAGAGATTAAAAAAAAATTTCTTGCTCAGAATCGTAAATTTCCACTCGCGTTTTACGTTTCAGACATCAAGGATCAAATTTGGTCCGGCGTCTGTCTGTAGTCAAACCGATGTAACGGGCATATCACCTATTAACTTTCATACGGTTTTCATGAAATTTTTAGGGATTTTGTGGGGTGTTGATGGTCCCATATCCATTTTATCCACCATCTCCGGTTGCACACGCGTAAATGAATCCTTTTTCATATATATATATATATATATATATTTCAGAAACAGATAATTCTGTTTGGCTCAAAGTAGAACGAAAGGTGATTTGGGTAAAATAATGATTCCATATCTATTTTACTAATTCCATCATCTACTTTCTTATACATGTGAAAATGCGTTTTCTTGATCCTTCTATATCTCAAAAATCACTTGTTGGCCCAAATTTGGAGGGAAGTTAGAGACCAGTTAACAGATAATTAATTAAGTATCAATTTTATCAATGTTTATTCACTACTCTCAAAAAAATAGACTTCCGCTTTCGGGTCAGTAAATGTATTATTTGATACGCCTATAGTTTGAAAATGGCTTTTCAATTTTATCTAAACTTAGATGAAATGAGAAGAATAGTTTAAACATTATCTAGTATCAATTTCATTTAATAATTAAAATTAATATAAATAACTGTTAACAATATAATGGCAGTGGAATGTGGAAGGTATTGATCACATGAAATATGGGTTAGGTTAATAAAATATATTTATATGGTAATAACATTTTAGGTTTTATTCAAAAAGTTAATTTATATTGTTTTTTGAATTTCATTATCTGTAAATTTATTTAATTATTAGTTTTTTTGGTTAGTAAAAAAAATTCTTATTTGTGATTTTGTTTGTTTCTATTGAAATTCAACAAGTTCGTTATGGTCTCGATTTCCTCCTTAATCATCAAAGTTTTGTGGACTTCAGACACATTTTTATATTCCAGCTTAAATTAGTTAAGTTCCGAATGGGGGAAAATGTTGGTCTCGTTAACTCCGAACTAACAAAAAGTTTAGTTTTTCCAATGGGTGTTTAGTTCTATTCATTTCACTAGTGAAATGAACATACCTAACAACATACATAACATAATAACATAACGTAACATAACATAACATAACATACCTATTAAGTATATATAGCTACTATTAGTGCAAAAGGTTGAATGTAAAAATTTTCTATTTCTGTTATATTTGTGCTGAATGTGACATTTCATAGCGTACAACTGTTATAATAGTCTGGTACTATGAAAAATAGCGGAGAAAAATAAAAAATAAAATTACATGAAGAAAACATAAAGAAATAATTAGCTCTCCTATAAAACACGTCGATATTACATATGACCTTTTGCACTAACAATAGCGATATACATATTCAGTATGTAATGCCATTTTAATCACTATTCATCAAATAGGCGATTTGCAAATGTGGAACTCTTCCGCATTTTAGTATACGCTGATGAACAAAATTGGTGGTTATCAAACGCACGAATGTTAACGAGTTATTGAAAACGGCTTCTCCCGTTTTTTTTTTAAATTAAGTTGCGTACTATAGATGAGACAATATTGTTTATTTAAGCTTTAATAAAAAAAAAAAAATAATGATACATATATATACACATAAAAAATAATTGTATACTATGCTCATAAATATTGTTAATACTATATAATTGTATATTGATTTTTGAAAATTGTCTGTGACCATTAATAAGTATGTGTTTAAAGCAACCCAATGTGATTGGGCAGCACCCTTTCATGATAATAAAGTATTTCTCTCTCTATACCATTTAATATTTGTATTTGTTTTATCCCTTTCGTCGGCTCAAGACTCCCACTGAAGTCCTATTCTGCATTTGTATATTTCAATACAAATTTTTACTCCATGCTCGCCATCTTTTTTTCTTTGTACGAAAAAAGATAACGTGATCTTAGACATCTGGGTAGAGGGGTGCGTTCCTGAAGAATGGTTTAAAACTATTAAAATATGTATTAAGAGTAAAGAAAGCATAATAATTATTGAGAATTAGTATTATATTTTTGAAAATATGTATGAGGTTAAATAAATTTTATATATAAACAGCCTCATATGAAGCATATTACAAGAAAAATTTCGAATTATAAAGAAGGGTAGTAAATATTCTAGTTCAGATTGATTATAGAACGTCTCTGACCCTCTTGTTGCGAAAAGGATTTCGTGTTATCGAGCTATCAATATACAGTATTTTTTTCGATTTACCGAAGTTAATAACTGAAGAGTTAGGATTGTAGAAAAATTCGAATTATCAAGAGTGGAACCTACATCCTGTATTCATACTGTTCCGCTTATCTGCAGACGACGCTTATTTGAGGCAGTAACGGATTGGAATGAAGAACTGAAGTGAAAGGGAATGACTGTTAATGAGCGCTGGACGATGAAAAACGCACTAGAATCGTCGCTATTGAGATTCGAAAGAAATATTTTAAGAAGGATTATGGAACCAAAGGGCATCAAAGCATATGAACAAAGGCTGGACATGTATGATGGACGTTATAATGTTCCACGCATGAATAATATTGAAGTCTCCAAATTGGTACTAGAAAAAAAATATTTGATCGTAGAAGATTTGGAAGACCTTGTCAGCAGTCATTGATGGATTGCGTAGCAGTAGATGCTTAGAAGCTATTCGGAATGAAAAATAGGAAGGCAGCAGCACAAAGCAGAGTAGACTGGCGGCTCCGACTGTGGGAAGCCTTGATTCTCCAATGAGTTGTTGAGCTATCGAAGAAAAAGTTATATTGGTTACTTTTTTTAATTTTACAAAGAAAACTAAATCAATTAAATTTGTAATTCAACTGTTTCTACATACCTAAGCATAATGAAAAACGGTACTCTACAACTGACCGAAAACTATCTGTGAAGGGAAAAGTAATTTCGGTTTAATTTAATACTTAAGAAAGTTGAATAATCATCTAATTATTTATGATGAAACGTTTGCAATTATACTTTCACATAGAAAGTTCCCTTGTTTAAATGATTCATAGATAAAAATTACTAGGAGTTATTACTTAAACACTTTTCTCTTAGTCTTACTTAAAGAAGAGTTTTAAATTAGAAAGACAAATATTACAGATTAAAAAAAACAAAAAAATACTTTTTTTACTGTATTGATTTATTACTATAAAACGGTGCTTTCTAACGAAATATTTTCTAATCCAAGAATGACAAAACACTAAAATATGCTTCAAATGCACAAGTTTAGGAAATTGGTCCAGGAAAAGAGTCACAGTCGACGACCCAATAACGAATATTTTTAGGAACTTTGGCAACAACAATATCCAAGTATCATTATGATGGAAATGGCTGTTATAAATAATGAATAAATTGTTGATTTTTTTTTTGTGTTGATTTTATTTTTTTGTAGAAAACCTTATAGTTTGAATCGGAATGCTATGCAATCCCTTGTGCGACTCAATAATTTAATAAGTTCCATCGTTCATATTTAATTATAAAACATGAATTTACTAAAATATTCCTGGGTTTGACCGATCCCTTTCCGACTTTTTGCATAATAACTTGATGCTCTAATATTTTTATTTTTACGAAAGTGTTCTTTTCTCCATTTATTTATTTTTATTTATTTAATAAAGTTATGAAGAAGTTTTATTTATAATAAATAATAAAACAATTAAAGATGTTTATCTTGACATTAAAAATAAAAACTTTTACTGAAATGGCATTAGCTTTAGATCTCTTCAGTGTCTTTTTGACTCGGATAGGTGGCATTGAATAATTGATATCTCAGTTTTTTATTTTTCATCTTTTCATATTTCATTTCTTATTGAGTAAGACGGACAGCTTTGTGACAGGTTCATTTCATGTCAGGATGTTCACTGTAGTCTGGTGCCACTGGCAAAATAACAATTTAAAAAAATATTTATAACCAGCTGGTCCTTGTGAAGAATTCGTACAGTACATTGAGGTGAATAACACCATCAACAACAAACTCAAATAACAAAGTAATAAGAAAATTAAATTACTAAAAGTATCAGAAGATTGATAAATCAATTAATTTTCCCTTGCCAACTATAATCGACCAAGGAAATGAAAATAGACCAGTACATTGATATATCGTAAAAGAAAATTTAAGAAAAATATTAATAACTACACATTTTGGACACTTTGAAGCCCTGAAATTAGAAAAAAAATAAATTTTCTCAGATAACTACTTCAACACTTTAAATGAAAGTTTTGGGTGCCTAGCTATTTTTGGTAAATACAAAGAGTTTTTAAAACAGAATCTTTCACAGCAGTAAATAATTGATTAAATGCTGTTTATAAAATACTATATGAGGAGTTGATCGGGGAGGAGGGGGGGAGGGTGCGGTCAAATTAATACTAAATTAAACAAGTAGAATTATTTAATTTTTGCCGACGTTTCGACCCACTTTGCAAGTCTTCACCACGGCAGGATGTAGGGTGTTTCAACTGCCTCCCGCAGTGCTACATCCTACGCCCTGATGAAGACCTGCACAGTGGGTCGAAACGTCGGCAAAAATTAAATAATTCTACTTGTTTAATTTAGTATTAATTTGACCGCACCCCCCGATCAACTCCTTCTCATATTATATCAACGGTCAACCATCTCTACATCATTATAAAATACTATACTTTACTTGTGTAATATTTATTTTAGAAAATTATTCCAAACTAATTCATAAAGATTAGCTCTCGTGAATGGATGGTTGTTCTCATCAATACACACCCAAGAGACCTGAGACCTAAGGACCCTAGATAATTCAAATGTAGCCTGCTCCCTATCTGTCCCTCTATCAGAAGTAATGGACTCTTCACTATCTCCCCCATTAAGGCCGCGGTGAAAGTGGAGACAAACTGCTGTCCTGAAGGCTCATTCCTGGTGTAGGCGGCCCTTATAAGGCATTTATCTAAGATGGAATTGATTGGCCTTTAGCTCATCAGCATTGGATAATAACCATCTTGTGTTCTGTACAATTTTAATGGAGGGGAGAGTCTGATGCAAGCCCGTCACACAGTGGAACAAACGCTCGATTCTCTGAACATGGATTTTCCACCCATATTTTATGTTATTGTAATTTTAATGGAATTCATAACCAATGTAACTTTTCATACCGTTTCGAATGGTAAAGTGCGTTTCTTGGCAGTACGCGTATGTTTTTTTGTTCTTGTTCTTTTCCTAAAAAATTGTAAATCAGCCGAGTCTAATTTAAAAAAAAGAAGAAATGAAACTTGAAACGAAAATCTTCTGCAACCACTGTATATTTTAAAAATAGGTTAAAAAAAAATTCTCTACTTATCTACTTATCAATTTCTATCGTATATACTGTATGATATAATGAAGAAAAACTGCAGGTAGAGAATAGAACAGATCTTAAATCAGTATTATAACAATCTGTCTGTTGGACATTGGTTATAGTGAGGTAGGATGACATTCACACCATATGTACAAAAAAATAAAATAAATAGAACAAAATAATAATCAAAAGTATATACAATAGACAATAAAATAAAATAACCTAAAAAATAAGAAAATTAAAACTAAGGAAAAAAAAAAAAAACACATGCATACCTATATACAATCAGGCGAGGGAACTCCAGGAGAACCCTGCGCTACTCTCCCAACCGCGTCACTGGTACTAAAGCCAGCGGAGATTGGTCGAGAGCACTTTAGCCACATACACACATGTCTTGAGTGAAGAATCTGGCCATTGCCAGAACTCCAATTTATATAATCTACAAAAGGTCGCGAGGCCACTGCCGTTTCAACCTTCTTGGAGGATTATAGGGATGGGAGATGCTTGATAGGGATTGTGCAAGAGGATTTGGGTGGTAAGTAAGGTTCTGGTGAAATTTGGAGAATTTTTCTGGGATAAGGTCTAGGACAAATGGGATGTTAAGGTCATGATGTAGGGTTTTGTTGGATACATAGAAAGGAGCATCGACTATTGTTCGAAGGACTTTAGACTGGAAGGATTGGATGCGCTTGATGTTAGAAAATTTTGCTGATCCCCACAGTTCTAGTCCGTAAGTCCAAATAGGTTTCAGTATTGTCTTGTAGATCAGTAGCTTGTTTTCAATGGAAAGTTTAGATTTTCTGCTTAGTAGTCGGTATAGTTGGCCGTATCGTCGGTTGAGTTCTTGTCTTTTGAGTCTAGTATGCGGGTTCCAAGTTAGTCTTCGGTCTAAATGAAAGCCAAGATACCGGACTGTGTCTGAATAAGGAAGCTGGATGGAATTAAAGAGTACTGGTGGACAGGAATTGCGTCGGAGTGTAAAGGTAATATGTTGGCATTTAGATTCATTAACTTTAATGCGCCAGTTATTACACCAGTGCTCAATCAAGGTGAGGTGACTTTGGAGATTTAAGGATGCTATTTCGGGATCAGAGTTGGATGATAAGATTGCGGTGTCGTCAGCGAATGTTGCAAGAAAAGTATCGGGATGAACAGGGATGTCAGCAGTAAAGAGGAGATCTTAAAGTCTTGATATCGTTGTCTGATTTCTTTAAATTTAAGTGCTCTCATATTGTCACGAGCCATAAATTTTGTTTTAAATTTTATTCAATTAAATGATGTTTCAGTTTAACGAAAAGTAAAATTTTTATTAAATCATACTTCGGCCGCATAAAAAATATGTTTTTATGAAAAGATATATCGATTTAGTAAACAATGATATTTTATATCATTTCAATATATATATAACTAATTTAAGACGAATGTTACATTTTTTACAAACACATGAATAGTTATATTCAAATATTATTAAGTACTAAAGTGGGACCTTACATTTTCAAATAACACTCCTTACATTACCTTGTTACAATTATTGTTTGAAGCCATTTTTTCGAGAAAATAAATACAATTTTTCTGATTATTGAGTTTCTAAAAAATTTATCAATAAGAAAAAATTAAATCTAAAAACAAATTACTTAATAAGACTGGTTATTATTGTTTTGTCTTTGTTTTAAAACCTTCTGAATAAACTTTAAATAATTATTTTTTTTTAGTTATTTATTTAGAAATATAACAATCTGTCACGTGGACAAAAATTATAGTGACACACGATATAACACATTCGTACCATATATACAAAAAATATAAAATTAACAAAAGCAAAATAATAATCAAAAACTATGTACAATAAAAAATAAAGCAACCTAAAGAATAAAACAGCCTAAAGTCAGTATAAATTAAAGTGCCTAACTGTTAGACAGATTTATAAAAAATTTACTATTAAAATAATTTGAAATTGTTTGAAAACAGACTATTTTAAAATCATTATAGTATATGTATATGTCGAAGCGAGTACAGCTTGGATCCATCAAGGATTTCATATCGCCTGCTAGGATATCGACAAGCCCTACAACCTGAAAATCAGAAGCACTTATTTCAATTTCTGAGAATACACAATGACTACAGACATATTTAAACAATAAAATCTTCATACTCAGAACGTAAATCAGAAATAACCTATGCAGCTGTAACAACACGTTCTTTAAACAAACATCCTAACAACATACACATCTAAAAAAAAATACAACACGATTCCTACAGACATGTTGTAATGTAATTCAATAACCAGTAAGGAGCCTCTAATCTATATAGTTTCACACTACATCTAAAATATAATCAAATAAATAAATAAAATCATTAAGGAAATTTCGAATCGTGACCTATGCCGCGAGTTTTGCCTTAGTACGAGTTGCTAAGTTCTGCTCCCATTTTATTTCCTATTTTATTTTTAAAAATACATAATATATAATTTTAATTAATAAAAAAAATATACTGTATGTACATAATTGAAACCATTCACTAAATCATAAATGTAGAGCCGAGGCGTGTGGCCTCTGTGACGTAGTTACGTCCTCCAAAATTTTTGTGCGATATTTACTAATGCTATAATTAATTAATATTTAACTAGTGACAATTTTGAAATTATTATAATCAAGTTTAATGTATGCATGTGTGAAAACAACACATTTAGCGATAAATAAAAATAACAACTGTGAAATATTAAGAATTATCCCCCCATTAGAACTCCCTGACCTAACTGCAGTCTCTAATGTTCAAAATGTTTCTCACTTGTGCACTGTACCAAGTATTATCAGAGAAAAAAGAGACAAGACCAAAGAGACATGGAGGCAAAAAAAAGTAATTTTCACAACAACAGACATACATGGCATAAAACCTCAACAGTAGTTCTATCAAATAAGACTCAACTCAGAATAACAGATATTAAGCAGAAAATATGCATTGACATCTATTCTTACCTCTTAAAAGTCGATTAAAAAGTCTCATAAAATCTCACATCAGCGTCTTATTAAAATTATTATTTTTTTTTTTTAAAACTTATATTATGATATTTACAACTGTATTACTATGAATACATCAAGTAAATGTGTACATAAGAATATTATCACATGAAACACGCTTGTTGAGAAACTACTCATTGGTAGCACTCTAATAATTTGTCAACATGAGGAGATCACGAGGTCATCTTCTTTTCAGACACCTCGGAGGGTTGGTTATCAGGAATCGAAGAGGAAGCAAGGTTAGGAACAAGAGGATTCGGATGGTTATGAAGTTTATTATGGAAGGATAGGTATCTGGATTTGGCCAAATCGGAAACATATGGAACATTCATTAAAATTATTAAATATTAAACAAATAAGGAGTAACAAAAATATATATCTTTTTAGTATAGAACTTCTAACTGAAATTCTCGCTTCATTATTATTACTATTATTTTAATGATCAACCGTTCTCTAGACATAAGGAAGATAGCGGGAAGCGAAAGAACGGAAGTAGCGTACAGGATATAACATATTAATTACACGTTATCTAAGATATCTTAGGTGCAAGCACTCTTTAGAGCTTAATTTGTTTATGTTTATAATTATATTTCATTTCTTCTTCTTAGAATTCATGAGTAATATCTACCTCCTGAAGAATTCAATTATTTGTGAACGGTATGGTGATATATTATTTACTTAAAAATGTTCTCACATTCCTGCTAATATCAAGCAAAACTGCTTCTTGAGGCAGATTCAAGCGCTATAGGTCAAGGCTAAGATCTTCTGTTCCCTCTCTTGTGCTTTTCAATCCGAGATCATTTGAAGACATAATTATATGGGTCCAATCAATCGAGACGGGATGAATTATGCTATTTTTTTCGGCTGATACTTATATTATATTTAAGTTTTTTATTTATTTATTTTATTTTATTGTGTATTAATACAGTCTGCCAATCTAAAGGGCATTGGTACTAGGGCTATAGTATTCATTCACACAATATGTACATAAGAAAGGAAAATAAATATAAATAACCAAGTAAATTGTTTTGTATATAGATTTTTTTATTATTTTGTATGTAGTATGTTTAACTAATATTTTCTTTGCTTATTTATCTTTATTTTTACTTTTTATGTTTGTTTTTATTTAGACCGGACATAATATTTTAATTTTGTTATTCTAAAGGGACTTTGTCCCAAGATAAAATTATTTTCGATTCTATTCTAAATATAAATAACCAAGATATTTAATTTTAAAAAATGAAAATGTTGCTATTTATGATCTGTTGAACTAGACATCTGTTGAATAGGTTAAGGGAGGATAATAGCTTTATAATCTTAGATGCTTCAGGTAATATAGAAAAAAATTGTTTGATATTTTTAATAAATAAAAAAAAATTTCCAGATATGGCTTCTTTACCCTCAGTAATAAACTTCTACACTAAACGAGTAGAAGACGTTCAGGTGTACCTGTCTCCTATTTCTTTCTATTGGGATATTTTCTAATAATTCAAGCTAATCCCTTATTAAATAAATTGCTATTTCAACAGTCGTGGTAAAATATGAACCTTTATCAGTAGTTTATGTTGAATAGACTATCTTAATACTATTATGTTATATATAGGGATGATTGGGTATGTGATTTTGACAGTGGTCATATTAGCGAAACTATAAGGGATTGTCGATATTGTGCCTATCTAAACGTATTTAATAGTATTGCTAACGCATCGCGCGACATTGACACTAGTATGTACAGATAGTGTAATGAGTGTTTTTTCTCGTTATATCTTAAACATAAGTTGTTAATTAGCTGTGATTAACGTTAGTATATATATATATAGTTTAGTTATATATATATATATATATATATATATATATATATATATATATATATATATACTAACTAAATATATATAACGAGAAAAAACACTCATTACACTATCTGTACATACTAGTGTCAATGTCGCGCGATGCGTTAGCAATACTATTAAATACGTTTAGATAGGCACAATATCGACAATCCCTTATAGTTTCGCTAATATGACCACTGTCAAAATCACATACCCAATCATCCCTATATATAACATAATAGTATTAAGATAGTCTATTCAACATAAACTATTGATAAAGGTTCATATTTTACCACGACTGTTGAAATAGCAATTTATTTAATAAGGGATTAGCTTGAATTATTAGAAAATATCCCAATAGAAAGAAATAGGAGACAGATACACCTGAACGTCTTCGTTTAATATATATATGTATATGTATATAGTATATAGTCGTGTGGGTATGGTTGTGAAATATTTTCTGGCCATGTTTAGCACAAGTAATTATTTTGCTCTTAGATAGCCAAAAGACAACGCTTAAAGAAGATCGAAAGTTGATCCTTACACAAATGTTTATGCTTTATTAATTAAAAGCGATTTAATCATTCTATATTCTTATGTATTACATTACATGTGATTTCATACTATTCAGATTGTTTTTGAACATGTCACTGCCGATCCCAAGCACTGTCCCAACCGTCCTTGGGGTGGGGTTGGTTGTAAAATTTTCCTTTTTTTTTTTTCTAATTTTCTCCTATGAGATGACATTGTACATGCCGGCAAAATTTTAATATTTATACGTACTCAAGCGTGCACTTTACTATAAAAAACATCTTTCTTCTGTCTAATTGGTATACTAACAACATATAGGAAGATTAAATGAAAATTGTCACAACCGTTCCCAGTCTCACCGACATATAAACATGTTAGGTAATTTTGCTTGTAAATCGAATCCTTTGTGGAGAAAAACTATGTAATGTGAGGCTTTTCTAATGAGAGCGTGTACTAGTCATTGTTTTTACCAATAGTATATTAATAAAATATTTTTAACGGGGAGGAAATAAAAAAAAAATGCATCTTATAAATTAACTGAAATAAATGATTTGATACATAAAAAATATTAATATCTTAAAATGTGATATTTATTCACTATACAAGTACTTAAATTAACGCCTTGAAGTAATACCAGGAATCAAAAATTGTTTAATTATTTTTTTTTATACAATCGTGTATCTGGACAATGTAAGTGATTCCAATTCGGAAATGAATGTAGCATCTGTTCTCTTCCATACTGGCTTTGTTGTTGTCTTAATTAATTTTAGTTAAATTTGTGAATTTAGACACCTGATTTTCGCATCAAGTTTCTTAACATTTGTTGATAAAATAATAATTATCAACTGTTTATAAATGATCACATTCGCCAAATTTAATTATTTATGTCATAATTATCTTAGGTATAAAGCATGAAATTTTTCTTTTCCGTATATGTCAATTCACTCATCTGTCCAACGCTTCGGAATTTTTGTCCATCTTCAGAGACATTTCTTTTCACTGTTAGAACAACATAACATTATTAATATTTAATAAAATGTTTTCCTATATTTACATATATTTGTTTAAAATATATTTACAATTATTTTTTTCTTTATCTTCTTAATATTTTTTCTTTATCTCCTGTTCTTCTAATGCATGATACTAAAATTTGTCTATTTTTTTTCTATTCTTTTTAACAATTTTATACCGCATGTAGTCAATTTTCATCTTCACATTCCTGGTTATTTAAGTGGACTTTGTTCAAATCCTTTTATTCCATCAACCCCTCTCTCTTACATTAGTTTGTTTGTGTCTACACCTGATTATTGTTTTTAAATTTTATTTAATTTATTTATGATCTGTGTATAGTGGTTATTTAGATTTTTCGTATCTGTTTTATAGTTCATTGTTTTTTTCTATATAATTATCATTTTAAAAAACACGACACTCTTTTGCTAAACATAATTCTTTGTATTATTTCCGACGCTCTGATTATAATGGCTTTCTCCCTATCATGTTTTATTCTAAAGCCTCTAGGGTTTCAAAAATAAAATAACTTATTCTTTCCAGGTGTTTTTTTGTTCTGATAAATTATTAAGGAAAACTTGATAATTCTCTTCAATTAAAACAAGAGATTTAGAATCGTTAATAGAGAACATGGTTGAAATAAATGTAGAAACAGAGATTACTATATCTGCACCAATAAACATTATTTAGAAAACATAGGATAATGGAGTCAAAACTTATTCAAGTATCACCGGATATTTGTATCTTTTGGCGGGTTTCCATGAGGACTATCCATTCTGACCATCTACAATAGAGACATCCATATGGAAAAATGATGCTAGTTATTCAGGATACCGATCTTCATATATCGGATTCTCCTTTTTTGAATATTGTGCTTTTGAAATCAATAAATAGAATATACAATACATATTATATGATCCGGCGCACGCCCGGGCTATTCAAGGCAATAGTGGGGCAGAATTTAAAATATCAATAGTGAATATTTGTCTGGAAAATGACATTCTATACTATGCTCAGGACATTCAGTCAAGATAATTTTATTGGGTTAGCCGAAGTTTCGACCCAAACAGCTATGTCATCCTTAGAGCTAAAAATTTACAAAATATAAAATAACATTAGTAAAATAATACATATAAAAGTGTAAGAGTAATAAGAGTGCAGAATAACTGTTATAAGATAATAATAAGTAATAAGAGTAAATAGGTAAGATAAAAAATAAATCAGCAACATGATAAATGTAAAAGTATGCAATAGTAAAAACATTAAAATATGATAAGAAAATGATTTTGTGATATTAATAAATGAAAACGTAAGTATATCAAAAGTAAGAATTAAAAATAACAAATTATTATTGTGAATATCAAGAACAAAAACAATTCAATTAATAGGAAGTATGCAAAAAGAACGCATATAAATAAAAATTAACAAATATGACAAAAAAAAAAAAACCTATAAATATAGACACACAGTTTAATAAATGTAAATAGTTTGTTGACAGTTATTTACTAATCGAGACAAGCTAACTAAATAAATATATCTTGACTGAATGTCCTGAAAATTTTGTTTCATCCATATAACTTATCAGTCGACTATATACTCATCTCTTATGGTTCTATTATTGTTGTCATAATCAGATGGTCAGGGTGGATAGAGAATTTCACAATGGAGAGTTATGGAGGGAAAATGGATGATTCGAAGAAAATTTCCATTGTAGTATTTTTTAGTGCGTGAATAAGGACAGGGTTCATGTAGGAATGAATTAAGGAAATTATAATAATAAGGTGTTACGATTAATTAATTTTTCAGGATAACATCTTCCTGATTTTTAGCTTTATTTACTGAATAATGCATTCCAATAGCTTATTTAAATTTGTTATTCTGTCCAAGTAAGTTCTTAATAAAAGACTTATCTTAGTAAGGCTCATCAATGCTCATATCACAAGTTGCTGCATTGATACCTCCTCCACCGCACCATGTCTAATCCCCTAGTCCAGCCTTACGTCTACACTCAAACCTATATCTCGGTCTACCCATCGAATTTTTAGCCATTAATTTGGCTATGATAAAGTTTAAATTTCTTGGCCATTCTTTTTAATATTATTTATATTTTATTCTGTTTAACCGAAGATCACCTCTCTGGATTTGACTTCATGGCTAGCAGTGTTTTTTTTTTTTTTTTTTACAAGACCATCCAGGATCAAGCATTCGCATTAATTAGATATCAATCTCAATTCCATAAAACCTCCTTTTTTTCTTCCTCGTCGGCCCAAGACTTTTCTTGAAGTCTTTTATTGCAATATTGTTCCTTATTCTAGGTGCTTCCTCCTTTAATTTATGTTTTCTTATTCAACTGTTTCTAATTTTGTTCAAAAATAGTATGCTATTCATCATTGTGATATTTATTTCCAAATTGTTAAAATAATAATATTGTATATAATATTTTTCAATAAGCATTCCATGGCCGTACAGTGACCCCAAATGTATTTAATCGTGTGTCCATCCCCCTTCCTTACGGCTTCCTCGCCGGTCGTGATGCACAGATAGGGAACTGATCCCCGAAACCATTAGCGACCTGTCGCAACACTCTGGAACTGCTACCTTCCATTGCTGCGTGAGGAAAGGTCTGCACGGCTTCCTAGATAATACAGTTTCCGCTCATTAAGACCTCTTCCATTTAGATTGCGAAACCTTTCTCTTACAGAAACTTCCATTCTCTGCCGTAGAACATTAGCGCTAATGGTGTTCCGATTTTTCCTTCCGTTCCTTACAATGGAATACATTGTTCCTCTCAGTTGTGTCTTCGGAATTGTAATCAGGTTTCAGAGGTAGGTCTCGGTGACATTGCTCCTTGTGATGTTTGTGTGATGTTTATACATCTATAAACTTGTAAGCTTATTTATAACTACCAAATGTTTATGATTTTCAATTAGTTTTTAGCATTAAAGTAATTAAAATGTTTACTTATATAATTTTTATCTATTTTAATTAATTTTAATAGCATTAAATTATGAATTGAGAAAAAACATCCAATTATTTTTAGTAATTTATAGATAAATAGATAGATAGATAGAAAAAAAAACTTTATTCTAGGACTAAGTCCCTTCAGAATAACAATAAGGTACAAAATAATAGAATATTAACTGGACACGGAATGTTGTAACAATATATAAATTGAATAAAAAGAAAATAAAAATGTGAAAGAAATATAGATTGATAGTAAATTAGATAGATTAGAGTGAAAAAAAAACTTTATTCTAGGTCTAAGTCCCTTCAGAATAACATTAATGAGTTACAGAAATAATAAATATTACTGCCGAAAGTTTGAAACAATAAATAAAATTGATAAAATAAATAAAAAGTAACGAAAACCTTAGGTCACAAGCTATATACAATACAGATAAGAACTATGTATAAAAAAAAAAGAACAGAGTCATTTAAAATTATGAACAAAACAATTAAACTATAACAAATCACTTGAACTATTAACAAAATTATATTTAAGGGTTTAACACAAAAACATACCACTTTGAGAAATGAAGAACGAAAAATAAGATACAATGAGTTCATTTCATTGTTTATATAATACCATAAAAAGAACAAAACAAAAAAAAAAAAACTTACTTGAATATATAAATATAAAAATAAACAGTTACTTATAATTGAATAAAAAAAATAAAAAAAGAAAAAATGTAGGTATTGAAAATGCCTACGTCGAAGTAGGAAATGCATGAACTATCTCTTACCAAGTCGGTTATATTATAATTGCTACACATTACATAATAATATTAATGGTAGCTTTTATCAGACTGGTTTTTTTTTAGACAGAATTGGAATAGAGAGTTTGTTTGAATGTATACTGGAAGGCCGTCCGTTTGTGATCGGATGGGATTTCCAAACAGGTGGACAGAGCGGCTATAAAGGAATTTTGGCTAATGAGGCAGATCTAGAGGAAGATGTATATAGGACAGAGGGTCGGATCTTGTAGTGAGGTGAATGGATTTAGACTAAATTGAATAGGTTTGTAGGCATAAGAAGGACGAGATCGTAATGATTCGATCTAAGGGAAAAGTGCCATAGAATGATGTGTCTTCTTAAGGAGGGGAATAGCCACCCTAACTCAGGTAGTGGTGGAGACACGAGCGTTCTCGGGTTCCAATCAAATCTTACAAGCAATTCATAAGTCTTTTAAGAGTCGATCACGCAGTTCCACCGAGAGGCATCGTACAAACCAGCACAGCTGTCGTCCCAAAGTGGGGAAAGATAGAGAGGGGAAACTAGGAATCTACTGGTTTTGGGTATAAGAATGGCGGAAGTGATGGAATAGTTTGAGGGTAGAAATTGCACGGCGGGATATATGAGAGATATGATATATCCCTTTATAATAAGTAATATCATATTATGTCATCGGGTTTCCAGTCTCTTCTTCCGTTTTTGTTTTTATCATACTGTTTTACTTTAATTAGGTAATTATATTCTTTATAATTAATCAATTAGATATGGATCCGTCCCTATTATATCGAAGGAAGTATTTCATTACTGCAACATTTTATTGTCAACAAATTTTGTTATATGAACGGTTTCAACCTGTTCGATTTGAATTATGATTGCCTGTGTCATACCCATGGTGAGTATATGACCGAGGGCATTTGGGTAACTGGATTAGATCAAAAACATCTATAGAAAAAGACGAGATTCAAACACTCAAAACATTTTCAGGTTTATACTGAAAATTTTTTTTCGAACACAGTATGTTCCAATCTATCAAAAGAAAAATTAAAAGTACTTAAAACAAAATTTACTTTTAGTTCCTTCTTAATGAGGTGTAAGTAAGCAACGTAATCTGGATCATTATGCCTGAAAGTTTGTCCCTGCTCATTGTTTGTTTTAACTGAAAGCGATATGAAACCTAGTTTAATTTTGTTGGATGGCTGTAGCAAATGATCCAACAAAATACATTAGGTTTCATATTGCTTAACTATTGCTTTCCTTAAAATGCCATAGGGCAGTCTTGCCATATTATATTGTACTTACATATGTAATAGTTAAAAAATAAAATTACGGAGAATCAGAGTGTAATTTTGTGGTTAGAGGTTCCAAACGAAAACGGACATTCTTTTTGTATGTCATTTTTTATTTTGTTGTGCTATTTCTTCTTATGATTCATTTTATCTATTTTCTCCTTTTCTTTTGGCTGCGTTTGTGCGAAAAAACATACTTAGACATTTTGGCGGCATTTGTAAGCAATGAAATTCAATTCCAATTGAAATTAATCTAAAACATTTTCAGCAATAATGTAACAGCGATGTCAAATTATAATGAATCTTAATTAAGAAAAATTCTTTGTTTGTATAAAATAGTTTTAATGTTCTTCAATTTGCTAGATCGATGATTTAAAAACCTTAAATAAATTTAAAATTTTGAAAACTGTTCAGAAGAATTTTCTCTATTTTGCAGTGGTTAGTGGTTCCAGTTGGACTGTATTTTTACATATAAATCAGTATATATTTTTATTAATTCTATTTCAGAATATTAAGTTTAAAAAAAACCAATCACGAAGTAATGGATTTTTTTTTTTGTTTCAGGTATGTATTTCGCTTATTCACATATTTCATACCATTATGTAAGTACAATTTGTTAATATCAGTGTTATTTATTTAACAACTCATTTATATTATAGTTGTTACAATTGTGTTGCTGTTATTTTTATTTCATTTCATTAATTTTTATTCATATCTAACCATACTATAATTTAGAATACACGTAATTTATTGCTGATTTGAATCATAGAAGCTATAAAACTATAAAACAAGATTCTTAAACAAAATTGTCTTCTTTATCCACAAACTCAACATTCCAAACATTGCATACCATGTAATTGCTATGACAATAGATTTGCCAACATAAAAATGTATACATATTTGCAACAAGAGCTTTTTTAGTTGAAAAGCTGCTTCCACCTTTGAAAAATAAAAATAATAAGTATCATGTATTACCAATTTTTTTTTTCGAAGCAAATCACGGTTTTCAGCTACAGCACCTACTACGCAACGGTACTCTGGACGCCAAGTGTGAAATTTATTCATATTTAATTTGATTATATTGAATGAAATCGGTGGCCTTAATGGAGATGAGAGTTGTCAGTTAGGAACCTTTTCAATCTACAGAAAAATACGTTTATTCTGCAACTGCACTGTTACTATTTCACAAAACATGTCCAATTCGGTACAACCATCGGTACAAAGTATCGGTCAATCCGTCCAAGAGATAACCCTTGTACAGACCACTGACCGAAAAATCCTTGTGTGGTGTCTGAAGGCTCTAAGCATCCATTAAAGTGAAGATTGATACCGAAAATTAACCTCTTTAGGGAAATAACAATAGTTCTACATGTAGCTCCTTACATATTTATATTTATATGCACATATTTACATCTTTGCCACAACTCATATTAAAAATAAAAATATCAATTATTCACAACAAAAAACACACCAAAGCCTACTATACTAAACTATGAGCTTAGATGCGCTATGCGATTATTTTTTCTTAACTATCGATGGTTAATTTCTATACTTATTTATATATATATACATAAGTATAGATTTCTTTTTAATTTGTTTATTTAGTCTCTATCCTTAAGGATCATTGGATTAATGTCTCCATTTTATATTCTTTGATAAAAGTCAAAATCTTTTGAATATTTGAGCAGTTTTCCTATTTATTTGTCTTCAACTTGCAGAATTTCTTGTACATTCTAATAATATATGTTCCACTGTTCTGGGTACTTGGCCATGTGTGTAGGTTGAGGCTTCTAATTCTCGCAGGAGGTATTCATGGGAAAACTCACAGTGTCCGATTCTTAAGCATCATATTATCACTCCTTCTCGTCTTGAGTTTCGGTTTGATGTATTCCGTTTTATAAATTTTTTTTTTTTATTTCTTGAAGTTTTACCGAACTCATTTCCATTCACTGTTCCATTTATTTTACGTACTGCAACAAGAGAATAACGTGATCTTATAATACGTTATAGTACACATATATTAAATTAGGTATTAATAAGTAATATTTTTTTCAGGATACATATAAACTTTAAAGAATTTAGAAGGAAGGACTTATTCAAGGTCTAAAGTTTGCATCCCGAAATCTTTTATAGAATAATCACCACTTCACTCAATCGCATTCCGACACTGGATTGACACAAACATTGTGAAATAAAAAAAGAAATACAGCAGATGTACTCTTAGTGCTCTCACTATTCTTGGCAAAAATACGCTGTGCAAATTATATGTGTGCGGTTCCTTGCCTTTGTCCATTTTGTATTTACCGTGACGGTACACATATGTTGCCCTTGGAATCGTTTGCACGCTAGAGTTAATATTTTTTTTATTAGAGCATGTCGTTAGTATAGAATATAACCGATACAACTAGAAAAATACCAGCTTTAGAAAAACATCGCTTTAAGATTATGTCAAGTTTCGATTGATTTTAGTTTTTTCTACAACAGTATTATTTTTTGCACCCATTTGCAAGTAAGCGGTTGGAGGAAAGTTGTCTAGAGTATTGATTTAATTATTCCAAACATAATTTCAGGCCTAAGTTTTTCGCTTTATAAAGGAGAGCGCTCATTTGTCGTCTCCGGCCTACCTCGGTCCGACTTACAAAAGTAACTTTGAAGGAGTAGTTACTACGCCGCTCACTACGCAGCTCCACGCTTTTCGAACCTATTCGGATTCTGCCTTTTTACTACGAATACGGACTGAAGCCGGGGTCGTAAGGAATTCCCATTCTCGATATTTCTGTTTACAATCCCATAACTTCGTAATTTTTCATCGGATTTTGTTATTTCTTCGCTTTATACCATCACTACTGAATATACTACATTATCAATTGAACGAATGTCTGTTTATTCATCAACCGAAAATAAAATTAAATTTGCGATCTGTTAATTGCTTTGTAACGGCCAAATTTTGTTGACGGCTTCTTATCGTCCCATCGCAAAATATGGAACAGTTCAGCATATTTATCTCTTGGCCACAACCTAAGTGATCGTCAAGGGGAGCTGTCGTGGTGTCTTGTGGGATTAAGAATTTATGTCAATGGATATATGTTGTTAGTATGCGTTTGATGACAGCTATCGTAATTTTCTTTTACAGCGTCTTGAATTGTTGTAAGTTCTTATGTATTATTTCAACTGTGACATAAAACGGTGCGCCAACTATTCTTTGCAACTCTTTGGAGTGAAAACTCTAAATATTCTTAATGCTTGAGGGCTTAGCAGAACCCCACAGTTCTGTACAGTAAATCCAAATTAAGGAGAAATTTATAAGCAGAAACCAAATTGAGATTGGTTTTTAGGGGCTGGAAAAACCATCATATACGAACTCTCTTAGCAATAAAAAAATAATAATAAAAAAAAACCTTAATTTTTCACCGAATGAGCAATATGTGTCTAAATATTTTTAAAATATCATCAAAATAAAAAAAATCTATCAGTTTTCGTGGAACTAGGTTTTTAGTTGGTTGAACATTGAAATTAAATTTAATATATATATATATATATATATATATATATATATATATATATATATATATATATATATATATATATATATATATATAACTTTAGCAACTAAAACAGGGATTTTTAATGATCGAAAGAAAATTAAAAAATTTATAATAAGCTATCTCAGGTCATATATAAAAGTATTTATTTTTGTATTTTCAAGTATTATTTCTGATAATATTTTATATTGCTTGCACATATAATGTAGCATACTAAGTAATGCTGCTATAAAACGAAAAAAACAACAACAGAAAAAACATGAAAAGTAACCAAGTTATATAATTATGACCAAAATAATCGAGTTTGGGACCTAGTGCGGCCTTGTGCGCGGACTCGCTACCTACTTAGTCGTATTCAGTTTTACAATAGATCAAGGAGAAGAATGTTGATCGCGGCAGGGAAAGGAAAATCCGGAGCAGACCAAGTGAGCGCCTTGTCCAATAGTATCGTCAAAAAATGTTTTTACGTTTGATATCCTGTGGTAGACAACTAAATTTTTTAACATCAAACCCATCCAATCCTTTCAGTCCAAAGATCTTCGGACAATAGTCGATACTCCGTCCCATCTAACCAACAAAACCTTACACAATGCCCTTGATATTCCATTTGCCCCTAACCCTTAAAACCTAATCCCAGACTTTAACTAAACCTTACATATCATCCAAATCCTCTTGCACGATCTTCCTCGAAGGTTGACGCAGCACTAGACCCGAGACCTCTTATAAATAAGCTAATACTGGAGTACCAACGATGGCCATATTCACTATTCAAACCACATGTACATCTGTGGTTTTAACCAGAAATGGTCATACACTTTTTTTTTAAATAAGTTTGATTTTAAAAGTATTTAGGAAAATTATTAAGAAAAAAATCATACATTAAAAGTTATTCTTGTACCTTAACGATAATTTTTTTTCTTTAAAAACATCAAAGTTCACCCAAACTTTTTGAACAACTACAATTACATTTTGAGTTTAACCATAACTTTTTGCTCTTGGTTGGGATTATAGAAGTTTTGGTAATGGAAAATGAGTGAATGTTTACACATACCGGTGTTTATTTTGATGAATTTGATATGATTATGACAAAAAGGAATTTTCTACTTTGGCATTTCTGAATTACTTTTTTTCTGTATAATTGTATAAAATATATAAAAAATCTATTTCTGAAATTACTTTTTTTTTGCTTAAAAACCTTTCATGAATAAGTTTCAGAATCGTTATTCGTAGTTAACTTTTACTAAAACGGTTATTCGGATAAAAGTTTTAAAATTACTTAATCAAAAAGTTATTGTAATGAAAAAATTCAAATTTAAAAAAATGTTAGTTTAAAATTTAAAAGTTAAAAATAAAAGGTAATTCGTATTTTCGACCCATGGTTATAAACTCTTTGCTGAGCATGCATAGCCTATTAATACCAGTGCGCTGAGGGAGAAGCGCTGTCTGTGGGCCAGACCCCCTTACCGTGCACCCCCCCCACATCCCTATAAATTGCATATCGTTGTGTTCCTTGTAACAATTTATTAAAAAAAAGCCAATGTTCCCACAAAAAAAAGTGAACGCACTGCCCCAAAATGGCGTCCAAAGATGGCGGATTGACGACTTTGACTTTAGTTAGTTTTTTGGTCACTGAGAATCAGCATTAAGCTTAATTTCCTCATAGTTGGTCTTTTATTAAAGCTGAATAGTTATAGAATAATAAAACATGAAGAAATATTAAAAAATAATTGTCTAAGGCTATGAAAAACACCAGTAAAGTCAATTTTTTTAACAAAAAAATTTTCAAGTTACAAATCAAGCGTCGTTTGTAATTAAACGGCCTACAATAACGCAAAACGTGCTGAAATAAACCATCTGGAGAATATATTTCTCTTTCTGAAACGCTGATTATTTTTTACAAATGTTTAAGTAGTTCCGTAAAAAATGCACTTATGCGGCAGAAAAGCGGTACTGGCGTGGGTGCCTACAGGCCTCTACCACACCATTCAGTGCCCATAAATGGCTTAGTTATAGTGATATAATAACATTTTTGGTACATTATATTGGTTTTATTAACGAACAAATATTAATGCAATAATTTTATAGTAAAAAAAAAAAATTTAATTTAAAAAAAAATTTATTATAATTTTTTTAAATTTTAACCTCCTTTATTTTATACGTAGGTCGTTTAAGAATACCTCAATTGTAAAAATGATATAATTATAATAATAAAAGTTAATTAAAAAATATTTTGCTAAATATCTTGATTTTTTTTTTATTTAACGTTTGCAATTTAACACTGTGTTTTGAATATTTACTGATTCTTAGAAGTAATTAAAATTTTTATATATTTCCCAGGAAATGAGTCATATTCATACCTTTTTTATAAACTAAAATAATATATACCTAATCTGAACTATATATAATGAATAGCTACCGGGTTGTTTAGTAAAACTCATATATCACTAATTAAAAAATTAATTTTTATTTCCTTTATTTTGTGCAGAAGTTGGACTATATCATAAATAAATAGGAAATTTTAATATTGAATGAATTATTCTCTATGCACAAAGAAAGATATAAAGGGTGACCCTATAAGTTCTTCTATAAACCAAAACTGATTGTTTGGATTTGATCTCAAAATGAGGAAAAACGTGAACTTAAACGAGAAAATTGGAAAAATACATTAAGCGAACGAGAAAGGAAGTGCCAAAACCTCGGAATAGATAAAAAGGACCAGTTATATCCATTATATAGCTAAATGAATGTATAGTAGATAGATGAACAGAATATTTCAAGATGCTGCTAAAACGGGATCAATTGCAGTTTGGATGATATTAAGTGGACGATGTAGGTTTATTATGGTGAAAACCACTTTATTTTCGATTGCTGAAGGTGCACCTCGGGACTATATTAACTTTGAAGATGAATATAGAGATGTATATCGAGAAAGTTATAGCTCATAGCTTTCCTTCTGTTTAGTGGATTTTCAAAAGATTTTTTAAGGGATCTAAAAGGAAAACGAGTTTTTCTGAAAGACAGTTAGATATTAGCATAATCCAAAGTGTGAGGCACTGAGCAGATAGAGAGCTATTTTTCTTTTTATGTGGACTTCTCTATAACCTGCCTTAAAGTGAAGACAGTCCCAATTTTCAACTTCTCTTCCAATGTGCAACTTGAGTTTCTCAATCCATATCACTCTGGCAATCGACAATATTTCTTATTCCAGCTTCTACGATTCTTGTGTATAATTTGTTTGATACACTAAACAGGAATGGGTCTTGATGGGTATTACATTTCCTAGTATCTCCTTTCTTGTAAAGGTAAAAACCACAGTCCTTTCATATTATTTTCTAATATGCTTGTTGCCTATGTACGCGCAAAACTGTCAAAGCAGTTCGGTTTCGCCCTTTCCATCTTTCTTTGTGCAGAGAGAATAATACATTCAATATTAAAATTTCCTATTTTTTTATGATATGGTACAAATTCCGAACAATTCAAGAATAACGAGAAGAATAACGAGCTACAACTAATATAAGATACCTTAAAAAATCTTTTGAAAATCCACTAAACAGAAGGAAAGCTATGAGCTATAACTTTCTCGATATACATCTCTATATTCATCTTCAAAGTTAATATAGTCCCGAGGTGCACCTTCAGCAATCGAAAATAAAGTGGTTTTCACCATAATAAACCTACATCGTCCACTTAATATCATCCAAACTGCAATTGATCCCGTTTTAGCAGCATCTTGAAATATTCTGTTCATCTATCTACTATACATTCATTTAGCTATATAATGGATATAACTGGTCCTTTTTATCTATTCCGAGGTTTTGGCACTTCCTTTCTCGTTCGCTTAATGTATTTTTCCAATTTTCTCGTTTAAGTTCACGTTTTTCCTCATTTTGAGATCAAATCCAAACAATCAGTTTTGGTTTATAGAAGAACTTATAGGGTCACCCTTTATATCTTTCTTTGTGCATAGAGAATAATTCATTCAATATTAAAATTTCCTATTTATTTATGATATAGTCCAACTTCTGCACAAAATAAAGGCAATAAAAATTAATTTTTTAATTAGTGTTATATGAGTTTTACTAAACAACCCGGTAGCTATTCATTATATATAGTTCAGATTAGGTATATATTATTTTAGTTTATAAAAAAGGTATGAATATGACTCATTTCCTGGGAAATATATAAAAATTTTAATTACTTCTAAGAATCAGTAAATATTCAAAACACAGTGTTAAATTGCAAACGTTAAATAAAAAAAAAAATCAAGATATTTAGCAAAATATTTTTTAATTAACTTTTATTATTATAATTATATCATTTTTACAATTGAGGTATTCTTAAACGACTACGTATAATAAAGGAGGTTAAAATTTAAAAAAATTATAATACATTTTTTTTTAAATTAAATTTTTTTTTTTTTACTATAAAATTATTGCATTAATATTTGTTCGTTAATAAAACCAATATAATGTACCAAAAATGTTATTATATCACTATAACTAAGCCATTTATGGGCACTGAATGGTGTGGTAGAGGCCTGTAGGCACCCACGGCAGTACCGCTTTTCTGCCGCATAAGTGCATTTTTTACGGAACTACTTAAACATTTGTAAAAAATAATCAGCGTTTCAGAAAGAGAAATATATTCTCCAGATGGTTTATTTCAGCACGTTTTGCGTTATTGTAGGCCGTTTAATTACAAACGACGCTTGATTTGTAACTTGAAAATTTTTTTGTTAAAAAAATTGACTTTACTGGTGTTTTTCATAGCCTTAGACAATTATTTTTTAATATTTCTTCATGTTTTATTATTCTATAACTATTCAGCTTTAATAAAAGACCAACTATGAGGAAATTAAGCTTAATGCTGATTCTCAGTGACCAAAAAACTAACTAAAGTCAAAGTCGTCAATCCGCCATCTTTGGACGCCATTTTGGGGCAGTGCGTTCACTTTTTTTTGTGGGAACATTGGCTTTTTTTTAATAAATTGTTACAAGGAACACAACGATATGCAATTTATAGGGATGTGGGGGGGTGCACGGTAAGGGGGTCTGGCCCACCGTGTAGCTGGGATCTCCTGGAGCTCTGGTTTTGCAGCCACTTAAGGGGGAAAAGGCTTGGCTTTGAGTTTTTCATCAGTTTAAGTTTATTTGTTGATGGTGTGATAAAATGTACCATAATTTCTATAAAGAAATTTTAAATAATATATCGCAAGAACGGTATAGGTCTACACTAACATTTTTTGTTTTATTTTTCAAGGATTAATTTTTCTACTGCATAAATATCCATACACTGGCGGCAGAAACTCATTCCTCCATCGGATATATCAAAGAGGCAGCGCTATTGTATAATGGCCGGGATATAAATCATAGGATTGCTTTCCATTCAGCGTGCCTTTTTCAATCAGGTTAAGGTTTGGGTCGATTCTGTTTTTTTATCTTGTGCTGGAACAAAAGGATTTTCTTATTTGGGGTGGATAATATAATTTAGAGTATCATAACCGCAACGTTTGGAATCGACCAAACAATACATTTTATATTAACTTTTTCAATAAAACCTAGAATTTAATAACCCCATAAAAATATTGTGTAAACGTAACTCCCACTACAGATGATAAATGCCTTCCACATTTCACAGCCATTATATTGCTAACAATTCTTTATATTAATTTTAACTATTAAATAGAATTCAATAAAATTCATATCAGGAAATTTCTATACTATTCTCCAAATTTCATCCAAGTTAGGGTCAAATCATACGCGCACTTATACCCGTGTTAAATAATAAATTTCCAAATCTGAAAGCATAAGTTTTTTTTTTGGAGCAGAGGTCAGAATTTGATCAAATTCATACATACTCGATTATCTGTTTACCAATCCCTAACTTCCTTCCAAATTTGAGCCTATTCAAACAGGCGGTTTTAAAAATATAGACGTATCAAGGAAAACAAGTTTGTTCATATATAAGAAAAGATAGGGGTCAGAATTCAATAAAATTGACACTACATTGTTATTTCACCGGTATTTACTTATTATCCAACTTAGAGCCGAATCGAACGAGCTGTTTTTGAAATATTTGCATAACTAGCTAAAAAATATGTTTGCGCGTGCGTAAGCGGAAGTGCTGGATGGAATTTGATGAAATTGATATGGGACTATCTAGGCACCGAACCACAAAATCCTGAAAATTTCATGAGAATCGGATGAACTGTAATAGGTGATATGCCCGTCACATCGATTTGATTACAAACAAACCGACAGGTAGAAACCGAACCAAATTCAATCCTTGATGTCTGAAACATAAAACGCGAGTGAAAATTTTCGATTCTGAGCACATAATTTTTTTTAACCTCTCGCACGAATACAATGCTTGGGACGCATTCCTTTGGTAGTGAGGAGGCCAAAAAAAAAAAAAAAATCAGTAATGAGTACTTGCTAAATAGTAGCTCATTTCTACATGACTATCTATTATCAATCTTCCAAGGTACATTATAGATAGCACAACGCAAATTTTTAGTGTGATGTGATGAAAAAAAAACCACATCTTTTTTTTTGGATCAGATACAATTTTATTACTAGTTTATCATCTAATTATACTCAATTATGTATGTAGAATACTAATTAGTAAGGATATGACCTCCAACAAAGACAATCTTCTTCAATCAATGTTAACAATTCTCACTTCCTGTGACATAAACACGCATAGAGATATAATGTTTATTCTAAAAGGATATACGGTTACCTTAGCATCAGATATTCTTGTCACGCAATTTAAATCCGTTCATGCTATTGTATCAGAGGCCACATGTATTGTTTAATTGATCTAGACAATGAAAAGTATGTTCGCTACAATCAGGTATATCAAATCGTAATCGAATTCCTTAAGTAATAATTAGCCAGAACAATTCAATTTCTATAACTTATTTTTCAAACAATATACCTAAAACTTGTGATTGTATCTGAAGTGTAATGTTCTGATATCAATTGGTTTCCCATGTTTATAAATTTTATTGAGTAGTATAACATTGTGCCTCATTGACACAATTGGTCAGAGGTAGGACTACATTAACATGTACTCTTGAGTAAATGAAAAAAATACAAAAATATCTCTACACAGATACCAACATTAAAAATATTTTTATGTCGATAGCTATCGTGCAAAAATTCTCTTTACTTACATCAATATCCTTATCTATATGTTTAATACTAAGTTACAACTGGATATCCTCATTAAATCGAGTCCTATAAGAATATATCCAGCAAAAATATACAGCACAATGATAAGGCCACATTTTTTTTAAGTTGGACACTGTAATCACCACGTGTGCCGATGACACATGTGCCCTGTCAATTAATAATGACCAATTAATTGCGTTTCAAAATCTTCAATTCCATATCACAATCTCTGAAGAAGCGTGTCAGAATTTTTATTTATTTATTCTTCTCTTCCTTGCCTTTCGGCTACACGTATTGTATCAGAACTGGTAAATTAAAATAAATTCTAATAAATCCCATTAAATCACCTTTAACCTCCGTCGTCAACCTATGACTTCCTGTCCTACAGTACCCTTTAATATTATCCAACTTGTCCATGATGAAAAATCGGATATATAATATTGGACAAACGTCTAACTTAAAATCCCCATACCAGACTGAAACGACAAGGAACGGTTCAACACTTTCGACCACTTCAGCACTTACGAGACAAACGCTATTAGTTGCAAAATACTCATATACATGACTATGGAACTCCATTAAACCACCAATGTCGTCCCGTATCCAATCCTTACAATCCAAAGTGCTTTGTAAAACCTAAATCCTCCTTAATTTGTTACAAATTAAATTATCCATAAGGACCTGACACGTTTCCGATTTGTTCCAAACCATCCTTCCATTCATAGGCGCAGACTTTCAATTTTTATTGGGGGCGATGGACCAAAACAAAAAGAAAAAGAAATAATGAATAATTATTCTGAAACGAACCAATATAATATTGAATGTTTAAAAATAATTTGTTTGTATAAACATATAAATTGTAAGACTTTTAATTTATTATTTTTTGTTTTATTTATTATATATGCTTGAAAATATCTTAAATAAAAAAAAATACACTTGAATATATAACGTATTTATTTGGATTTAACACATGGAGGAGGGGAGACAGCCTTCATAGCACTGGTACATTTCTAGAACTTTTTCATCTAAAAATAAATAACGTAAAAAAATTTTTTTGAATTAAAAAAAAAAACAACTCCGAATACAGGAACTGGGAAATTTTGTCCACCCTAAAGAAATGTTCTTTCATATTCGCTTAAACATCTTTGTAGATTGATTGTAAAATTTATATCTACGAATATTTTAATTTGGTGTAATAATCGGTTGCATTTCAATACACATTACGGCTTCAGACAAGTAGATTTCATCTCATCTATCGGTGCAAGTAAATATCCGAAAGTCTTGAGTTTCGTTCGTGGGAGGCAGGCACCCGACTACTACATCAGGGTTAAGTATTGTTAGATGTCAATTTTAGTATCAATCTGTCAGGATGTTTAAGGGAATATGAAAGACGACTCCTTTAGGTTGGATAAAAATTCCCAACATCTGTAGTAGATTTTTTTTTTATTCAAAATTTGTTTACTTTAAGATGTTTATAATTTAAATATCTACAACTTATTTTCATAATATATCGTCAGCACCATATATATATCGTCAAATAACAAATATTATATTCTGTCCAACGTTGCACATTCGTTAACATGGCGGCGAAATGATCACATGATATCACTTCAAATCAATTAATAATCAAAATACTTAAAATATAATAAATTTTTAAAAAAATATTTTGTGCTAAAATTGTTTGAAAACATTCACGGGATCACTCGGAGTAATTTCTCTCAGAGTCACTTTCACCAAAAAATTTGAGTCACTTCAAACAAAAATTAATTCAGTCGCTCGCTTAAAAAATCGTTACATAGATTTTAATGGACGACCTAAACACATAACATCTTTGATTTCTTAGTGTGCACAACCTCAAATGAAAACACTACGTTTTTCAAAGTCCGACTAGTTTGCCGCGGAAAATGTGATAAGAATGTCACCTGAAAATTGAGATGTGGTTGAATCATTAAATCCTAATAAATAAATAAATAAATATATATATATATATATATATATATATATATATATATATATATATATATATATTATTATTATCTTTAAATATAATTGAAAGCTTAAATAAAAGTAACATTTAGGTATTAATAAAATAGTTACATACCTACTACTAGGGTCTAGCCTAGCCAGCCTAGTCGATTTTTATAAATCGGTTTTAGTTTATAAATTTTATTCATTCATGAAACTTATTTATTATTGATTTTATTATTTTTTCAGCTCAAATTATTAGACGGGACTATAGCCCCCCTCGCCCTCCCGTTATAAGTGTCTATGCTTCCATTCCATGCTATAAGCTTCAGAACCATCCAAATACTCTCGTAAGCAATGGTATTAATCTTGCTTCCTCCCAAATTTTTTATATCTGTCCAAGGTGCCTGAAAAGAAGATGGCTTAGTGGTCTCCTAATTTGGAAATTTGATTGTAGTGCTACCAATAGGTAGTTTATCTACAAGTCTTTCCATCCCATTGCGTTTATCTGTATCATATTTCCTTGATGGATTGTTGTTTTTAAAATTATCGATCTATGTGCATGGGGGACAGTGTTTTAAACATAAACTTGTTGAAGAAACATCTGTGGAAACACTATCCGGCAGTTCACGATAAATAGATCATTATTTGTTAATACATCATGAGTGTAGCTCAAATCATATTAAGTTTTTAAAAGTTGTAGACATACTTTGTTTCAGTTCTTGGCTGTAGCCCACTCCCTTCCTACTTCTCCCTCTTCCAACCACTTCTTTTCACTAGCAGATCCAGGATTTAATTTTGGGGGGAGCTTCAGCCCGAAAGATTTTTTTTTTCATATACATATAACAATAATTAATTAGAAAAAAAAATAAATTAACTACCTGTGACGAAATGATGATAAGTGGTTCTTGAAGTCCTATTAAATGTAATTACAGGTACAAGAATAATTTAAGAGATAGTTTTAATATTTTTTTCTGTGAAACATGGTAATATTTTACCATTTTGGGGGGAGGGGAGAGGCTTCAGCATGAAAGCCTCCCTCGTAGATCCGCCTGTGCTTCTTTTACATTATATTAATATTGTAGTAATGATTTCTTATCTTTTGTATGACTTATCTTATTAGCAAACATGATATGGATGAATGAGAAAATCGATATACTAAGCTGCTACCGCATTGTTGGATGAGATAACGTCGTTCAGAATTAATTCAGACATCAAGCTGTAGCGATCTTGATCCGTTTTTTTTTTTTTTAAGTTTCTCTGCCACTACCTACTTCATAATTTCTTGATACTCGAAGTTGTGAAGTTGGAGGTAACGCCAATAACAGTAGCAGTAATCTCTTCCATTTTTAATTTAAAACTTCAGGTTTCAAACTATGATTGCAAGTTTAAAGTTTAAGAGTATAAAATGTATAGATTACATGTATTCAGACATAAGCGGCTGAATCCAACAAAACTTTTCAGCCATTATTTTATTTCCTGCTATGTTTAAAAGAGCTTCAATCATCATCTTAAATGCCAAAAATTGGTATTGCAGAATTGCACTTCTTGAATTTTATTTAAAGAAGTTGCTCTTTGTTTTTTATCTAAGATTTTTATCGGTCAATTACAAGTTGATAATTGTTCAGATTGCTTTAGAAAAGAGTAGACATACAAAATCCTTTTCCTAAAAAATGTTAGCTCTTTGTATTGGAGTAAATCTTTTAAATAACTTTCTATCCCTTGGTATTTATAATCTCTCCAAGAGATTTAGCATCATATCATTAATAAAACTATTTTTTGAAATAACCCAACCGTCAAGCAATATACGAATCATACTAAAATGCGGTTACATCCCCGTCTGCAAGTAATCAAATACTTTTTATATAGAAGCAACTCCAAGTTCATCTAATCGTCTTCTTTTATGTTCATGGTTAGAACAGAAGTATAGTCAATCTTTGATAATCACTATAAAAGTTTAAATTATTTTAAGGCAAAATGGGAATTTCTCAGATAAAATAAGTGTTCAGCTTGATGTTATAAGTTGACATTTTGCACGCAAGCTATCTATTTGGAAAGATTTGTTTAGGCTTTCAATTTATTACACCTGAATGTTTGAACTTAACTGTTTACTGTTATATTGCTTGAATATTTTTACTTTAGCAATGTTTAACTAATATCCTTATAGTCTCTTTTTTTTTTTTTAATATTTGATTTGTTTGATTATCAGCCGTATCAGTTTTTTATATTACGTAATCCAATCACTGCTGCCAAAAGAGACAATTATTAAGGGGACCCTACACGGTCAATCGGAATTGCACTAATGACGTTCCGAATTGTTGTGTAAGGTAGTGAACGAAGTACTGATGGTGGTGCGCTGCGGATTTCCGAACATCCGGAAATCAAAGGTTCATTCACGAGAAGTGGAGGGGGGACTGAGGTAAAAGTAGTGGGGAGACTAACCATACTGCTGGATAGGTTAGGTTACCTAGGCCTCACAACCATTATAAATTTCTGATTTTCATTATATGTAAATAGTTAAATAATTTTTCATATCCCTTGTTTATAATTTTAAACCATCTTTAACTATTTCTTTTAAATAGTCAAGTGGGCAACAAATTAAAAAATAAAATAAAATGAGGAAACTTCACAATTTACTTGAAAGGAAAAAAAAACTTTAACGTTGTGTATATTTATCAGTTCTTTTCCCATTTTCCTCAACTAATTTATTATTTTCGCAATACCTTTCCTCAATTTTTCCAAGTAGTAGACGTATATTTTACTAACTTTTGTCAAAACGATTTTCTATGAGACTAACCTAACTACTAGATAGGTTAGTTTACCTAGGTCTCGTTATTAAGTAAATAATTTCATAAAAGTAAATAGTTGTTTATATCCCTAGTCTATATTATTATTAACCATTTTCAACTATTTTTTCTTTAAATAGTCAAGTAGATAATAAATTGGAGAGAAAAAAAAAGTGAAAACTTCACAATTTACTTATAGAAAAAAAATCTTTAACTGTTGTGTTTATTTGCCATTAATTTTTCCATTTTTCTTAACAAATTGATTATTTTCGCAATACTTTTCATAGATTTTTGTATGTAGTTGACTTATATTTTGGACTAACTTTGGTCTAAACGATTTTCAGGCACTAGGAAGTAATTATTATATCTCCGTTTTTCTCTTGATGCCCAATATTATAAATGACAATATCCAAATAAGCATATCTATGCTGTTTCTTTGTTTACAACTGCGCTAAATTGGTCAGCAACGATCTAACCTAAATCAACAACGATAAGTAATGATCAGCAATGATTGAACGTGTAAGGGTCTTCATGATCAAAGCAATAGCGGGCAATCTTGGAACTTCTTGTGACGTTCATTCATGAATTACCGTGTAGGGTCTGCTTTACTAACTTGTATTTAATGTTTTTATAATTTATTGAGAAACATAACGTTGCTAATAGCAACTTGAGTGACTAACCTCAAGTGTGAAGAGTAAAATGAATTTACCACATTACATAGAAAGGTTATCAAGGCAAGACAAGTTGATGGAACATGAAGTGAAATTAGTTTGTGATAAAATCATAGATATCTATAGCAATGAGAAGAATATCATTCAACTCACTACTCCTCTGACGGTCGCTGGTGACATCCATGGCCAACTTCCGGACCTTCTGGAGCTTTTCAGCGTGGCGGGAGAAATGCCTTGGACAACCTTCCTTTTCCTGGGAGATTACGTCGATCGTGGATACCACAGTGTCGAGACTTATCTTCTTCTTCTCTGTCTCAAGGTAAGCTATCCGCAAAGGATCACTCTTCTCAGAGGAAACCACGAATCCGAGGAGATAACTCAGGTCTACGGATTCTACGACGAATGCCTTCACAAGTATGGCAACATCCTTGTCTGGAAGTACTGTCTTAATACATTTAACATTCTCCCAATTGGGGCAGTCATTGACAACAGGCTGATGTGCGTTCATGGCGGCCTTTCTCCGGATCTCATAAAAGTGGATGAGATTTATAAGATTGAACGGAATATGGATGTACCTCATGATGGGATATTTTGCGATATTCTTTGGTCAGACCCGGACGATCAGAGGAAAGGCTGGAATGTGTCCCCAAGAGGAGCAGGTTACCTTTACGGACCAGATGTGGTGGACAAGTTCCGGCACGACAACAACTTGGACTACATTATTCGGGCCCACCAACTAGTGTTGGAAGGATATAAGTGGCACTTCAAGAACACCGTACTGACGGTTTGGTCCGCTCCCAACTATTGTTACCGCTGCGGCAACGTCGCCTCAGTTCTCGAACTCTCGGAGAACCGCAGCACCAATTTCATCGTCTTCGACGCGGCACCGACCGCCTTCAGAACCACCATTCACAATCCTAACCCTCCAGAATACTTTATATGAGGTTAATCATCTATTTTTGTTATTGTTTTACAAATATATATTTATGATTTAGTTTGACTTATATACAGTCCTTTAAAAATATCATTTTTTTTCTGTTGGCATTACAGATTATGTAGATCTTTTGGTGCCTCATCAAGCCTGCTTCGTCTCTGCCTGTCTTGGGCTCTATCTCTTCATTTATCTGCACGCAGCTCTGTTGCATCTTTGTTGATTCTACCTGTCCATCTGCTTTTTGGCCTTCCACGTGGTCTTACTTTTTATTGAGGCATTCATTGTACGTGGAGGCTTCCAGATGGGTTGTTACGAGCTACATGCCCCTCCCATTTTAACCTTCGTGTCTTCATCTCATAGGATATTGATTGACTAGTTTCTGTAAGCAGTTCTTTGTTATTCTTTCTTCTCCATGTGTTAGTACTTTGATTGCAGATGCTCCGGTTATCGTGCGGAGGATTTTTCTTTCAACACTTTGATATTATTTTAAAAAAATAAATATTTTATCTTTTTAATATTATGCAGGACTCCAGAAAAAAAAAAAAAAAATTGTAGACGCACCCTTTTATGTTTCAAACCTCACGTTACACACTGACCTTATCATTCCTTTCATCACGGCAACTGCCACTGATCGCTTTAACAATTTTCATGACAGACTGACTCTAAATTCCAATCCACTTACTCAAGCTCTATCTACTGCCACAAATACATATAATCCGCCCAGAAGACTGCAGAGGCGCTGGCCAAGAGATTTATTGAATTGAGCTACTTGCTGCATTATCTTATTTTTTGTGTTATTATGTGTTTTTTACTACAGTTATTTTTTTTTATTACTATTCTTTTTTTCTTTATGCTATCATTTCTTCTCCTTGACATCATATTTGCTGAATACCGAGGTAGATGGCAAATTTATTGTGAGCCAGGAATATGTATAGCTAATAAATATAATAATAATAATGATCTTCGTCATGATTTTAATTTTTATCTTTAATATAATAACTGTACGAAATGGTATAAAGACGTTCGACAAAACAATTGATTGAGGAACTTGAAAAATTCACCCATTTTAAATTGTTAAATTTTACCTATTCAGTTAAATGACTAAAATACTAAATATCTGGTGTGTCTACTCACACAATTTTCCTACCAAATTCAAACCACTTTAAATATATTAATTAAACCAAAATTTCAATTATCATTGTTTTCTTGAGAAAAGTGTAGCATAACCTAGGAGATAAAGCATCAAAAAATATGAAGTGTCACAGACTTTGTATATAAAGGAATAACGCTTTCAAATATTTCCGAATCCCAAATATGGTCTACTAACTTGTTGGAAAATAATTATACTTAAAATTAATCTTAAAATATTGAAAATTAGGACAAAAAAGAGCTTTGTAAACTACACACTGGTCATATCCTTTTACTTGGCCAGAGATATTCAGTAATAAGTCAAATATATTTATTTGAAAATATACTCCACAAACGATGTATATATTGCTATGTTCCTGGCCTCGCGTTTCTACGGCGAGTAAGGGGTTCCAGGAATCGCATTTATTCGTATTAAAATGTATTTATATCGGTCCCAGAAGGGAACCGATCAACTTAAAATATATTAATGATGTATTTAAATGTTAGATACCACAGACCCCCTACTGTAGTATCCTAGATTGAACCATATACTCTTTATTGGATTTCCTTTCTAAAGGTATCATGTTTATAAATTTACTATTTGTTTCTATTACTAATTGGTGGCATGCAAGGTAGATGGTAAAAGTACTACGTTGGTTTGCTAACTAATATATTTACAAATTTAAATAAAACCAAAAACATCTATATACAAAATAATAACTAAACCTATATACATAATGAATATTTGAGAATCATACTAGAGGAGAATGCTTGTTGTTTGGTTAAAGTTACAGGTGTTATATTTATTATATTAATTAATGATTGATGGTTGCCAACACAAATTTACATTAGTATAACTAAATGCTTGTTACCACTTAGCTGGTCCTTCATAGTGTTTCTAGGTGTTTCTAGCTGTCATATCTATATTCCCTGTCTCTGCTCTCCTTCAGCGTCTAGTCCGTCCATCTGCTCTCTCCGGCTGTCTTCGTCTTCCTCCCTCGACTCCCCCGCTTGAAGTCCCCAGAAGAAGTCCTCTCAGCTCCAAGTTCCCAGAAGAAGTGTCCAGTCCAAGTTCTATATTTTCCACCTTTTTTCATCCCCCTCTCTTTTGGTCGTCTTTCTCCTGATTGGCTGAATATTCTCAGCCTAAGGGATGAGCACGCCCTCTCCCCCAGGCCAAGGTAAAGCAGCAGGTACAGATTTCCATATTTCTGGTGGAAGGTGTGAAAAGGTCTTTCGGGATCCTTTTTAAACACTTAGTTGTCGGTCTTTGTCGGTGGTTATTAAAGGTTTTTATTACCACTTACAAAAGGTTGGGCTAATGGGTTACCCTCAGTCAGGTACCGCCAGATGTGGCCACTTATTTTTATTTATACATTTAAAATAATTATTCCACCGGCGGTCTTTACAATACATAGCAATATGTATATTGATATTCAGTATTTCTGCCAATATATCTATTTGTATCGATCTAAATGTCTAATATGAACATAATGTATTGTATCAAATTCATTTTTTTTTATGATTGGGTTTATATATATTCAACACAATAAGTCCTGGTTATTTCTGTAAGATTCCAAAGTCTTAAATCTCTCGAACAGCAGTAAATGTCAAATTTTCGCCAATTCAGACATCATTCAAAAAGATGGAAAAGTAGTCCCCATTCACCATTTTATTCGTAAATTAAAGACACTTAGAGATTGTTTATAAATTTCATTCAGGTTCATCAAACTCTGATAGTCTGAATGAAAATCTGACATGAAAACAAACATAACGTATACTGCTAGTAAAAATTTGGGTGCTAAGCCAAATTCTAATGGTGTTTAAAAAATGTGTCAACGCTCATATTGGTTCTAAAATTTTAATTTTATTTTAAACTTTCTACCATGGACACAAAGGGCGGCCATTAACAGTTTTTATTTTAGGGAAGTCATTAAGGATTGAATTGAATAAAGAGAGCTTAAAGATCTTCAATGCATTTTGAAGATTTGAAAAAAATTGTATTCATAAAGTGTAAACATACTCATCAAAGAGAAATCTCGCATGCATGTTGAATACCGGCCAAACCGGACTAAATTAAAGAACAACTGAGGCCTTGCAAATTCCAAGTGCTGAAGTGAAAGTGTACGAACCGGAGTAGCTTTCGACTGACAACGGGAATCGAAACCGTGTTCATTTGACCTTCCGTTTCTCGTTTCTCGAACTGTAATTGCATCGGCTTGCGGCGGATCGTGTCGCTATTGCGCTTTGCGATCACGACACAGAGGCCGTAATATCGAATAACAGTGCCTCGAAATGGAGTACCATGTGGAAAGTAGTGCAAGACGTCCAGTGCTAGAGCGTACTTATCTGGCCGTCCTAAGAATTGCCGGTAGTTGTGGCCGCATATAATAACTGGTAATGTTTTATGTGATGCTTGAAAGCAACGGTTTCATAGAAATGTCATAATTCCCATTAGACAAGAATTAGGGATAGTCGATTTCTATTTTATTGAGAGATCTGATTATTGCGATCTGTATGCTCTTAGAATAATTAAGGATAGTATTTGTTTGTTTGTTAACAATAAATATGTACAGTGCTAATAAGTTATGAAAGTCATTGTATTGGGCAATGATTAAAGAGTTTTGATTTGATACAAGTCGTTCCTAGCTACAACAGATTCATGATTATCTTTAGATGACAGAAAGATGTGTGAGCAAGCTGGACGCTTCCACACCTTCCTTTTGGCGGATAGCGATTGTCACATCGCAACTTAAAAATCTTACTTCTGGATAGATAGACAGCAGAATAGATCTAGGCTACTCCTCCTTACTTCGGTGCTTCCAACACAAGACTTACTACGTCTGTACCCGGCGTACTGCGAGCAGTCCCAGTCAGCAACTACTCTGTATTACTATTCTAAATTCCTTTGTGCTCTATAAAATATAATATAAGAAAATTTCTTCGTAAAAATAAATTCAAATAAATTTTCGTGTTCTTTGAGCATGCTAACTGGTGGATTAAATTTGATAAGTCCGCATTAATACCATAAAGATATTCAAGAAAAGTAGCCCACCGTTAACATGATTACTGAAAATGGGGGTCAGGGCGGGAGGTTAATGCCAAGTTAAAAGATCCTATGGCACGGGGACGCGAGCTTGCAATTATTTTATCGATGTTTTTTTTTTTTGTAACTTTTCGGTTATCAGGCTGCCGGGCAACGCGCTGTGCTGCGCACACACGCCTTAACCCGCTTGGTCACCCCGCACCTAATGATTACTGAAAATATGGTTTTAAAGATGAGATATACTGTTCGACTTCAAACAAAGCTTATAAATACATGCATATTCAGCCTTCCCAATCGAGTACCTGACCGTTCAATGATTTTTGAAGCTGATGGTCGAACGTGGTGTAAAAGAGTGTACTGGACTCTTTGGCCCTTATCCCAGTTTAAATGTGAAAATGGTATCAATATTGTTTAGCTAATCGTAATTGTCTTAGATGTGTCATCAATATTTTTACAATCTCTGTAAAAAGTAGCATATAAAGAATAAATAAAGTAAAAATAATTCAATATTTATTATTATCGTTTCTAAGATATTAATTTTATTTCCTTATTTAATTTTATTTCATGACTAATGAGAAGATTTACCGCGACTACCATCATTTGTTTTGAACAAGGATATCTCCTGCGCAATGTGACCATGTGACCTTCCAACTGATTGAGCATTTGCTTATGAATACTTGAGATCTTCCTGCAGTTATTTCTGACAATATGCCTGTTGAATTTTCAATATATCCAATTCCTACTGTTAAGAATTACTTTTTCAACCGCTTCGTATTCTCAGAAGGTTCCATTTGACAAAGAGAGAAAAATAGATTTATTTACAATTGAGCCGAAATTCGGTTCCATTC
Source organism: Nezara viridula (assembly GCA_928085145.1). Lineage (NCBI taxonomy): Eukaryota > Metazoa > Arthropoda > Insecta > Hemiptera > Pentatomidae > Nezara > Nezara viridula. The sequence continues at coordinate 85,572,414 of OV725077.1, read as the reverse complement.
ATTACGGTTACAGAATATTTTTACAATTTCATATAGTGTTTGTGTTTAGTTGTTTACTAGCTACTTGAAGGCAAGTGGGTCTTTTTTATAAATAATCCATAACCAGTATTTAAAAATATTATCTCGTTTTCGTACCTGAGACCTTCCATGAATCTTAATTAAAACTAATAGTCTTCCTTATTTAAATTGCCTAAAGAACACCAATAAATTTGTTCAAAAGGCTATTTAGTACAACTTTCTTTTCAAAAATTAAAGCTTGAAAGTATAAATTTTCATTTAATCTCATTTCTATACACAAAATTTTTATAAGATACGAACTACTTTAATTTTGTTTTGCTGATGAAAAATATAAATACACTAGACCAATGTTATCAATTTAAAATAAATAAGATTGCTATTTACGGTCTCTAAATAGGATCAAACCAAACATGGAAGCAGTGTTCTAAAAATGTATATTTATAATAATAGTCGAGTGTTTAGTATGAGTAATTATCAGCATGACTGATCTGTCAACTTTTTTTTTATTTTGGCCCAATTTAATAAAATTTATTGACAGCTTCAATATATCCACAATGAAATAGTAAAGTCTTGTTAGCAACTAATGCTCCTTCATTATTTTATTTTAAAGATAATAGATTTATTAGTGTTATTTTATAAATCATTTTCTTCAAAAGAATTAAGTTTTGGAACAGTATGATGTTATATATATAAAACTTTTGTATAATTTTCATCAACCTATTTAAAAATTTTAATTGCATTGTAATATTTTTTATTCCTTCACAAATATTTAAAGATTTCATATTTACTACTACCGTGTGGTCATAGAAATTGCATTACCCAGTAAAAAAATTATTAAATTTCACTTTATTTACGCAACACCTCCGTCTAACAACGGAGGAGGTTGTTTTAACAACAATGTAACATCCAAAAAAAACACAAAATCTGTAAGAAGACGGTCTGCACCATCTCCTCACAGTCTTAGCCCTCTCGCTCAGACTCAAGTTACAGGTGTACAAGGCCATGCTAAGACCAGCACACTTTACACATTTTGAAACACAATTCTCAGCAAGATTGTCAGAACAACGGTGTGGAAAAAAGAAAAACCTCCGCCTCTCCACAACATGCTGGATATCAGAACGATTCCGGAATGTATCAGGAGGAGGCATGTTAAATTCCTGGACTCATTTAAATACTTTCCTAACCCATTGTTCCCAACTCTAACACCGGCACCTCCGCTAGTGCGATGCCAGAATACATAGAAGTACAGAGAGAAAGTAACACAGACATTTAGGATTATATATAGTATAATATTCAGTTAAATAGTTCATAAAAAAGACGTGCCCCAACCAGTGTTGGGTATTTACTCGAGTAAATGTCCAGCGGTGACGTCACGAGTGATCACCCTTTTACTCAAGCTTAGCCATGAGTAAATTTGAAAATTACTCATGAAACATTTTTCTCCATGAGTAAATCCCTCGTGAAAAATGTTATTTCCATAAGCAAATCACTCATGAAACATTTTAACGCCATGAGTAATTTTGAAAACAAAAAACAATATTTTTTATTTTATTTTATCTATTGTTTTTTGTCACCTTTCGGATTTATTCGATATCAGGGTCGACTATTATGTTTTGGGGGGAGCTTTTTATGAAAATACTGTCGAATTTGAGATTGCGCCCACCGGGCCTCGACTTTTTTTAGCTATCAGGGTCGACTCTTATGTTTTAGGGGGCGCAAAAGGTGACAAAAAGAAATTAGATTAAATAAAATAAAATATATTTTTATTTTCAAAATTACTCATGACGTTAAAATGCTTCATGAGTAATTTACTCATGGAGATAAGATTTTTCATGAGTGATTTACTCGTGGAGGAAAAATGTTCCATGAGTACTTTTTAAATTTACTCATGGCTAAGCTTCTAAGAGTGATCACTCGTGACGTCACCGCTGGACATTTACTCGAGTAAATGCCCAACACTGATCCCAACCCCTTTTAAAACAAGCAATTTAAGATTGCATGAAAACGCAACCTCAAAATAACTTTAAAATGAAACAGCGTCTCAGAAAAAAGTTCATCTTCTACATAATATATTTCATAAGATTATTCTGATTGGGGGTTTGGAGATCTCCAGATTGCTATAGCAAGATCTCCGAATATTTCTTTGCCAGTTTTGAAACGAATAACGAAATTATACATTTTTCAAAACTATGACCATCGTTGTTTGCTCTACTTTCGTTACTATTTCCCGTGGGAATTCCTTTACTTCACGAAACGTCACAATTTGAATGTTTTTTTTGTTTTTTTAAGTGGGCAGTTTTTGATACAAACCATAATTATAATGTTTATTCTGGCATTAGTTAAAACCAAGCTGAGAAACTTTCTTAAATTTTTCTTGCGACCTTAATAAGTAAAGATAAACAAAAACATTCAATGAAATCAGCGTTATCAACATAAGAATAAAAAAAAATTGGTGATCCGATTTCTAGGACCGTGACTGTATTTGAGAGATTCAAAACTGGAATCTTACAGAAATTAACCTCTATATATAAAGTTATACCAAATATTTAAAAAAGAAATTTGATACAGTTATATTGCACTCATATTAGGCATTTCATATATTGGACGTTTAGACTGGTACAAATAGATATCTTGGCAGAAATACTTCTGAATATGATTCAAAGTAGAAAATATAAATACGCATATTATTATTTTCGAGTAAATTTTTAAATAAAAACATCTGACTTATTACTAAATAGCATTTACTAAATACCTGAGGCGAAGTGAAAGGATATTACCACGATGTAGTTTACAAAGCAATAACCTTACCTTCGTCGATGAAGGTCAGTCTTGTTCTGTTCTAATAACGGAGAAAGTAATCCTCCCTTTGACCCTTCGGCGATTTCTCATTTCGTTTTCATCCATCATCATCAACTCCAGGCTGGATATTAATCAAATCGAACAGGGAGAATAGAAGCCGGATTCGTAATGACCGGCTTGGGATCCATTAACAGATGAAAGACTAAATCAGGAAAAAGAATAATAGTTTACAACTTTGATGATTCAGAAAGAGTTTAATATTATAAATTTTATAAATTAATGCATCTAACAGTTATTATTTATAATTATTGTTTAAACTTAAGTAATCTTATTTATATTTTTAAAAAATTTATGTTTAAATTTATCTTATTGTTGTGAGGTGGCCGATTAAACTTAATAACCATAATAAAGTTCTATTCATTTATTAATCAGTAGATTGGACTGGAATTTTTTATTTTTTATTTTACATACTTTATTAAATACGAAATGGTTGTAGGTTTAAATTAAGATTTTTGAAACAATTTCTGAAATCTTTAATTAGCGGTTTTTTTTTAACATCAAATGGCAAGATTTCGTTTATTCTTTAGAATATTTCAGCTAGAACGTTCAATAAACATTTAAAATAAATAATAGACCACTTATAAATTTGAAAATGGTCAAGAAGAAGAACATTTGGTAAATGTTTCTCAAAATTACCATTAGTAGATAATTTTACATATATAAATAAAATATAGATATGTGATTTTTTTTTAAATTCTTAATTTAAGAACGTCTGTTATCAAAGAACGATTGATGCTTTATTTAATGCTACTGGTTTCTGTTCAGAGTTCAGTGTGATCTAGCCTACTTCTTGTTATCCTCTGAATTGGCTTAACTTTCAACAAAATCAACATAAATAGTTGAATATTGTTTCAATTTTGCTAATTATAGAGAACATTATAAACATTATTTCGTAACATACGAACCTTCGCCTCTGCAATTATTATTATTATTATTTTTTTTAACACTCATGAAAGAAACATTCCAATCCCGTCAAGATCATTGTAGTATTACTACTTTGGCGTTGGAATGTAACCTTTATAATTCCCCTTCTGAATACCTTCTAAATCTTGAGTAATCCGGTTCCATTAATTCATCAAACAAATGATTTGCCTTATGGAACAAGTATAAACGGAGTAGAAGATTAAATAAATTTGATAAAAGACATACACAATATTTGTGAACATCAGACCAAAAATTATATTGATGTTCATTATGTTAATAATAACATCCAATGTAATTGGATTCGTTAAATGAGCTCCAAAAAGATTTTTGTAGGGGTCTATTTTATGTTTGTCATCTTATAATTATTTCTAAGAGTTTTAAAAGTAGAACAGATTGATGTTACTATATTTTTTATTTTAAAACTGAGGTACAATGTTTCACCTTTGATCTATTTTGCAGTCCAAAATTTTAAGATTCTTCTTGAAAATAATCAGCCATTTCATGATGGCACTGTGAGTATAGTAATATGGAGTGGTAAAAATTCGTTGTTGTTGGATTTTGATATTTAGACAGCCGTCGTACAGAGTAACCTCCTTTAACATTGTGTTCGATTTTATATTGTGTCAACATTGACACATCATCAACAAAACAACGATTGCGTTTTGTCTAGTGATTGCTAGAGAACAGCCAGTATGTTTCTAGGAGAATTCAAGAAGTGTTTGTTTATTTCAGTTTAACGTCACATGTATGGTAGAAAATACGTGTCGAATATATCGATAGCTCCAAAAATAAGAGAACCGGTTGTTAGTCAAGGAATCGAATTTTGGGTACTGACAATCAATGAAAAAAAGGCTACTAAATAGATGCAAAAAAAAAAAAAAAATACCTTCGAAAGAATGGAACCTTAGGCGGATTAAGACAAACCAAGAGTTCAACAACATGTATGGAACGCCATATAATAAATCAACTAGAAAAAATAGAATGAGATGATTTAGATTTTCAAGGAATAGAAAATAATATGAAATGAAAATAAATAAAAAATAATTTTATTCTGGGACTAAAGTCAGCTTGGAATAATAGCAGAGTTCAAAACATATAAACATAAGTCTGGCATACACATATATACACAAAATACTAAGAAAAATATGAATCTATACAAAAAATACTGAGATAACATAAAAATGAAATGGTTCTTATCAACTAGCTGTTGGTGAGCATTTGTAATTACATATCCTAAACATTATTACAAGCTTGCGAAATTTTGAATACGTGGTAGGAATAGGTGGTGATAAGGGTAGATGGTGGAACAGGAGTGGTTTGAAAGAATTTGTTTCAGAGTAACAAAATATTATTCCTAAAATAAAAGTGGAAATCTAGGAAATGGAAGTCATAGCAGAAAGTTAGGGCTCAAAAGCATTAATGTGGTTCAAACCAGAAGTACTTTTAGTTTAGGACTTAAAATGATATGAACGATAAACTAATTAGAATACATTTGCGAAAGTAATTTTAACAATATTCTTCAATATATAAATTTTTTAGTACTACCGTGTACTCAACATTTTATGTAGGTATATGTAATCTGAGTTGGATTTTAATGGCCTCAGAATATTATTGTTATGTTTTATAATTAATTTCTGTATTTTTATTTTAATGTATATTTACTTTGAATACATTTGTCATAAATAACTAACAAAATTAATATATCTGTGTCCATCTTCAGCCGTGACTCTAATTTTAGAAATATTATCATGGGTAACCCCTAACTCATTACTGATATGCCTTTTTTATCAGGTCGGTGGTATATTTCGCTTTAGTTTAATAAATATATTTCTTAAAAATAATAATTAGAAAGATATTAATAATTCGTTTGAAGAGGATCAAGGCAGCTGTGAGGTGTATCTCTTCTTAGGAGGTAAGTAACTTACTATATAAAATATATATATCATATATAGTAGTAAATTATAATATCACATTTTTATGAGTGTGTATTATTTTTCAATATACATTTACAATTAAACCACATAATTCGGCTTCATTGCTATTATTTCATCCCATCGCTATGGGGCAGAGCTTCTACTGTGCAATTCGAGAAAGAAGAAATGTGGCTATAGCCAACAATTTACTGTAAAGTATGCAACCCTGTAACAACCCAAAAAGTTTTGAACATAAATATATGATTGATTAATCCCAATATATTTAATGTACTTTTTTTTTAATTGTAATTTTATTTTGTGAACAGTTATAAATATCATAAATAAAAAAAAAATATCTGTGTCCATCTTCAGTCCATCCATGATGAAAAGAAAGTACCAAGCTCTCCTTTTATGTTATGCTAACAGACTACACATCCACCCAATTTATATTGCTCTACAGACTGAAACCCAGTTCAATAAATGTTCATACTTATACATGCGTTGCTACATCACTTATAGTCAGATTAGCCTGACAACAGTTCACATTCCGCTTCTGATTTCTTATCCCATTCTCTTATTACTTATTACATATTAACTGAATTTATTCTATCAACCTCGGTTGGTAAGAATTTTAATACATCCTTTCCATCTAAAACTTTCAGCTGTGCTGCATTCGTGGCAATAATCTTTTCTATAACCTATTTGAATGTTTACTCCAATCCATCGGCTCGTGCTTTATTACTGGAAGAGACTACAATAATAAAACACGATGAGATTGTCTTGCATCCAACTCCCATAGTAACATACTATCTACCTATTGGCCAACTTTCCTCAAAAACGCCCTGATATATTTGTCACCTAGCAGATTTCCTCTTCCCGTATCGCAATCATATCTCTGGATGAGGAAGATCATAATCCAGTTCTGCTTTCATTACATCCAACCTTCGCTCCTTTTTATTCTAACACAATTAAGGTATGTGACGAGGATATTTTGGCCCACATGATTTTATTTTTATATTAAAATAGATTTCTTCCTTTGAAAAGGGACTAAGGGCTGAAACGTTGGAACTTGATTTTCACATTAGAACTGTAGAGATACAATGTGTGTTTTTATTTTTTTTTGATAAATATATTCATTGAGAAAAACTGTCAGATTGTTCATTTCGGTTGATTGCCGAGATATTCCGTTTTCCTAGCCTCTATTTTTACATGATCAGACTTAAAATTCACTTCTTCTGGGGTCTATTTAGACATCAATGCCCTTGCGTTAAACCATTGAAGCGAATAAACCATCTGGAGGATGATATCTTAAGAAAATCGCAGTGTCATGACATGTACTTCTATGGTCAGGTCCTTGGGATAATGACCGCTCTTCAATGGACCTGAAGAAGAATGCTTTGGGGCCAATCCTTGGCAATATTTATCTTCTACAATCTCGTATTTTTTCAAGTGTTATTAAGTGACCCAATTACGTGAATGTTTCCATTCTTGTTCTTGCTTCGGAGCTGAAGTATCAACCGACACGTTTGGAGTTACAGTTACTTTGTGTCCATTTAGATTCTTTTTTAGATATCATTCTTCTATAGAAAGGAATTTTATAAAATAGGGTATTGTTTTTTTGCGTTTTAACATTATTATATATTCCAGAAAGAATGGACTACGTGGTAATAAGTTATCAACCTATTCTAGCTTGAATGAGGACGTATCGTAGAAATTTATTCAATGATTTCGCCATGAAATAAGAGTTATTCCAATGATTTACATTTTACCTCATTGTTAACAAGGTCAATCTTGTGCCCAGAGAAACACCTCTATCGCCAAAAATTATATGTTCATATAGGAAATCTACTATGCTGATTTAATCTGAAAATAAGTAAGGTAGTTTGTGTACGACATTTTTTAAATAATTGGAACGGATGTTTACATTTTATAAGTAAAAGCATTAATTTCTTGGAAAAATAAAAATATTATTAATTTATAAAAGCTTTCTCTATGTTGCTTTCTTCTATTATGTACCGCTGTTTACGTACTTATCTGTGAAACAGCTATATTTTTCACCACATTTATTTTCATTACTCCTCCATAGTGGCTACGTTTCGGCCATGATGCTATTTAGTTAATACTGTTATTTATGTTCAGCCCATAGTTGAACAGAAAGAGCCTTTCTTTATAGGGTAAAACATAATTTCACTTATAGTATAAACATACATGTCTATAACAGTATAAACAGTCCACCAAACCGAATTCTCAGTGTACATAATTGAACTGACGTAAGCTATTGTAAAGGCAATTAAAGTTCTTATGACATGAGCCTTCTGGTTTCTTGCTGTACGTTACAAAAAAAAACCTTAAAATTAAAATTCTTGTGCATCAAGCTTGTCCACGCACTTTATTGAGAACGTCCGTTATTCGGATGTCCTTGATACAATACTATTATTGAAAGTTTTATGGAATTTATAAATTAGTCTGTTATAGAGAGACAAATACATTGTAGATAACCTTTTTAAAGATAAATAAATATTCCTTTCTGTCCTTTAAGAAGCTACTTTTTGTGAGTACTTCCCTACAGTTCTCTTCATAAATATAATATATACTATCGCTGAGTTATTAAAATATTATATTTTTAGACTTATTCTATTTTATATCACTAAACATCAATTCTACTAATTTAACTAATCTATTCAAGATGTTAGAAAATTTCCTAATGAGCCTACACAGCGTTTATTTGATACCGGGATGTGCTTCAGTCAGCTATAGCTGCGTCTTGCTTTCATTGAGAAATATAATTTTAATTAATATTCTAATGATTATAGATTATCCATTTATATTTTATGCAAATATATAAATTTGATATATTTTAATATTTTTTTCTTCCGATAAATTTTAAAACTTTCAGGTCTTCCAAAGTTAGATTAAATATATTTTATAGTTTTATGAGGATATACAATTTTAGAACTGGTTATTGTTGAAGGGTGAGATGTAAGCATCGATAAGTTTTAAGTATAAATTAGCCTTATTTTCCTATAATTCGTTAACTTCTCTCATATCTCTCTTATGTTTGTTCTTATATTAGTTTTGTGCTGTCGTTAACACCGAACAGAAAAAAATTAAATTTAATGCATTAAATAAAAAAAATTCAATGCCTTTTTGATCCATTTAATTTACTATTGAAAACATACCTATATGTACAAACTTAACGTTACTGGACATAATGTACTGAGAATTATTTAAGTTTGTGGTTTCTTTTGTAGTCACGAATAAGCAAATACATAATCCGCTAATGAGAAACCCTTCGAATTTTTGTATGATCAATACTTGTAGATATCAAACCTATGAGTGTTGAGGATTACTATATTTCGAAAGTGGCTTCTAATTCTCAAGATTTTTAATTTTGAACGAAAAATCATAGACCTTCAAGTATAGGTAATGGTGTAACCAATGAAAGCAGCGAGGTAGATGTACTGACCTTTTTTGGCAGACGTTTCTTTTGCTATGGACTTTGCAAGACCAAGACCGCTTAACTGTTGCTAGACCAACATCAAGACTGGTAAAAAAAAATAGATTTTTTTAATAAAAACTATGACGAAATAGTTACCAATACTTGACAATTTTAGTTAATTGGTATTTTTAAGATTTTGTATAACCAATATATTTTTGAATTCAACTCTTCTAAGTTTTCATACGGGCTTAGTTAGGGTTCTCCTATCTACAAAATTACTGTAATATCTCTATAGTAATGAGCTAATATGTAACTCCAAGGCTGTTGCGAGAGTCTTGCGCAAGACCAAGACCTAGACCAAGACTCATTTTGCAAGACCAAGAATCGTCTCGGACTCGCATTATGACAAAACTAACGTCCAGGATTTTCCTATCTAAATAATTGACTAGAAAATGAGAACAAAGAAAATAAATAGAACAAGAATTGTGCTGTTTCTAGGATAACGTGACCAGTGTCCATTATAGAGAAATCCATGACTGTATAGAAATGTTAATTCCTTAACAAGCGGTAACAGTCTCCAATGTCAAATGAAGTAGGGCATGACGCCCGAGACAAGAGGTTTACTTTATTTCTTATATGAGAAAAATGTCTAGGTCCATGGTTAAAGTCCATTGTATGTTAAATGTCCTCATGTTATATATTTAAAGTTTAAGTTTACTTCTAGAAGGAAGTATCGGTGCTATGGAATAAACTACTCGTATGTAAAGGAAGCTTGAAAAAATTGGTCAGTGATGTGTGGAAAAAAGAAATGTCGTCAATAATAAGAATTTTTTTACCAGCAGTTATATGGTTATGACAATGTCTAAGTAGAACATTTTTTTTTTTAATCTTATTTATTGAAAAATATTACAATCTGTCTCAAGGACATTTATAATAGTGTTCACAGATCACATTCACACTCTATGTACAGTAAATAAAATAAATTATACAGGAAAATAATATATATACAATAAATAAGAATAAAATAACCTAAAAAAAAATGAATAAAAAGAACACATACATACCTATGTACAATATTTACAATCTGGTGAGAGAACTCCAAACCAGACTTGTCACTCCAAGTGTGGAGGGAAAAGCATGGCTCCAGGAGACCCCAGCACTTCTCTCTCAACCGCGTCACTGGGGCTAAACCCAGTGGAGATTGAGAAACAGTGCTAGGAGAACATTAAGGATGTAAGAAGATTTTCTTTGTTTTTTAGGATTATAATCAATGTAATTGTATATTGTATATAAATTGATGAAATGTCTCTATGAATCAAAAAACCCAAGTGCATACAGTTGCATATTTGATTTTTTTAAACTTGTAAAAAAAAAAAAATTTAATTTACAAAATCGAAGATGAAATTACAGAATCCATTTTGCAATTCATTTCGTGTTGGAGTAAGATTTGTTATTATTTTTAATATGAAACTTACCTATGCCGATGACACGTGTATCCTATCAGTTAATAACGATCCTTTAATTGCATCCCAAACTCTTCAATCACATATCACAAGCCTTGAAGAATGGTGTAAAAATTGGAAAATAAATTCCAACAAATCCCATCAAATCACCTTTATCCTCCGTCGTAAACCTATGACCTCATGTCCTACAGTATCCTTCAATAATACTCCACTTATTCCTGTTGAGCAAATCCGCTACTTAGGACTCCACCTTGACAAACGACTCACTTGGAACCCCCATACCAGACTGAAAGGACTAGAAACCGCCCGACGTTTTCGACTACTGCAGCACTTACTAGACAAACGATCTAAGCTTTCAATCAATTATAAACGACTCGTATATATGACAATAATAAGACCTATTTGGACTTACGGAATTGAGCTTTGGGGCTCCACTAAACCATCGAATTCCTCTCGTATCCAATCCTTACAATCCAAAATCCTTCGTAAAATCCTCAACGCTCCTTACTTTGTCACAAATAAAATCATCCATAAAGACCTTAATGTTCCATATGTTTCCGATCTGGCCCAATCCAGATACCTTTCCTTCCATAACAAACTGCAGAACCATCCGAATCCTCTCGTTTCAAACCTTGCTTCCTCCTCGATCCCTGATAACCCTCCGAGGCGTCTGAAAAGAAGATGGCCTCGGGATCTTCTAATATAGAACTTTAATTTGAGTTCTACCAATGGGTAGTTTCTCTTCATGTTTTACATGCCATGTTACAAATTTCTCATTTACTCATTTACTTATTCTCTATGTAATACAGTTGTAAATTCCATTAAAATAATAAAAAAAATATATAAAAAAAATATGAAACTTATTTACATAGTTTCATTCAAAACTGATATCATGGAACGACCCTTCCAATACCATATTTATTTATTGTTTGAAAGAAGCTTCACGGTAAAACAAGACAATATTTTGAACTACATTTAAATTTGCTCCACCACGTCGCTTGATGTAGAACGTTCATCACTTATTACAAAAATATTTCAAACGATAGGAGATTTGGCTTTGGTGAAAAAAATATATTAATTGTTAATTAATTTTAATGCAGAACATGTAACTCAATAATCCTTTTGCGTTTTGCGTTTTAATCCCTTTGCGTATTCTATTCGTGTCGTTAGTTTTTAAATACAAGCATTGCTAATTTTATTTTATTATTGATAGTAAAATTTTATTACTTTCATAGACTTTTCACTCTTATTGAAAAAAAAAAGTCTTAGGAATTTATTGCATAATTATTGCAAAACGAACAGTATTATACTATAAATAAAAATAAATTGATATCTATTTGTATGCATTAGTTTCATTTATTTATTTATTTATTTTTTGTGCATGGATATATTTGAAAATTTGTTAACAAAGCAGTTAAATATATTTCATATGTTTACCCAACTAAGTGAAGCGAAAAGAGGGTTATGTGTTTAGTTCTCCGCTAAAACCTATGTAATGATTTTTTGATAGAACGGCTGGATTAATTTTTAATTTTGATGGCCTAAATTATTCGGCGAGATCCCCTGAGTGTTTTGAAATATTTTGAGCTAAAAAATCTGTTAAATTACTGTATTAAGTGTGTATAATTTTTTGAGCCGATGACATCATCAATTTTTTACTTTGATGGCTGTTATTACTCGGTTAGATCCCGCGAATGTCTTGAGATTCGTCCCCCCGTTACCTCCCTCCTCCCCCCCGATGTCTGCGCGTATGATTACATTCAAATTTAAGTTTTAAAAAGTATCTCACGTTATATTTTTAAGAATTAACATACATATACTTCATACATTTAGGTGTATTACCGGTATCTGATTTTGATAAAGTTAAAAATAGATTTGAGAACATCTAGGGATCCCAACAAAGCAATATTTGTGAATGAATTCATTTATCATCAGTTTCGATTCACCTTACAATTCTCAATGTAATAAATATTGCTTACTGTTGGAGATCCTTTGCGAAAACTCATATCATTATTCAATTTTATTTTTTTTACCCTCACTAAATGAAAAATGTATGGTCAATGAGACAGGGTCAAGTCTAGGGTATTTCAAGGATGTTTGTATGGTAGGCTTATGGCGTATGCAGATTTCTGTCTGATAATTTAAATGAGATCACGCTGCTGGATCCGGTGGTGACTTTGGTCGGAGCTCTGAGTCTAAACTTTTTTTTACTTTTTGTTCTCCCCTTCCTCGCCTTCTAGGCTATACGGGGTTTTTCCCGACCAGGAGGTTAGAGCTGAGGATGAATGCCAAGTTAAAAGACATCCTTGGCCTAGGGACTAGAGCTAACAATTATTTTATCGTTTATAACTTCAGTCATCAGGTTGCCGGGCAACGCGCGGTGCTGTGCACACACCGCATAGCCACCCTACCTCTTAAAAATATGTGCATAAAATATTTAAAATATAAATAAATAAATATAAATACATAAAATATAAGCATAAAATGTTTTCAGTCCTTCTATTTTTTGTTTTCTATTTTTTTCCTCCACGTCCTCGCCATCTTCCCCTTTTATGCCAAAAGGGGGTCTTCCCGAGCCAGAGGGTAAGGCGGAGGATTAATGCCATAGTTAAAAGTTCCCTCGCCACCGCGAGGCGAACTGGTTATTATTTTTAATCAAATTATCTCATATATCAAGTTGCCGGACAACGGCGATGCTGTGCACACGCGTTGGCCATTCCCATAGTGGGGCTTTGTCATTTTCTGATGTGCGTAACAAAAGTTTTGAGCAGTTATTATACCCCTCACGACAGCCGACTTTCTAAATTATAGGGTTCTAAAAAGTTATGCATGAATGATCTTCGAATTATTGCAATCAAACTAAAGCATTCTCCGCAGCTTCATAGTGTCAAAGGTCTTTGAGAATAAATCATAGCCGAAATATGTACTTCCAATAATTAGCAATAGTTCACTAGGAAGTTATTTATTTAATAAAAATACAAAAATCGGCTGAATATTAATTATGGGATCATTGTGAGCTCAGCTAAGAATGCAATGTACAGCTAGCAATATACATTTCCTTAAAAATGGTTATTACATTGTGACTACATAAAACATACATTTTGCATACAGAATATTTATTTGACTTTTTGTAACTATTTAGATCCTTCAATGGCCTTTTTGCCTGAATTAACCTTATTTATTTACTTTTTATTTCTTGGCAGTTAGTACTTAAATTACATTTATATGTATAAGATAACATGTATTTCAGTCAATAACAGTTAGCCGTACTCGAGTAGAAATTTATGAGTTCGTCCGATATTTTTCACGCATGTTATGTTAGGTTTTGGTTAACTGTAAACGTTTTCTAATGCAATTTCAAAGGAAAAAAGGGCCTCCCATTTCGTAATAAATAGAAATCCTTCATGATTTAATCCATCAAAAGCTGTTTGTTTGTCAATTTGAACAAATATTAAAAAGTTTTAAATTCTCCAATAATTTTGTCTAAGTGGTCTAATGTATATCGAATTAAAAAAAAAATTTGTAAAATTTTATTTTCTTAGCCTAAAAGGTATTTTATTTAGTATTTGTTTTAAATTTTAGTTACTCTTTAAGTATTTTTTTTATCTTATTTTTTACAGTTTGAATTCGTTATTCAAATCTTAAAACTGTTTGGGTTTTAAAATTACTGGAGAATGTAAAACCCCATAATCTCCCCAGTCGTCTTTATCCTCAATCCAACTTGATTGGAAATGTACTAAATTTAGAAGAATAAATAAAGAATAAAATAAAAGAATAATAATAATAAAATCATAATTCAAACCTGTCTAATTTTTTTAAATAATTATATTCAGAGAATAATCTGCCAAAAACATCATAAAGCACTACAATATTAGAATTTTAAAATTAGTATATATCTTCAACAGAGAATGTCGATTTTTAAAAACAAAATAATATAAATGCTTAAATCTTTAGTATCGTTTTTGTAAATATTATAAAAATATATATTTAAACATTGTTAAGCCAAATTTTATTTAAATCTTTTCGCTTAGTATTGTTAACTTGAATTATTAAATTTATTTTAATACAGATTTTTTAAAAATTTAAAATCTTATACAGTGACGAATAACGACTAAGTTATTAAGGTTACTACTTATAAGTTTAAGGTTACTAAGTTATAGATTTACTTTTTTTTTCATTCGATTCAGAATAAGAAAATATTAAATGACCACTATTTGAGCTTTATAGTCATATGTCTAAGGTGGGCGAAGTTTTTTTTGTCGAATATAAGATGTTTTGCACCACTATGCGATGTCTTATTAGTGAGACAAATAATTTTTTTCTCATATTTGGCTAGTGTGATCTACAAGATATTCCACTGTCAATTGTCCATTGAGTCCCAAATATTGTCTATTTTATTTATTCTAGAATATTGTGAAGTGTTAGCGGGGAAAAGACAGAATGTCTAACATAAGAGTAATAGATTAATACTAGGTTTGATATTCATGGTCTGATGATTTTTTTACACCCTTTATAAGGCTAATTTTGTAGTAAATTTAAATGTTTCTATCATTCTAGATTTTTTTTCTTATGAATCTACTGTAGAAAAAGTTCATTGTACCTTTAAAGAACATTTTGCATAAAGGATGAAGAATATAGTGTTCAAAAGTCGTTTTCAATGCCACCATGACATCGTCTGCTTTAAATATGAAGTCACCTACAAATATCACTCTCACGGTTTTTTTAAAGAAATGAACTTTACCAACCTCACTACATTATTTCCATCATTTCAAAGACGAATTTCTTTCCCTCACCACATGCCTTTTATGACATCTTTCTTAAAAACTGCGCGATTTGCAACTTTTAACTCCTTTTGTGGTAATATCCGTGGATGGATAAAAAAAAATCGTTTTCTTTTTGGTTTATTTTTTTAGGGAGATGTCGACGAGAAAGCATTTTACGAATTAAAATTAGGACATGAGTCATTTCCTCGTGGGGCAGAGTAAGATATATGTATTCCTTTCTCTTGGTCTCTTCAATCTTCATCACTTTTTTAGAAATTACATATAATTTGCTGAAACAAATTAATTTTAATTTAGGAAATGTTTTTAAATACTAACAATAATTCAAAACATACATTACTCCGGTAACAAAAAAAGTTTGATAAAAAAATTACTTCTTTTTTAAATTAGTAATAAGTAATGCATTACTAAATAAGTAATAAATCAATCTGCTTAAAAGAATTATAATGGAAAATCTCTAAATATGTTCTACTTACAGACATCATCGTTGTTGCTCTTTATAACTGATGTATATGTGTATATATATTAATACAGGGGGTTTCAGAGTTAAGTGGCCAAACTGCAAAAATGAACTAAGGACCTCAAAACGAGAAAAAAATTACATCTGAAGGTACGTCCGCAAACGCTTTGTTTAGGAGATATTCACACCAAAAGATTTTTGTTGTTATGAATTATTTACATTATATGAAATAAATAAATCCTATTTTTTTGTTCTAACTACGTTATTAATTAAATGTAAACATGAACATTCATATTAAATGTTGTTCGAAGTGATTTCCTTCTACAGCATTAAGTCAGGCTCGGCATCTTTCTTCAACAGCAGCAGTGGCAGAACGGTACTGGATATGTGTTATTGTTTCACAAGATTCAATTGTCCTTCTTCGTAAGGAATTAAGGTTATTCACCGAACTTGCGTAGACATTTTGTTTAATGACACCCCAAACAAAATAATCCAGTGGTGTCAGGTCTAAAGAGCATCCAGGCCAAGCCACTGGACCTGCACGGCCAATCTATTGATTGGGATATGGGATACGATTGAGTAAGTCCGGTTGTTCCCAAAGGTACCGATAAAGTTATAGCTTTTTATAATTTCCATATCTGATTTCTCCATTTCGAATTTGCAAAAATATAACCGAATCTTTAGTTCTAACATTTAATTAAGGATTATTTCTATGTATCAAACCCATATTTTTGAGAAAAAAACTTAACTGAAAGATGTGAACTTCATTTATTGTTCACTCTGACAATCAAATCAGTTTCTCTGATAGTCAGCTGTGATAACTCTGACAATCAGCCAGTTCAATTTATTATTAAAACTAGCTCTCAATTTTCGATGTTTGCCGTCAATTTAACTTATATTGTTTGTAATTTTTTTTCTACTAATTCTTCTGTTTCTAATCATACCGATGTATAACCACACGTTTAATGTCATTTTTCATAAAAAAATTAGCTTTCTATATTTTGACTTTTGTCCTCTATACGACGGCTCTATGTTAACGTTAATATAACGGCAAAATTATTATCTACCGCATGCTATTAAGACAATTATGGACTTAACACCCTTAAATGTAAAAAATTATACTTTCGAACCAGTTTTATCTGTTTATTATTATGGAGTTATTCGTTGACCGGTCTGATAACTTGCCGTTGGGGTGGTATCATAAATTAAAAAAAAATATCGAAGTACACTGTTTATGTGTAATATTGAATGGGAATATTCAATATGATGTTCTAAATCTAATTTAATTTTCATAGAATATTAAAGGAGATATGGAGTACAGAAAAAAAAAAAACGTCGCTAAGTTTTCGAGAAGTGACCTAGTTCTGGTATAAACCTTTAACTTTTTATTAGATTTTCAAATAATCCGAAAACCATAAATCTCTCTGAGCATTATAATTAATAATTTGAATTATAATTAATTTGTCCATAGAGTTCAACTTACAAAATCTACCAAGAAAAAGTGAAAAAAAAAAATCTTGTTATACCAGTATTACCGAAAAAATAACAATTTTTCAAACGTTTCCTCCTTAGTAATATAAAAACTTGTGACGGTGACGGATAAACTACGTAAACCTTCAATATGTCCTATTAGACTGTAACGTACATGAACATAACGGAGTAGTCCCAATGAACACTGTCAGTGAATACTTGGGCGGCTCCAGAAAATTTTCTTTTTAACAAATAGAAGGAATGTCTCTGAGTTGCATAATTAATAGACTTAAAACAATAACTGTTAGCTTGAATAAAGAAGAAGAATCAAAATCAGTAACCGGATTTTATAGAGAACATTTCATTACCAATAATTTAGCGATGAAAATAATCGTATTCATCTTTACGAGTATCACTATCTAAGTCAGCAGCTATAATATTAATCTCTATATTATATATAAAAAGTTTTTAGTGGCTTTCATATTGTATTTTATTTAAATATTAGGAGAGTAGGAGATTACAGGAGCTCAACAGCAGCGCAGTCCTCTAGGCTCGATAGTGATGTTCTCCTATGGAGGTTATTTTACAGATTATTCAGCTGTTCATTTAATTACACATGTGTTGAACTCCTATTACCTCCTATTCTTCTGATATAAAATAAAGATTGTTTTACTAAAACTTTGAACTTCAAAGTAAAGAAATGACATTTTCATTTAGAGGTGGTAGTTTGATTTTACTTAGGTGACAGCAGTTATTTTTCCATTTAGACATTTCTCCTTGAATACAATATATTATTTATTATATATTATATATTATATATATATATATATATATATATATATATATATATATATATATATATATATATATATATGTATATATATAATATTATTATTATTAATATTATAATGTGATATAATTATAATTATCGTGAAGTAGAAAACACAATATAACTTACAATGAAAACTCTAGAAATAAAAGGCTCAAATTATTGGTGAGCTTATATGAAACTTAACATGTCGGATATACATTATGTTTCTAAGTAGGCAATACGAATAATAATCATAACCATATAATTGGCAATAAGACGCGATGTATAATATAGATTTTTAAAGATATTAAAAATTTGTCTGAACTGTGGTTTCGTTCAGTTTATTTTTGTTGATAAAAAATAATACAATGTGAACTACAGAATACATGTAAATTACAGTTATATACTTTGAGCAACGAGTAGTACAATTAAATGAACAGTTGTATAGTTTGTAAAATGGGAGGTTGGTCAACCGTTAGGCGAACAGAGTGTACCACCTGGTTTTTATAAATGTTTTCTATGTTTTACATTTTTGTTAATATTTTATATTGTTCTGTTTCAGCTGCTATGAAGGCTCAAATTTATATAGTAACGTTAACAATCATTAAGAAGTATTTCATTACTTTTCCTATATTTTATATCTGATCGCATCACATTCTTTAATTATATATTTTAATATTTATCAAAAGTTCCTCTGGCAAAAGTTTTAGGTCATATTTTATTATAAAGTTCTATTTTGAATTTTTTCTGGTCAATTATGGTCTTGTGTATATTCAGGAATAAAAACGGTTATTTAAAATATTTTATTTTTGTCTGAAGCAAACAGTAAAGATTGTTAGGAAAATCTATTATAAATAATTTTAGTTTTTGCACTTACAGGTATTTACGTCGTGGCTGTCGATGTATTATCAATAGTTCTATAGCGTTTTATCTAATTATTCGGCAGAAGATATGGACATCGTAAATGCTGCATTGTACCAATTGATGACTGGGTGGGCAGAAGCCCTACAACGGAGAGATCCTCCTTAGTTCGATCGAGTCAGTTCGAATTAAAGATCTGCAGGTGGTGTTAGCATTGCTCTAGTTTAATTAATATTTCACAATTTTTTTTATTTTTTTTGGGAGTCCTCAAATATAAACCCTTCCCGGATCCAACTTACTAAGGGAACCTCCCTCTAAAATTATATTTAGTGGTCGATTAATGACCTAGATAAGCCAAGTAACTATAATTGTTTATATATTTGGCTCGGATCATCAAGGAAAGATAAATGAAGCAATTTAAAAAAATGAATTTTTTTGTGGGAGAGGCAGGAGAGGGAGAGAAATTCAGTCCCAAAACCCTATATCCTTTATACCAGTTAGCTGAATACAATGAAATAAAAGTGTTATACTAAAATGTATTATCAACAATATAACTCATCGAGTGAGATAGATAATCTATCTGTATAATAATCTACCTGAACAGGGTATACATCAACCCTCCTCGGCTAAAACACAGTAACTGCAATGGCATACCATATCATGGTACCGCTTTTACAGGAGATCACACAGGAGCGTTTTTTTTTTGTTTTTTTTATATGTTTTAAACTGAATTATAATTTCTTTTCAAAAAATAAATATTCATATATATATATATATATATATATATATATACATATATACACATACACAAAAATTGTCTTTAATTAGACGAAATTGAGATACTTTTCTATCACTAAAACTAGTGTTCTTGGATAGATTGTAATATTAGTTAATAAATTATTGATAAATTAGACGAAAACAATTTTTTTGTGTGTGTTGTGATTTTATTTGTGAACTTATTGAAGTAACTTTATTGTATATTAATACACAATAACAAGACAATTTACTAACTAGAAAAAACATAGAATATGGAAAAATATATATTTTATTTTATTGACTTTATTTCAGAAATGCATCGTTTCGTATGAACATTGAACATGATTAAAGAAACA
This sequence comes from Nezara viridula, assembly GCA_928085145.1. Lineage (NCBI taxonomy): Eukaryota > Metazoa > Arthropoda > Insecta > Hemiptera > Pentatomidae > Nezara > Nezara viridula. The sequence goes on along the minus strand of OV725077.1, from coordinate 85,552,303 downwards.
GATGATTATAGAAATAGACTAACAGGATGATGTAATATTTTTTTTAATTTGGAGTGAAAATCTTTTTAGAAGGCCTATTAAATAAATCAGCACTGGCCCCTACATGGTCTGTGTACTCCTGTTCATAAAGATCATTAATGTTTTTAATCATTTGCCTAAAGAATATGTATATCTTTTCTACTAATTCCAGATGGGTCTAAATCAAGTTTAGTCAGAAAATGCCCCTCGTACCCAATTTTAATATCACTTCTCTTCATCCTTGAGGGGTCTTTCTCATTCTTAGATTGACAAAAAACCAATTGAATCAGAAGATACTTCTGAGGTACATATTTGCACATATGCTATCACCAGAGCAGTGGAGTATAAGCAAATAGGCATCTGTTTGGAAGACGTCTTAAAACTATTTCAATCACTTTTGTTTATATCGGCAACTTGCCATGATTTCGAAAGTGGGTGCCTCCGGAAACACGATATTCTACCAAAATCCTCTAGCCTGCATTCCAGTTCTATATCCTCTCCTGGCATAATTTCCTATTATTAGGGAATAAATAAACTTGTTACACTAAAACTAAAGTTGAGTTAAGATGTTGGGGAAGTATCAGTGACGGATCCAGGAATATACTTGGGATTAGGGAGAGGGGGTTCGCATTTGCAAAACAAGTGAATTCCATATATCCAAGGTGTATATATATATATATATATATATATATATATATATATATATATATATATATATACTGTATAATTTTTAGACTTTTTACTTTTATTTTCGCTTACCTATATATGTTATATATAGTAAGGGAAAGTATCGCGATCGTGAAAATTGTATAATAATTATTTTGTTTTCAAACGTTTTGAGGTCTCCTGAGTCTAAATAACCAAGTCTCGCAAAATGGTCTGTATGTGTGTATGTTATCCCCATTGATGTCACTTTGCAGGACTTAAATGTTCAACATGTATTCATTCCTCAAAAGTATTTTTAATTTGGTTTCTTTTAAATAATTTACCACCTCTCATTATTAAACGTTATGAAATGCTAAATATAACTTTTTAAGAAATTAGAAAATTGAAAAATGTAGAAAAAAATGGAAAATGTTTATTTGGATCAAAAATAAATTTCCGTAAATACTAGTCAAAAGGTATACGTATGATATATCATTAGAAAGCGGAGAATTTTAGAAAAGAACAATATCTAATGTCAAAAGTCGTAGAAAGTAATGGAGAGTGACGAAAAATTATAAATAATAATTTGTGAAAACTAATATTATTTAACGGAAATCACATGTTTTCAAGAAAATTTATCAACTAAATGTAACCAAGAAAGTATTTTAAAAAGTATTTAAAATCCACCTAATAAAGGCAATGGCATTGTTAAAAAAACTGAAAGAAGAAATGAAATATAAAATTATTTCATGGATGTATAAAGTATATCTATAATCTTAAATACATTTATTGTAGTTTAATAATACTAGATCTTATATTATATTTAATTAATTAGGTATCAACGTCCGTTTATTACGAAAAATCGTCATGTATCCTTCTAAAAAATTAAATCAGTGAATAATTTGATGAATTTTCCCTTTGAGAAATACAAACATTATCCGCTTAAAATTAGTGTAAAAACGTTCGACCTGTGATGAAAATCTCGTAATTTCATTTTAGTAAACTTTACAATAGAAAATGATAGTTTAATAACTAATAGTTATACAATTAATATAATCCATAATCATTCAGGTTAAAAATACAGATGTACTTTCAAATCTATCTAGGCATATATATATATATATATATATATATATATATATATATATATATATATATATATATATATATTTAAACATACCTATTTAATTGGGAATAAGGTCACTAATGTGGTTTACAAAAACCAGATGGAGTACCGAGGTTTTTATTGTCTACAATTCATTTAATTAATAAGGTTTTTGTTATTTTAGTGTTCTTAATGATTTGTTAGCTGTAAGCTTTAATTTATATTCAAAGTAGATAGTTCAGTGAACGTTGCGTGTTGCATGCACAGAATTTTTAAATTATTTGTTGTTTTTAAGTACAAGATATAAATAAAAATTATTTATTTAATACAATCGACTTTTTAATTAAAATAATAGTAATAAAAGTGCCGGTTTAGTTACTTTTTTAAGAAAAAGCTTCTTCTCGCCTTCAAGGATCCGCTAGGGGAAAGTACCTTATCTTGATCAACGGCTGTACGCAAAGTAGTTTAGAAGCCAAATTTCGCTTCCCTTGGAGGTCTCCGCGCATTGAAGGATGGAGCAAAATAAAATAAGCACTAATATAAAAATCGGCGGCTTTATTTTTGAGGATTCCTAACAAAGATGGTTTCATTATTTTTTTATCAATTAATATTTATTCTTTCTAATGATGTGTTGAATAATTAGACGGCTAAAAATAAATACGAGGCGATCCTGTAAATAAATCAATTACACAGCTTTAAACAATTGTACAATAGACAATAGACCCATGAAATAGGTTTTTTATATCAAAATATTGGGTTAAGACAAATTAAAATGAAACAATTTAAATGTATTCATTTGTAAATAATATTTTAAATATACATCAAGTACAGACCTAAGTTTATTTGAAATACTTGGAATAAAAGTATTAATTAATCAATGAATTTATATTAATATAAAACATTTACCAACCCTAATTATGCTATATAAGTCATCGATGAAACCTATTCTTTGTTAGACTCTTATAAAATTATTGTTAAAAAATGAGTATATAGAAAATTGTATTAGTTAAATTGAAAATATTTTATAGTTTAAAAAAATGGAATGACATAAAACTTATAAAATTGAAAATGTTTTGTGTGTGTATATATATATATATATATATATATATATTATATATATATATATATATATATATATATATATATATATATATATATATATATATATATATCCGTACATATATTATTACAGTAAGGCTCGAAATCGGTTTTGTACCAAATATAAGCTCCTGTCATGCTCAAATACCATGAATGGGGTACCATTGGATTCAGAATTTCACGGGGAGTTAGCGAATCGTATTCTCTACTTTTGTTTTTTCTTTCTAAAATAAATAAAGTCGATACAAACATTTTGCTAGGATTCAATACCTGTACGGTGGTAAGTCTGTAGATCGATACGGGACAAATTGGATCTAAAAGATTTTGATGCGTACAGCAAGACCCGGATAGTTCCTTCGGAACTATCGGATCCTGCGTTAACGCAAGGCATAGGGTTCGCATCCATACAACCTTACATTAATTGTAGTACTTCCATTGAATACATGTCTCATTTCGTCGACTTGAGGTCTCTATGATCGAGAGAGGAGGAGTTTATATTATTTATCGATGGTGTTTTTGATCGGCAAGCCATATCATCGTTAATTTTTCACCAAATCTCAAGATTGAGCCACCAATTTCGAAGGCTTCCTTCTCCTTCAGGCGGACTAAATTGTCCAATCATCCCGAAAATTCAGGCAAAAAAGTTATAAAAGAAAACAAACTTTATTTGCGAATAACTAAAAAATTACAAACTTTTCCCCGTCTCATGCCCGTAATTATATAAAAGATTACTAAATTTTTACAATTTTTAGCAAAGATACAGCTTACTGAAATTTGTAAACATGTTGGTTCCAAAAAAAAAATGATGATTTAAATTTATTTTTGTTTTCTTTGTCGATTAAAATTATCGATAAAGTAATATTTGATTTCTTTATCTTTTGATAGGTTGCATTATTTTATTTTCTTATTAATCTGGCATTTGATAACAATATGCTGTGCGAATTTTTCGCACGGGCCTACTACTAGTATATATATCATAAACTTTACACAGTTAAGCACATTTCAAGAAAAACAATATTTTTTTTACTTTCACTTACGTATATATGTTATATATAGTAAGTGTAAGTATTGCGATCGAGAAAATTTTTGAATCTGTGTTTTTGACGGATTTAGACGTTTTGAGATACCCTGAGTCGAAATGACCAAGTCCCGACAAATGGTCTGTGTGTCTATGTGTTTGTATGTTAGCAGTCCAGCTCAAAAACAAAAACTCCTATGAAACTGATATCACGTATTTAAGATAGGTATATGCCTTAGTTGTGACGGCAACTTTTTCCTTAAAATCGGCTAACCTGAAGTGCCACTTTAAATCAACGCTGAAACACATTTTCACAGTTTTCTCAAAAACAGCTCTAACGATTTTGATTAAACTCGGTGTATCATTGTATAATTAAGTGGTCTTTAATATAAATTAGGTCTTATCCCCATTGATGTCACTTTACAGGGCTTAAATGCCCAAAGTTCATATACGTCTTCCTCTAAAGTGCCTTTAATATGGTTTATTTTAAAAAGATAATTATTTCGCATTATTCAGAGTTACGAAAAAATGCTAAATATAACTTTTGAAAAAATTTGATAAGTTAATAAAGAAGAAAAAAGATAAAAATGCAGAAAAACGTAGCTATAGACTGTAGCTCCTAAACCAATGTACCGATTTCTTGGTTTTCTAAAAGTTTATGGAATAGCCTAAAAAACAAAAAAAAAAAAATCGTTAAAATCGGACAATTAGGAGATAAGATATGATCTCTAGTTTTTTTTTTAATACGTTCTGCTGCAATGGTTATATCCTTTGTTTTGATTTTTGAATTTTGAATGTGTTAATAAGGTAATGCTAATTTTTTTTATATGTTTTTAAAATCCACCTAAGAAAGTTGATGGCATTGTTAAAAAAACTATTTCAGTGTACTTGTTTGAAAGAAGAAATAAAATATAAAATCATTTCATGGATGTATAAATCATGTGTTTATAATATTAAATACATTTACTGTAGTTTAGTAATTATTTATTAAATTTTAAATTGGTCCATAATCGTCTTATCTTTTTGGCTACATTCAAGGAATTGCTGTGTTATATATGTGTGCGATGTTATATTGCGTTCCTGGCGTTTGGGAATTTAAAGAGAAAAAAGGAATTTTTTTTTATTTTGGGAAAGTGTTTATTATGCTATGTCTATTGTTTAATATGGCTTATTGTTGATAATTTGTAAGAGTATTGTTATGAAGGGAGAGAAAAAAAGAAAGAAAAATATAATATAAAATTAATGTCCGTATGGATTGATAAGTATGCTGTGTACGAAGCAACCCTATGTAGTAGGGTAGCATTACTTTTAATAAAGTATTTCTCTATAAATAATTAGGTATTAAAGTTAATTCCAAAATATTGTCATATAATTTTTTAGAAAACAAAATTAGTGAATAATTCGATAGATCTTCTCTTTGTGATATTCCTCTACCATTTCATTGTACTTGTGTGAAAGAAGAAGTGAAATACAAAAATATTTCATAGATACGTTTATAACCCTAAATATATTTACTGTAGTTTAATAACTCTAGATCTCATAATATATTTAAATATTTAGATATCTATCGTCCGTTTATTCCGAAAAATCATCATGTAACCTTTTAGAAAATTAAATTAGTAATAGTTTGATAATTCTTCTTTTTGCGATATTCCAACAGAATCCACTTACAATTAGTGTGACAACTTTTGACCTGTCTATGACAGACACTGCAAATCTCTTAATTCCGTTTTAATAAACTTTGCAATGGAAAATAACAGTTTAATGACTTATAGTCGTACAATCCATAATCAATGGATCGAACAATCCATAATCAACGAATCGTACAATCCATAATCAACCGGTGATATAATAAATAGGACTTTTGTTATTTTAATAGCATTTGTGTTTTTTTAGCTTTAGCTCAGTTTAAAATGCAATTTAAAACATTTTATAATAGCCTAACATGGCCAGAAAATAATTTTTATTCAAAGTTCAAAGTGTAAGTGAAAGTTGTGTGTTGCGCGCACCAGATTCTTTAGCAAGCCATCACGGATCACTTGAACATCATTTCGTATAGTTTTTTTTTTCTCTTTTAACAGAGTAATTACAGTCTTAGAAAAAAAAAACGCTGAATCCGCTACTGCTTTTAAGTATTGCTTTACCTTACTTCCGCTTTTTACTAGGGACATCCGGGAAATGCAGGTAGATTCATTTCCTGCTAAACGTATCTAGTAAATGGCCTATGAAAGGAAGATGATGTTAAATGTGTTCATAACTTTTTAAAGATGAGAGTTACTAGAGTCGGCGGGCGCTCGTAAAAAAATATATAACCACTGTTATAATATAATCGTTGGTAATCACTCTTCACCTGCATATTTACTTCTGAAACTTATTAAACAAATATTTATAATCATATTTCATACATTTTATCTATTTTATTCTCACCTTCCTTACCTTACCAATTCCAGAATTAAAACCTCTGATACCTCCCGGTACCGGGATTTGAACTGGTAATCCTCAGTTTATCTACTAGTATTTGCGGGGTAACGTGCTGCAAACGCGTTAGCCCACTCAGTCACTCTACCCCCTACGTATTTCACATATACAGTATTGATTATTAAATCAAACCTATAATTTTTTTTAGCAAAGCCTAGTTATCTGTTAGATATTATCTGGCCTGTATGGTAACTTAATAAAAAGGAAGCTGATAAAAACAACATATGATCATAGTGTGTAATTTAGATCAACAATGTTGAAGAGTGTGAAACGTAATTCTATTAGTATGGATTTAGGTATTATTTATGTGTTTAGGTATCAAATTCTGACTTAAAAAAAATTGTACTTTAAGTAAAGTTGTACTTTAACTTTTTTTAAGAATTAGAAATTATCGATAGTTATATCAGTATTTTATATTTTCAGGCTAATCAGTCAGCGTAACTTAAAAATTTGCAAGTGAAATTGACGTCAGCGAATACTTGAAATTGATAAGGTAGTCGGCTGCATTCCACCACACATTTCCACAGCTACTGACAAATAGATTTGCTTTTATTTTTCTCATGGCGTTAGAACTCGGTTACAGGTCTTGGCTTCCTCTATCCGTTTCCTCCAACCGTTACGGTCTTTTGCCGACGCCATCCAGTTCTTAACTCCCAGCACGCTGCCTGCTTCTCATGTCACACCATCAGAACATCTCAACTTTGGTCTCCCTCTATTCCTTGTTTCATGGATTGGCTGTGTAAGCAATATTTTAAGCATTTCTCCATTTAAGCATCCTGCCAATATGCCCTGCATACTTTAAGCGCCTCAAATTCGTTGCTTTCACAATATCATCTTCCCCGAAAGTATTGTCTGAACAAGGCCTGAGTCTTGATTCGTACGCCGCTTCCACTCCTCTCCAACTTTCACTTTACCGAAAACACGGCGGAGAACTTGTATTTAAAAAATAAGGAGTTCTTTTTCTGTAGTCTTCGAAGTTGTTCAGCACTCCGATCCATAAAGAAGTAACGGACGCACCAATGTCTTATAAAGGTGGAGCTTGGTCTGTCTAGAAAGTATCCGCCTGCTTAGCTACTTGCTTAACCCAAATTAGCATTTTTTGGCTGATGTTATCCTTCTTCTTATCTCTATATTGAAATTATTACCTTGAGTGACTACAGAACTCAGATAAGAAAACTCCGAGACCTTCTGAAATCTATAAAGCCCATTAGTGACTGTCTCGCCTGGTATGGGAATTTCATCTGCTACCATATATTTCGTTTTGGGTTCATTAACTACCAGTCCAAGTCTGCCATGACCAGCCAGTGCCAGAAAAGCATCATTCACGGCCTGTAGAGAGCGTCCCACAATTTCTATATCATCAACCTAGGCGAACACTTGGACAAGCCTGGTAAATATGTTTCCCTATCGTTCGCGTAAACCAGCATCTCTTACCGCCCTCTCGAGTGCAAGTTAAACAGCATAAAGGCTAGCGCATCCCTTCGTCGTAGCCCTTAACCTGCACAATATTCCTGGGATCTGTCACCATTTACTCTAACTATACACTTCACATCCTTCATGGTAAGCTTTAGCATTTTTTTTTTTCCTGTATGTCTTCTTATTTCTTTAACCGCTCCTTTATTTTTTTAATCAGATTTATTAAAATCAAACCATTCCTTTTTCATTAGAGCGCGAACTTACAAAATAGAAATTCTTGCCTGTGCCTATGGTCCCAGAAGGACTTGAAGTTGATAAAAAAAGTTAATTTGAAACTCATAAACTGCAATGATTGCAACGATGCAATGATTGATTTTCTTTTGAAAAGTTGCTTACACTCCACGGGCGGATCTACGGGGGGGGGCTTTCGGGTTGAAGCCCCCCCCCCCAAAATGGTAAAACATTACCACGTTTTATGGAAAAAAAAATTTAAAAAATACCTCTTAAAGTATTATTGTTGGTGTAATTACATTTAAAAGGACTTAAGGAATCACTTAAACACCATTTCATATAGGTAGTTACTTTCTTTCTGTTTTTCCAAAGTAAATATCGTTATTTTTATCGAAAAAAAAGTTTCCGGGCTGAAGCCCCCCCCCCCAAAATTAAATCCTGGATCCGCTAGTGTTACACTCAACAGAGTCAACGACAATCCTAGTTAAAATATTCTCTGGTTTATTCAATTCACTGAAGCATTTTGCATTTTTGAGGAACTCATGAATGATTATTCGATTAACATGCCAGTTGAAACTCTACAAAAAAAAAAAAATCCTCTTATCACTCACAGTGAAAAATTTTAAAACAAACTTTTTAAATATGACTTATTCATATAGCTATGTGCTCTTCCATATATTGAATAAACAAATGGCACATTTAATATACTTTGAACCTGCCTCAACACATACGAATAATGATCCGTGCCGGCAAAGGAGAACATAGAATGTGGAACTATTTAGATATGGTTTAGAATGAAACAACAAAGCTTGCTTAAAAACAAAATAAATAAATAAATAACCTAAAATTATTTTGAAAAAACGCCTATTTTGTTTTTCTTTTTAATAAATAAATATTAGTTGCCCAAAATAAAATACTCTCTTTTTCTGGCCGAAAGACAAGCTAGTGTTCAAAGGATTTGAACCTGGTGTGTTCATGACAGGAAGCCTGTGACCGCTAGACTACTCGTCTTCCTTCGAGGAGTTATATTCGTAAGTTTTGCTGAATGAAATTGCTATATTTTTATTGTACAAAGCACCAAAAGTGATTCGATTATGAACTATTCTAATGATGACGTGATAAGAATGCCATTCGTGTAAGAGCTCTAACTTATCTCGCTGAGGCTAGAACAAATAACAAGGGCTAATGGACTTAACCACGGAACATCTCGTGTCAGTCACCAGCTGGCTATGGCTCCTATGTCTTATTTTGGCAGTTTGATTAATCAAAATCCTGGGTCATCAAATGACAGGGATATAGTCAGTCACACGATAGGATTAGCCTCATTATAAATCCTTGCAGCAGTCCAGGTCCACATTTACAACGATCTTGCTCCATGTAGATTTAAGAAGTAAATTTTTCCAATATTATAATTCCATCCATATGCTATCATGATCATAATGTGGTCTTCACATGAATTATCTATTAAGATAAGCTTGGTGTTTCTTTCGTCAAAATAAAAGAATATTTTCTCGTTGATCGAAACCTCAATAGACTCCCGTTTGGTCGGCCCGTTTTTAGCTTATAAAATTATTTTAGCTTGGATATGATGTTCTAGAAATCAATCTTCGTGTTTCATAATTTAAGTTCCTCAAGAATTTTCATAAAACTATATGTTGAGACCACCTTTGTCTATAAAAATTAAAAAAACAAAAATAATTATTTTTAATATACCTCCTTTTATAAGATATTTATAATTTGTTCACGTCAAATCATATCCTGTTAAATTTTTTAGACTGAAAGCTTAGTGTAAATGAAAAAATATGGTGCGCTCATCACACAACTCTCACTTACCTCTCTACTTTGAATAGAAATTATGTTTTGGCAATATTGGGCTATTACAAAGATTTTTAACATTACAGCTAACCGATAACAACTCAATAAGGCCATTAAAATAACACAAACCAAATTTATTACATCCACCATATTATAGGCATTAGAACCTAAGAACTGCATCTGTTACTGTAAACCACATAACTCCATTCTTTGAGCTGTAAATGCTTAGAATGATTTGAAACTACATCTGTATTTTTAACCTGAATGATTATGGATTCTATTAATTGTATTGCTGTTGGTTATTATACTCTTATTTTCTCATAACAAAAGTTGACAAAAATGGATTTACCAGATTTTCATTGTCTACTATTGGTAGATCAAAAGTTGTCACAATAATTGTATGTGAATAATGTTGTGATTTCACAGAGGGAAAATACATCAAATTATTCATTAATTTAGTTTTTTAAAATGTTACATGATGATTTTTCTAAATTAACTGACGATTTTCCAGTTACAATAGAAAATATCCAACTAAGCATATATGTATTTATTTAAATGCAATTTGGAATATAAAGACAAATCTTTTCTGACATGCTGTATATTAATATAAGATGGATAGAAGACCATTAGCTGTTTTCAAATCGACTCCGAGGATGGGTAAAGAGCCTGAAAAGTAAGACAAAAGAAATAGAGAAAAAAATTCATTATATTTATACCTAAAACCAAAAAAAACTTTTCCTTACTAAATAATTTGAAATATCAAATAATATATGAAGAAAATAATAATAACATTATATTTAAAATAGTTAAATAGGCCAGATATCACAGACCCCTCAGCTATCACATACTAGGTTGAAATTACTTGTCATTTGATTTTAAATTAACATTTTACATATTTAACTGTTTATTTAACCTAGGTGGTGACCTGAATCAATTCTATTTTTATTTTAAGTTTAAAATTAAACTAAATTATTAAATAAGAATTATTTTTCAATTGCAGAATTTATAATGAGATATGAATTTTGAAAGTTTAGGATGTTCATATGGATTCAGTATTAAGCATTAAGTATCCATACAAGAAAAAAATATAATCTGTTTCATGTATCTAATCGTATATGTAGTTGTGATATTTAATGAGTAAGTTGAAATAAGTTATAGAAACAATGGACAGACTATAAGTTTTCATGACAGCAATAAATATGAATAAAGACACAATAAATGTAGATAAATATTTAAAAAAACATTTGTTAAGTACCTCTAGATCCTTGTATCATATTCATAGACTGTAAAATTAAAAGTTTATTCTGATAGGGTACTGTTCAAGTATTATTTGTGGTATTTGTGATGTTTTATTTGAGGATTCATCAATAATAGGTAGGTTTGGCTTGCCAATTGTTCCTTATGGGATATGCTTTTAATATTGTTTTTTTTATCTTCAGGTGGAAAGACCCATGGAGGAGATCACGGATAGGCCTGCTTACATTGGCTTTCTTGTCGTCGCTTTGCTTCGCTTCATTCCTCCTGAGCCAGAGGTTCGTGACCACGCTGCCGGCTTCACCCTACACCATTGGCAGGTCCATTCAGGTCAGCTTCCATCTCTCAATTCCTTCTTCATCTGTCAGCTATAATCAGGTATAGGGAAGGTGTTATTGGTAGGCTGAATATATTTATTAACTAAATTAGCCTCAATATATGTTTTAATATTTTATAAATAGTCATTTTAATTATTTGCAAATTTGATTGAGATTTTTTTAAGCTAAATCAAATCTCTACTTCATCATGTTTAATAAAATATCTTAGAGACATAATAAAATCTTCCTTCCCAAGTCAATAATATTATTAATTTGTGTTGTCATTTAATTAAGTAAAATTTATTTCAATAATTCTCTTTTATCTCTGACTTAGTTTCTGAGAGTATATCCTTCAATAAATATTACAATCCACTTTTTAATATATATAGATTATGTTGACAAAGGAATGGGAGTTGAAGAGTTTTGACAATCTTGGCAGTGTAACTAAGTTGCCTATAATGCCTTCCTAAAATATTTATAAGTATAATCATTAAAACATGGATTTATAAATTAAACTTTTCTGAACATTGATTATCTATTTATATCATACTTCCTCATGAATGAATTGATTTGTATACAGGGCAAATTCTTAAATTATTCCAGACAATTTGCCATGAAAATCCTAACAATTATACAGTCCTACAAGAGAAAACAAAATCATTTTTTTTTTATGCATAATCATGCAACCAGTTGTTTTAAATTGTTAAAAGTTTTAATGATAGCAATTATTTATTTTGTAGTATTAATCAATAAAAAAAAATCAAAACATAATAGATACCTACATGAAAAATGTTGCTTTTAATACATAATGATTAGTTAACATAAGTTGTTCTCAACATTGAAATTGAAGACAGCTGGACCACACTTTATTATCCTTAAAGCTGTTTTCTTTCTTAAACACATTTGTAACTCCATCTTATCCACAACCCATTTTTCCCTGCTTTGGAAACTTTACACGACAAAAATGATCCCAAACCTTCCAAACTTGCCACTAATACTTCATTCTCTCATCCTGTTGCACTTCTTTCTATTTACCAAAATATATTTATATAACTTCTCCTAAATCAAAGCCTAGTAAGTAGTGACACAATATCAGTTTCACTCCACTGTGTCACAGTGTTATCAGATAGAGGATGGATGCTATCTCTGTTTCTTTTGTAAAAAAAAAATATATTACTCTGCAGTCTACCTTGTCATTGAAAAAGTCTTTGATGGTGTCTGACAAAAGGGCTTATTATAGAACCTAAAACCGGATTTACCTATAATTATTTTGTAATTATTCTATCCTTCTCTCTTGTCAGGTTTTTCTGTATTTCTGTTAATTTTTCTGTTTCCTCGTTCATTCTTCGAAACACTGGGATACTACAGAGTAGCATTTTAAGCCCAATCAACACACCACAATACTGTCTTCGCATAGAAATCCAATCGATTTTCTTTTTAGCATTTATTATTCTTCAGAACCATTTGTTTTACATTAAAAAGTGTTCCATAAATGAAAAATTAAAATAAACGCTACTAAATCAAGCCACATAAGTTTCTCCTTAAGGAAAGCTTCATGTATACCTATAACCATTGACCACAACCCAGTGCTTATAAAATACTATATAAATTACCTAAGACTCTACTTATACATAAGACTTACTTGGAACATATATACAAAATTAAAAAGACCAGAACTGACAAACTGACAACACTATATAATCAACTTTCGCATCTTCTGAACTATAAAGCCTTACTTAAATTACAAAACAAGCGACTGATCTAAAACTCTATACTGAGAACAATTAGGCCATACAGAGCAAAACTTCAGGGTACAGCAAAAAAAGCGCACATAAACAAAATACAAACACAAATCAAAATTCTTCAAAAAATTGTTAATGTGCCATGGCATATTTCAAATCACACTATATCTTAGGACTTACAAATGTAAACAATAAAACCTTTATCCACTACAAATACACTACATTTCATTGTAGTACTCAATTTTTTTATTTATTTTAATGAAATTTACAACTGTATTACATAGAAAATACAACAAGTAAATGTGACATTGGTAACATGACATGTACAACATGAAGAGAAACTACCCATTGGTAGAACTCAAATTAAAGTTCTATATTTGAAGGTCCCGAGGCCATCTTCTTTTCAAGCGCCTCGGAGGGTTATCAGGGATCGAGGAGGAAGCCAGGTTTGAAACGAGAGGGTTCGGATGGTTCTGCAGTTTGTTATGAAAGGATAGGTATCTGGTTTGGGCCTAATCGGAAACATATGGAACATTAAGGTCTTTATGGATGATTTTATTTGTGACAAACTAAGAAGCGTTGAGGATTTTACAAAGGATTTTGGATTGTAAGGATTGGATACGAGAGGAATTCGATGGTTTAGTTTAGCCCCAAAGCTCAATTCCGTAAATCGAAATAGGTCTTATTATTGTCATATACATGAATCGTTTGTAATTGATTGAAAGCTTAGAACGTTTGTCTAGTAAGTGCTGCAATAGTCGAAAACATCGGGCGGTTTCTAGTCGTTTCAGTCTGGTATGGGGGTTTCAAGTGAGTTGTTTGTCAAGGTGGAGTCTTAAGTATCGGATTTGTTGTACTCAATTAAAAAGAAAATGACCAAAGATCTTCTGCTTCACTGATAATTAAATCAAAGCCATTATCAAGTAAAATCAAAGAAACAGTTATATCAAATTTGCTAGATGTGCTTTGGCATAGTTGCTATTGGAATAAAAAAATAAAGTAAATTAAAAATTTTTTATTTAATATTCCGATACAAAAATACAAAATACAATGATATTTTCTTTATTTAAAAACGTTAACCTGGAATTGTCATTGGGGAGGCATCTTGAAGTTAGGATCATATTGTAGATATTTTTTCAGGAATGAAGTATTTTATAAAATATTAAGCCCAAAGGTATGTGATGCATTCAGATAATTTCAATGACAACATGGACTATTAAAACTACTCGTAGTGAATCCAATTTAAGTAATAACATTTTAGTGATTGAAAAGAGAATCTAATGATGTTGGGCATAATAAGCAAATTCTTCAAAAAGTACAGAGCCTTAAGCCAAAGGGTTAACATCCTGGAGAATAGATAATGCATAGATGGAATATTTCTTTAGGTTTGATCTTTTCAATTTAATATGATCGTCTAGAAATCGAATCTCTTTGCAATAACTGAACTTTGTTCTGTTTTATTTCATATATTAGAAGTATTATCTATATATCTTTACCCATTATATGCAGATTTCAGGATCCTTTATTTCAGCAATTATCAATATGATTTGTTAATATATATATATCTATATATTAACTAACATTTTGAATATTGATTTTTTTTTAGAGTTTGCCGAGTAACGAGTTGACAGAAGTTGTCAACATATCTCAAGATATTGAAGATGTACTTTCACTCCAGAAAGAGAAGATTGTTGATGATATTTTAAAAAGCTATCATTTTCCTGGAGGTCCTGGTTTAAGAAACCAAAGGTTTGTAGCTATCAGAGCTTTAAATAAATATTATTAGATGATTACAAAAAAATTAGAACCTACTTTATACATTTAAATATTTTAGTGTTTTACTTTGCATGCTTTCAAGAATTTTATTTTTGTAAATTAATAAATGAGAAATATGTTTAAATTTATATATTCAGTAAAATTTAATTAAAGATATTGAATATTTAATAGTTGACCATTGCATTATAAAGGAAGGAAATGGTCCATGGTGGCAGTCATAAATAGGCTAAATAGTGGCAAAACTATTTTATTAAAAGCCAACGTTTCGACCTGACTTTGCAGGTCTTCTTCAGAACTAGAACAGACAAGATACAAAAAGGTATATCTCTGTATCTTTTTCTATCTTGTCTGTTCTAGCCCTGAAGAAGACCTGCAAATTCAGGTCGAAACGTTTGCTTTTAATAAAATAGTTTTGCCTCTATTTAGCCTATTTATGACCACCATCCCACAACATCTCCTTCCTTTAATTAAAGATAGTACATCTTATAATAATACTAATTTTTTCAGCAGGCCATTATCTGATCTGGTTCCTGTACTTGGTGGCCAACCATTGAGAAGCGTGATAATTGCGACCTGGAGGTCTGGCTCTACATTTCTTGGTGATATTTTAAACAGTGTTCCTGGTAACTTCTATCATTATGAACCACTCCTCGATCATGGAATAGTTCAAGTACGAGGACCACCACGGTCCAAAGAATCTCTGCGCTATATCAGAAACTTGCTTAATTGCAACTACACAGATATGGGTAAGTAATAGAAGTATTTATCTTACTTACTTCAATGGCTTCTACAGCCCAGTATGGATCCTGGCCTCCTTTAAGAGCTTCTGCTATTCACACCTGTCTCTCGCCACCAACTAACCAAGGAACCGACTAACCACTAACACAAACTAACCAAGCGGTTTCACCATTGATCTATCTCAACCTGGGTCTTTCTCTTCTCCTTGTTCGGTCTAACACCCCCTCCATAACTTTTCTAGTTTTCCTCTTTTCAGCAGGTGGTTCTTCATCTCTCTTGTGAGCCAAAATAGCACCGGTTTGCTGCCATTTGATGTTGAGGGTTAGATGAGGTGACAAGCATTCCTAGATTCACAAATTTTGGAATCCTTTCAAAGGGGAAATTTCCTATTTTGAGAGCTGAGTTATTCACCTGGTTATCCTCACCATTCACCACCAGTTTTGGTCTCATTAACATCTAACTCAGTTTAGCTGAATGAAGAGCAAGAATGGCATCCTCTATAGCTTTCCTTGACCTTACCACTGTGTCAAAATCATCTGCAAAGGCCAATAGTTGAATACTGAGGTCTGTATACGGGAATGTTGAAATGACTTTTCCCGGGCCAGTATGAGGCATGCCAATCCATGACCTTAGCGTAGACGTTTTCTTGTCCAAAACTCCCTTGAGTAATCTGCTTGAACTCTGACCTTGCTGCAAATTTCTTACATGGTCATCTTTACCAGTCTTGTCAAATTTGAGATATCACCAGGTAAATCAGGATTTCATATTAGTTTAATCGGTTGACACATTCATTAGCATTCCTGAAATCCAGGAATAAATGGTGGATTGGCAATCTGTACTCGATTCTTTTCTCCATTATCATTCTCAAATTGACCACTTGGTCTATGGTGAATCTTCTTTGCTGAAGCCTGTCTGATACTCCCCAACTATTAGCTTATGAGGATAATCTGTGGTGTAGAATAACAGAAAGAACTTTGCCGGTGCTCAGTAGGAGATAAATCCCACGGTAATTCCATTACATGCCTCATGATTATGAGAAACTAAAATCATAGCTTTTCAAATTTTAATATTTTAAATTTTTGTTTAGAATTATTTCAGTCTAATTTTCAGTTTTTTTTAGATAAATATTTGTCATATGGACAAGACCATACCTGGCTGTTTACTCACAACATTAGACTGTGGGAGAAGTGCACAGAGTACCCCCATCTCTGCTGGCTGCCAATCTTTCTTAACCGATTCTGCTCTCTATTCCCATTTCAGTCAATGAAGTTGGTCAGGCTTCGACTCAAACTGGCTGAAGAGCTTTTAACAGATGAAAAGTAAGTATTTTCTAATAAAATTAACACTTGAGGATTTCAATATGAATTCAATAAAATTTTGTAAAGATATTGTGTAGATATGGCCTAACTACAAAAAGATGGATTATTTTTATTTATCAGAAATTGTATAAATAACAAACTCAAGTAAGTTATTTTAGAATAAGGTAAAAGGAAAGAGAATTTTTATTAGAGCACCAGGATATTAGAGTTTAAATAATATACTTAAAATAGGTACTACTAAATTACCTGATTCTCATAAAAAAATACAATTATAACCTGTGAGTAGTCAGGATGGGAGGGGAAGGAATGGATATGCACCATTTAAGCAATAAGGTAGTTAAGATATATGTACAAATTAATATATTAGGTAATGTACATTAAGTTATATATTGATACAGAAAAATTTCTTTCCATAGCTAGTAACAGAGTGGCATTTCTGCTAGATTTCATACGGTGAGAGAAAGAAAATACCATTTCAATCATTAAGCCTAACCAATATGATGTTACAATATATAATTTAAGAAGGATCTTCATTGCATTAAAAATGTGTATCCTCATTTACTTCTCCATCAAAACAATTATAAATAACAAAAATTATCGATGAAGCGTAAAGGAATCTAACAGACTTCAATGAAGTTAATTTCATTTTAAACTTTTAACTGCCTAATAAATTTTACATAAAAATTTGAATTCTACTCCAATGGTTAATAAAATGATATATAAACAAGTAAGAAAGAAACATTTGTTTGTAAAAAGGAAGAGGTTTTGCCAAGTTATTGTTAATAAATTTCATAAATTACAACTTGGTTGAAGTACTATTGAAATATATTTTATTTGTTTCTCTGAAAGGTATTAATAAAATTTTTGTAGCATAACTTTTTGCTTTTGATTAAAAAATTTGATTGAAGGTGTATTATTATCTTCTTCTGATTCTTCCTCTAACTCCTGTGGCTGTTGAGTGTGGAGTTAGTATTATCTTGAAATATTAAAATAAAGAATGTCCCAGAAAGGTAATAAATTTCATGAGCAAAATTAACCAATAAAATTAATCTATCATGAAATACAATCATACTTTAAACTTTATTTGGTATGACATAATCTTAAAAATAGTGGTTGCTTCTATAATTTCAAGTTTACATTAAAATATTTTAAAAAATACATAAATGTACACTCTGAAGTCTAATTTAAATACTCATTGTATTGGTTTTAAATTTTATAAGTTAAAATTTCATTAAATTTATCTTTTTTCTGTTCAAAAGGCTTGGAGTGAAGGTGGTTTTAGTCGTACGAGACCCAAGGGGAACAATGCAGTCAAGGAGACATCGGGACTGGTGCCCCGGAAACCCTGACTGTGATGACCCAACACTACTCTGTGCAGACCTTGTTGCTGACTATTCAGCAGCTCTTAGTTTTATCAAGAAATATCCTAAAAAATTCAAGTAATATATTTAATTCTTGAGATATAATGTTTTTATTAGTATATATATTTTTATAAATGTATGATATACAAATACATATATTTGTTAAGCTTTAGAGAAATTATTTTGTCTTTAGTATTACTATATCGAAAAATTTATAAATTTAGGTAAACTTTAAATAATTCTGAACTGATAGATTAACATTTAGTTTTTTATTTAATTAGAAAAAAACATTGTTTGCCTTTTGGGGTGAAACTGATAATCCTTAATTTGATATCAGGTCCTAAAATATTAAAGCTATTAATTAAGAAGATTTGGTGAAAAATCCGGTCTCCTTACAGCTCTGTGTCCCTCATAACTTCACATAACATAGCCACTATGCAAAAGACAAGTGAAAAAACTAAGAGTATTCATGAGACAAAATAAATTACTTATTTTTTATTTTATAAACTAGATTTACTTTTCCATTTTTACTGCATACTTATGACAAGAATGTATTAAAAGTTTTTGGTTTTTACATCTTGTTAAAATAAAAATGAATTAGATATATTTTTGATTTAACTTTATTCCTATTAATAATTATATTCTTCAACAATTTTTCTGACTAAGGTTTTTAACTCTCACTGAACATTTATTTTATTCATTATTTTTTGATATTGAACCTTAATAATCGACCAACAAAAAAAAGTTTAAGTCTCTCTCTCAAAATTTAAGGTTATGCATTTCACGATATTAAGAATTAAAAAATTGAGTGTATAAAGTCAGTCTGTCCACCATCTGTGACTTTTCTCCGAGACTAATGGGGGAATTTCTTTTGGATTTTGCATCTTAGTCACAGGTCCTTCCAGGGATTATTCTCAGATTCCAACATTAACTCCCCTCCCCTCCCACTGATTAGGGGTTACATAGGCTTGTATCTTGGTCATTGAGATACAGGCTAAGTATAAGATGTTTTGACATTGTTTGGGATTTTGATGATGTTTTGGGATTTTCCTTTTTGGGGAACTACAGAGCAGCCATTTTCTTTTCCCTGCACTAGTAGAACTAGATTAGTTTGCCTTTTAATTGTTCAACATTAATTTATCAAACCCTTTTTACTCACTTCCAATGAAGGTGTACATTACAAAATGTAAATCAGTTATCACTATAACTTATTCTCCAGAACTGGCATACTATTCTATTTATTGATGAAACACTTAATTGATAATTAAATAAAACATATTGTATATGTTTTATATATAATTTTATAATTGTTTAATTATATATTTATTTATTTTTTAGAATCGTTCGGTATGAAGATTTTTCTCTCGATCCTTACAAGGGTACTGAAGATCTTTTTAAATTCCTTGGTGTAAACTTTGGACCAGAAGTAAAAAAGTTTCTAGATACTCATACGAAAGCTAACTCAGGAGGAGTTTCAAGTACATTCAGGAACAGCAAAAATGCACCTTTCCATTGGCGATCAGATTTATCATTTTCCGAGGTTCAGAATATTCAGAGAAAATGTTCGTCAGCCATGGATCTTTGGGGGTAAGATTTTTATTTATACACTATCTTAATCTTATTTTTTAACAAACTGATCCAGAAAAAAGCACAGAATATATAAAATACAAATTTGATAAATAAAAAACAAAACTAAATATAACATTGACCCACAAAATATGTCAAATATGCTTAATAATAAATGAAAATGTTTAAACAACTTACTTATGGACAATAAGTGAATACATATGATTTGAACCCTGTTTTCTAAAAGTGTTTAGTCACAAGCATAAACATTTACACTGAATATTGCAACAAGAAACCCATCTAAGTCATTTTTCACTGCTGGAAATTCAAACCAATACAAAATGTTTGCAAGAAGTTGTTGTTTATTACTTTTAATAACCCATTATATTATTTTTAAAAGAGTATGGGATGGCCTGAACTGAACCTGATATCAAAATAAAAAGAATTGTAGAAATTTAAATCTGCATGTAAGGTTGTTTGGCTAGACAAAGACAAAAGACAGGCCATTTGGCATGTACTCTATGCTAAATCAAAGTGTGAATATCTAAAATGGTGATAAGATATTATTTCCCTTGTATAATCAAGGAAACGTTGGTGCAGGATGCGTTCTAGAAAGGAAACACAATAGCCTTGATACTTGATTCATACCCACGTCTTGATCCAAATTGCAGATCTTCATCAAGGCTAAGCAAAACCATACAATCATTAAAATTTAAAAGCAACTAAGAATAAATATAGATGTAATTATAAATAAAAAAAAACTTTTTTTCTGAATAAAATATTATACTAAGAAATCTATGAAAATGATTACTACATTAGATTTGAAAACTATGTATTCATAAATATGAAAAATTAAAGTTAAAATAATTAGAAATAGATGAAAATCTGACATATGGATTATAAAAAATACCTAGATTATAAAAAAAAAAATAAAATAAATTATATAAACATAAGGAATGCATAGTGGAGTGGGGTAGTTCAATGGGTTGGACTTTCACAGCTAAAGGTCCCGAGTTCGAGTCTAGCTAATAGCAATTAAATTATTTATGCTGTTTCATCAGTCATATATCAGCCCTGGGATTGGGAGATACTCCTGGGACACACCTAGCCTTTATAAATTGGATAATCTTTATTAATTAATTAATCAAAGAGTAAAAGTTGCGGTTGAGCGTAATCTCGGACATATCACCTTTCTGCACAACTATTGAGCAACAAACAGTATGTCTCAACATAGTAATACTGGTACCTTCATGGGTAGTGGTACAGATTTTTTTTTTAAGGAATGCATAGTAGAGCAGCAAATAATGTTGGTGTGATAATCATAAGTTAACATCATGTATGAAATAAAAGATTTATATATAAATGTTAAAGAGAAAAAAAAAGGAAAAGAGAGGGTATAATAATTAGAAAACGGAAAAATAGTGAGTGACAATACAAGGGAGTTGAAAATATCAGGAGTAACTTCTTATAAAGCCATAGTTAGTATTGCCCTCATGACATTAAAGATAACAGTGCAATGGGATACATTAGAAATTGTTGAAAATAAGTTATAGTATTACATTAATTTATGTTTCTCTCTTGACCCCGCCCAAAGCAACTTCTTGATTTAAAATGTTGATATTAATAAGTTGTTAGTAGGTATGTTAACAAAAATTGGTACTATTGACAATTAAAGCTTGTGTGCTTATTGTTATTAGATGAAAACTGTTTTTTTCTTGTTTTATGTATTCTTTCATTTGTTTTTGTTTTTTATTCATAACTATTAATTTTATATCACATTCATAAAATTGTTTTTTCTAAATTTCATTTTTACACTTCTATTACCTTGACGATACTACCTAAGATTTAGTTCTATTTCTTCAAAATATAGATGAAATATGTATAACTGTATTGCTCAATAAAAACTGAAATACTAATGAATATTTACTGTTTTTTGGGGGGGGTGGGTATTTATTAAACCCGATAATATTATAACTGACACTGTTAAAAAGACTCATTATATTATATTACTAATTAATCGGATTTGTATTATTAATTAAACTATTTACATGAATTTCAAGACAATTTACATTTATTATAAACAGCTTTATTAAGGTTATTCATATTTTTAGTGAGATTTATTATATATAATTATTATATTTAACACACTAATGGTAACACTCACAACAGTAATTGTAATACTGAGTCGATCTGACCAGGTAATAATTCTCTTTCATTTGTATGCTATTTTATAGATTTGGAGGATGAATAACATCATAATATACATATATTTTTTAATATTTATTACTTAAGTAGTTTTCTGAAAACAATAAAATAAAAACAATAAAAAACATAAAACTGAACAATAAAGAAATTCTTGGAGTACAACACAAAGTAAAAATTAATATAAGACACTAATAAAATTTATTAAATTTCAAATTACATAATAAAATATCACATAATTTAGTCTCCTTCATAACAATACGTGCATACAAAAATTTGATGTCCTCCACATATATACCTGTAGTATACACCTTTTGCTTCATGCTTAGGACCAAGAAGATGAGTAACAATATTGGAAAAAGTGTTCCTTTAAAAATTTGATTTTAATGGTTGATTGACCCAAATAGTGCCATAATCTTTTCCCAAAAAGATAAAACAAATTTAAGGATGGGTCAAATTGTCCTGAAATTCTAAAATGACGTGCATTATTGTGAACAGAACAACAATACAACTTAACAGAATAGAACCACTTTGAAGACAATTAGTTCAACAATGAATGGGAGGTTATCTGGACTTTGGTGGGGCAAATTCTAGAATTGCATGTGTATTACACCAAAATGTACTGCTCGGGTTCGATTGACCCAAGTGTTACCATTTGAGGGTTAATCTAAAATTGATTATGTTCTTAATAAGATCCTTATTTCTTCTCATAATCCTTTATTTGTATTTATACATTATTTAATTTTCCAACATGTTATAAATTTTTCTTTTTATATAAAATTTGTTCTTTTTGGGCATTTTCAAAATTATTAATAGAACATTTTTACACCTGTCCCCATTTGTATAATTTTTGCTCGTCAAATTTATCCAGACAAATAAGGTATTTCTTATTGTTACTCAAGAAGTTATTTGTTACAGTTGTTAGTTGGACAAGTACGTTAAGATGTCACATAAGGTGAAAATATAAATAAAGTACAGATCAAGAAATATCTAATAGTTTTTTCTACACACAACACAAGAAAAATAAGCAAAGCCACCAACAAATAACTTCTTGGCTGATAAAAAGAAATACCTCATTTTGTCAGGGTAAATTTGACAAGTCAAAATTATACAAATGTAGAGAGGTGGTGTAAAATTGTGCTATTAATAATTTAGAAAAAGACCAAAAAGTTATATAAAAAAGAAAAATTTATGATGTATTATAAAACAAAATAATCTATTGACAATTTACATTTACATGACAATATCTCATAGCTACATTTTTTTTTCCAAATCCTACACTATTTCATACAATGTATTTGCAATTATATTGAAAGATGATATCTTAATCTTCTATTTGTATAGGTCAATTTTAAAATGTATTACAGTGTTTATTTTGGGGATGATTTTAAATTCCATTGATAAATGTAAAGTAATTATAATGTACAAACACTAGATATCCATGTTAACTGTTAAAAAATAAAATTTTTGATAAAAACTTTTTTTTTTCTCTTCCTTAATCATATAATAAAATTTTTAATTACTTCTCTATTCATAAATACATTTGTTTTAGAATTAATATTGAAATAATATGTTATTAGAAGAACCATTAAATCGATGAACTCAAAATATTCCATAAAAATTAATATTAAAATGTCAATATATTAAGTTTTAGTATTTTCCTGAAAGTCTGTCATGATTATAACTGGAGACTGGATTTTTGTGCAGTAAAAATCTGAAAAATGTGCAGTAAAAAACTCAAAATGTGCAAAATCGTGCAGTAAAAACCCAAAATACGTAAAGTTGTCCAATTAACACCTAAAATGTGCAAAATCATCAAAATTGTTTAATTTATAATATTAAACGAGAATGAGTACTAAAATATAATACTAAAATATAATATAATATTAAAATATAAAATGAGTTAATTAAACGAGAGATAAAAGAGAAAAAAAAATTAAAATGTTACATTGAAAATAAAATTCCAGATTAAAATCACCAAACAACAACAATATATAATATAATACAACAATAAATTATAATTAACCTAAATCTCAAAGGAGGTTAAATTTAAACAATAATAAGGATTATGTAAATCTAATATTTACTTAGTGCCATATTTAACAACCCATAAACACTTGAATGAAGCATCTATTAATTTTTCTCTCTACAGAATAAGGTCTCAATAATTAACAAGTAAATAATCGGATATATTTGTCTGAATTGTCCTTAAATTGGTTAATTGGTTAATTGTCTGACAAACAAGGAATGAGATAATGCAGAATGTTGAAGGTTTGAAGGAGGGAATTATAGGTACCTACATATTATATAGACCAGACCAATTTTAGATATTTAACTTTTATTAAAATTGATAATGGAACCTTTATTTTTTAATCTATTGAAATTTCCAATATTATACATTCCAAAAATTTTTAACTAAAATTTTAAGAAATTTTAGGAATACACTGTAATACAATATTTAAGATTTTCAAGTGTTGAAATATTATTATTGAAGCTGTTACTAAATCATAAAAATAAATATTAAATTATAAAAAAAAAACTTTCTAAAAATCATATAATTCTTTGATAGGAATATTTTTTCCCATACCTGTTTTACAATGAAAGTCTACAAATGATTTTGTATCACTTTTCGTACAGAATTTTGGTGTACAGAACTTTATTATCAAATTTCAACTCCATGGGATATTTTTATATCCAGATTTTAATTTTTGACGAGAGACCAGATTTCACTTTTTGCCTTATTATTATTTTGTTTTTATTATAATGAAATTACTACTAACCAAAGCCGGAGGGAATACTGAAGGGCTGAATGAATCAGTGAAAATTCAAGTCAAAACAATAAAAATATAATGACTTACTAACAAAATAGCTTATTTTAAGAAAGTAGCTTTTTATTATCCACTACTTAAGGGAAGTTTTATTACAAGAATATTTCTCACTTGTGTTTACTTCTTCCTTTTTCACAGAATTATTTACCTTCCTCATATTTTTTTTATCTTGAATAATGATCCAACTTTGAAAAGCATAGTAAAGTAAAAAAGTAAATATTTATATATTTGTATATTCCCACATACATTTGTATTTGTAAATTTTCTAATTTATCACAAAAATGTGCAATTTAATGTAACAAAAATCAAAATCATACTGTTTAAGCTAAAAACAGCTAAACATGCAATTCCGTGCTATATAAAATTTAAATATGTTATAATACAAATCCTGAAACGGATAGATATTTGGGTCTGCTACATGCAATTGGGTAGAGTTTTTACAAGCAAACAAATAAAATGTGCAATAACATGAAAATCCAGTCTATAATTATAACATTAGTTGATCATGGTAGAGTTATAAAATATTTTTGTACTTATCTTAGTTTTTTTTTTCAGGTATTCAAAAGCAGTCAATGCTTCACATCAGAGGTTTTTTGATCCTATCAAGAAGAAATTCAGCCTCAAACCATGAATTTCGAAGCCTTGTTGATTTATACATTTGTGCAATTATGTTTAGTTATACTGATAGACAAGTACCATTCACTATCAATTAGGCTTTGGAAATTTCCTAAAGATCAATTCATTCTCACCAATCCTGTATTTGGCATCATCCAAGATTTACATTAATACAGGTTTTAAAAATTAAACTGACATTTCTGAATCATTAAATACATCTAGGATAAGATAGAGCTAGAAGGAAAAGTGAGATAAGTCTGGGAAGATATCCTAGTTAGAGTACTTAATCAGCGGAAAACTACGTCAACTTCATCAGCAGATATGGATTGTTTCAAAATAGACTGAACTGATATGCTAATTATGTACAATTTCATACCCATTTGCAATATTTTGATACTTTTAAGATCCTAATAAATGTTATTCAAATGGTATACACATATCATTGAATAGTATCTCATAGTAATAAAATTTTGTAAGGGATTACATTTTCAATGAACAATTTTACAGTCACCTTGCTGCATGTGAATATATTCACATACACTAAGTTCAATACATATACTAAATTAAATAGTTGGTGAACAAAATATAATCAAAAAGGTTTGGATTTGTTTATTTTTACCCGTTTTGGTAAGGGTTAAATTTAGCTCCTTCATGTTGCCTCGGCTCTTCCTACTAACAAGCAATGTTTTGGACTTGTTATGCTAGAAAAATCAACTCTAAACTGCTATAATATATATAAATTATTTATGCTTGGTAAATAGTTGGTATTATTAATGAGTTGATAGGAACAATCCATTATCATTAATTTCTACATTGTGCGATTTAACAAATATGTATTTATTTTATTTTTGCATTCTCAAGAACAAAATGTGCTTAAAAGTGTCCTTAGAGCTAGTGTTTAAATTTAAAATAATTACTTTTTGTGATTTTTTTATCATTGAATGAATTAAATATTTATTTCTAATAAACTAATACAAATTTTCTGATAAAATTGGCCAATATATATATTTTCATTTGATTAAAGAATTCATTATATACAATATTCTTTTTAAATATTTAAAATAAAAAGCTCATTACTTTTAATGAATTGGAAAATTAATATGATTGCTAAATTTGAGGGAACAATTTATAATACCAAGAGCTCCGTCCTGATCAAAACATTGATTGTATTTTTACATATCTGCTGACATATCAATTAAAATATTACGTAATTCTATTTCCTTATTTGGGAACATAACTTTTAAAAATTGTTAAATTTTATCTATATTGTTTATTAAATTTTTATTTTAAAAGTTAGAAACTTAATTGTTTTCGTCTGATAAAATAGTTTTTTGAAGATTTTTTTATAACCTTTAAGTTGCTCCAATTATAAATTTAATAAATGAAAATAAAATGTGGGTGAAAATTTGATTTTAGAGCAAAATATAAATAAACCAGATATGTTTGTATTTACATAACTGTATGCTTTAGAAACAATCCGCTATGAAAAAGTTTTGATTTTATTAACTCCCTTGTATTTTATTTACTTTTCAAACATAAACTAGAATAAAGTTTATTTTCTATTCTAGAAGTAACACTGCTCATACAGACGTTGTTCTGTTTCTAAGTGTGAGGGAAATTATATTTTATGTATGTTTTAAAATAAATCTTGTATTTGATTTTTATTATGAAAATGTATTTTGTATATCTTTGTAAAGTAATAAGTCTCTGCAATATGTAGAACTTTGGTTTGACTTCTAATAATGAGTATTGCTGTAAAAATGGAACTAGGCCTTTTAGACAAATCCTGTAAAATGAGCTTTATGTAAGCATTTATTTTTTTAAAAAAATTGTAAATATGTAGAAGATTAATGTTATGTTTAAGCTATAATAATTTATATCTAAAAATGTTTTTAGTTTTTACGTTATTAGACTTGGTAGGAAATTGAATATTATTAAATTTATGAAGCATTTTTTATTAGTATATATTCCTCAAATATCAAATGCCTGATGGTGTGGATTTGGTTAAATATTTCTGAATCAGTACGGAATCACACTAACTAAGGTGATATTGGGATAATAAAATAAATTTCTGATTTGTATTGGACCTTGTCTGAAATGTTTCCTGTACAAATCTGACAAATATGTTTGGTATAAGTTTCCTATTAAAACTTATAAAGTTTAAGTAAAGTTTATGGGTAAAATTAGAGCATTACTGTTAAAGAAAATAGTGATGTAAAAATAGAATAGGTTAGAACAAAATTTTAAATAACTATTGCATGTTGCAGAAAAGGTAATGGTTGTAAGAATGATTTGATGATAATAA
The DNA here is from genome assembly GCA_928085145.1 of Nezara viridula. Lineage (NCBI taxonomy): Eukaryota > Metazoa > Arthropoda > Insecta > Hemiptera > Pentatomidae > Nezara > Nezara viridula. Next base: position 85,524,456 of record OV725077.1, on the reverse strand, counting down.
AAAAATTAATAATAAAATATTGACATTAGTAAAGCCAGTAAATATCAAACTAAAAAGTTCCTTATATTGAAATTAATTGTAAAAAAAACATTACAATTTTTCATTTAATTTAAAAATTAGCATACTCATACAGTCCAGGTGAAAACCAGTTTATGTAATTTTTTTTTTATGCAAAGATTTTTTTTTAGAAAAGAAATCCAATTATTTTAAACTTAAAAAGGAAAAAGAAAAAAACACTATATTTCATTATAATAAATTTAAGTGAATATTCCTTATTTATTTATCAAATGGTTATATGTACTAATTTTTTGAAAAATGAAAAGTAATTTCTCTCATTTTTTTTTTAATTACTTTTAAGGTCTTTTTAAGAAATATCATGTTCCAGGTAAAGGGATTTTATTCAAAATTTATTTAAGTTTTTGTTATTTTAATCGTAAGTTAAAGTACATATGAAAACATTTATATATTGATAGCTTACATAAATGGGATTTATATTTTTCATGAAGATAATACTTTCATGAATCAAGAACAACATATTTGGAACTTAAGAACATTTGTAAAAAGTAAAATGAAATGGCAACATTAAATATTGTGAAATATGTGTTTACATTTTCAATTGGTCACTATTAATTTCTGTGTGTTTATAGTTTTAAATTCTTTAATATAACTTTTGAAAATTAGGTAAACTCCTAAAATATTTCTATGCCTCTTTCTTGCCTTTCTAATTAGTTAATAATGATAAAAATAAAAACAAAATAAAATATCAATTTTAAAGTCCTCACCATTGCCATGTGTTTCATAAACAGTGACAAAAAGAAAATAGCATCATATTTTCAAATAAAGTGCTCTAATTTCATCCAGAATTCATTACAAAACTTTGTTTGAATATCCAAAATAGCCGTATTAAAACTCTGCCTTGCTTATCAGTGCCTTTTAAAATATTTGCCATAATAGCACTTTCTAGAAAATTTATTATTAGTTTAATAGTTAAACATAATTCACAAAGTTATAGATTGCAGGAGAGCAAATCTCTAATTGTTCAGTTTTAGGTATTTTGTATATAGTAATCAATCAAGCTATAAGTGCACATTAGTATTTGTATTTATATTAATTTTTAGTTACACCTGTTGATGGAATAAATAATTTTCAATAAAAATCATCAATCAACTCATTTTAACATGTTTTCTGCCTTGGTACTTTTCAAAATTATGAGATGTTGAGCCAATTTAATTAAATTTTATTGTATATATTATAAACACTCTAATTATAATATTTAGTAATCATAAAAAAATAACATTTTTAAAAAATAAGTTATAGCAAATTATCTCATATTTGGCTTATGTAACAGAAAGCTCTTGTGAAAACGAACTTGTGCACCGGCACCAATAATAATAAATAAGTTTTCTGTTCTTTTATCATATCTGAACAATTATGGCAAGTAAAAAAAATAAAGAAATGACTTACAGTTGGTCCTAGTCTATAATCTCAACTAAAAAATAACTTGTAGTAAATGTCCTAGGAAAAACGTGTACCAGTTGACAGTCTTCATGCTAATATTTTCAGTACATATTTGACAAAGTTTGTAACGGTATTTTCGTAATATAAGTCTTCACCAACCATTTTATTTCAGTAAAATTTTATAAATTACTACTGTGCACTTTGTAGCAATCTTTTAAATAGGTACTTACAGAATGAATAAAGTAGTCTGTGATATAATGTCGATAGATAAAAAATATAAATTATTCTAGAGCTATAGTTGTTATGTTGATAAATATTTAAGTTGGTGTAATTTTATTTCTAATTTTATAAGTTATTTTTAATTTTTTGTAAATAAAATTTTGTTTTTCTGTATCTTTGTACAGTTTTACTTCCCTTCAATGAAGTAATGATGTAGAAACTATTGCCTGATTTAATTTGTTTTTAATCTGTAACTTAATCTAACAGTAATGAAAAAATAATACATTCAAAAATATATTAAATTTAAGCAAAATGTTAGTTGATAAGTTCTAATAAATCCATTAAACTGTTATATATTGTTGATTTCTTTTTTATTATATATCTAATACCTATGTTAAATTAATAAAATTTTAGTTTGATAAAATCAACATGTCTATACTAAAATATGAAACCTATAATTCTTTTCTATGACATCAAGTACTTAAGATGAAAAAGAAAAATGCTTATTATCAGGATTTTTTTTAATATCATTTGCAATCCTTATTGAATTCAAGCCAATTTTACCAGCATACTCTATATCTGGATATCATGGGATTCTGTATTATTTTCTGCATAGATGTTTGCTCCTTTAATTCAATGTTGTTCGGAAAAGAGGTTTATGTTATTATTTTACTGTGGATAAATTCCAATTTAACTTTAAATATACCTAATTTAATTAAGAAGGAAATATTATTCATTAATAACAAGGGGCTTCCCAATATGTGATTTCTGATGTTATAAAAATAAATTACTACATTCTACAAATATTGAAATGTTACTGGATGTCACCTAGATATAAGCTGTTTAGAAATTAGGAAAAAAAAGTTAACTGTAATTAACTACAGTAGATGCCAAGATGGCTGAGCATGAATCATTACCCGAAATACCATTGTTAAGTCTAGTGGCACCAGTTTGAATCTAGCCTGGGCTGCTTGAAATTTATTTATTCATTGAAATTTATTTGGTAGACCCACAGAATAAATCTTCACCTGCCCATTCTGGTTCTAACTAGTTCTAATAGGTTGGTTGTAATTCTAGGCACCTCTACAAGCACTTCTCCTCAAATAAAGTTAGAGGGTTGAAATTTTATATGTAAATTGTGTTGGTGTAAGTGAAGTACCTTAAAGGTATCTCCGATTTTTTCGATCAACATTTTAATTTTTGTGCATTTTTCACCAAAAAACCTTATTTTCAAAAGACCTTAGTGGTGGTGGCATTGCTCTTCATATACTTGTTATTATATTTTTGATTAATAACCTAACCTGGTTCCACTACAACCCATGAAGGTTTTTGGGTCCAGTAGTATATAGAGAAGGTACTGTTTCTTGGTCAATGGTTGTTAAAGAAGGTGATTTGACTGAGATTACGCTCAAGTGCCAGGTTTTCCCCCTTTTTTTCAATTATTCAATTAATAATGGTGGCACATTTAATATTCACTTTATAGAGGCTGGGTCGCTCCAGGAGGATCTTTTGACCCCAGGGCCGATCCAGGACTGATGAAACAGAATCAATAATTTATCTGCCACAAGGATAGATTCGAAACTGGGACCTTGAGCTTGACCTTTTATTATTAGTGAATGCTCGACGCTCTACTACTGAGCTACCCCAGGGGTGTCCAGAAGAGCGCAAGTTGCACCACCAAACATTTTAAGGAGGGTATATTTTGGTGAGTTTTTGAATTTTTGAGGGTGGCACATTTCAACAGGGTTATGAATTTTCAGAAGAAAAAGTTCCAGATTAAGATACAAGAAGAAAAAATCGAACAGACCGCAGCAAGTGTAATTGTGTGTGATCTACGATATTTAATATTGAGCAATAAAATATCTTGGCAAGGGGATGGGGTAGGTTATTGCGTCATTGACTTTGGGGGGGATGGGTATTTCTGATCTACCCCACTCTCATTCTTTTGTATTGTTACTCTTTCCCCAATGAAAAAAAAAATATATATATATATATATATATATATATATATATATATATATATATATATATATATATATATATATATATATATATAATAAATATCTACTTAGGCAAAATAAATTAATTAGTAAAGTATATTAGTAGGAATTTATTACTGAGGCATGAAGGATTTTGAAAGGATCAGTAAAATTCAAATTAGTTTTTCAGCACATTTAATATTTTTGTCTTAGCTAGCGATAATCCAAGCATTTAATTATTTCTTTTAAAAATAAACCTGTGAAAGATATATTGTTCATTATTATTATTTTATTTAAAATTATTAACTTAGTTAAATAATAATTTTGGGAAACCTATTACAATATTGATAATTATGAAATATCATAATAATCATGATCAATTTGGCTTTATACATAAACTTTATCAATTAAAAAAATAATCTACTAATTTAAAGATACTTATGTTTATAAACATACAATATTTATATACTTAATATAATACATAATTATTAAACCACACACAAACATACATATATTTGTTTTCTTAAATTTATGAAAAATGATCACAGCCACAATGAGTTTTGTTACTTTTTTATTATAACGATTTTTTAATTGAATAACAAATGAAACATATTTTGTTGACTTTTAAATTTATCCTTTTTATTTTATTACAGAATCTTGAAAAAGTGATCATAGCAGGTCCTTAATGTTTTCATTATCCTAGTTAAAAACTAAACTGTTTAGTTTTTTTAAGTTTACTTTTCTTGCAGCAAAATAAAAAAAATAAAATATATATTCTACTTTCAAATACAGTGGTATTATGTTTGTTGAAGCTGCACTCTGGAGTGCTTCCTTCAAGTTATACTGATTCAATTCTGAATTATATCTATATTTCATATCATAGTTAATTTTTTTTACTTTCACAGTATTGTAAATATAATAGATGAGTCGCTTATTGAAAGTTGAACCTTAATAATGAAAATTGAACTCTAGTAGATTTTTATCAAAATTAAGATAAGTATCAATTCCCATTTAAATCACCCAATGGATCTGATGGTGTAATTATCTTTTTCCATCATCTATTCGACAATAATAGGCAAATAGAAAATAAATGAAGATAATAATTAGATTTTGTCAATAAAAACCACTAAAAATCTTCAAATAGTTATGAATCAATAATTAGTCAACATTTCAAGACAACGGACTATGACAACAAAAACTAAGATTACACAAATGGAGGCCAGAGAAAGCACTCCTCACATCTACAGTTTAAGTACATCACTCCACAATAGATGATCATGCATTAAAGGAAAATAGAGGTAACTGTGAAGCTGAGAAAGCTTACTCAGCCTTCTGATTATTCATTATAATAAATTAACTCCTTCAATATCCTAAAACAACATAGTACTAAACAGATAATAATCCGTTATGCTCAGTTGTATTTTACTAGATGTTGGAAAATTCTTCCAAACTTCTGGAGAGCCAAGGGTGCTTGAGATGGAAAGAACAGAAAATATCTGTATGTAAAATGGGTTGAGGACATCGGCCCATCATAAATGGCAACATTCAAAATAAGAAAGAATTGGTAAATTATTATTTATTCTTATACATTTTTTTTGTATGTATCATTAAACGAATAGTTAAATTTTAAATTAAATAAATTTAAACATTTGGAAGTGGTAGGAAAAATGACATTTGATTATTGATGATCCAATGATCCTGGTTTGAACATAATAATTTTGTTTGAAGAAAAATAATTAGGTCTAATGTTATGAAATGAAAACATTTTGAAATTGTTGCCATGAATCACTATAATTTTATTTTACCTTGCCTCTTGAAAGATGTTTCATTTGTAAGCCAATACTATGAATCTAGTAATATTTACAAAAGTAATAACAGTATAAACTATCGAATATAAGAAAATGAACACACATAGAATCGTAAAAATCTGAAAATTTGTACATTAAGTAGAGATGAAACTATTCACAACAAAACAAACACTTAAGACCTTATTAAAAATGAGGTATAGACAACATTATGAGCAAAAGTTACATTATTAACAGCCTATATGAGAAATATAATTTTAATTAATGCATTGCATTATTTACAAATATTTTAAATTACATTAAAATTTTTATACAATTATTTATAGAACTATAAATATTACAAAAAAATATATTTACTTATACACATTCACAATCAAGGAAATAGATTTTTTGTTCCAAAGTAGAGATTTAAATCTGTGAAATACAATGTTTAAAAATAAATTAAATCAACTTTTATAATTAATTTTATTTACAAACACTTTACATAGTTATTATGTCAAAACCAATATGCAGTTTTTAAGATTTTTTTTTTATGAAAAAGAGATTTTTTCAGAACTTGTAAAAAAATATCATTTAATGATTAAAAATAATTGGTCAATATTTAAATAATTTTAATAATATTGCATAAATTTACCAACAACATTTTAATTATTATTAATATTATTAAAATATTCGATGTGTATATTAATGAAACAGACTGTTTCTATGATATTCAGTTTGAAAATAACATATATTACTATTTAGGCATACTGTTACTAAAGGTTATTGATATAACCTTTTTAAGGTTTTTATTGATTTTTTACAAGTTAAAGTTAACCTCCAATTTAATTTTCACTTCAATGTCTTTGAACTAATTCAAAGTTCAATATTTTTTTCATAGGGTTAGGTCTCTAAAATATTTCATTCAACACAATCTGACACCTAGTCGTCAGAATTGATCAAGTGAGTAGTCAAAGTTGATTATTAAATATTCAATTTTAAAAATTAATAATATTTACTAATCCTCCAATGAATATAACTGATCTGAAATATTCAGTATCGTACATCTTTGAACTGAAAAAAAAACCCTGTTTCTAATTGAGAGGTAATATCTTGGATAGATCACACGTATTTTTGATAATTTCTTTGTTATTTAGAGAACATAAAAATGTAAATGATATCAGAGACCCCATGGATAATGTAGTAAAGAAAAGTATTTGATATAACACAGGTAACCGAATATTTAAAAAAAAATCAATTCTGGTGATAAAAAACATTCTGGAAGTGCAAAGATGGATTTTTTTTTTTTACAAAGTATGTTGATTTATCTAATGTAATTCTTGAAAACTCATAATGAAAACATCTAAAAGATCACATTAATTATTTGTGTACACATGTAACAGTTAAAGACAGAATGAAAATCTAATTTAAAATAATAATGTGAGATTATAATTGGAAACATTCTTACCACACAGCCTTATGTATCCAAAATGCAGACAAAGAATAAACCTGTCAACGTTTTGCCAATTTAGGCATCATAAGGACAGAAAAGAACTGCAATTCGAGGATCATATCACTCCATGACATCCAATCATGTAATCCATGAATGATTATTGATTGAATGATCCATGAATGATCATCGATTTGCTTTTCTTTTCTGACAGTTTTATTCTTTGCAAACATTTTAAAATATAAGACTATATGGTTGGATTTTTTCCAATTATAATCTAACATTGAGTTTCTACCTCTTGGTGAATTTTCTAATGATTTATATAAAATAATAATTTTGAAATATTATTTATTTTTAAAGCATTTTTGAACTTTTTTGTGAAATAATTTTTTAAAAGAGATTTAACATAAATTAAATTATGTTATCAATCAATGTTTAAATATTTACTGTTTCTCAACTCTGTTTACTATTATAAAGTTCTAAATTAATTAACTGATCTACTATTACATGCTAGCATTGTTGTTTCATGTCTAGAATTTTATTTTCTAGAGGATTAATACTGATAATGGCTCTCAGATAATTTTAAAATATATTAATTTCGCTCATCCGAGCCCCCTCTCATGTGATATATGTATATTTTTTATGTATTCACCTGTAAGTGCCTGTGTAGAAATATCATGATCATAGGAATTTTATACAATATACCTAATTATAATTTATATTGCATAAAATTCCTTTTAATTATAAAATTCTACTATTTTTACCAGGCCACAACCTTTGAGCTCTGGTACATGGATGCAGCAAATTCTCTCCCGCACCTTGCATTGGGAAGCCTTGACTCCTTATCGGTTGTAGAGTCAGGTATGAAAAAAAGTTTTCGTGCATTTCAAATGAAATAATCATCAAAAGAATGGTACTAAGTAATATTCCAGGATTTCAGATAAATGTCTCTGTGCAGTAAAGCTCATTCTCAAGAATATATGGAGATCAGTTTTCACCTCTGAAATTACCCCATCCTAGATCATTACTGGCCCACCTCTGCAAACCAATCATTCGGAGACATTCCACTGAGTAAAATGGTGTTTTTGCTCAGAAGAAAACATTATTATTTTTTGCAAGTTTAGAGTTTTTATAAATACTATTATTTTTTATAATCTATATATTTGTTCTTTTTTCAAAGTTTCTCCCTGTGCCTTGTGGAATGCTTACTTTCTTTGGCATATATATATATATATATATATATATATATATATATATATATATATATATATATGCTAATTCCTATAGTTCGGTAACCATTGAATAATCTTTTAGATTATAAATTGATGACTGGTACTTTATAATTATTTAAAAAGATTAGAACCATGTAGCTATCTAGTTGATTTCCAAAGAGAATAGTTAATTGTAAAATATATTTCTTATGGTGAATGAAATTTTTAAGTATTCTTATTACCAATGGTGGATCAGACAAGTGGAGGGCCTTTGAGGCTGCTTAGTCCCCCTACCACTTTTTCTTCAACCTTAATGTTGGTTAAATATTTCTGGCTACACTTCCGAAAAATTTCAACTTAGAGGACTTAAATTTAAAATACTGGTTTTAGATTTGTCGGATTATTTCGTGCTGTTTTCAAAATTTGTGCATTTACAAATTCTTTGAGTCATGATATTTTAAGAGCTGAGTTTAATATCTAGGTCTTAATGCGACCGTTTAGTTCAGGTTATTTGGGAGTGTCAATTGATTCGTGATACTTAAGGAAGTTTTAATTAACTTTCAGACATAATCCGTCAGCTCAAATGAAATGTCCAAGATTTCACGGTTGTTTTCATTCGATTGCTGTTTTTTTTTGCTATCATGTCAGTGATATGTTAATCATAGGTTGATTGTTATCACAATCATTTTTACATCTTTACGATTTCTATTTTTTGAAGAATTAAAAAATTCTTCAAGTTATCTTCTACTATTAGTCCGTGAATTACGTTGATAGCTCCATACCTGTAATATTAAACAAGTGATAATTTAACATACATAAGTTATATAAATAAAAATAATATGTAAATATTAAATCAAAACCTGCTTAGAAATAACATGCACAACAAATTAAGAAATAAAAACATGGCCATATGGATTAGATTTACAGAACACCTATGGTGTACTAAATTGTACATGACTTTTTTTTTAAACAAATAATAGTTTATGTCAAAACAATTCATATGGTTTTCTAAAAACATTTTTTATTATTAAATTGATAAGTCGTTTAATGAAAACATTATTTTTATTAAACTGAAATATAAAATAGGGTATTAATTAAATAAAACTTAAATAAAACAAAAAAGATCCGTGAAAATATTAAAGTTTGAATATTTAATTTATATATTTAATTTTTGAATTTAAAGAAAGCATACATATGCCTGTTAAGGCTGTAAGGTGTTTATCGATATTCTTTATCCATAGAAAATAAATTAACGCACAACATTATCACGCGGTTCAATACCCCACAGCATACAGTGCCTTAGGCAGTGGCAACCGGTGCAATCGCTCCGGCATCCGTTCTTCAGGGGCGTTGCCAATTGTTAGAAATTAATAAAAAATACAAAAAAGTATTAAAATAATTAATTTTAGCCTATCAATAAAGCAGCTGTTTTAGAAAACTATGAAATTAAATAAAATTCAAGTATTACATAAAGTAGCTTAAGAAATTAATTTAATTTTTTTAGGACGGTGTTTACCCAGGGGCGCTGATGTATATATATGATAAGTTCCTAAGAACGGCACTTATCATATATATTCGTTTTATCACTTCCATTTTTTTTTCATTAAAATCTCATATATGATGGAAATTGATAAGTAAATAAATGGAAGGATAATATAACCTTGTATTACATATTTAATATCTTCATAAGCTAAGTAGAGTGTTGTTATCTACTTTTGAAACAGATCAGAATTGTAGAGGATTTCCGTTTTGAATTTATTATTGTATTTTATTTTGATTTGGATGATTGAAAATCGGTTCAATTTAAGATAAGAACTAGAAAAAAATTCACTTTACATCAAACACCAGACGTACTTTACCATTCAATTCAGTATGATAGATTATACGGTGTGAACCCCACCAAAATTATTATAAGGGAATATCTGGCTGATAAAAAAAAGAAATTTATATGAAATACAGCCTTTTGTCAGACTGTGCGATGGTCTACGTGAGGACACACATTAATACCAAGCTAATGTATTATACGCCAAATTCTGGATTGCATTTGTTAATTATGATAATAATAGGCTCTTATTTTTTTTTATTTTTCTTTAATTAGAAATACAATGAGGTCAAGCAACTAATTAATCATTTTTTAAACGTTAAACTTTATGAGGTTATTCAGTTATCTTCTAAATACAAAATAGGGCAAGTTTTATCACCTGATGGAAAGCTATAAGACGGTGGTAGCACTGAGGCTGGAATGGCCCATGAAGCCATGCCGCTTGCTGGGGGGCTTTAAGCGTACAGAATTTGATGAGAGCGGTGATCGCTCCATACAACTCTGTAGAGGAATTCGTCTTCCTCTTTCAAGCCGTTGCTAAACACGCTCATCTCTTTCTAGAACCACCACTTCTGTAAAAAATTAAAAATATTTTAAAATCAGCATGCTATAAATATTAATTAAAAAATAATTTTATATAATATTTCTAAAATATATTTCCCTCTCAGTAGTGTTGGTATAAATAGAAAAAGAATATCACGTAGAGTGCACGATTCTTGATTTTGATTACTAATTTTATACCAGGACTCACAGGCGGATCTACGAGAGGGGGGCGGAGAGGGTCTTTCGGGCTGAAGCCCACTCTCCTCCCCCCCCCCCCCCAAATGGTAAAATATAATCATGTTTTCCTGAAAAAAATATTGAAAACTATCTCTTAAAGTATTCTTGTTCGTTTAATTACATTTAATAGGACTTCATAGTTATAATTGACAGGTGCGGATAAATATATGTAAGTGCAAAAAAAAAAAAAAAAAAAAATAGGACTTCAAGAACCACTTAAACACCATTTCATATAGGTAGTTGATTTCTTTCTTTCTTTTTTTTTTTCAAATTAATTATCGTTATATGTATATGAAAAAAAAAAAAAAAAAAAACTTTCGGGCTGAAGTTCCCCCAAAATTAAATCCTGGATCCGTTAGTGCCAGCAGGACTTAAATAAAAGTGGGAAGTGGGAAAGTGAGAGAATGTAAAAGTGGGAGGTTTCAAATGATATAATTAATCATATCGGATGTACATAGGTGTGATTGTGTTTTATTTATTTTGTTATTATTCGGCTAATCTGTTATATTATTTATCTTGTATATTACTTTATCTATTTATTTATATATATATATATATATATATATATATATATATATATATATATATATATATATTTTTTTTTTTTTTTTTTTTTTTTCCTTTCTTATGTACATATTGTGTGAATGAATACTATAGCCCTAGTACCAGTGCCCTTCAGTGTGGCAGACTGTATTAATTCTCAATAAAAAAAAAAAATCATATCGGAGGCATTGAAGACTTTATAAGTAATACTTTTATTCATATTTTATGTTACAAATGGCATCTTAAAATACAGAATAATACTATGAACATATGGGTTGACTACATGAGTTCACTCCAGATTTTCTACAAGAGTGTGACTTCAAGAATGTAACTGCAAAAGTGATTGTTCTGAGGAGCATAGGGGTAATAAGTTATTAACTATTAAGAATTGATATCCTTATCCTTTAGAACTGATATGAAGTTGGTGAGAAAGAGACCTTTTGCTGAAATATGTTATTGTTTCCTAAGTCATGATAATGGGTCTTGTGTCCAGTCGGTACATTCTAAATAACTTTTTTTTTTTTTTTTTTTACTAGATTGCTTATCTAGGGAAAGCTTTGGTCTTTTATTCAAAGATGAGTTATGAAAATTGTCAATACAATACATGATTCACCAATTGGCATATTTAATAAATTCTATTATTAAAATAAAAGGTAAATTAATATTATTATTGAGGAAGGAGATGGTCCGGGTTGGCGATCATAAAAAGGCTAAATAGTGGCAAAACTATTTTATTAAAAGTGAACGTTTCGACCCAACTTAGCAGGTCTTTTTCAGGGACGTGTGTTCAGCTAAGAGTTTCAACTAGTCTCAACTTCAGTTCTAAGTGAAACTCCAAGCTGAACTCACGCCCCCGACCGATTTAATAAAATAGTTTTGCCACTATTTAACCTTTTTATTACCGCCACCGCGGACCATCTCCTTTTGTTTTAAATATTATTTTTATTTGTTACGGATTAAGTTCATTCCGTAACTATATGATGATGCCGTCTCAAGGAATGGAAACGTTAAAAATGAATCCATAATTGGCAAATAACTCGAAAAGTATGCAATTTTTGGTACATTATACATAAGATTATTTGAAAGCTTACTAAATTCCTTACAAAACGTAAAAAGATCGATAACAGCTGTGTCTGATAAAATATTTTCTTATATATAAATATGTCTTCCATTAAACACTTTCTGGAATGCTTGTCAATTTGCTTCAATTAAATTAGCTTTTCCTTTTAGATCTTTATTATTCTTGAAGTTTAACATTTTAAAAATACATTTTTTATAATAAAATAACACATCCTGATAGGTATAACTACCCCTTCCTGAGAATTGAGCATTTTGCTGTTATTTGATATTCATAGCAATGTTTAGAGTCTTTTGTAAATTTATGATAATCCAGTGAAGGAAAAACCTAATATTTAAATTACAGGTTTAAAGAGACGCTATGGATAAACCATGACAGAGTGTAAATCATATCTATAAACTGATAGCTTACTGTGGACTGTTAATGGACTTGAACTGTGGGGACAGCTAAATTATCGGATATCAAACGTATCCAATCATTCCAATCCAAAGTACTCAGAACAATAGTCAATGCTCATTATTATGTTGCAAACAAGACTTTACACCATGACCTTAACATTCCATATGTCCTTGACGTTATCCCGTCCAGATTTACAAAATTCCACCAGAATCTTGTTCATCATCCTAACCCTCGAGCTCAATCCCTATCCAGCTCTGACCATCCCTATAATCGCCCTCGAAGATTAAAGCGGCAGTGGCTCTGAGACCTTTTTAAATCTTCTTTTGGACTGCTTGCAATAGCCGGCTTCTCCACTCAAGTCCTGATGGTCTGTGGCTCCAGTGCCCTCTTTCAGTTTTCACTGGCTTCTAATACCAGTGAGGCGGCTGGAAGAGAAGTACTGGAAACTTTTGAGCCTTGTTTTGTTTCCCACCTGTGGAGAACAAAGCTTGGCTCGGAGTTTCCTGGGCGAATGTAGACATTGTATATATGGGTATGAATGTGTTTAAGAAGATTAATATTATTTATTTATGTATATATTCATTATTATTATTTATATTTGCTTCCTGTTTTTGTTTTGTTTTGTTTTTTGTATGAATGAAATCTTGTAGCACTAATACTTGTTGCCCTTCATGCGGTAGATTGTATTACCATTCAATAAAATATTAAAAAAAAAAAAGTTCAAATCGTATTATTCTTAATATTTTCATTAAGTTTCGATAAAATTGTTCATTAATGTACCTAATTTATAATAATGATTTTTCTTTTGTTTATATGAGTCAAAGATGGTTTTCTTTATACACTGAGGTACAAAAAGAAATCCATGTGCGAGACTAATTTTTGTATATTTATTATTTTTTTGATACACAGAAGATTGTATCGAAGTATTGTTTTCATATTATGGTTGCAAGTTGGATGTAGAACTGCGAAACGCTTTATTTACCAGTTAAGAAACATTTTGTTGTCCTTTTTTTTTTTTTTAAACTATGTTTATTGAGAGATATTACAATCTGTCACTAATAAGGACATTTATAATAGTGTTCAGAGAGCATAATTGTACAATTAATAAACCTACCAGATCGAGAAGCACGGCCAACGTAAATTGTAGAATCGTTGCCGGAGAGGTCGGAGTTACCCTGGCCAACTGCGATGTCCAGCTTTGGGCCTAAGGTGCTGTGGTTCTTCCCAACGCAGATTCTGCACAGCCTTATAAACATAATTAAACTGTGTGATAATTCACGTATACCATATCACATAAAGTATAGTATATAATATAATAATATAAGTAATAATAATGTAATATAATAATATATAATATATAATATAAGTAAGTATAGAATAAAGGGAGTTTCTTCGAAATAAGTTCAATCGTTTTTTCGTGAAAATCACCACAATAAAGTCCAACTGGTAAATAATAATTTCTAAAACAAGAAAATCTTGTACGAGTCATATTATGCACTATTGGACGACCCACACTATTCTTTTTTTTTTTTTTAGCTAAGACAAATTGATTTTTTTTTTTAATTTTAAATTTCTCATAGTTTTAGAATCGCGATTATGTCCTCATAGTTTGCTTAAATATTCAAATTTCACTATTAATAACAAAAAGGCATATTTACTAATCAATTTTTACAATTAACGCTTTTACAATTAATTTTAAACGCTTTGCTTTGATGTGTCGACAGTAATTTTTTTTTAAAAGAAGAATTAAAAAAAAAGTATTTATGTAACAATAATTTGAATAAAAATGTATTTTCCTACTTCATGAGTTTATCTAGGCCATAGTTTTATGTTTAACCCTTAAAAACCATCAACTGGAGTAACAACTATTTAGATCCTCATAATATTTACCTATGAAAGATGAAAGCTCAATATATGGAATAAAAGAGGTGAATTTCAACTCTGTGGTGAGCTCATAAATAGCACCGGATTTGTCTCAACTAAAAACAGCTGATGAGCTCTGCGCTGAGTTTAGTAACTTCTTATAATAGCTTATATTGATTTTTGAAGCGAATAGTTCAATTTTAGTCGGACATTCTGGTGTTTATCCAGAGCTGATGAAACAAAATAAATAATAATCTGCCACAAACAAACTAGAACCCGGGATCTTGATCTTACGAAGTTAGTGCCTTACCCGATGTGCTTCTCCGCTTCTTGTCGTAATATAATAAATGCGTAATATACCTATACCGATAAATATCGAACTAATTCCTTCTAAATTACATTGAAGGGGGCTAAGAATGTATGAAATCTGATGACGAAGTTCGACCCCGACTTTTAATAATTTTATATTCATTCGTTTTTTCGGTTGTTTATTTAACAATTTCAGATAAGTTGACCAGTACCATAGTTGTGAAGGCTTAACATAACATTATTTTGAAACTGCAATTTCAATATACTCAGAACAAGATGTCGCAACTAATGGTTATAAATTTATTCTTCTTACCTTGTCTGGAAGAGTGAGATGAATGCCATCCTGAATTTGTGGTTCATGAAGCAATATGTAATTGGATTACAGCATGAGCTGATATAGGATAGTAAATGGACAAGAGAAACTCCTGTACTTCCTATATATTTGTAAACCATCTCAGGGCTGAAGAGGTACCATGTGTTGAGGACGTGAATAGGGGCCCAGCACACGAAGAACTCGGCGACTACCACGAAAAGCATTCTGATCACCTAAAAAAATAAATTTAATAAATATTAATCAAATAAGCAGAATTTTCTTCAAATGTAAAAGATTTGTAACAATTAGATGTAAAGCTGCTATCTGCGGTTTCGTTGGCAAGAAGATAAGATATAAGATAGATTATAGTAATGAGGTTTATTCTTCAGCAAAAAGAAGCCATCTCCCACTCTGGGATTCTGTGCACTACACGAGAATAAGACTTGCAACTAGCACTTTTTGGACAACCCAAATTGAAAGTCTTTGTGCAGAGGTCTCCATAGCTCCTCTATTTTTTCGAAGGTAGTCACTAATTAACAATTATATTGCAAAATTAAAACTTCAGCCAACAAATCCTGCGTACAACAATTTATTCCAGCTAGAAAGCGTTAGAAATTATGAAATGAATCTCACAAGAAGTGCACCATTAGGTATAAGGCAAAAATACGTCATTAGAGAATATGCACCATGCCTAATGAGCAATCTGACCCTATTTTAAGATCGCTACTCTAGAAATACCAACCGGTTAAAACAGATCTCACTATTAACCCCAATAAATCATGTTCCAATAAACTTAAATTCCTCAATGAGATTCAAAAATATTCAGATCATGAAATAATATACACTGTTGGATCCAAACAGAATGATAATGTCGGTTTTGCAGCAATTGTAAATGGGATACCCCAAAAGTATAAATAACCCCAACTTCAACAATATATACAGTAGGATCGTAAGCTATTTCTGCAGCATTGTACATGCTCTGATTTAATTTACGCCGTTCAGAGTGCAACAAATTTCAATAAAACCGAACCAACAACAAACAGAATCGATCATCACATCGAAATTATAAACAATCTTAATAGAAGTATAATTATTTTTCTGGACTCCAGGACACTCCGGGATACCAGAAAATGAGACAGCGGATAAAGCTCCAAAAGAAGCTGCTCATACGAATATTCCATCTCTCCAAATATACAAGCCGAATGATATAAAAATATTGTTAAAAGACAGAGTACGGAAACATTGGGGGTCTATGTGGGATGAAATTCCACCGCCTAACCACCTTAGAAATATTTAAAACAGTATAAATAAAATAGTGGAAAAGTACTGGAAGAGAAAACAAGAGAAGAAGTGGCAGTGACAAGGATGAAAATTTTTCATTCTAACCTGACTCATGTTTATTTAACTTATAACTTAATAAATTTTGATTTATTGACTTCCGTCATTAGTCTTCTAGAAGGTACAGGGCTGTTCTAGGAGACAGCTGTGACCGTTTGGTTCTCGTATACTTGTATAGATAACCAGGGAGCACGTCGTTTATAATAACCGGACCCAGTCACTAATCACTTCCTCTTCATTAGAATCGTTGGCAACCCTTTTGCAGACTTCTCCATCCTGTTGTTTTTGCGGGATAGGGTTAATGGCCCTGTGTCCAACTCCCAATCTGGAGGACCATGAACTCTGATGTTAGAAGGCACAGGAGCCGCTCTCACCTTCCTTTGAATCTCAGGCTGGGGACGTTACCGTCCCCATGCGGAGATCGAACCCGCGCCGTAGTAGTCTAAGCAATGGAGTATGGCCTGAACTTATTTATTTATTAGGTCTTTTTTTTTGTGTGTTAAATCCCGCGACATGGATTTAAAAACTCGTAGCTTAAAACTCGTTAACTAACCAACACGGCCCCGCATTAAAATGTATTTCATTAACTTTTATAGATGCATGAGTACGAATTATAAACATACAAGGTTTGAAAGAACAGTATTTGGCAACAGCACTCGCGAACCTACAGCGAACTCAGGTCACAACCCCAGTCATCAGTACACCTCCCAGACATATTGTCATTTAAAGTTTTTAGCTGAATATAAAACTTGGTACGATCTAAAAAGTGCAACATCAATCTTATGTACTCTCTTTAACCCTTGAATTCTATTTTAGCATTAATTTACGAGTTTTTTTCCATGCAAGTACCGAGTTAACTAAGAAGCTCCCTGATCGACCTGCAAAGAATAAAACTGTACTAGAAGCTTTGAGGAGAAGAATGAAGGAAATATATTAAAATTTGTGACACAAAGGCTGATAAACGTAAAATATTTTGCTATTTAACTAAACCACTTTGGATGAAAAAATCAAGGATATCAGAATTGCTGTTAGGATCAGTATGCCAGTAGGTAGGTGAGTTGGGAGAAAGGAGGCATATTTGCTATATGTGGCCAGATTCTCCACTAAAGTTATGAATGTATATGGCTACAACGCTCTCGCTCAATCTTCAATGGCTTTAGCACCAGTGCACTGGTTGAGAGGGATCTCCTGGGATTCTCCTTTTGCTTCTAATAATGTTGGAAGGACAAGGCTAGCTTGGAGTACCTTCGCCCGCTTGTAAGTAGTTTTTCTTTTTCTTATCTGAGTTATTTTATTTTTATTTATTGTAGTATAGACTTTTGCTTCTGTTTATTATATATTTTCTGTGCAGATGTAGGAATGTAGTCATACCTCACTGTAACTATTGAACAAAAACAGAATGTATTATTACTAGAAACAAACAACAAAAATAACTAAGGTTCGTAGAAGAAATGTGGAGCCCGTAATTTCTTCTATTTAATTATTTTTATCGTATTAATCTATTTGTTTTTACCTTTAAATTTAAATTGTTGAAATCTATTTCCGTCTAAACTGAGACCCGTAACTTGTCTGTATCATATGTTTGGTCTATTTATCTACCATTCAATGAAAAAGTCGTGGTTTATATTTTTATTTTTCATAGATAACGAACTATAGAAGGTTCCCGTTCAGATAACTTGATTGATATCTGCTTTCAGTTTTAATTTTATTCAGTTGAAGTTCATTTCCATTTTTACAGTTTTATCATTTGCAATTCTATTTTCCTCATACAGTTATTCTTCTAAGTTATCTTTGATTTATGTTATTTTTGACGTTAAAATATTTGTAACTCGTCAAAGATTCAGGATTCCAGCCTTTTTTAAAGGCCGTCTCCAGTATTGCAATATCTTTCATCTTCGGCCATCAGTACTTGGTTAATTTATGGACATAATTTGCTATACAAGAATGTTATAAGATTTATAGTATAAATGTAATTTTGTATGTTTTCATAGTAATACTACTGATGCAAAATTATGTTTTTATATAACTTACCTTCTTCTTAGCTTCTATGCTCTTGTCCATATAGTTGGATCTTATAGCCTGCCTCGTGAACTTGGAAAAGCTATCATCTGTCTGTACCAGAGGAAGTCTTACTGTTTCTTCTGGTGCTTTTACCTGAAAATTGAACTGTTTTAAAATACTTTTAATAATTATTAATAAGAAAACAACATATAAAAAGTTTGAAAAATCTATTTTTCTCCTAGATATTCGAATGTTAAAATATTTGCATAAGGACATGTAATGAAGAACGGGAGCAATAATTCTCTACATTAAAATTCAGGACTAACTTTGGAGGGAATGAAGACCTCCTAAGTTACCTTAACTGGATTAAACACTCGTGCAGCAAATGTGTGAGCTCAAGTACAGTCCTGGCTTTAGACATATGGTGCCCCCGGGCAATGAAATTTTCCCCTTCGACTCAAAATAAAACTTATTTCTTAAGCAGTTTTATATTAAGTAATACTTGAATTTTATTTCATTCAATACTTCTCTAATTCAGTTTCTTTATTAACAGGGTCAAATTAATTTTTCGTTTTATATATTTTTTTATCTTAACAAAGGCGCCCTTTTGCGAGTTTGCGTCTTGGGGCAATTGTTCATGTTCTGCCCTAAGGCCGGTTCATGCACTGCTCGGGTAACCTAAACGTGGATTACACGTGAATGTGTTCAAACTATAGAGAGTTTAGATTTCTGTTTTGTGATATTGACAATGTAATTAGTGTTTTATCTATATTTTATATTTGTTATGGTTATTTTTTTTCTTAAAATCTTCATCTGCACCTGTCGACGAACTGTTGACGATCAGTAGATGGTGTGTTGAGAATCATAGAAATGACATATTACGCATGGGGAAGGATATCATCAAGCAATTCCTCTTCCCTGGCTTGATTCAATTACCATGGTTTAGTTAAGAAGGAGATATAAAGTGCCTTTTTAATCTCCACCTTTAATTAATCTGAAGTCCGCAGAAGCCATATGTTTTATTGGTACGTCATTGTATATTAGTAAATAATTTGTAAAAAGCCCATGAGAGTTTGCCAATTGTTGGCAGGTTGAGTCAGTAGGTAGGGTTTTGTTAGTCACGCACCAAGTGATTTAGTCATGAGTGGTAATATTTTTGGGTCTTTTTAGTTACATCGTGTATCTGTGAGGAATATATCCATACAAGTTTAAGTAAATACACGTAGTTTGAGTCGCCTATGGAGGGTTTTTCGTTTTATTTTATCATGTGGGTTCTATGTCATCCTTCTGTTAAAGGTAAGTCGATGTTGAAATAGTATACAGCGTATCTACGAGAAATTTGGTTATTTTCGATATAAATTAGAGAGCAGACATTTGTTCAAAATGTAAATGTAATTTATTTCGGTTTAAACTATTTTTTCATAATTTGTAGCAGCTTTTTGATTTATCTAATTTTGTAACTTTACTGGGGCTTGTGTATGATCTAGTCATTTAAGTTTTGTACGACTTTTTTAAGGTAGTCTATTATTACACGCACATACCATTTTGGGAAACTTTGTTTTTCAGACAGAGACCAACAAAACGTGTATTTCTGTATAAAACTTGAATTAAAAGTTGTTCAGGGTCGCAGTAATTTCCTTGCCATATATTTCATATATAAGTAAGTGAAATTAGAAATTGCTGGATCCCGAATAAAAGCGGAAATAGGAGTAGCTCCAGATCTATCGATACAAATCCTTCCTGGGGTATTATTATATAACAGAGGTACTAAAAACGATGTTCTTCGTAGTGTGTTGCTGGTCTGATATGTTTACTTAACCCCACTTTCTGAAACAATTAATGTTGATAATAAATTATTTTTAGTATTATATCAAGTTAGATTTTATGATTACAAAAGAAGCTAGTAAAAAATTATAATGGATAATTTCATTTTATTGCTTATATTACAAATAAAATTTGCATGTCAGGAAGATGTTAGGTATTTTTTGATTTAATGAGTATTTCCAAAGAGGAAGTAAAGCAAAGATTTATTGATTTATTAGAAAAGATTTGTAGAATTCCAAGAGTCCCAGCTTCCTGGAAGTTATGTAAGACATCGCATACCTACTTTCTTTTATTTTTCATAGTTTTGTAATTTCTTAATAAACACTATTAAGTATTAAAACATTATTAGAATCAAATCATTATAATGGTTTTAGAATTATCTTTAATATTTTATGAAGAACAAATACAAATAAAAAATTAACAAAGGTGTGGGCTATAGACCACACGATAGAAGTAAAGCATCAACAAGACGAGATTATTAATATGAAATACAAATTATAAATAATGGACTTAGCCTCTCTAACAATGTGTCACATTAAGAAACAATTTTGAATAATAGCCCATTACAGAGCGGATGAAACGTTGAACAATTCCCTCGCTTACAGTATGAAGGATCGGTTTTTAGTTTCTGAGATATTTTAATCCATATATTCAATAAACCTCGTAATAATTTGGTTTTCAACACTATTTTTTCCTTTTTAGCCTCTATAACACGGCGTCGCGTTTCATCAATTGCAGATCCGAATTTTAGTGTTTGAGGTATTTTAATCCATGTACAAAAACAATTCAATTAGTCGACTCCAGCCGACTTTACCCGAGCGTTACACATCTGAGATCTGATTGGTCAATCTAATTTACTCTTCAGAAAAAAAAATGCAAAACGCGTCTAAAGAAGTTTTCACTTGAAAACAGTGAACAGAATCACGTGCGTCCATGAAATCTGTTTTTGGTTGAGTCGTAGAGCATACTGGATTTTTGTTTTTTTTTTGTTTTTGTTAAATATAAATAAATTTCGAAAAAAAATTAATTAATGTGAAAGTATTTTTTATCGTGATCAGTACACACCCCAGCTTTGTTGTGAGACTGCAGTTATCCTACTTAAAATGCTCTTTTATTTTATATAATAAATGCCCATGCTATGTTAATTTAATGCTTTTGCTAAAAAAAATCACCTCAAAATAAAAAATACCTTTGCTTAAGAAGCTTATTTAACTCCACTTCTAACATTTAATGATTGTTACATAATAAAACTTTAAATAATAATAAAACACTTAAGTGACTGTTTCGCAGCCCTATAATAAATATTGGTTTAGATCTTTTCAACATCAAAAAAAGGAAAACAGGTTTGTCCAACTTTAGACACTGATGTGAAAAACAGTATTTGAAATTAAAATTTGAGTTCTACCAATTGGTAGTTTCTCTTCATGTTGTACATGTCATGTTACACAACGTCACATTTACTTATTGTATTTTCCATGTAATACAGTTGTAAATCTCAATAAAATAAAATTAAAAAAAAAAATTAAAATATCATTGAGATTTTATTATTCTCTACTCTAAACTACTCAATGATTTGAAGTATCAGATACAATTTAAATGACCATACCTTACTTAAATTTCATTGCAAATTATCTATATAAATAAAATAAAGGTTCTGTCTGTACATTGAATAGAATCAACTCGTTTCATGATATCTTTCTGTTTCATACACTGCAGACACCAAATCAAGTTTTAAAAAATTTTTTGTCTGTCTACATGTCCGCATTGTCCAACGAAATTTTGTCAGGGGTAAGCTGAGCAATGGCTAAAGGTAGACTTTTGAAATTTTGACATTGTAATTAGGTTTGATTCACTTAAAACATAGACTTTAAATGAAAAAAAAATATTGAGTTGAACCAAAGTTATGAATTCTTAAATAATCTGTATAGAGATCCCGGTTAAGCAGTTCGATTCTCATTCCAACATGTTCTACCGCGAGCCACATTTAAAAGATGTACTATTCAACTGAGCGAAAAATAATCACATCTCAACATGAAAAATCCGAAATACCGAACGTCTGTAACGCGTTTTCGCTTAAAACACACTAATTTTTCAACTTTGTCCGACCTTCCCTTTCAAGGTGTCATTCGATTCAACTTCCCGAGGTTATCAAATATTGTTGTAAACATTTTTAGGATTAGCCGAAAATCGGGGGAAAACTCCCAAAAATTTCACTTCGCCCGCCACAATATTCAGATTAAGTTTTAATTTTATACGGATGTCGGTGACTCGAATATTATTTTGTGGATAATTTAAACTCAGCAGAGTTTAAAGAAGCGGAGAGACTACCCCTCATAATACAAAATCCATCTCAAATAAATATTTCCAAATTTAAACTATACACTCATTAACGACGGATGTATGAATTATGATACCACATTGGTGAAAATACTGGTATCCACATGAATTCAAATAAAAATATTTTTAATTCATACTAAATTTCAGAATGGAGGAGGGAGTTTCAGATTTGATAAAAACATCTCATTTTTTTTTAATATAGATTTTATAGAAATTTATTTAGCATCGTTCTCATCAGTGTAAGGGGTAAAAACTTATCGGGTTTAAATACATCTATAGTATATCGAAATTTAACTCCTGGATTGGAATTTGTAATTGACAATTTCTAAAATAATTTGTCTGCATTTTGGACTAGAATTGAGCTTCTGTCTTGTGTGTTTTGTGAGTTTTTGCTCATATACGTGAACCTCAACATAGTGGTTGCCGCCCAGTACTGCCGAAAGCAGTGGAGTTGAGATTTATTGCTCAGGGCTGTCGA
The DNA here is from genome assembly GCA_928085145.1 of Nezara viridula. Classification (NCBI taxonomy): domain Eukaryota; kingdom Metazoa; phylum Arthropoda; class Insecta; order Hemiptera; family Pentatomidae; genus Nezara; species Nezara viridula. The sequence continues at coordinate 85,501,270 of OV725077.1, read as the reverse complement.
GAAATAAATATTAACTGACCCAGGTGGGAATTTAATCCCCAACCTCCAAAACCAGACACTCTGGGATCCGCCCTCGCTCCATCGTGCTCAGCTATCAAGTTCTCTGGTATGCTCTTCGTATTTGTAGGGAGCTATTGAACTGCTGCAGATTTTATTACCGCAAATTAGTAATCGATATTCAATGTTGCAAGCATTGCTTACACAAAATATGTAATAATACTTCTGTCAGTTATTTACAGATTTTGGAATATATTTATTCACTCTTATTTAATCTCATTCAACTTCTACTCGAGTATCCAGACTGAATTTCGTTCTTTTCCGACCGTGTAGAGAATTCATTTCCATCCTAAACTATTCCAAACACCATTCTCCCCCCCTCGATCGCACTCTACTCCCTCAACCATGTTTTTTTTTTAGCTTTTTTTCGCCACGTTACGAGATCCAATTTTAATTCAATCGAGGAATACAACTGGAAAGATAAATAAAAGGCGAATGCAAGTTGAAAGGTGCTATGCATTTAATTTCATTAGCACATTGGTGGTGTCTACCTTAAACTTATTGAGCTACATATATTAAATATAACTATGAACTATCTACATCTGATTTCGAATCTGACGCCAAATTAGTTATTGAATTTTCAAATATATAGTTATATAAACAGTTTGATTTCTATCTTTTTATTGAAAAGAAATGAGAAATATCTCGCTTCTATACTGAAAAGGTCATTGGCATTTTTAGTCAGTAGTCCAGACCCCTTTTTATCAAATTATTAACAATATTTCACTCTTCCACCTCGGTGAGTATTATTTATTCTTCAGTTTATTTATTCTCAGCCAAATTTACACCAATTTAAAATATTGTCAAGTTAATTACTACACATCTCAATTACGACGTTTCGGCTGATATTTGTGATATTTCAATTTACAATCATATCACCCACGTGTCACCCACATGTAAATTGAAAAATTTCTTTTAGACTTGAAAATGGCTCGACGAATCGAAACGTCGTAATTGAAATGTCATATAGTCATAAACTTGACACCATTATAAATTAGTGTAAATTTGGCTGAGAATAAATAAACTGAAGAACAAATTATTAACATTCACCTCGAACTTCGTAATAGCTTCATTTTAACGTAGCCTCCGAATGTTTTCTTGACGAAAATTCTCAAAAATGGGGCGTTTTTTAAATAAATAAATAAATTTAATAAGGAACCAAAAACACCCATTTGCTTTCCAATTAAGTCGTAAGTAATGTGATCACAAACTCAGGAAAAAAAGGTGGTCTACAAAATTATTGGCTGTTTGATGTGACCTCCACCGCCAACATGTCAAAATAACGAGGTTGTATATGCCAAAAGGTGCAATATTTTTGTAGGCTCCCTTTTTGGACCTATGGATAAAAAGTTGTTAAGGAAAACATAAATGCTTAGTCTAGGTTCTATTTTGTATTACACAGTCCCATAATTGTATGATATAATTCTTTTATTTTTTGCTTCCTCGCTACCGAAAGTAGGAAACGTTTTATTCGTGCAAAATGTTTGTGCACAGAATCCAAAATATTCACTCGCGTTTAATATTTCAGACATCAAGGATGAAATTTGGTTCGATGTCTGTCTGTTGGCAAAGCAATGTGATAGGGATATAACTTGATATAAAACTACCGTTCATCCGATTTTCATGAAATTTTCAGATTGTGCGGGCGGGTTGGTGCCTTATCAATTTTATCAAATTTCATCCGAAACTTTCGCTTGCGCAAGCGTAAATATTTTCTTAGATATGCCAATATTTCAGAAAAGGCTAGTTCGATTTGGCTCAAAGTTAAAATAAATATGGGTGTTCGGTAAATAATGATTCTACATAGAGTTTATTCAATTCTACCCCATATATATAAAACCGCAGGTTTGATTCGACTGAGATTTGGTTGGAAGTTAGGGATTGGTTAATAAATAAATAAGCAACTGTCAATTTTATCAAGTTCTATCCACAACCCTAAAAAAAAAAAAAATTCTGCTTTCAAATCCGTAAATGTTTATTTGACACTCATATAGATTTAAAACATCTCTTTCGATTTGAGCGAAACTTGGAGGAAATTTCGAGAACAGTTTAGATATTAATACCAATTTCTTTAAATTCCATTTAATAATTCAAATTAATATAAATAACTGTTATCTGCTATTTATATTGCTGCGGCTGTGAAATGCGGAAGGCATTGATCACTTGAGAGTTACAATGAGAGTTACAATACAACATTTGCATGATATTATAAAATTTTAGGGAGAGTGGGGTAGCTCCACGGGATAGTACTGACTTCCAGAGCTGAAGGTCCCATGTTCGTGTCGGGCCGATGAATAGTAATTTTTCATCCGCCGTGGATCGACGCTGGGGCCTCCTGAGGGACACCCCAGATTTTCTAAAGTAGGTACTCTTAATTAAATAATTAATTAAGAGATAAAACTTGGCGGTTGAGCGCGATCTTGTCACAATCACCTCTCTGAACAACCGTTGGCCTTGTTGTTACAAGTACTGTTGTACTTTAGATTTTCTGAACCCAAGACTTTATGGGTTGTTATTGGTAAAGGTTATTATAAAATTTTAGATTTATTCAAATATTTGATTTATACTATATTGTTTGGTAGGTTCCAAGCGTTACTTGCATGACTCTTAGATTCAATGTAATTTTTAGTGGATTCTAACTAATTTTCACTCTGAGTTTTTAAAAAAAAGTCTTATTTGTGATTGTATTTGTTTCTATTGAAGTTCAACCAGCTCATCTTGGTCTCGTTTTCCCCCTCAAACATCAAAGTTATATGAGCTTCACTCATATTTTTATATTCTAGCTTAAATTTAGTTTTTAACTTACTTACTTAAGGAAAATATTGGTCTCGTTAACTCTCAATTAGTTGAAGTAATACATTACAATAGATATTTTGTTCTATCTATTTTACTAGTGAAAACATACCTATTAAGTGTATATCGATACTCTTAGTGCAAAAGGTCCTATATAAATTTTTTCCATTTTTAATCTATGTGTGCTATATGTGACATTTCACAGTATATAACTGACAAACTATTCTGGTACTATGGAAAATATCAGTGGAAAATAAAATACAAAATGATACTAATAAATCATAAATAAATAATTAGTTTTTATACTCTCAAGTCAATCACTCAATTTTACATACAACCATTTGCACTAGCAGTAGAGATATTCTTGTTCAGTATGCACTGGGATTTTTTTTTAAAATTCAGATTCATAAAATTCGCGATTTGAAAAGTTTGAACTCTTCCGGATATTAGTATTCACTGATATATTAAGGGATTACAGTATTTCCCAAAACGGTTTCTCACAGAGATCTTATTTACAAACGAACAATTGTAGATTCTGCAATATAGAAATACTGACTGTAATGTAGATAGTTAAACTTTATTTCAAGTTTTCACGTAAAACCTTGAGGGGGCATAACAATCATTATAATAATTGCTGTATTGCTGAGAAATATTTAAAGAGAATTGTGTCGAACTAATTATATTTTATTAGTATTTTAAATACAGGTGCTGATAGCCCTGGCTCAGAGAGCTTTTTTTAAAACTACACTGAGTTGTTTTTAAAACTACATTAAAAGCTGTAATTCGTAATTTGTGAATCGGTAAAGTTTTTTTTACAAAAAAACTTACCTGTTTTCTGTTAAGTAACAGAACAGGAAAGTTCTGGTTTTCGTTTATTTGTCCTCAAGTTGGATACCAAATTTTGTAATTAGTTGGCAAAGCCATTCAACCGACAAGGCCCAGACTTAAACTGTGCAAAAGCTTAATAAATTGGTTTCAGTTTAAAATTAGTATTAATCATAAACAATTTGGAAAGAATGCATATATAAATCCAAGTGAGGCTGTTATTTACCTTGGCATAAGAATTGGAAGAAATATAAATATAAATTAACGTTGCGCCTCATTTGGACTACATGAAAAGTAGGGTGGTCCTGGCTCTCAATGTACTTAGTCGCATCGGGGGCGCCTTTTGGGGTCTCAGGTACTCAGCCACGTCGACTATTTATAAAGGAGTCATTTTGGACATTCTGAGATATGCGTCCTCTGAGTGGAGTCATCATCTCTCGCACCAACACAAGATATGGTTGGCAACAATCCAGCGGATGGCTCTGCCGCGGGTCACTAGATCGTATCGGACACTGTCTGGTGACAAAGGGTGATGGGTGTCTTAGCCGGCACTAACCCTATTGATCTTCTTCTACGAGAAGACTACTTTCGGTACAAGATGAAGAGATCTAAGATCTAACTGTTATAATAATAACCGTATGAGGATCAGTGAAGACCCTAATAGATGGAAGATTATTCATCAGGAGAGCACGTTAAAGAATGGAAACCAGCGTTGGGTGACAACGCTAAAATGGACTACGCTAAGAAAACACTTTCCTACAGTTAGTTCAAAAATGAAACAGACATTGGTTCTCTCGGACTACTTGGTCTCACAGGGCATGGGGTTTCCGATCAAATATGGTAAGCTCGTTGAATATGGTAAGAACCTTGATCCCCTATGGCCAAGTTGCATAGTACCGCAAACCGCCGAGCATATCGTCCTTGTCTGTACCGCCTTTAAGGCGCTGATGGACAAGTTGTTGAGGGAGACGGGACTTTACGTCGTGACGGAGAGCGATCTCCCTCAACTAATGACTAAGGAGAACTACCCGTACTACAAGGCCTTCGTATATTGGTGGAAGGAACAGGTCAGTTCAACCCACTTTTCATTGGAAAGAAGAGATGGACCTGCATTCGGAAGAACGCCAGAGAATGTGGAAGAGGATGTCATCAGAAAAGAAGTGCGAGCTGTCTGAATGCAGCAGGGAGTTGTAACGCATGAGTAGGTACGCAATGCTGCGTAACAACCGTAATGCCTTACCGGCAGGGTAGAGTTGAAATAAAATATATAAATTTTATTTGAATAATAATTCAAATCCATAATTGGTAATTGGTTGACTGTCGTGGATAATGAAGAGAAGAATAGTTGGGGTGCTCAGTGGCCTGAACTTCAGGTAGAAACGTCGGCATATGTAAAAAATAAATATTATAATTTATTTTTTGCCTTCCTTTTTTGACTGAGCACCCCAACTATTCTTCTCTTCAATAATTCAAATCTGTGTTTTATATTAAACGTTTAAGTGTTATTAGTGTTAACGTCACTACATTTTACATTCCTACCGATACTATCAGGGGTGTGCAACGCGAAATGGGATCATTTAATTAGTAATTGTTGATCACATCGTGTTATTCATACGTTTTGCAATGCTTGGAATACGTATGATGGCTTACGTCGAGATAGCTTGGAATCTCGACCAGTCACTTGAACTATTTCTTTAGGGTTCTGGTAGTTGAATTAATTGCTGAAGGACAGTCTTCGAGATTACCCATGTATATCGATAAATTAACTGATATAAGTAAATTAATGTAGAACTAAAATAAGAATAATAAACAAAGAATGAAAAAGTTTTCATTCATAAAATACGAAAATATTATTTAATCCATGAATAAAATATTTTCGGCTGTCATCATAATTCTGGATTTCCTGCGAGTCATTCAACCTCATTTGCCATGGTAACTAAGATTTATTGGAAATTTAGGGTATAGTCTTAATATGTTAAGTTAATGTTAAGCACCGGAATCTTCTCTCCACTATAAAACAGGATGTGACTGATTGAATGGAAACTTTTTTCTTGAAACAGAAGGCTTCATCCATTTACTAACAGAAGAAAATTAAAATGTTTGAGACGGAGATGGAGGTAAAATATGATTCGATTGGAGTGATATTTGGGTTTGGTTAAAAGAACCAATAGGCCAACATTCCATATGTGTCTCACCACATTTAACAATACCATTACCAGTATACAACAACCAAATTCATTAGAGAAATTACGTCTTAACTAATAAGAAACAAATTGCTAGTAAAGTTGTAAATAATAAATCAGAAGATGAAAAATAAGTACCTTTTTGTTTACCTTGAGGATCCAAAACTTAATTGAATTCTTCGACTTCTTCGGATTTTCAGTTTTAGGGTTCGGTAAAACCTGGGTCTCTGGTTTGGTGTTTATGTTGTTGTTGCTCATCATGACAGCTGCCATTGAAGGCAGCGTTGCTGATCGGTCTAGGCCTGCAACAGCAAAACAAATAGTCCATACTTGGAACAAAGAATATTTATATTTATACCAACATTTAATTTAGAAAACAAGATGCAAGAAGCCCTTTTTTTTTATTTTAAACGATTTTGAAGCATATTAACATTGAAGACAATTGTTTAGAAATGAAATTTTCTTCTTAATATATTTCTAAATATCTTAATAAATGCATAAAGGTTTACAATAAAATTTGGAAAGCAGTAGGTTTATCAATTATTCACGTTTTTCAGTACATCGGTTGAAAAATTACAATGAGTGGTAGCGATAACGTGTTTAACTGAGAATATCATCCAATGAGCCTAGCTTTGAAATTGATTTCTCGATTTAAAGTGTAGATGGAGTAGATCCTTTAGATTGGCAGTCATTGTTTATTCATAGAAGGTTTGTTTACTCTCTCGAAAACCGCTGCCATTACGTGTTTGTCGAAACGAAACGAAGCCTCTACACAAATAATTCCCTCTATTCATCAGCATGCTTGTTGGTAATTCAAATAAGCACCATATGTGTCTATTGTTTAGACTCGCGCAAATGCTTACCTAAAGCAGACGCAGTTTCATTAACCCTTTTACATTATAATCACACATACCATTAAAATAATAAAAATCCTATTTAACATACCAACGGTTGATTATGAATTGTAAGAGCCGTTGATTATGGATTGTACGACTATTATTTATTAAACTATTATTTTCCATTGCAAAGTTTACTAAAATGGAATTAAGAGATTTGCATTGTCTGTCATAGATAGATCAAAAGTCGTTACACTAATTGAAAGTGGATACTGTTGGAATATCAAAAAGGAAAATTTCATCAAATTATTCACTAATTTAATTTTCTAAAAAGTTACATGACAATATTTCGGAATAAACGGACGTTGATACCTAATTATTACTTTCACTTACATATACATGAAATATATATATTAAGGATAAGTATTGCTGTCGTGAAAATTTTTTAATCTGAGTTTTCAACCGAAATACACGTTTTAGAGTACCCTGAGTCCAAATAACGAAGTCCTGAAAAATCTGTGTCTGTGTGTTTATATGTTAGCAGTATAGCTCAAAAACGAAAAGTCGTACGAAACTGATGTTACATATTTAAGATAGGTATAAGCCTTAGATGTGATAGCAACTTTTTCCTTAAAATCGGCAAACCGGAATTGCCACTTATATCAACGGCAAAGCACATTTTTATAATTTGGTTTTGAAAAACAACTTCTTTTTTTTTAAATTTGAGTTACTAGATTTTTATTTATTACAGTCAATATAATAAATATCGTATTTGTAATTTTAATTGTCTTAATGATTTGTTATCTGTAAGCTTTAAGCTTTAGCTCCGTTTAAAATGCATTTAAAAATATTTATAATTGCCCAAGATTGCCATAAAATAATTTTTATTTAAAGTAGAGCGGTAAGTGAAAGTTGTGGGTGGCGCGCAACAGATTTTTAAATATTTCCCTTTACTTACAGAACATCCTGTATATTTATACATTAATCATAAATCGAAACAGAGCATTGCTGTTTTCAATTATGATCATAAAATAACTTACATATTTAGTTTTCTGTTAAATATTTAATTTTGAAAATTTAATATTTAATCGAAAGTTTAATTTTGAAAATATCTCGTAAACCACTTATACTATTTAAGCTTCTGCCACGTCCGATTAAATAGTCAATATTAACATATTTTATTTCTGTGATTTGTATATGTTTATTTTTGACGCATTCCAATATACCTAAAAAAAGAAAAAGAATCGTTAACTTCCTCGCGAATAAACATTATGACTGTTAACGTTTGAGTTTTAGAAAATGTAGTTATTCAGAAATTCACCTCAATGTGGAATGGTAGAACTAACTCAGAAGCGGATGTAATTAGCTAATTATTGTTGATGAAACAACGTCATATCGAACCTAACATATATATATCGATTCAAGATCGAGGCAATCAGCTCTAATGGCCTCAGGCTTCGTTTCACGGCCAGCAACATTTCATTTTCCTTTCAATTCTGATTTTCTATCCAGCTCCAAGCACCGGCCTAGAGAGGTCTGGCTTTTAGAAGCTAAACCAACAAATTTAGACTGGGAGAAAGTTTTAATGTCGACAGGATTTCATTTGGTCGAGGGAGTGTTGAGCACTAGAGATAAATGAAAAGTGACAGAAGTTGGACAACGAATCACTAAGCTAGAGGTTTCGGATTATTTCATTAGGAGTTCTGAATCGGCAGTTAACTCCTAACTGGCATTGGCATATTTTGTGGAGTATAGGACACGAATAATACTAGCTTTGCTCTACTGTTTTATGGCACAATCCTTTGAATTCTTGAAAAATGTCTCATTATATAAAATCGAATAACTATGTTGATTGCATGATGTAGGAGTCCATGGTACAGACCCCTTTTTATCCAATTATTAACATCCGCCTGAAACTTCCTAAATAGTTTCATCTCATCGTACCCTACAACTATTTTATTTATAAAAACTCTTGTAATCGGGGCATTTTAAATCTGGAGGGGGGCAAACTTTGTCTATTTAATTAGGTACTAAAAACTCGTAAATATTCATTTGCTTTCTACGCGGATCGTAAGATAATTTGATTGAACAAAATTGAGAAAAAAGGTTTCCTTCGAAAATATTGAGCCGTTTGGCGTGACCAACACCCCCAAAATTTCAAAATAACGAGGTCATACAGGACAAATAGCCCAATATTTTTGCAGGCATCTTTTGTATTGGTTTGGTGATCAAATTATCATACGATCAAAGTAGAAAGTAAATGGGTATTTACGAGTTTTATTTCTATATACCTGATTAAATAGACAAAGTTTGCCGACCTCCAGATTGAAAATGCCCTAATTCCAACAGTTTTCGTAAATAAAATAATTGTAGGTTACGATGAGATGAAACTATTTACGAAGTTTCAGATGGTTGTTAATAATTAGATAAAAAGGGGTTTGTACCATGGACTTCTACATCATGCAATCAACATAGTTATTCGATTTTCTCTAATGAGATATTTTTCAAAAATTCAACGGATTTTGTCATAAAACCATAAAACTATATTGCTGATGTTTCATATTACTAAATATTTTGATAATTTTTTTTAGTCCTGATAAGAAAGAACAAATGAATATTTTATAAATGATTAGTGTTATTTTTTTTTACCATATTTCATTGATTAGTTTTAAAAAAGTAATTGACCATTTGTCAATTATCGGCTATTAATATTTGATCGACCAATTGACTTTCCGCTAATTCATGAATACATGTTGGGTAACAAAATATTAGATATAATAAATATCATAAATGCAGGCCTATTACATAAACAGATTAATAGAATAGAAATATATTTTTTGGAATTATACACTGTCTATCTGAATAGGATTTTGACTAATTATTGGTTGCTGTTATTTTTTTTATTTCTTTGATTGATCAATACTTTTAGTAATTATCATAGTATTAATTATCATAACATAATTATTAATTATCATAACATAATTATCATAACATAGTTATTCGATTTTCTCTAATGAGATATTTTTCAAAAATTCAACGGATTTTGTCATAAAACCATAAAACTATATTGCTGATGTTTCATATTACTAAATATTTTGATAATTTTTTTTTTAGTCCTGATAAGTAAGAACAAATGAATATTTTATAAATGATTAGTGTTATTTTTTTTTTTTACCATATTTCATTGATTAGTTTTAAAAAAGTAATTGACCATTTGTCAATTATCGGCTATTAATATTTGATCGACCAATTGACTTTCCGCTAATTCATGAATACATGTTGGGTAACAAAATATTAGATATAATAAATATCATAAATGCAGGCCTATTACATAAACAGATTAATAGAATAGAAATATCTTTTTTGGAATTATACACTGTCTATCTGAATAGGATTTTGACTAATTATTGGTTGCTGTTATTTTTTTTATTTCTTTGATTGATCAATACTTTTAGTAATTATCATGTAGAAAATCAAATAATTGAGCTTGGAAAATTTAAAAGCAATGTTTTGAAGTTATTGCAGTATAATACTCTCCTATGCAGAGGGCTGTCCTCGTGACAGGTGTAAATAAATTATAAAAACAAATTAAAAAAGGTAAACTTGAAATTAAAGAAAAAAAAATGGGCGTGAAAGGGAAAGAACGGAAATGACCTACGGAGCGAGGCCAGGGTCTGGTTCCGGCTGGCCATGGCTCTTAACTGGACGGTGCACCTATTGCAGCTTAAATCTCGATGTATCGCCGAGTTCGTAAAATCGTCGCTAAGCCTCATTGATGTAATCTTTTGCCCAGTTACGAGACGGATCCGATGCTATTGATGAGCTCAAGGTGTACTTGCACCCCTGCAACAAGATATCAAACGAAAAAGAATTTCATTCGGTGTTGACGAATTTCAATTGCGTAGCTTAAATTCCTACAAACACCTTTAATAAAAGTCATTGATAAATTAAAAGGTTTCGAAACACAGAAGGTTTCAAAAGTCGACGAATCGCGACGGAATAAATAGTATTAAATATCCTGGCAAGATCATCAAGACAAAATATAACTCAAAACCCAAAAATGTCCTATTAAAGATAAAATCGTAATTCTTGGAACACATATTAAGTGTTCAGGTTTTAAATTTTAAAATATTGCGATGTACTATGGTATATTACAAACCAAAAATCGATTGGAAGAGAAAAATACCTCTATGATCTCTTGAGTACTTCGGTAATATATAAATTATAAAGAAAACTTTTATATATTATTAATAAAAACAAAAAAATATGCAGTATACTGTCATGAGTAGACTTATGTACTCTTAGTAAAAATTGGAACCAGATCTTGGCAAAACATATTTTAAATTATGGTATATAAAATACCACATGTTTTGTATTATTGAAATACAATGAATTTCATATACAAAATACAATAAGTATCTTGTGTTTTATTAAAAAAAACTTTCTTGTGACCTACTTTATTCGTTAATGTATTTTGTGCATCTAAAATATAAATAAAATATATTTTATTCGTTTCATTATTTTGGAAATAAATTTTTTTTTTTTTTTTAATCTATTTATTGAATAATAATACATGCAGCCACTGCTGGAGGGCTATAAGCATTAGGGCTAAAAGTTCTCATTCATACAATATATACAAATAATAAAGAAATAAATATAAATATAAGAAGTAAATAAATAATACTGATGAAGAAGATAAATAAAAAGAAAAGAAAAAATAATAATAATAAACAAATAAATAAATAAAAACTTCTAAACACAATCATAACTATATACAATATATACATTCGCCCAAGAATCTCCGAACCAGGCTTTTTCCCCCACACGTGGAAGGCAAAGCAAGACTCCGGAAGATCCCAGCGCCACTTTTCCAGCCGCATCACTAGTATTAGAAGCCAGTGGAGACTGAAAGAGGGCACTAGAGCCACAGACGCTCAGGACATGAGTGGAGAAGCTGGCCATTGCCAGGACTCCAAAGGCATATTTACAAAAGATCTCGAGGCCACTGCCGTTTCAACCTTCGAGGGGGATGGTATGGATGCTCGGAGCTGGATAGGGATTGGGCTAGAGGATTGGGATGATGTATGAGGTTCTGGTGAAAGTTGGAGAATCTGGATGGGATGATGTCTTGGACATATGGGATGTTAAGGTCATGGTGTAGGGTCTTGTTCGTGACATAATATGGAGCATTGACTATTGTTCGAAGGACTTTAGACTGGAAGGATTGGATGCGTTTGATATTCGATGATTTAGTTGTCCCCCACAGCTCAAGTCCGTAGGTCCAGATAGGTTTCAGTATGGTCTTGTAGATTAATAATTTGTTTTCTGTTGAGAGATGAGATGTTCTGTTTAGTAGTCTATATAGCTGACCAAATCGTCGGTTAAGCTCTTGTCTTTTAAGTCTCGTATGTGGGTTCCAAGTCAGTCTTTTGTCCAGAAGGAAGCCAAGGTATCGGACTGTGTCTGAGTAGGGAAGAGGAATTGAATTAAAAAGGATTGGCGGACAGGATCTGCGTCGAAGAGTGAAAGTTACATGTTTACATTTTGATTCATTAATTTTGATGCGCCAGTTGTTGCACCACTGCTCAATGAAGGAGAGGTGTCTTTGCAGGTTCCGGGACGCAATTAGAGGATCCGAGTGGGAGGATAGGATGGCAGTATCATCAGCAAATGTTGCTAGGAAGGTATCAGGACTTGAAGGGATGTCAGCGGTAAAAAGGATGTAGAGAACTGGGCCCAAGAAACTGCCTTGTGGGACACCAGCCTCAATTGGATAATGTTTGGAGAGTTCAGTGCCGCAGCGGACTTGAAAGGAGCGATTTGAAAGGTAGGATTTGAGGACTAGATACAAGGCTTGAGGTAAATGGGTTTTGAGCTTGAAAAGCAAGCCATCGTGCCACACCCGGTCGAAAGCTTTAGCTACGTCCAGAAAGGCACCAGTGCAATATTGCTTGTTTTCAAGTGCAGAGGATATGTGGTCCACAACGCGAAGGCCTTGTTGGACAGTGGAGTGTCTTGAGCGTAATCCAAACTGATGGGAAGGGATATTGTGGGATTCGAGTATGGGTAGGATGCGTTTGAGAAGGATTTTCTCAAAGATTTTGGAAAGGATCGGAAGTAAGCTTATCGGTCTATAGGATGATGTACAATTAACAGGTTTACCTGGTTTAGGAAAGAGGATAATTATGGAGTGTTTCCACACCAGAGGAAAGTGGGTTGTGCGGAGGATACAGTTGAATAGGTATGTAAGGAATATAATTGCTTTTTTGGGAAGTTGTCTGAGGATCTGGGAAGTAAGGAGATCGTGTCCTGGAGATTTGCGAGGTTTTAGGTTCTTTAAAAGGAATTTGACCTCAGAGGGGTTGACGGCTGTAGGAGGTAAGGAGAGAGGAATCGGTGAAGAGAGGAATTCTTTAACTTCAGCAGTATGGGAGGGATGGAGTTCAGGATGAGGAGTGAATGTGTACGATAGATGTTTAGCAAACTCTTCTGCTCTATTCTCATCTGACGAAGCCCAGGAACCATCATCACGGCGGAGGGGGTGGGAAATGGATTGGAATTTAAGGATTTTTTTAGTTACATTCCAGAGGGAGTTATCACTTGCAGATAGTGAGGAAAGATAGGAATTATAGGATTGGGATCTAAACGTAGCCAGTTTTTGTTTTACCTGCTTGGAATAATAGTTATATGATTTCCGATCATCAGGATGCCTGGTTCTTTGCCAGATGGTCCTAGAGCATCGTTTTCTATTAATAAGGTCCAGTAGGTCTTGGGGTAGAGGATTTATTTTGCGGTATTTTTTAGAAGGATAAGGTGAAGATGCAGTCCAAACTGCTTGTTGGATCAAGGTAGTCATGGAATATACTGCTTCATCTAGGTCTGCGGGTGTTTTTAAGGAAACTCTGAGGTCAATATTATCATCCAGTATTTGACGGAAGAGGTTCCAATTAACTGGCCCCCTGATAAATGAAGGTGGAGGTGGTTTGGGAATTGGTGATGTGGAGACCGTTAGGATTAGGGGACTATGGTCTGAGGAAAGATCATCAAGTCTTGAGATGCAATAATGAAGGGACCCTAGACCTTTGTGGATGAAAAAATCTAGGAGATCGGGATTGCGGTTAGGATCTGTTGGCCAGTATGTGGGAGAATTGGGTGAGAGGATGTTGCTGTGATGGGAATTAAGTGCAGATAGCAATGTTCGTCCTCGGGAATTTGTGGTTCTGGCTCCCCATTGCTGGTGTTTAGCATTTAAGTCTGCACCTAGAAGGAAGTGGTGTCCTAAGGAGTTAAGGAAGGAAGTTAATTGGGATTCTGAGATGGGTATTTTAGGCGGGGAGTATGCTGCGACTACTGCTATTGGGTAAAGGGAAGTTTGGATTATCACGGCAGTGGATTGTAGGAAATTATGGGTTAGCAAAGGGAATAGATGATGGGAAAGGGATTGATGGATAATTATGGCAGTGCCAGCATGTGCTGTTCCATCAGGATGGTCGGTTCGATAGATATGATAGTTGGGGATGTTAAGTGGTCGTTTGTTGGTAAGTCGAGTTTCAGTTATTAATGCTATATCAATGTTTTTGTCCTGTAATAAGATTGTTAGTTCGTTGACGTGATTTCGAATACCATTCGCATTCCAAAGGAGAACGGAGAGGGATTTGATTGGGGACATTTAAGGATTTCTCGACAGTGGGATGAGGTTGGATACAACATTGGTAAGCAAGGAAATGAGAGGAGTGATGAGTGACCTGAATTCAGAGAGGAAAGAAGTCAATAGGCTTGTGAGGTCAGTGGCATTGGGAGGAGGAGGAATGAATGTCTGGTTATTAGGCCTAGGTTCAGAGATGGGATAAGGGTCTTGTGGTTGAGATGTGAATACTCGAGGTTGAGGTTCTTGTGGCAGGGCCTGAGTTTGTGTGGGTGCAGTGTCTCCTTTGAACATCTGAGCATAGGACACTCTTGTATTTACAGTTCTAGAGGGTTGTCTTGGTGGCCTGGATGGCCGTTCTTCTCTTGGAGCTGCATAAATTCTTGCTTTCAGTTCCTTATATGTTTGGCAACCCTTGTAGTTCGCTGGGTGCCCTTGGTGGCATAAAGCGCATACTGCTGGTGTTCTTCTGGACTTCTGGCAGTCCTCAGTTTTATGTTGATCACCGCACCTGACACATCTAGGAATGTGGTGGCAATAGCGTTTCGTATGACCATAAGCCTGGCAGTTATGGCATTGTACAATGTCGCGCTTAGTGTAGGGCTTTTCTACAACAACGCTAGTGTAATAAAGGCGTGTGACCTTGTAGATTTCTTCGACCTGGGGCGTTCGGTCAAGGTCAACGAAGAATAGTGGGAGCGGTATTTTATTTTTTGTACCAGGCTGTTCTCTATCTTCCTTGAATATATTCACTATTTGTCGAACACGGAACCCCATCTCAGTTAGTTCTTCTTTAATGGCATCCAGCGGTGTTGATGGGTGTAATCTCCTGATCACCACCCTGAGCGCTCTCTCTTGGCGCAGTTGATATGTGTGATAATCCGCCTTAGTGTCAGATAAATACTTGACAATTTTTCTGTACGTATCTGGGGTGTCAGGCATTAATTTCGTGTCATTAGTGCGGCTTTGGCATACGTATTTACCTGAGCCCACTATATTATTTAATTGTTGACACATTAATTGGAAATTTTTTATATTTCTAACGAATATTGGTGGAGGTTTAGGTTCACTAGGGATGGGTACTGCTTCCATTTGTTCATTCTGTGTGTTTGACAGCACTTGGAATGGATTAGCTGTAAAAAAAGGCGATTCTTATAGCGTACCTTGTATTGGTATAACTTGTGTTGACATATTTTGTGATGATGTGCCAGGTTGATTTTCAACTTCGTCAACTGAGCTCTCTGGTGTAGCTGGCGGGGTATTTTTTTTAGAGCGTCTAGCCCTTTTCTTGATGGGTGAACTCTTTGTGGTATCGAGAATCCTAGATCTTAAAGTTCGATTGTTACCTTTGCTCGACATTACCATATGAAAATAGCGCATCTCATATTAATTTAATTAGAGGTAACTGTAATAATTTGAAAAAAAAAAATGTCCTTTATCAATTACGTATATATTACGCGAGTTTGTAGAAGTCTAAGTAACGTAGATCTGCTTCCGCCAAAGGGCAGCAGCCCACTGGTCGGATTAACGAATGTATATGGCCGGCTTGTTATCTATCACTATCCTCAGGTCTATTTACACTGTTCACAATACCGTTATAAATAAGTGATTACTCACCTTGTTTATGTCCAGTTTCAACTTAATTGTTAACTTAACAGTTTACACTACTTTTTCACATATAACATGAATTATTTCACTGTTAATAAAGTCACTTAATAAGAGACGAAATAAAGAGTATATGTGTAAGGTTAACGCATGCGCAGAACTGGAAATAAAATAAAATACTTTTTCAAAATTTTAAATAGAAAATACAGTTACAAACAATCTATTTAAAATACAAAAAATGTATTTATTTTGTATTTAAAAATACTCCTGGAATACTGCCCAAATCTACAATAAACTACAATAATGCCCGCAATGCGTCCCAGCTTTACCACGGCGGTTAGGTTAGGTTAGAATTTCACACTGGGAAGCTACGGCCATATTTAGTTCCATCGAGAAGGTACTTTTCATGTGGCCATGGTACGGCTGAGAGGCGTTGCAGGCATGTGTTCTCCAAACTTAAGTGATAGACCTATAAACCAAGACTCTACTGAGCGAGAATAAAAGTGGATAAGATAATTACAGGCATAGCTCTGTCTTATTGCTTCACCATTAACCTGGAAGGATATTTTCCAGTGGGATACTTATTAAGTAAATTGTCACTTTAACGGATGTGTTGAGGTAAGAACCAGTGTTGCCCAGTCAGAGTTGTCCCTATGCTACAGATATGTTTATAACCTCAAATATATTTACTATAGAGTATTAACTGTTGATAAGATATTATATTTAAATAAATAGGTATCTATGGACCAAAAATTCACCAAGTAACTTTTTAGAAAATTAAATTAGTGAATAATTTGATAAATTTTCCCTTTTTAAATCCCAACATTATCCACCTAAAATTTGTGACTACTATTGACCTATTCTTGGCAGGCAAAGAAAATAACGTAATTTTGTTTTAGTAAACTTTACAATGAACTAATAGTCTTACGATCCATAATCATTTAAAGGTTCAATATTCAGATATACTTTCAAACCTCTGTAGGCGTATATGAGTTTTTCTCTTGACAGAATGACTAACTCCAATTTCAACATTCTTTATTTTTAATTTTCATTCTGTCAACTGAAAGGCTCAGAGACTGAAGTTGTGTGGTTTATAAAAGGAGATGGTTTTTATTCCCAACCGTCGATATTATAAATAGACTTTTTGTAATTATAATGGTCGTAATGATTTGTTATCTGTAAGCTTTAAGGTTAAGCTCCGTTTAAAATGCACTTCAAACATTTTATAATAGACCAGCTTTGCTAGAAAATAATTTCTATCCCAAGCAGAGCAGTAAGTGAAAGTTGTTTG